>CM076579.1:315574999-316774999 GCA_034641835.2 Pinus albicaulis
AGACTCAGTCTTGTCAGTCCTCTGTTATTTCTCGTCATTTGCAGTCATTAAATGACTTGTCTTGCTGGGTTGGTCAAATAAAAGTCATAGGTCTAGGGTTTGCAGACTGTTGTTCTTAAATTGCTTCAATAACGCCTGCAGGCCATGAGGAGGTTTTCCATATGTTTTCAGTTCAAAATTTCAGCATTAAGGAGGCTTGAGAATGTTTCTTCTTCTAAGTGTTTGAAGAAAGCATTCAAAGCATTAAACTTCGCAATGGTCAAGTTTTTCGGTTAAGGATGTTTCATGTGCGGCTTTCCTGACCACCAATCATTTCACACCAAGCAAACAAAGAGTTTCTGCAGCGTTTTTGTGCAATGTTGGTCAACGGTGCCTCCCCATGAGAAGCACTGCACACTGTGCCACTGTTATGTATGTGATAAGCCTGCTCCATGTTCGCTTTGGGTCAAAGGGACTGCCAGTAATGATCACTGTCATTCTTCAGATAAAGAAGAGAAGTGGATAAAATTAATAAATTCCAACAAGATGCGGAAAGCCCCCTCAATGGCTATTCCAAACTCTTTCAATGCCATACTCTCATTAGCAACACGTGGGTCTTCAATTACAGTCAGTAGAAGCAATCAAGCAGGTACAGGGGCACTTCTGCCTGTTCCTTCAAATCTCAACGTTTATGCTAGACAATCATCATTATCTACAAGACCAGATCAATGCAGGTCTTTGTCTTCAGGAAACATTGGAAACCATTCTGCAAGTATAGAAATACCTTCTGGTTATATAAATTATGTGTCTAGCCAAAATAGAAGATTTGGCCAGAATGGAAGTAGATGTGGAAGTTCTGTTCAAAGAAATGCATCAATTCTAGGTGTCCATAGGCAAGGAGCCTCGATCCAAAGATCAAGTAGAAGTCGGTTGGCTCCTGTAGATAGTTTGCAGCACAAGAGGAATGCTATAAACTTATTGTTGTCAACCAATACGAGAGAGAACACTGCAGATACTTTTGCAACTTCTCAGATGCATGCAATGAACACCAATGATATGCTACCCAGAGATATTAGTCGTGCTCAGAGCCATCTAGTTAATGAACACCTAACTAAACTGTGTGATTTTATGATTTTACTGCTTAGGGTGTGTCTTTTGGAAATCAATATGATTCTTCTAAGGATCCAACTATAAATCATAACATGGAACCTTCCAGCATGCCGGAACTAAAAAATATGATTACAACTCAACCTAGTGCATCTGGACAGTTATCTTCTCGTTTTATTGCTCCAAAACAGGAATTACAATTATTCCCACAGCTTAGCATTTCTGCAGGGGTTTCTAATGCAGTTGATAACCTTGTTCCATGGCCTGTTGTTCATCAAACCTCAGATTTAATCGCTTCAATGCCCATGGAGCAATGTCCTTATTCTTTAGACTTTCAGAATTTCAATTGTGATTGGTTCAGCGATACTGAATATCCACCATTGCATCCTGGAGCTGAATCTTGGGTACAAATTGAAAGTGAAGTCACAGTTTCATGCCAAGATTGGAATTATGTTACTGCCCAGCCTGTAATCCAAAACAATGTTTTGATTCCTATTAAATTTCGAACCAGAAACTCAGAAGTCGAGCTCGTGACATAAAGGTTACGGTCCTTTTTATGGTTTAGATCAATTTAATGGAAGTCGAAGAATTTAAAAAGAATTGGAACATGCTGCCCCTTGCGCAATCTCTGAAGAATTGGAGCAGTTTCCAGTGGTAGCGGCCATTTAGAAAATTTTGTATGCTATAGATGATAAATTCATTCCCTGCAATGCAATGAGTCTTTGATTTTGAGATTTCTCGACAAGTGACTCTCCACCAGGAAGGTCAAGGTAATGAGATTGTCCAGGAAATTCGACTTTGGGAAGAGGAAAGTCAACGTACAATTACAATGCGGGTGTACAGAGAAGGCACACAATGTGTTTGAAAAAATGCATCAACGAGATGTGGTTTGCTGGAATTCAACGATTGCAGGGTACGCTTAGAATGGACAAATTGATGCAGCTCTTGCGTTTTTTCAACAAATACCTGAGCCAGAAGTGGTTTCTTGGAACGCCATGATTACAGCTTATGCCCAGAATGGGGAGAGTGAGAGCATGCGTCTGGTATGATGTCTGATGTTTTGATTCTTTTTCTCGCTTTGCCTCTGGGTGCGAGAGTGTTTGAGTGTGTTTGTACGAGCGAGGCGGTGTGGAATTTGGCTGGCCAGTGAGTAGGGTCCTCAAGGTTCTGTTGAAATTTTGCACTAGGGTCGATGTAGGGAAAAAAAAGAAGGAATTCACTATCATTCCTAATCCCCTTCCTATATTATTGTGTTTTGTTGCCACTAGTTGGCAATGTAGAATGCACGTTCACGGGCTTAAACAGTGGCGCATTTCCATGCTACTGTTGGGGATTAAATTGACCTTCTATGGATATGTGTGCGTGGTGGAGCAGATGACAATGGGATAGGACTTTCCTGGGTATTTTCATGATCTTTGTGTATCTAGCTCCTTAAAAATGGTGGTCTGATATTATGTCTTGGGCCAAGGAAGAAAAAATGAAGGCTAAAAGCCATTTGGGATTCCAGTGAGAGTGCAAGTTTTTGTGAATGGTATTCTGTTGTTGTTAGACTAGAGTTGTGGTGTTTCTGTAAAAAACATGGAGAGCATCGGTGCCTTCATTCTCCTGGTTTTGTTTATGGGGTTTTTTGTCATAGCCGATTCATCTCATTTTGCCGATGCCAAGCTGCTGCTTGCTCTGAAAGCAGGCATCTATGATTACAATGGATATCTGGATAGCTGGTCAGAGAACAATTCTGGTCACCATTGTTTCTGGGTAGGTGTCCAGTGTGATCGGTCTGATCATATTGTTTCTCTGGATTTTTCAAACATGAATCAAAGTGGTGTTATCCCAGATTTGCTTAAGTTTCAAACCTTTTATTGTTTCTTATTTGGATCTGAGTAGCAATTATCTGGAGAGGAGAATCCCCTCGAGCCTTGGGAAATGTAATAATCTCAGATATAAAGACCTGTCGATGAATAATTTAATGGGCAGTATACCAAAAGAATTTGGGCAGTTATCAAACGCTGGAGGTGGTGATGGAGTAACTACAGCTGGCTCACGGTATGGTGACAATCAAACTCAAAATTAAACAAAGAACAACTACCACAGCAGAAAGATAGGAACAGATTGCCTATTTTTGACATTCAGTTGCAATTCAAAGGGTCTACGCTCCAGATTTTTCCTATTCATTGATCATCGAATAGATTTCATATTATACGTTGTTTCATTTCAGAACAAATGATTGGCTTTCCAGCGTTGTTTGTTAATGATAATTAAATCATCCCTTATTTTGGTCGATTGGTTTTTTCAGAGTTAAGTCTATTTATTGTATGAAAAACCATTTGTAAAGGGGTGGGAGAGTTCTGGGAGGTGTGTGGAGGGGAAAAACAATGTTTCATTGTACAGTTCTGGCTGGAGATTAATGAAATGATGTAGCTCTGTTTCAGGAGATCCCTGTGGTAATAACTTAGCATTGTGTTTCTTCCTTTGTTTTCATATGTGTCTTGTAATGTTTTGCAGTTCATTCGTAATCGTTTTCTATTGAACGCTTTTAAGTAGAAGGGCAGAATTCAGCTTGCTGCTCTGCCTTGGGAAAGTGTTCAAGTTCTATGTTTTCTTCCGTCTGAAAAGGATTCATGATTTCATGCCCTTTTCAGCTTCTTAAACATTCTTTACACTCCATATAATTTCAAAATTGGATGCTTAAGCTCTTGCCTATCTTGCCTCATGAGATAATCTGCATTTTCATTTAATTTCCCTGCTCTTGCTGTCTTTGCCCCATGCAGCCCAGAAAACCCCATCATTTATTAAAAACCTCATCCATATCTATTTACTAGCCTAAAATCCGTTCCCCTTTTTTAAGTCATCTTGCACCCTATTGTTCATTTTATCGAGATTGACTGGAGAGAGCCCTCTCCTGTCCTCATAGGGCTAGCTACGAGGCTGAGCTTGGTTTGATGTTGCCTCGAGTTTTTCCTTCTTCAGCCTGAGGCGAGCGCTAACAGAGTGGCGACCATACTGGGGATCTCTCAATGGTTTGCTTGTTGATGTGTTTGTTTCATAAGTCTTAGACGGAGTCTGAAGTCACGCCAGGTAGCTTTCGAAACGCTTTTGCCATGCATAAGCGGAAGTAGATAAACGCTGCTTCAGTCGATCTCCGGTAAGCTTGTGAATGCAGCACTTGATTTGAAAATCACCCCAGTATATTTGTTCGTTCTAGACCTTTGGATGATTGAGTCTAGAATTCGATAGGCTGAAGATAATTGATTGTGTTCCTTGAAATTTTTCCCGAATAGATCAATACACTGGCTTCAAGAAGGCATACCAGATCAAATCCTGATCCAAATCCGCCTCCAGTATATGAAAACCCCAACCTAATCCCAAGAATTTTCCGTCGAGAAGCCCCTATTATTCCTTTGGTCAAATCTCACTCATACCCCACTATTTTTTAATACATTGATGATATTGAGTTTGACGATCAGTTTGAGTTATCATTGTTTGAAACCAAATCCGAAAGTGCCACTGGTTCTACCGTTATCAATCCTGAGTTCATCAAGTATTTAGAAGTTGAGCAAGAAAATAGATCTATCGACAATTATATTCTGAATCTACAAAATTCCATCGTGGCTACCAACATTCCCGAATTCATTGAATCTGCTTCACAAACTCTTGGACCGTCTGAAGTTGCATCTAGTTCACGGATTCCCACTGAACCTTCCTTTATCCCTACCATTCCCGTTCAGCCTGAGATTTCTGATCAACAATCAGCAGTAGTTTCTCCTCCGTCTCCACCGCATACACCTCGTTCACCTACTGCTCCCATTCCTCCTGTTTCTCCGAGACAACAGATTATAAATCCGCCAAGAGCCATGGCTGCCAGATTTGCACCTCTTGCTTTGCCAACCAATTTAGATCCTATGCCTGCTAATTATCAGAGCAAGATTCCTATATTCGATGGCACACCACAGAGTATATCAGCTCAGCAGCATATTGTCCGAATGACAGACTTTTTGGACCTGCATGAAGTTGATGCAGAAAATGTTTCAATGAGATTGTTTGCCCAGACTTTTGGAGGAGAGGTTCGTAAATGGTTCAGAGCTCTACAGGCCAGAAGTATCAATACATTGCAAGAGCTTCAGACACAGTTTTTAGATCGATGGGAGATGAAAAAAGATCCGCTGCAGATCACTTCAGAGTACACAAACATCAAGCGTAATCCTGGTGAGTCCGTTCAGGATTATATCATCAGATTCAATACAGTGTATAATGCAATTCCAGATGAATTAAGACCGTCTAAAAAGTCAGCTCTTCTTAAATTCCCGGATGGTTTTGATCCAGAGATGGCTTATTTGCTACGTGACAGAGATCCGCCTACCTTAGAAGATATGCAGAAGATTGCCGTTAGTGTTGAGGCGAATCTGAACGATAAGAGAGCACGGTTGAAAGCAGAGAAAAGAGTGACTATAAAGGAAGAGCCTTCCACATCTACATCCAAACAGCACTTGCTTCGTGAGATGGAAAAAATGCTCAAAAGGATGACACTTGATAAACCTGAAACGCAGATTCGGAATCCAAACTACCGTGGCTAGCAGCAGCCACAGTTCCGAATTAAGCAGCGTGAACAGAGAGCATAAGAGCCGGCAGCCCAGCAGCAGATTAAAACACCTCTTTTGCAGAATTTTGTGAGTCAAGATTCAGACGACGATGATGATGTAGCAGGTGAGAAAAATCATTTCTTCACTCCCGACGATCTGCCTATTTACATTACTGAGGATGAAGAATATGGAGAAAGTTCAGCTGCTCAGAAAGATGGAGATTTCATTTTAGCAAATGATGCAGATTTAGAGGAAGAATCAGATGATTACCAAAGAGGATATTTGAATGCTTTGTCCGCCCAACAAAATCAATACTCATTGAGAAACCGAGATGTGCCCATAAATCCAATTCAGAAAAGAAAAGAAGCTTTAGCACCGAAGACAGATTCACCCATACCACAGAAGAAAGGAAAAGAGACAATTGATCCTGCAGCTAGTAAAGTATCATCAGCAGAGAAGGTAAATCAGTCAAGTATAATGAAGGATAAGGCTGAAAAGAAGGAATTTCCGGTCAAAGAAGTCGAAAAGGTTTCAGCATTTAGTTTGGAAAATGAAATTTCCAAATTAAAAATATCTATTCCTTTGACAGAAATCATGAAGAACAGCAGCTACCATGGTCAAGTCTCCAAAATTCTGAATTTTGATCCAATGTTTGACACGGTAAATGTTGAGGATGATCATCCAGAATTGATTTTCGGGCCTGCATTAGATGGTGAGTCCCCTGACAGTGATGTTCCTCCCTTTTATATCAGTTTGAGGTTGCATGAATATGTATTGCACAATGCCATGTTCGATTCGGGTGCTTCGCACAATTTGATGCCAAAGGCGATCATGGAAAAATTGGGACTAGACATTACAAGAAAATATCATGATTTGTATTCATTTAATTCCAGCCGTGTGAGGTGTATAGGACTCATCAAAGATTTGTTTGTAAGCTTAGATCAAATTCCAGCGAAGAATGTCTTGATGGATGTGGTTGTGGCAGACATTCCTCCACGATTTGGGATGCTCCTTTCAAGATCTTGGGGGGCGAAGTTGAAAGGCACACTTCAGTTAGATTTCTCTTATGCGACAATTCCAGTCTTCGGTCAAATGAGAAATTTATATCGAGAGCAGAAGATGAAATACATGATAACCAGCAAAGAGAAGCCAATCAATCATCCTGTAAATTATGTACATACCGACTTAGAGTCGTTTGTGTTGCTTGCTAATAGTTTTAATGATATATATAGTCAATTAGTTCAGGCGGAAGATATACCAGAAATCACTGAGAATTTTAGAGAAGTTCTGCAAAAAGAAAGAAGAGAAAAACAAGCTACTATGGAGCAATCAGCTAAAGACAATGGGCAGCAAACAGAAAAAACAGAGCTGGCGCAATTTCAGCATTTAGAGGACGATGAAGATGGTCTTTGGACCATGGATTTTGATGGCACAGTGGGTAGTGACGGTGCTGGAATTGGTATTTGGATTCGTAGTCCATTTTCCGCTCCAGATAAGGTTCCAAGTAACGTGAGAGTGTGTTCCTACAAGCTAGCATTTGACTGTTCTAATAATGAAGCGGAATATGAGGCTCTAATTGCTGGCCTTAAGATTCTTAGAAAGCTGAAAGCGAAAAGGATTGCAGTGCATGGTGATTCAGAGTTGGTGATAAAGCAGGTTAAGGGTGAGTTTCAGGCCAAGCATCCTCGCATGAGGGCCTACCGTAATGCAGTTTTAGACATTCTGAAATTATTTTCTGATCATACCTTGACATGTGTGACTCGCATACAAAATGGTGTTGTTGATGGACTTGCTAAGGCAGCAAGAAATTTAAAAATTCCAATGAATTCCAGCAACAAGTTCGAGATTCATGTGAAACATCGCCCCACTGTTCCAGACAATCAGCGATGTTGGCAAGTCTTTTAGGATGACGAGGAGATTAGTGATTTTCTGCAGAATAAGGGTAAGTTTAAAGACACCTCCATAGATACAGAACATGATGATGGTAATGATGACATACAAATAAACCAAATGGAAGTGCTGCAACTTAAAGATAACATCATTCCTAAGGGATTGATTCCTTTGGAGGAACTATTTGATCAAGACGATGTAGCCCGCAAACCGACATTGAGGCCGACTGAAAAAGGTGTTGAGGAGGTAAATATTGGAACAGCTGAGAATCCCAAGATGGTCAATTTATCAAAGTCATTGTCACCAAAGGTAAAGGCAGAGTATGTGAAATTGTTGTCTTCATTTTCTGATGCTTTTGCGTGGGATTACTCAGATCTAAAAACATATGACACTAATATCATTCAGCATACTATCCCCATCAAACCAAATTACAAGCCTTTTCGTCAAAAGTTGAGGAGAATCAATCCAAAGCTGCTACCATCGATTGAAAAAGAGGTAAACAGGTTGTATAAATCAGGAATCATTGTGCCTATCCGATTTTCAGATTGGATATCAAATTTGGTGCCCGTGAGAAAGAAAACAGGTGAGATCCGTTTATGTATCGACTTCAGAAATTTGAATAAGGTATTATTAAAAGACAATTATCCGCTTCCAAAAATGTACCATATATTGCAGCGAGTAGTTGGAGCATCAAGGATGTCACTACTCGACGGCTATTCAGGATACAATCAAATTTTAGTGCATGAAGATGATCGTGACAAGACTGCGTTCACCACTCCATGGGGAACATTTCATTATGCAAAAATGCCGTTTGGTTTGAAGAATGCAGGTGCCACCTTTCAGCGTGCAATGGAAATGGCTTTCGCCAACGAAAATGATGTATTTTTGGTTGTTTACCTTGATGATTTAAATGTGTTTTCAAATTCTGATGAGGAACATTTATATCATTTGAAAGTTGTTTTCCAGAAGTGCAGAAAATATGGCATTTCGCTGAATCCGAAAAAGAGTCTTTTTGCCATGGATGAAGGCAAGCTCCTTGGCCACATCATATCGAAAGATGGCATCCGTGTTGACCCTGCACATGTTGAAGCCATCCAGCAGATTGAACAGCCCCGGAACAAGAAAGAAATACAGTCATTTAATGGTAAAATGAATTTTCTGCGTCGTTTCATTCCAAATCTTGCAGAGCATCTTAGAGAAATCACGAACATGCTGAAAAAGGACAGTCAGGTAAAGTGGACAGAAGAGGCGGTGAAATCATTCAATTTGGTAAAGATAGCTCTTTCTTCAGCCCCAATTTTAATTAGCCCGGACTACACACAGGACTTCATTTTGTTTTCGTTTGCTTCTGAGCACACATTGGCAGCTGTTTTAATGCAGAAAAGAGATGGAGTTGAGAAGCCCATTGCATTTTTCAGTCGGATTATAAGGGACGGAGCATTGAAATACAATATTATTGAGAAACAAGCACTTGCGCTTGTAAAGGCCTTGAAAGATTTCCGTGTGTATATACTGCATTCCCACATTATAGCATATGTTCCTAACGCAGCAGTTAAAGATGTTTTGGTACAGGCAGATCCAGAGGGAAGACGGGGTAAGTGGATCGCTGCGTTGTTAGAATACGATGTGGAGATTAAACCGACCAAGCTGATCAAAGGACAAGGACTCACCAAGCTTATGGCTGAAACAAATCTGCATGCTCTAGATATAAATTTGATCGCTGCCATGTCCGATGAAGATGAGGAGAGTACGTCATTTCAGGTATCTGATATTTTTGTTTCTTCCCCTTGGTATGCTGACATTTTATACGTGCTTCAGAATTTGTCTCCACCTCCCGGGATGCCTAGAAATAAGAGTAGAACATTGAAGTTGAGAGCTACAAAGTTTTGTATACTGAATTCTGCATTGTATTGGAAAGACCCCGGGGGAGTGTTGTTGAATTGTTTGGTAGAGGAGGAAGCCAAAAGAGTTTTAGAGGACTTTCATAGAGGAGACTGCGGCGGCCATTTGTTTTGGAAAACCATAGCGAATAAGATTCTAAGGGCAAGTTACTATTGGCCTTCTTTGTTTTCAGATGTATACAAGGCTGTTAAGAATTGTCACGAATGCCAAATTTTCGAAGGGAAGCAGAAACTACAGCCTTTGCCTCTCAAACCAATTGAAGTTAGTGCACCATTCCAGCAGTGGGGATTGGATTTCATCAGGGAAATTCACCCAGCATCTTTCAGACAACATAGATGGATATTGACAGCTACGGACTACTTCACGAAATGGATCGAGGAGATTCCCACTCGACAGGCCACGGATGCGGTAATTATCTCTTTTCTTGAAAACAATATTCTATCACGTTTTGGGTGTCCTAGTAAGATAATCACAGATAATGCAGCGGCCTTCAAGTCTAAGAGGATGGTTTAATTTTGCTATAAGTACAATATCAGCTTGGGACATTCGACTGCCTACCATCCGCAAGGAAATGGCTTGGCGGAATCTTCAAATAAGTCCTTGGTGAATATCATTAAGAAATTGCTGGAAATCAATAAAAAGGGCTGGCACAAGAAATTAATGAATGCACTGTGGGCTGATAGGGTAAGTCAGAAAAAGTCTATTGGCATGTCTCCTTTCGAGTTGGTGTACGGGATAGACACGGTTTTTCCTACTTCGCTTGTTGTCCCGGTAGTCAAATTGCTTCAGGAAGCTGGTAGTGAGGAAGATCCCATGCAGCGGAGGATTAATCAGATGATTCATTTACAGCAGACACGGGAGGAGGTATTTCAAAATACTTTCAAGTTGCAGGAGCGCATCAAGAAGATTTATGACAGGAAGGCAAAAGAAGATAAGTTTCAGCTAGATGAGGTGGTTTTGAAGTGGGATGCTCGGAATGAAGATAAGGGAAAGCACGGAAAATTTGAAAACTTATGGAAGGTTCCTTTTAAGATTGCAGCGTATCGTGGTCAAAATTCCTTTCTTCTCAAGGAAATGAATGGAGATGATTGTCCTGGAGGGCCAATCAATGGTCAGCTACTAAATCGATACCACTTCTGAGTATTTTCTGTTGATTTCATCATCATTGTATATATCATTTTACTTCTGTTTTATTGCAAGTGTGTACTGATCTCTCATCTTCAGTCTGGAGCCCGGAGCGAAGGCTATAATTCTGGAGATGGAGGTTGGTTGGTTTGAAGTTTGTCAAGTCAGTTTTATCAGTCTTTTCAGTTTTAGAGTCGAGTTAGTTTTGGTCAAGTTTCAGTCGCTTTTCAGTCAAGTTTGCAGTCAATAAATGTATCAAAAGTTTTGTGTTATCTGTTGAAATAATGACTCCATCGCCCAATGGATGAAGGCACTGTCTGACTCCCCCAGAGATCTGCCGTTCTTGGCATCTCCTCGGAGCCACCATCCCCATTGGAGCCAATGTTAGAGTCTGTCCTTACAGCCCTCTGTCAAAGATCAGTTCGCTTTTTTCATATCATTCTTAGGTGTCTCGCTCGTTCCACTTCGTTGCATTTCGCTAGGAGCATGCCATTGACTGACGAGGGGGTCTGGTGGTCATGTGTTTCCTCATGCTTGTACCTGCAGGGCTAATTAAAATTCCTCAAAAATCACTGAAGTTCATGGTCATTACATTCATGGTCATTAATGATTAGTTTCGTTAAAAAGAGTCTTTTAGTCCTAGAGTCTAGGGTTTTTAGTCCTCTGCATACATGTCATAAAAGCCCGTAGGCCATGAGGTTGGTTTCGCAAGATTTCTATTTCACATTTTTATTATCAAAATCATTTGAAAACATTTCTAGTCCAAAACTCTGTTTTGGAACTAGAAATTGTCTAATTTCATCTTTGTAATAATTATATTTATTTCACCATAAGAAATTCTAGAGCAAGCCTCTGATCTTTTCCAAAGCCAAGTGCCGTATCCCTGCAAAAGACAACAAGTATTATCAGTCCAAAACTCAGAAAAAACAAGAGAAATTCAAAGAGCAGCATTGTATTAAATGACCAATTGAAAAAGTGCCGAAACATTATAAAAGTGGGTTAGCAAACAAATTTAAAATCAAATCTGATTTTATGGGATATTTTTCTTCATATTTAAGCCATGGAAAATCATTCATTTCTACCAATCTTCAAGGCAGAAGTCGAATTTGTGAAGTGGAGGGCCGAAGACGTGTTTGCAGAGTTGTTGACAGGCTTTGAAGGTGTGCGCTACCCACACAGTTGGCGCGCTACCCATATAAGGGGTGCTACGCATATAACGCCCACAGCCCGTGTTAAATCTCAAGTGCGCTACGCATATGCTGCGCGCTACGCGTTGGGCAGGGGTGCTACCCATATAGTGACAGAGCAAAATTTTTTTGTCTTTGCGTCCGATTTCGAGCTCAAACGCCTCCATCAATGTGCAAGTAGGTTTTTAAACATTGCTCAGTGATTTTTGAACAGGGTTTTGGTATTTTTAAAGTGGGAAATTAATGAGTTTGATGTGGAAAGAGGAGAAATATATAAACCCTATGTTCATAGAAAATTCAATTCTCAGGGTTTTAAAAGATATATGACAGTCTTGTGAAGGGTTTGTAAACTTTTGTGATTGGTATATATGCTCATGCCTATTGCTTGTGGCGCCCTGGCACATAATGTACATCATCCTCACGCCTTTTCTTGGCCATTTTACCACTGCTGCCATGTCCTTTCATGTTTTCACATAGTCTCATGTTGACTTATCCATATCCTCCATCGCCATAATATCACAATATGTTGTCATTGCTATTGTTTCATTTCCACTGTCTCCTATTGACAAACACAGTCCTTTGACAAATCCTTGGCCAGTATTACAAAGGTTGTACCATACATTACACTGCCTACTCATTTGTCAAATTTTCTTGTGATCAAAACAGAGACTGTTTTTATGCCACTAAAACAGAGCTATTACCACTGTCACTTTTTTTCTTATGATGCTTTGGTACATATGCAGCATATTTGGGTTTTGAGCATACATTGAAACTTTGATTTCACTACACCTATATCAGCATTCATATTGCAGTCATCTTGTTTTCAAAGCCATGTCAGAGACAGATTCAGTTTATGAGCAGGAGTCTGACAGTGATTCCACAGCAGAGGGTAATGTGCCACGGAGGCCTCACAAAGGTGGAAAAGGTGGTAAACATCTCAGGGAGGAGCCTACTTCTTTGGCTCAATTGCAGGCATGTCCGCTTGCAATGGATTGTTTTCGGTATCAGTCATGTTTTCGATTCTGTGAGATGATTTCACAAACCCAGCTTCATCGTGAACTAGCTCGTCTATTTGTTCTACATTTACATGATGGCTGTGTGAACCTTGCCGGAGTAGATTTCATTCTGTCACCAGAGATTATTTCTCAGGCCACTGGGATACCAAATTTAGGAGAGGAATGGAACAAACGTCAGCAGTTAGAGAAATTCCACTATGAGCCATACATCAAACCTGGGTATATGAGGCACTTGAGCAGGGTTTTTCCTTTCAGATTCCTGAAGGATGAGTTTGCACCACTGATGAAACTCATCATTCGGTATTTCAGTTGCGAGGGCAGATTCTCGCGTCTCTATGCGTACCATGTCCGTTTGTTGATGCATTTCACGAGGGTACGTATGCTGAACATTCCGTACTTCATGTATCGCAACATAGAGAGGATGGTGATTTTTGTACAGAAGAAGACCCCAGCACAGCAACATAGGAGTATATATCATTACGCGCTGATCAAGATCGTAGTGGTACATCAGTTGACACAGCAGGGCATCACTTGGGAGGATTTCATCTCTCGTGACTTATTTATAGCGCCGCAACCACCTCTTGAGGTAGTTCATGATGAGAGAGAGCCTTTACATCAGCCTGACATTCCTGAGATCGAGCATATCACTGCTCCATTGTATGTGACATACCAGCGAGGCCACAGGGCCTTATTTGCAGCGACACGGTGAGTACTATCTCCACCCAGGGTGGAAGGGGTCTCGTTGACTACATCAGCAGAGCGAGTATTATCTCCACCAAGGGTGGAAGGGGTCTCGCCTTCTTCTTCAGCACATGTAAAGTTTTAGGACAGGGGCAAGAGGCCCATGCATGATGAGGGCCCATCAGGAGGCCGGGACACAGATTTCATGATCATTGATGTTGATGCGAGCTCTCCTAGCTCGAAACTGAAAGAGATCATCCAGGAGCAGAGGGCCGAGAATGATATGCTGAAAGAGAAATTGCAGAGGGCTCAGTGGGTGATAAACTACCTGGAGCAGCGTAACAAGCAGCTAGAGGATGAGCATGAACTTTATGAGCTGCGGCGAATCCGTGAAGATCGACAATTGGCCCGGAAGAGACCCGGCGACATGACACCAATTGATCGAGATTCTTGCCTCACACGTGTTAAAATTCATCTGGAGAAGTTGATTGAAAAATCCAACAGAGACAAAGACATGCTTCGCCACATGAAAGGTCATTATTGGGCCCGCATGCACGTCTGCAAAGCAAGAATGAAGATTCTGAAGAGGAGGTTGAGCGAAGCACTAAAACGGTGGAAGAGGCCTGATCCACTCCGGATTTTGGCCGAGGCTTCGTTAGCTGGGCATGATACATGATGGAGGGTCTTCGCTCCAAATTTGAGCAAATTCGGAGAAATTTTTGTCATTTTGAAATATTTTGGTCCAAAAACAGATTTTTCAGCTATACGAGTAGCGCGTCGACATGCTCGCTTTTGTTCGGGACACTTGCTGAAGGAAAAATTTATATTTTTGGGTTTTTCATGGTACGTTATGCATGCTCAAGCATTTCCGAAGCATTTCATCAGGTTCTGGATGTTTAAAAGGCCCAAAAACACCATGAAAACCACCTTGCTGTGCCACCTTTTGCACCAGCAGGAAGTACTTCTGGGAGAATGAAGTTTTGGAGGGGAAAATGAGCTCCAAATTGGGAAATTCCACTTGGGTTGGATAGCCAATATCCAGGGCTTTCCAACGAGCTATCATGAACTCAATTTGGATTCCAGGAAGTGCCCCAAAAACAGGTTGAAAGGCGCGCTACGCGTATGGCTCAGGGGCGCTACGCATATGGATTTTTGGTCAATTTTTCACCTTCCAGCTCAGGATTTCGGCCAGTTGGGACCAGTTTTTCTTGTGGATGAAATTTTTGAGTTCTTATGATGTAAATTGATGGTTGGCATGTAACTTTGACTCACTTTTACCTCTTCTAGATGATTCACTCCTAAAAAAGTAAAAATCAGATGTAAGAATCAGTTTCCTCCCTTTTAGAGGCAAGTTGTTTAGATGCCTATTTTCTAGTTCTTTGTTTAGAATTAGTTGGAACTGCTCCTAGAAGGAAAAATTCGACCCCTAGAGGTGTGGGAAGGGGTTAGGAGGTCTATATGATGTAATTTTTGAGACATTCTACAGGTTGGACTCTTGGGAAACTTTTGGCACACTATTGTACATATTTTTCATATTTTGGCTAAGGAAAGATCAGAGGTTTTGCGGCACCTGTTGGGATTCTTGTGGCTTTTAGTTCTTGATGGTGTTTTCTCTCAGTTTATTGTAATTTCTTTCATGTTTAATGTATGCCATTCCTTTCATATGCTTCTGAAACTAAATGAATGAGTAAATGAGGTTGAATCCATTGATTTCAGTGCTCTGCCTTTGAATTCGTTTAGTTTTACATGTTTTCGCCTGTTTGGAGAGGATCCATGTTCCCTCTTGCCCTCTTCAGCTCCTTTCCGTTCTGATCCATCCATATACTCAATCAAAAGCATCAAGACTACTGCCTACCTCGCCCCAACTCGAATTCTGCAAAGATCTGGCCTTATCCCCGAACCCAAAAATTGTTTTTCCCATTTCTCCAACAAAAACCCAAAAAAATCAAAATCAAACTCTCCTATCTCTTTACTAGCCTAAAATCAGTATTCATTGTTCATTATAAGTCATCTCAGCTCCTTCGAAGATCCTTTGCCGAGATAGACCCGGAGAGAGCCCTCTCCTGTCCTCGTAGGGCTAGCTACGAGGCTGAGCGTGGTTTGATGTAGCCTTGAGTTTTACCTTTTTTCAGCCTAAGGTAGATTTGAGCGCTAACACTAAGGAAATTATAAAATAATTGTGGAAATAATAAAATAAAACTTGATTACATCATCAAATTTTAAAGGGAAAAAAGAAAAACTATTTTCTCAACTCGTATTTTCAACTTATCTCCCTATGGATTTACTCAAATTTTGAGTAGAAACACTCGTTGGATGTAGAATTTGATTCTTAATCCAAGGAGTACCCATGTTGCATACTTTCAATGGACCCTGCTATACGAAAAATGAGAAATACATGAAAAACGTGATTGCAATCACGATTTTCATGTATTTCTCAATTTTCGTGTAGCAGGCTCCATCAAAAGTATGCAACATGGGTACTCCTTGGATGAGGAATTAAATTTTGCATCAAACGAATACTCTCGCTTGAAATTTGAGTAAAAAATTATGGAGATAAATTTAAAATACGATTTGAAAAAGTAGTATTAGTATTTTGTTATTTTTTAATATTTTTACTTTTTTACTCCAAAAATGGTGAATCATCCCCCATGGTTGACATCATCATCTTGAATCCTATTGGTTCTTATAAAGTTTATTTTGGTGGTACATTTTTCTTAGGAGGCCCATTTTAGACCTCAAAATTCCCCTAATGAGGGAAAGGGGAGTCATCTCATTCCAAATCAGATTCTGGTCATAGAGGAAAGAAGAAGGACTTGTCGAAGATTAAATTTTTTCACTGTCATGAGCTATGACACTATGCCACGAAGTGTTCACACAAGAAGGATGAAAATAAGCCCTCATGAGGAGTGACAGATGAAGCTCTTATTTCACAATTCGAGTTGGTTTTCACCCTCATCGCATGCATAGTGTCATCAGTGATCGGTGGTGTGTGGTACCTGGATAGTGGAGCCTCATTCCATATGATCAACAACAAAGAATCGAGTCACCGAATTTGAGGAGAAGGACCTCCAGATGCACACCGATATGGGAGATGATGGAAAGTATAGGGCAACCAACATCGGTACTGTTACTTGTCAGAGGGATTCAAGTTCTCCACTCACATTGAAAGATGTCATTTATGTTTCAGATTTGAAGAATAATTTAGTTTCAGTTGCTATATTAGAATATCGTGGCTACGATGTGATATTTAGAAAAGGAAAAGAATTACTTCGTCACATAGCCACGAAGCAAGCAAATAAGATCGGGGTTTGGGTGAAGAACCTTTACAAAATGGATGTCGAAGATTGTGCTGGATTGAGAACGAAAGCAGAGAAGGTGCAGAGCTGAGACATTGGTGAGTTATGGCATAGAATACTGGGCCATCTACACCATGGAGCTTTGAATATCATGCAACATATTTATATAGGAGTTCCTAAGGGTGCACTAGAGCGGCGTGATACATGAAAAGGTGTACATTGGGGAAGTACACCAAAGCCACCTTTCATGATAAGGACAATTGAGCTAATCTGAATATGGACAAACTAGTTTTGTTGTGCTAGCTTCCTCATCAGTATAAAATAAAAGTGCTTAAGGATTGTGTGCATAGATTTGAGCTGAACAACAAATTACTTCAATGGTTTCTTTTAAGTGTTCTTCAACCAGTATAATTCCATGAACAAATTATAAAGCATGAAATAATCAAACAATTCAAAATAAATGTGCATCAAACAACAAGACAAAAACCGTTGATGAAGGAGTTCACCCCTCCTGGGCTACATCTCCTGGTCCGTCAACATGACTAGAACTCTCTTGTATTCGTTATCAAAAGTACATATCATTTTTTTTCCAATAACATGTGGCTATTACCCATTCAAGGTAATTTTCTACTGCAAAGAACTCTCACAATATCAATAACACAACATGTCTCATACATATATGACATTCTTTCACTAGTGAGAGATAGAAGCCCCTCACATACACCCTTCAATTCCACACTGAAGAATAAAATAAACAACTTCATGAATAAAGAAGTCGCACCAGAGTTGAACCATGCTGGTCACAACTGCTACAAAAAGATTTCTGGAATTGGGAAAACCCCTACAAGGTCTCCTCCTTGCTCAAAAGCTTCCAAAACTGCTTCAAACATCTGATTGATCCATACACCTTACTTGTCGAACCTGGAATATGACCTTGAAGATGTGCTCAAATTAGTAAATATAGGTTACCAATGGATTCACATCATCCAAAAACCCCTAATTAGCCTCTTCTGGCTCTTCATTTTTTCTTTAGGTTAAGCAAATATGGCCTCCTCTCCTGGTGGCCCTTAGCATATTTAATGTTCAAGCTGAAAAAATCACTTCTATAAGTGCTCCTATGCCTCTGAAACCTACACCAATCTGCTCAGAATGTCCAAAAATTCCAAGATAGACTCTTTCCGAGCCCAATTTGGTTGAAATTTGCTCAAGTTATGGCTCGGTCAATTTTTCCTAGGAAAACTCCTCTAAAACTAGAGCAACTCCAGTTAACTCTGCTAGAAATGGAGTTCCTTCCGAAATTGGCGGACTTTTCCAACTTAATCCGCATGGCCAAACTCACATTAACTGGAGATTAGTGGCTTAATCTGCGGTTTAGGCACGTAACTAGCGCTAACTCCGCCATTAGGAAGAGGCCTCCACCATGGTCGTAGCACATGGTTCTATGGGGTGGGGGCTGGCCCTTCGGAGCTGGCTCCCGCCTTACCCCCACCATGCACTTTAGTTAAAAACAAATACATGTGGAAAAACATGTATTATAAGAACCAAATGATAACGGACTTGGTATGGTGTTGCATTTGTGTGGGGGAGGTCGCGGGGTCAAGCCCGACCTCCGCTCGTTAGAGAAAGTCTGTCACTGGCACATATTCCAAAGTAGTGATTGTTGGACATTGAACAAGTTTCAAGGAAAATTGCACGATTTCCTAGACATTGACCCTGTGTGATGTAATTAATGTTTTAATCAATTCTTTGAGAAAAGAAAAATAAAATCCTCCTTCAAACTGGCTTTCCCCTTTGGGGTTTTTCCAAGGTTCTTAGGTTGACCAAAAACTAGAGTCCAAAAATTTGTGTGTATAAGTAAAAGAGTAGTGGTAGTCTAGCAGTGTTTCTTTTGAATTTTATATTCATGTTATATCAACAATTAACCATGGGATGTGGGCATTAAAGATGATGTTTAAAACAAACTAAAAATGGGTGGGGCTACAGGACATACAAGAATTTTCTACACTAGCCAGTGGGTACTGTGGCTCTGTTGCTCAGAGCCTTTGTCTACTAAGAACACTGAATAAAAGGATGCAGTTGTCCAAGTAATGTCCAATAAAGTAGTGGCCCATGGAAAATTGGAGGATCAATGCCTTCCTCATGAACAATGCTAAGCAATGTTGATCGAGGTACCAAAAAAAGATGGAGAGAGGGTTTTGATATTCACTAAAAAGGTGACATAACCATCCCTATATCTCATAGTATATAAGACAACAATTTTTTTTTTACATTTCAATCTCTTCTATATGAGAATTAGAAAATCCTATTCTCTTGAGGAATCTATTGTTTAGCCTCCACCAAAGCCTATGTAACCCCACTCAAAACTAGCCCAGAGATATCTTAGAGTGCATGCATCTAGTGTCACAACAAGGGGATCAAACAAAGAGGACATGTCTCTAAGAAATTCATAGAAGGTCATCTTAGGCTTCAATCATCCTAGTGGGTCAAACCAAGAGACCTAGATATATTACTTGTATATGCCATCTATGATGAACGTGTTCATAACATGTTTATTCAACAAAAGATGTCCAAGAATATCCAAAGTATACCTGAAAAGAGGGAGGAAATCCATCAGCCAAATGACCATAGCAAGACATGAGACCTTTGAAAACTAAAAAAAATTCATGCTGGAAGAGAAGCACGAATTCTGAGAAGGAACAAGTAGAGGTTTCTAGCACAGATTTCCAGGCTGAAAAGGGGGTTTGGTTGCACACATTTCCAGACATTTAATCCTGGTCTGATAGCCCATTTTTTAAGGAACAAAAGCAGTTCTATCAGCATGAATTTCAAGGAGAAATTTGCAAGTCAGTGGCACAAATTTTGAGGAAGGAAATTCTAAGTAGTGGCATGAATTTCAAGGGACAATGTTCTGTCAATGACATGAAATTCGTGGTGTTAGTTTCAAGGACAGTGACGATTTTCTGAGCAGAGAAAGTCTGTCAGTGGCACACATTCCAAAGTAGTATTTGTTGGAAAGTGAACGAGTTTCAAGGACAATGGCACAATTTCCTAGACAGAAATAGGAAGAGATAAGTACCCTGTGTGATGTAATTAATGTTGTAATTAATTCTCTGAGAAAAGAAAAATAAAACCCTCCTTCAAACTGGCTTTCCCCTTTGGAATTTTTCCAAGGTCTAAGATTGACCAAAAACTAGAGTCCACAAATTTGTGTGTATAAGTAAAAGAGTAGTGGTAGCCTAGAAATGTTTCTTTTGAATTTTATATTCATGTTATATTAGCAATTAACCATGGGATGTGGGCATTAAAAATGATGTGTAAAAAAAATTAAAACCGGGTCGGACTACAGGACACACAAGAATTTTCTACACTCGCTAGTGGGTACTGTGGCTCTGCTGCTCGGAGCCTTTGTCTACTAAGAACATCGAATAAAAGGATGTGGCTATCCAATTAATGTATGATAAAGAAGTGGCATGTGGAGGATTGGAGGACCAATGCCTTCCTCATGAAAAATGCTAAGCACTGTTGATCCACGTCCCAAAAAAAGATGGAGAGAGGGTTTTGATATTCACTGAAAAGGCAACATAACCATCCCTATACCTCGTAGTATAGAAGACAACAAAAAACAAAATGTTCCATCTCAATCTCTTCTATATGACAATTAGAAAAGCCTATTATCTTGAGGAATCTATTGTTTAGCATCCACCAAAGCCTATGTAACCCCACTCAAAACTAGCCCAGAGATATCTTAGAGTGCATGCATCTAGTGTCGGGGATTAAACAAAGAGGACATGTCTATAAGAAATGCATAGAAAGTCATCTTAGGCTTCAATCATCCTAGTGGGTCAATCCAAGAGACCTAGATATATTACTTATATATGTCATCTATGATGAACATGTTCATAACATGTTTATTAAAAAAAACATGTCTAAGAATATCCAAAGTATACTTGAAAAGAGGGAGGCAATCCACCAGCCAAATGACCATAGAAAAACATGAGACCTTTGAAAGCCAAAAACCTTTCGTGCTGGAAGAGAAGCACGACTTCTGAGAAGGGACGAGTAGAGGTTTCCAATGCAGATTTCCAGGCTGAAAAGGTGGCCTGGTTGCACGCATTTCCAGACATTTAATCCCAGTCTGATAGCCCATTTTTCAAGGAACAAAAGAAGTCATGTTAGCATTAATTTCAAGGAGAAATTTGCAGGTCAGTGGTATAGATTTCGAGGAATGAAATTCTGAGCAGTGGCATGAATTTTAAGGGACAATGGTCTGTTAGTGGCATGAAATTCATGGTTCTGGTTTTAAGGACAGTGATGATTTTCTAAGCAGAGAAAGTCTGTTAGTGGCACACATTCCAAAGTAGTGATTGTTGGACAATGAATGAATTTCAAGGGGAATGGTGCGATTTCCTAGACAAAAATAGGGAGAGATAAGTACCATGTGTGATGTAATTAATGTTGTAATTAATTCTCTCACAAAAGAAAAATAAAATCCTCCTTCAAACTGGCTTTCCCCTTTGGGGTTTTTCCAAGGTCTGAGATTTACCAAAAACTATAGTTCAAAAATTTGTGTGTATAAGTCAAAGAGTAGTGGTAGCCTAGCACTGTTTCTTTTGAATTTTATGTTCATGTTTTATCAACAATTAACCATGGTATGTGGGCATTAAACATGATGTGTAAAACAAACTAAAACCAGTTGGGGATATAGGACACACAATAATTTTCTACACTCTCTAGTGGGTATTGTGGCTCTGTTGCTCGAAGCCTTTGTCTACTAAGAAAATCAAATAAAAGGATGTGGTTGTCCAAGTAATGTATGATAAAGCAGTGAAATCTGGAAGATTGGAGGACCGATGCCTTCCTCATGAACAATGCTAAGCACTGTTGATCCAGGTACCAAAAGAAGATGGAGAGAGGGTTTTGATATTCACTAAAAAGGCGACATAACCATCCCTATATGTCATATTATATAAGACAACAAAAAATAAAATGTTCCACATCAATATCTTCTATATGGAAATTAGAAAAGCCTATTCTCTTGAGGAATCTATTGTTTAACCTCCACCAAAGCCTATGTAACCCCACTCAAAACTAGCTTAGAGATATCTTAGAGTGCATGCATCTAGTGTCACAAAAAGGGGATCAAACAAAGAGGACATGTCTCTAAGAAATGCATAGAAGGTCATATTAGGCTTCAATTATCCTAGTGGGTCAAGCCAAGAGACCTAGATATATTACTTATATATTTCATCTATGATGAACGTGTTCATAACATGTCTATTTAACCAAATATGTACAAGAATATAGAAAGTATACCTGAAAAGCGGGAGGCAATCCATCAGCCAAATGACCATAGCAAGACATAAGCCCTTTGAAAACCAAAAACAGTGATCCCACCCAATAGGTGTAGTCAAGGCCATATGTTAAAATTGGAAATTAGGGACAAATTCCACTTTGTATAGCTCCTTTGTGGAAGATAATTGCAGCAATAAATTTCTCTTTTCGAGAGGACCAAAATCGACCTAAAGATCATCGAATTTGGTTAAGTATAAGTATGAATTTGAATTTATGTTTCTCTCATGTAAAATTAACAAGGTCGGCCTCACCTATATGTCGTCTCAATATTCCCAAAAGTCACGTCCCTTCAATCCCAACGACTAGTATATATTGAGGTGCCCTCAACCTCATTTCAATCATCTATCTCACGGCTCTTCTCTCTGAAATAGCCACAGATGATCCTCAACGAAGGCACAAGGGTTTGGACGTCATCTTTTGTGGGCTATGTTCCTCTGGCATGAGGTTGAGGCCAGTTTGGGCTATCATAGATCCGTTCTGGGCCAAGTTTATTCCGTTTTGTAGACCGAGATCTCTCAGATAGGTAGTTTCATTAGTTGAGGGAAATTTTGGCTATGTTATGGACCGTTTGAAGTAGGATTCTTCTCCTTGAAGCTGGCCTCATTCCACAGAAGTTCTTCTAGGTGAACCGCGGGCGTTATCTCCCCTATATCAGGAGGTCATATGGCTGTATAATTTCAGGATGGGCCATGAACCGAATTCTCTTGAATGTTGAAGGTTGAGAGGCATATTAGAAGACTATAAATAGCCTTGGTCAACAGAAGAATGTGGGATAATTATCTTGAATGGAAATCGCAGTTAAGGAAGGATTCTAGGAGAAGTGGAAGAGGTATGTTGAAGCCCGTCATCAAACCCTAACCAGCTCACCAGAATGCTAATCCTCTACAACAATAAGACTCAAGCCTATGAGGGCTTAATTTTCCTATTCATGAGCATCCTTCTTTTGGACCAATTATTTACCTAAAGACAGTGACATTGAATCTTCAAATTGGCAAGTTGATTTTGACCTTGATATATTGTACTCTCTCTCCCTCTATTGAACATTTGATATTAACAATAAGAAGATTTCATCAGGGGTTTTCCCCATCTTGGGGTTTTTCCCTGGCTCATTCCATATTCATGTGTCCTCTTGTCTTGACTTGTCCTTTGTATTATTTATTTATGTTCTTGCCTCAATGTGATAACAATCGATGTGATTAATTCTAATAGAATTGGATTGATGACTGGGTTGTATGAAAAATTGAAGTAATTTTCCTTAGCAAGAACATGTTAATCAAAATTTTACATGGTATCAGAGCTAGGTGAGGTCAAGCCCAAGAAGGACTAATATCGATCACTAATTTTGTGTGGGATCTTTTCTCATGAATATCAGTCATATAATTTTGATGACGGATTCTTCTTAGGCTCGTATGGTTCAGTTCGAAGTCAAATTTCTCTTATGATCTATGGCATCTTCAATTGGTTAGCTCATAGACCATATCTACATGGCTTCGCACAAGGGCCTATCCTCACATAGCAGAGATTATTAATTTCACATGGCATGGATCATTAACTACACATGGCACAAGATCTTTCTATGACATATTTGTTATGAACATGAACAAAAATAATTTGTGATACCTCTTTGAAATATCCTCGGTCTCTGTGGAGATCAAGCTACATCAGACGAGAGGATTTTTGGGAATTTTAATTACACTTGTTTCTGTTTTTTTGTTATGGCTCGTTGGTTTATTACAGGAAGGAAGTCTTAGCCCTCTAGGGCATCATTGTCTAAAGCAAAAGCCTATTATTTTAGCTAGTGGATATATTTTATTTATTGCAGGACTACAAGAGACTCAAGTTCAACAGAGGAGTTTTTAATTTCTTCATGCAAGTTTATTAGGGCCTCATTAGGCATCAATTTAATGCCATTATAGCAAGAAACCTCTTGCAGATATATGATGGTGTTTAACATATGATCCGGGTTGAAAACTATAGTCTGAAATAAGACTACATCTGTGGTTAGGTCACATGATCTTGCTTGTAGCCCTAGTCTTGGAAATCGATGCTTACATCGGCGACATGAGGGAACAAAATGCTTAAAAGGAGCTTATGTTCTGTGAGTTCTATTAGAGGGGTAGGTCATATGATTGTTCAAGAATAGAAAAGATTATTTCAACAATTCGATCTTCCTTTTTAAGCCCTAAGCCTTATCCTTTGAAGTCTTAGGCTCCCTTTCTGAAAAGTGTATTCTTATCTCTGTAGCTTGTTGTCATAAAGAAGAAAATCTGAAGACTGTGACCTTATTTCTAAAGATTTGATGTTAAACTTCATGAGACATATGTGAAGTCAATTAGAATCTAGATTTCCTGAGAATAACTACAGACCTGTGATAATTGTAAAAAACAGCCTAAATGCTTAGTAATTCATATACAAAGTTACGCGTCTGAAGAAAATTTGACTATATGTCTGAAGCATGTTCACATACAGGTTTGAGACCACTATCTGAGTTGACATACAAGGGTTATTTTGAAGCGTCTGAAATCTACAACACACGATGAATTTTTTCATTCAAACTTACAGAGGTATGGTTCGTTCTCTTTAAATTTTTGCAGCCATCAATCATATAGTGTTTGTTTGGAATCTGGATCACACTAAAGTAAAAGTCTTGAGTATAAACCAGTGTTGCATGATCCCCCCCCGCCCTTCGAAGGATCCAAGGTCTGAAAATCGGATCCGCGGTTCCGCCATTTTGAGGCGATTCTTGGAAATTTGAAACCACGCAAGACCGATCCATGGTTTTGGATTCCCGATTTGAAATTATGGAAAAGAATCCGCTGCGAATCCATGGAGGTTCGGGCACAGATCCGCACGGATCGCTAGTGGATCCCGTTTATTATAGATATAGAAGAACTTGAATATTTGGTTTTGTCAAGTTTGAAAAGTCCATTTAAGAATCTCACTTTGTAGCATCTCTCCTTGTAAGTTGAAATATTACTAGATATAGAGGCATAAAGTAGTAGTTTTTGGGAAATGACGCTTCCGCATATCCGCTTCCAAAAAACATCCCCGCTTCGTGCAACATTGTTATAAACCTCCAACAAATAAGTTTTGTTGTAAGTTGTATTGAAGCAGTAGTAAACAGGTTTCCAAAACACATATTTTGGCATTTATAGAATCTTCAAGTATTATCTGATCCTGTTTATTATAGAAATATAAGAACTTGAATATTTGGTTCTATCAAGTTTGAAAAGTCCATTTAAGAATCTCACTTTGTATCATTTATCCTTGTAAGTTGAAATATTACCAGATATAGAGGCACAAAGTAGTAGCATATGTTCTCAAGGCATCAATTGATCTACAAAGATACTGTATCAAGTCATATTGGGGCATCTGCCTATTAGGGAAGTCATCTATAGGCAGAGGCAGTAGCATATTTTTGCAGTAGTATATAAGATATCTGTTACACAGTAATTTGTCACCATCCCTACCATTCCCCGTCCCGCACAATGGAGGACCCATTATGTGACCTGTGAACACTGTCATGCCTTGAAAACATCATCAATGCATCCCTCTGAGTATGAGCTTCATTTCCCCTTGAGACATCTCCTTGCAAAATCCATGAAAAACAACTCTTTTTGCATTGGCGCGGGTAGACAGTTCAGTACTCGCGCCACTCAGGGAAATCCTGTAAAGAGGTCGCGCCACTTGGCGCTCTGTCATAGAGCGGCAATCGCGCCACCCATTTTAGGGACTGTTTTTTATATATGGATGGCGGAAGTTGAGTTCAAACAAACTCACAACCACTGCCTATCTTGAGTTGGGAGGTTTGGCTACGGGAGTTCTATGGAAGGAAAGTAGTTTTGCCACCTTCTATGGAACCTTCCTTGTTGATAGGGCCAATCCCATAATAATAGGGATCCCAACTCCCTCCTTCCCCATCTATAAAAGCTTGCTCAGATCCATGGCAAGCTAGTCTTGAAGTGCTGAAGCTTTGCATCTCCTTGTTCCCAAGCGCCTTTGTGCTGTAAAGAATCCCTTCTTTCCCTTAAGGCCCATTCAAGCGAGGAGACCATTGTTACGAGACTCTGGAGAGGTTTCCCTTTCCTTAGCGAGCTTTGCGAGACGTGGACGACCGGAGACCCGTTCGAAGGAAGCTGCGACGTCAGAACTTGGTTGTAACTTCTATTCGTTTATTACTTAATAGATGACTATGATTATGGTTCCACTCCGTTTTCCATCATGTTAATACGAGTAATATCTTTTCTGACCGATGTTTAGTTACGTATGCTGGTTCCTATGCTTGTATCTGTTCGTTTCTTCTATGTGCAGGTGTTCATCCGCGGAGATCGTGGAAGGATTGTGATCTGCCAGGGCTGAAGGACGGGGACATCTCTTCTTCAGATCGTAGCGTTGGAATTCAGGTAGGCTTCTATCCCTAGCTCTTTCATTCGTAACTAGGAGCTTGCGTCATAGCATTGTTTGTTTGTTGCTAGACCCCTGCTGGGCTAGTAGGGATCGCCTCTGTCCGCAGAGGGGATTTACCTCCTCAACAAATTGGCGACTCCGCTGGGGATCGAACCCAGAATCTCTGGTTTCGCAGACTATGCCCGAACCCATTGTTTGTTGAGGAGGTAAATCCCCTCTGCGGACAGAGGCGATCCCTACTAGCCATGCGAGTGCGGCCTGTAAACTTTGCTATGGCCTTAAGCTCCCCCTTCTGAGTGGGAGGCAGAGATAAGAAGCCACGAGATTCCCGAGTACGTCTGGCCCCGTCCTTCAACTACGCGAATCACGGCGACCGGGGAGACTACCTGCACGTACGGAAAGTCCTTGGTCGAATTCTGTTTCATTTTGAAACCAAGGTGTATATTGCAGTTCACGGCTATCTGGTACACCCTTTGTGCCTAGTTTTTTCCTGAGCAGTCATTTGGTCTTTTCTGACTCCCTAAACTTGAAAAGACCGTCAAGCGCTTGTCCTTTCACGCTTGTATCAACTCTGAAAGAGATAGAGTCATCTTTTTATCGTTTCTCGACTCTTAAAATATGAAACGGTAGAATTTTGTTTATTTTCCAATGTGGTAAAATCAATCTCCCACGATTACACACCCGTTTAGACATTGCTTGTTGACTGTTTGATCGTGTGTCTTAACTCGTTTTCAGCCCGTGTGTGGTTTTGAGTTTGATGGCAACTTTTTCAGAGTTCACCAACCAAGGAATCCCCTCAGAAGGGAATCCTGGTCATTTTCCTCCTTTTGGAAATGTTGGTGCTCCTTACATGGCGACGTTGTCCCTTCCCGGATTAACGGTTGGGTTGCCTGTTTGGTTGTTCTCAACCTCTGTAGTTCCGAATGTCTCCACTACTGTTCAATCAGTTCCTCCGACGGAACAACATCATGTTGATTCCAAGGTGGACCTCTCCCCTTCTTCGCCTGTTTCTGCGTCCTCCTCTTCTACTTCGCCTGGTGAAAGTTTGGATTCAAGTAACCAGGTGGCTAGGAAGAAGAAGAGGAAGACAAAGAAGAAGAAGTCCGATAAGCGAGAGGTTAAATGTACAGCTACTGTCCCTAAGGAATCTCCTCTCGATAGTCCTTCCAACCCTCCTCGGAAAGTCAAGTTCCCGTGCATGTTGTGCACGGGAGACCATTTGCTTCGAGACTTCCCTGGCATTCCCAAGGTGCTCGAAATATGGTCCAACGGCCGCCCACCGTTGCCTTTGGCTTCCGGGAGTCAAGTTGGGGGCACGTCCTCAGCTGCTGTTGATAAGAACTCTAAGAAGCAGGGTAAGATTACCAATCCCTGTAAATTGTGTGAAGGGCACCATGCCATTCACCTTTGTCCTTATATGGATGAAGCCCAAAGAGTTTTGAACAACTCGACCGATTCTACACCACGCCTTCCACCTGGTTATAATCAGCTTTCTTTGAGTTCTTTGCCAGCTGATCCTACGATTGGTCAAGAGTCATCCTTGGTCGATCCCACTCCCCCAGAAATTCAAATTCACGAATCCGGCCCTGACCAACCATTGGTCGTAGGATCGGTTGAACTGGCCCCGTCCGCGGTGCACCAGGTCTTTTCTGTCGAGAGTGGATCTCACACTCCTCATGTCCTTCTAGTTTCTTCAGATTCGTCGGACTTGGAGAAAGATTCTCCTGTTCCCTGTGCTTCAAGAAGCCGCTCCTCCGCCTCCCATGATGGAGGCTCCAGAGGATATTCCTCCCACCTTCGAGATGGAGGTCACGGAGGGGGCTTCTGCTTCCGTAACATCAGGGGAAGACCTTCGCTTGTCGATGGTAGCCCCTCCGAGTAGTTTGGTCGCTTCCTTTGATTGGAATCGATTTGCAGGATTTCGCCTTCCGTCTTATGTGCCTTTCGAGATCACAGTACAGGCTCTTGGTCTGGTCGTACCCAGCACCATTTTAGACGAAGGCGCCTCTGTTAGTATTCTGTCTTCAACTACCTGGCAAGCTTTCGGTTCGCCACCGCTTGCGCCTGTTACGCAGAATCTGTTGACTTTCAATAGAAGGTCGAGTCAACCGTTGGGGATCCTTCCAAGGTTACCGATTACTTTGGGAGGGAAAACCGTCCATATGGATGTGATGGTCGTTCCAGGCCCCTTGGATTTCCATCTGCTCCTGGGGCGCGATTACACATATGCCATGGGAGCGCTTGTCTCCTCCCTTTTTCGTGTGGCCTGTTTTCCACATGAAGGACGGATTGTGACCATTGATCAGCTGTCGTTCTTTGGTCCCAATGTAGCATCTGGTCCGCCATCACCCCCTCCTGGTTTTTATCCACCCGTTGTATCTGCTCCACCGCAGGTCAACTATGTGGCTACATCCCCCGTGCCTGTGCTCAGTGATGATGCCGTAGTGCATAATGTGCTGGGGGCATTGGGTCCTGACTTCCAGGATGTTTCCCTTCCATCAGGAGTGGAACTCTTGGAAGCACCGCCTTCTTGTTCATTTTGATGTAAGTCGGTTAGAGCATGGTTTCCTCCCTGGGTCAAGCTCTTTAAAAAATGAAACTAGGATTTTGGAGCATGGTTCCTCCACTTGTGTCAAGCTCCTTAAATCAATGAAACAAGCTGTTTGAGGATAGTTCTTTTAAGTGTGTCAACCTCGTTAAAATAATGAAACACAAGCATATTCAATTCGAGTTTTGTCAGTTTCAAATCTCGTGTGTGTTCAATCTTCACTCCATTTTCAATCGAGTGAAGCTTGGGGGGCATGTGCCTCGATTTGAGACAACATGCTAGGGGGCATGCCCGTCTTCCTTATTATCAAGCATAGTTTGTGTTTTAAGCTTGCGTAAAAATAAAACTCATTTCAAGCATAGTTTGCATATGTGTGTGTTCATGTGTGCTTTTAAGCTTGCGTAAAAATGAAATGTGTGATTAGATGCATTGTGTGAATACATTTCGCATTGGGTCGTTTGTTATGTAACCGATACATTAGATTACATCTGTATTAGACATTTGCATAACATATAGAAAACATCATCACATGTAAAGAAAGATCCATCTGAATAGTCATATATATATGTGTGTCGAAATGTTTGCACAGTGTGCGTCACATAAAACTCAAAAAATATGCATAATTGTCTTAATACATCCGGAGACACTGTGTCTCTCAAAAATAGGTGTGGCATAAATCCTAGAGACTAATCAGCATGGTGCTCATGATAGCACGTCACTGCACGCACTAGCCGCCTCAGGATTCGGTGGAGCCGGTTTGGAACTCCCACCGTATGGCGCTGGTACTCCATCGGTACGTCTGACAGTCAGGCATAGTCTGGGATCCCATGGACGATCCCCTCGAGGTTCTGAACCAGTGCCTCTCCTCCGGTGCCTTCCCCCTGGATCTCAGGGGCGAGTTGTGTCCTCCGGGAGATAGGAGACATCCCGGCTGGTCTCTCAGGTCCTACATCTGCATGCATATATATTTGTGTTTAGACAAGTGTGTATTAACAAAAAAAACATATAAACATAAAATCAAAAATATGAGGTCTTACCCAGCTCTTCATCCCAGTCGTCTCCTTCTGGTAGCGGGAGATCTGGGTCCCCTGTAAAGTCAGTTCCCGCATAGGGCCAATCTTCCACAACGATAAGTTGGCGCCGTAGCCACCTGAAGAACTCGGGCTTCCAGGACATCTGTTGCCCGCCTCCAGATCTGGGCATCAGTGCTGCCCAACGAGCCATTCTCGGCTCTCGTGGTACCGGACTCGCCACATGGGCCTCTTGGCCCTGGAAGGTTGGTATGCGTTCCAGAATGAACGATACCAAGATGGAACCATACCCAAACTGCTTCAGTTTTCCCCGTTTGCACTTTGTGAGCTGCCTTTTCATGTTGATCGTGACGGCTGTTGCCCAATCATACAGTCGGGGACCCATGCATTCTGAGGCCAGTAAGAGTTGAGTCTTTGTAGCCTCATGCGGTGCCTGCGATCCAGCAGCCCGCGTAATGGTGTGGAGTACAACTCTCAGTGCTAGATCGGGGATGGTTGAGATGTATACCTTCTTACTCCCTGTTCCTGTTTGTGCCCCACGGCACACCCGCGCCATTACTTCTTCCATCTTTTCCCCTGATGGTCTGCTCCTAGTCAGTACAGGGATTGGACCCCTGCGGGATAATCCAGTAACGAAATAAATGTCAGTGACCTCCAATTCCAACACCTGGTCTCGTATTCTGAATACTTGGTCATTTTCATGCCAGAGGTTGATCAGATATTGGAGGAGCTCAGGCTGAGCTCGTAAGCATGGCGTGAGGAAGAACTTTTTTAAGCCACAATCTCTCAGAGCATTCATACATGCTTGGCTTTGCATGGCCTCTTCGTCCTCATCTCCGTGTTCTCGTTCCTTCCATTCGATTGCCATTCTGACTGTTTATCTGCATTCACATGGTCCAAAACCCCTGATTAGATCCTTTGTGAGTTTCAAAATTCAAGAAATTTGGCATAAATAGTAGAATTTTAGGCGGAAATTTGGGTTTCGCCGCTGGCGCGACTGTTTTGCTGACAGTCGCGCCATGTGGCGCGGGCCCTTTGGTAAAAAGAGCTCAGTGGCGCGGGTCCGTGCCCGATACCCGCGCCACTTGGCCCGGCCCTAAAATTTCAAAAGTGCCCTTACAGAGCTGATTTCTAAGGGGAAATCATTAAAAAATGCATGAAAAGAAAGAGAAAAGGAGCGCCTCTTACCTGTCACAGACGAGACGCTGAATGGTTGCCCGGATTGGTCGCAATCACCGTCAGAAGATTCTGCTCCAAATGGACCACTGTTGCTCTCCACAAGGTAAATAGTAAAAAGTAATTTTATTTTTTACCATTAGACATATTTATAACTTTTCGACGTTAAATGAGCTTTAAAAGTTGTTTTTTGTCAAATATTTGCGTGTATTATGTCGAAAATGGATTTTACGCCTGTTGGGTATGTGCAGCGGCAGGTTTTTGCGACTTAAAAGGTGGAAACGAGTTGTATTTTATACTTTTTCGGACTCGGTAAATACACGAAAAAGTCACTCTAGAGTCATCTTTCAGCTCTTTTCTGACTCTCTAAATATGAAAAGATCGTCGAGGCCCTTGTCGTTTCGATCTCGTTAAAATGGACGCGAATCGACATTCACCCAGTATAAGTTTAACCCTTTTTCGGGCTGGGCTGGATCGATTACGAAAAAGGAATACCCTAGCCTATCGCGACTAGGAGGTTTTCCCGGATATTGTTTTCTACCTTTTCGGATCCGGGAAACTCTTTACGAAAAGGGACCTGTGGAGTTTTCTTTTCAGCTGTCCTTTCAAACTCTCTAAACATGAAAAGACGCCGAGTTCTTCCTTTGTCAGACTCGTTAAACCCTGATGACATTGGATTCCGTCAAAATGACGTTCTCCGAGTTTCTCCTTCCTAGGACTCGTTAAATGCACTAGGATGGATCCGCCCGAAGGGCGGACTTATATCACAAGCATATGCTATCCCCTTCAAGCTTGTTATCAAAAATAATTGGGGTACTCGCCAGAAATGGTGGGGGAAAAATGGAACCATCGTCGTTGTCGTTGGCAGTATGTCGCTCTTGAACATGGCACTTGTCTGCATTCGTGTCGGGTTGGGGACATCTCATCTCGTTGCTTCACTTTGCCTCCATGGGTTTGGGTAATCTCTTTTGACCTCTCGTCTGTTCACTGCCTCGTCGCCATGACCTTTGATCCGTTGATGTCAAATACTGCCAAGTCCATTGTCGTGCCGTTCATGTGTTCAAGAGAAGTTGGCCTCTGCAAATATCAACCTTCCTCTGTTTCTCATATGGTCCTGATTCACAACAAAACATTATGTTCCTCTGCCTCGTGTCGATGATGTGGGAATCATTATGGCCCACCTTCGATCAAGGTCACTTCCTGTCGACTTCAACTCATTATCCAGGAAGTTGGTCTAGAGACTCCTGATGGTACCTTGGAGCCTGCATGCCTCAATGGCAGGTTCGTCGCATTCGACGAGAGGTTTGCATCATTGACCTCCGATCGAATGATTCTGCGGGTGTTCGACGTCAGCTCATTTATTCGCACGCCGTAGATTGTACCTGTAGTACCTTGAGGGCCATTGTCATTATTGGTGGTTTGTCTCGCGTCTGTTAACGGCTTTCATCATTGGCTGGTAATCAGACGATGTTCTTGCATGTTCGACATCAGCTCACACATTCACATGCTCGAACTTGTACTTGTTTGGGTCGAGATGGAGCGCAAGACCCTGGATTGTGTCTGTTGTAATCCAGGCTGCGATTGTGGATTATTATCATTGTGTACATGACTCGCTGATTGGATGGCTGCGACCATACCTGAGTCTATTTATTTGATCTTAGTTGGATGGCTGCGCCCATACCCTGGATCCGTATTATAGCATACTCTGTTCGGATGGCTGCATCCATACCATATATATACATCATGTACTTGAGATATCAGTTGTATCTTTCTGCGCAGGTTTTCCGACGGCGGGCCTTCAGTTGGACATGTTCTCGTAAAGCATTTCACCCCTCTTTCTCTCGGGCCTCATGCTTTAGGGGGCATCTGTTACACAGTAATTTGTCACCGTCCCTACCATTCCCCATCCCGCACAATGGAGGACCCATTATGTGACCTGTGAACACCGTCATGCCTTGAAAACATCATCAATGCATCCCTCTGAGTATGAGCTTCATTTCCCCTTGAGACATCTCCTTGCAAAACTCATGAAAAACAGCTCTTTTTGCATTGGCGCGGGTAGACAGTTCAGTGCTCGCGCCAATCAGGGAAATCCTGTTAAGAGGTCGCGCCACTTGGCGCTCTGTCATAGAGCAGCAATCGCGCCACCCATTTTAGGGACTGTTTTTTAAATATGGATGGCGGAGGTTGAGTTCAAACAAACTCACAACCATTGCCTATCTTGAGTTGGGAGGTTTGGCTGCGGGAGTTCTATGGAAGGGAAGTGGTTTTGCCACCTTCTATGGAACCTTCCTTGTTGATAGGGCCAATCCCTTAATAATAGGGATCCCAACTCCCTCCTTCCCCATCTATAAAAGCTTGCTCAGATCCATGGCAAGCTAGTCTTGAAGTGCTGAAGCTTTGCATCTCCTTATTCCCAAGTGCCTTTGTGCTGTAAAGAATCCCTTCTTTCCCTTAAGGCCCATTCAAGCGAGGAGACCATTGTTACGAGACTCTGGAGAGGTTTCCCTTTCCTTAGCGAGCTTTGCGAGACGTGGACGACCGGAGACCCGTTCGAAGGAAGCTGCGACGTCAGAACTTGGTTGTAACTTCTATTCGTTTATCACTTTAATAGATGACTATGATTATGGTTCCACTCCTTTTTCTATCATGTTAATGCGAGTAACATCTTTTCTGACCGATGTTTAGTTACGTATGCCGGTTCCTATGCATGTATCTGTTCGTTTCTTCTGTGTGCAGGTGTTCATCCACGGAGATCGTGGAAGGATTGTGATCTGCCAGGGCTGAAGGACGGGGATATCTCTTCTTCAGATCTAGCGTTGGAATCCAGGTAGGCTCTTATCCCAAGTCTTTCATTCGTAACTAGGAGCTTGCGTCATAGCATTGTTTGTTTGTTGCTAGACCCCTGCTGGGCTAGTAGGGATCGCCTCTGTCCGCAGAGGGGATTTACCTCCTCAACAATATCCAATAAAAAAAAATTGGTCAGGTACCATCATTATTACATTTTTAAATCATAAAAGGAGTTTGACTTACTTAGGTGCAAGTGGTTTTATACAGTTATTGAAATCTGTCAGAGCATGTGAGAGAGTTCACCTGTGTATTGATGAGGTTTGGGTTGATATCATATCATCTCCCTCTGAGTCTTTGGAACCTGGACCTTCTTCTTGGGAACCTGTACTTGCTCCTCTGAATCCTGCACCTGCACCTGCTCCACCTTCTTCTCATGATCTATAGGCTTTCCCATTAGCTTATATAGACCATTCTCTCTAACTCCAATAATGATACTAGCGGAGCTAGAGCCTCTAGGCCTGAGTCTTGCCTTCCCATCCTAGAACAAGACATCAAACCCTTTCTTCTCAATCATCAAGATAGAAATCACGCTATATCCGACTCCTGGTACAAACAATACACCCTGGACCTGCATCACGCATCCTCTCTCCATCCTGAATGTCACAACACCCAATCCTCAGATCTCCAACTGGCTCTTGTCGCCCAACACCATGTGAAAATTTGAGTCCCATTCAGCTAGAGCCTCAAAAACCTCTTGTGACCCTCTCATATGCTTCGTCGCACCATTTTCCACGTACCATCCATCCTCTTTGATAGTACCCTGCAAGAAATGAGAAATCTTAGCAAAGTCCTCCTCTTCCAATCTCCTAGTGAGATCATCTATCTCAGCTAAAGTGGCAACACCGGAGACCTGCTTCCCTTTCCTCTTCTATTCATCTCCCTTCTTGTTCATCAGACATATCGACTAAAAATGACCCAAGATCACCACAATTTCAACACTTGAATTTATTCAAGTCCTTCTACGACTTACCCTTCATTTGCATTGCAAGTGCCACATCCTCATCTGCCCTCTTCGATGGATGAAGATCCTCGTCTCGCAACTCTTCCTCAATGAAGTCATCCTAGAGCCTATTCCATTCTGGAAATTTCTCTTTGGCAATGATTCCTTTGATGAAGGGCTCCCATTCCTTGGTGAACCCTTTCAAGGCAATCCTCACCATATCTCCATCTGCAATTTTCACATCGATGCAACAAGCTCATCTCTAACCTGAGACAATCTCGTCAAATATGAAGTCACTCCTTCACCCTTTATCATCTTGGTGGAATTCAATTTATCCTCCAATACCAACACCCAGTTCTCGTTCTTATTCTCGAACAAGTTCTGAAGAGCCATCGACATCTCAAGTGTGGTTTTATTCCCAGAAAAAAGAGGTATTAGGGCATCCTTCACACCATCTAGGATGATCAGTATTTCCTTCGTATCCAAGTATTCATATATCTCCAACTCCTTAGGGTCGGTTGGCTTCTTGATGGTTGTCTCGGAGAAATCCCAGATCCTATTGACCTACAAGACTAACTTAATCCTTTCCTTCCATGGAATATAGTTGGACAACCCCTCCAACCTGTCCTTGTACCAAAGACCTACCTGCAACTTCGACATTTCACCTATAATTGTGACCAACTCCCTCTTACGTTGTACTTCACTGAACACAACTTTGATTCATTGACTTCCAAAGTAGCTCAGACACGTTTTGATACCATGTTGTATTTCCATGATCTTGGGTCTAGGTTAGAGTATTAAAATCACTGACGCTACCAAACCAAGAATCTCAACCAGAACTACTTTGCACATCAAAAAATATAAAGTAGTAAATCACACATGCACAAGTATACACAATTTTAAACAAAATTGTACAATAATGTACAACCCCAATCTTCGTTATATTAAACCAACTCTGAATAATAAAAATTTTTATGGTATACAAGATACAATGACAAACTTTGTTTCAGCTTCGATGTCGTATCTTGTCCTGTTGGTCCTTTGCTTCCGTATTGCTCACTAATTTCCCTTTATTCCTTCAAGGGACAACACATCGAGACTCCAGGAGGGCTGCCACCTAACATTGTTGTACGTCACTTTTGTAGCATGTACACGAGCTGATCTAATCTGCTCTCTGGGTAGGCCTAATCCCCAGCTCCAATTTTCCAGGCTAGCAGTCACCTTTGTCCATCAAGGTGTTGCACTTTGGTACCAATATTCACCTCCTCTTCGTCACTTCAAGATAGCTTCTCTAGGGCTACTTTGGGTAGCCAACACACTTCCCTCCACCAGGTCAATGGCACCCAATACTACACTACAAGATTTGAACCGATGAAGGCTTTCAATCACCAAATCAAGCCTCCAAATTGGCTCCCACAGGCTGCAAATGAAACTGATCCAAAACTGATCCAAAACTTGGATCCAACATGTACAAGAATGTCTTCAAAAACATACCTTAGCTCACTGTTTTAAGGGTTTATTTGGTTGCAACAACCTAGACCTGGTTAGGGAACACTATATTCCCTTAACAAGCCTTCCTTTACGCCCAAAACTCCTCCTAAACAATTTGTTTTCCCTTCCTTAAGGGGTCGAAGATGCTACTGCAACTTTGGGTTGTTCTAGCCCTTAACTAGCCCTCGGTCTACCTTTAATTTGTTGCATCACCCTATCAAAAGTCTGTGTAGGGTTGAAACAGCCTTGCAAGGGGTCTGCCTACCTTTGTTTAGCCCTCAAACATTCCTGAAATGGAAACAAATCCTCCAACAAGGCACCCAACCGTCCCTCTAGCAGTTCGGACCCTAAACTAGACCTCAACAACCCTCTCCTCCTCCATTGGTTTGCTTCTTTGTGTTGCATCCCTAGAAACATAAAGTTCTCTCTCCTCCAACGAGCTACTTTTCTTGTGTGTGTTGCAAAAATGGATGCTTAAATGCCTCCTCTCTGCCTTCTATTTATGCCATAAATGAAGGGCTTCTTCAACGTCACAATAGGGGTTTCCCAACTGTCATAAGCCTAAAAAAACCTTAGGCCAACCTTTACACTTATGGTGTCAAACCCACAATTAATATTAAAAAAATCATATCTCCACTGGTACAACTCAAGATCGGACGATTCTCGTTGCATTAGATTCGTCTCACTGAGAGCCATCATCCTCATCCATCACATGTAGAAATGTGCTCATGGAAATGCCCAAAAACATGATTGGTGCAAAACCCCATGCTTGGGTTCCAAGCCCAAAAGTGACTCTTGTGGTGCTTTTCCCTCAAAAACCCAAACCCTAGCGCTTGGAGTACTTCCCAAGCTACTCAAAAATCAACATTCTGGTGGATTTTACTACTTTTTCATTCATAATGTAGCATCACATATGGTGAAAATTTCCATTTCCAAAATAATCCCTTTTATAATTCATAATTCAAGATAAAGCACCATCTCGAACTCACTTTCCATTTTAAATTAGTATCATATTTAAAGCAAAATTTCAAAACCATTTTCCTATATTTCTTGATGAAATTACTGCAAAATATGGGTGGTGAGATCCAGCAGGTAAATTGACAAGTCTTACCCACCATATGCTAATCCACCTCTTGGTCAAAGATGCCCCCATGCAGAGGAAATGACCACAGCTTACTTGGGAGGAATTCACTATAACTCCAGCAACTGAAAGGAAAAATCAAAGTGTTGAGGAGAGAGTTGCAGAAATGCACACTAAAGAAAACCTTAGACCAAGCCAAAAGACACTGTCACAGAAACAAGGAGACCAGATTTTGTTTCCATAGATTTGGTTAGATGGTCCCAAAGAAGAATTTTTCAAGAAATACAAAATTCAGGAGAAAGGCAGATAGAAAAGGGGGAGGAAGAAAATAATACCAGGACAATGACTGCTATAGAATCCCAAGAGCATGCCTCAAAATCTGCTATGGAATTTGGGGCAACGATTGTTAAAGAAATCCAAACAAATGTTACAAAATTATTGACACCTACTATATACAAAACGAAATTATTGAATAAATCAAGATGAATGGAACAATGTGTTGTGGAATCCCTAATAGGGGAAATTTGTGTTTACATGTGACGAGTAGTGGAAAAATTAGATGTTGAATGTCAGGTGTCACTACCTTCTCCAACACATGTTTTGGAAAACTTTGGCAGAATTTGAGAAACTCCTGAAATAGTTTCATTATAGCTATAGAGGTTGGAAAATAGAAGGCCAAAATCATAATAATATGAACAGGGATATAAACCCTTGAAATACATCAACAAACTATTGCTTTCTTTAAAGAAAATTATGTTATCTCACATGTAGCCCAACAAAGCACAATTATGTAACTCAAAGAAGATAATAAGAAGTGGGAGAAATAAGACGAATAAATTAAAGAGAAAGTCGCAGAAATCTCAAAACTTCAAGGAAATAAATGAAAACGTAAGTGATTATGCTTCCTTAATGTTTGCCTATAAGCCACCTGTCAAAGTGTATGCCTTATATTTTAAGGAGCAATGGTTCAAATTTTACTGGAGAGGAATGCTTCAAATCTACCAATTGTTACTGTGGATGAACTAGGTATTATATATATATTTCATAGGAATTCCTGAGAGGCAGAACTTAGAATGCGAGTTATATTTACACAATTTTTTCCTACCTAAGCTCACAAGATGAACTACTCATCCTTTTATGGAGGATGGTATTTTAAGGCATTTATCTCTACTATGTAAAATGAAATTCAAAGGTTTGAAGAATTGTGGGCCTATAAAGATTAAAAATCCAAGGTTGAGTTTCTTGTCTAAGCAGATATCGTGCCCCATTAGAGGCCATCTATGAGAATTATGAAACACTTCACATTCTCAGATCCAATGGGCAATGGAATAACAACAATTATTAGATAATTTCAAAGCCTTTGTTGATACTTGAAGTGACCATGCTATGAATTCCCAAATGAGAAGGAATGAACTTACATAAGAATTGAAGAGAAGGGAACCCAACTCAATTCCAAATCTCAAACCATCTATATTCAGGGCTCACCTTCACACTAGCTTTGTAATGCATCTTGAAATACATTGGATAGTACCTCGATTCAAATTTACCTTGGTATGCTACCCAATTTTGAACTGGAAGAGCACTCATCCAATAAATGTAGAAAGTGCACATGAACAATTGGAGTATATTGAATCAGTCATGGGCTATCATAAAAATAAAATGCACAAACCCATTTTAAATTTATGATTTTAGGGAAATTAGATAAGAATGACATGGACAAATTTATTTCACAAGGGTGTATAATTCCTTCAACTTGCGGGTGATGGTGAACCTCATAAATTTATTGGTTTTCTCATCTTCCACTGACATTTTCATGAGTATAAAAAACCTAACACATCCAATTTTCTAGATTTCTTAACCACCCTACTATAGAAGTTTGGCTTAAAATAAGTAATTCATTGCAAATTAATGTGTTTGACAGTCTCTATGAATATTTTGAATGAAATGTCTTAGTTCTCGCCAATTATGATATGTTGAAGGTTACCAGTGTTCATCAACATTTTGTGTAGAATTAACACTTACCACAAAATTCCTTATAGAGAATGATTAAAGACGGTTGCAGAATCTCCAGAATCACTTCCTTAGGGTCGCTGCAAAATTCTTCTTAATTCTACAACATGCCAATTCTAGGGTGGAATTCCCAAACAACAACCAGGTTGACACATGGCACCCGGATTATAGGGCAACATAGTCCCCACAATATCAAATCACCAGCTAAAAGTATAATTTATTAAATCCAACAATTGTTAGTTTGCATTTCCAAGAAGTTGTTAGGTTATTCTTCAGAATTTCGTTTTAGGAAGTTGCTAGGTTATACTTGGGAATTCCATTCATGAAGTTACTAGGTTATACCTGGGAATTCGGTTTAGGAAGTTGTCAGGGTATTTTGGGATTCTATTGGAATTTCAAAGAACACAACAACCTTACCTCATAAGTAGTTCTTGTTTTAACACATTTAGGGTTCAAGGTAGAGATAAGAGAGATATAGAAAATTAAAGTGTACTCTGTAATTTCTAGATGATGCATTCAAAGCCTAGATAATTTATTCCATTATGGTTCCATGAGTAGCATTTATGTGTGATGGATTCAACACCTTGACCTTCAAAACAATGACCCACTCAAGATGTGCAACTGGGAGTAGTATTTTCCCCTTGCATGGTATGAGTTATTTCTTGTATGGTTTCATTTATTTCCATAGTTGTAGTTGGTGTGTGTATTTCCATTTTTTGGAGCAACAATCATTCGATTAAGATTATTTGACATTGTTTCTTGAATGATTCGCTTTATTTGAATTTATGCATTCAGAGTGCAACTCCTAGTTGTTCTTAAATTTCAATTCATCGGTTATAGTTAGTTTAGTTATTTTCTGTTCAAGTTAAATAAGATTTGCATAAACCAATGTCGTGCATTTATAGAATAAGATTAGTTTTCTCCCAAAGGCACAAGCCTTGTAGCTGCATATACAATGGATGCCATCTCAAAGCTTACATGCCACGGTTGAATAAGAAAGTCCGGATGATCTGCATTAATGTTTTCACTTCTTCACACATGAACCATACGCATTTTCATTGATTGAAACTAACAATAGGGTAAAGCACACTACTGGTAACATCACCCAAACTCATTCCTCACAGTTTACAAAAAACACCAAATCATAAAATGGAACTAACTTCAAAGGATTCTTACTTTAGACAACATTCACACTTCTAAGTTGCATTAAACAAATGAAGAGTTATATGCATGTCCAAAATCAAAATTTTCAATTTTCTTTTGTGAATTCAGGTAAACCGTAAAGCTACAATATTTGTGATATTTAAAGATCAACAATTTTGAAATTCACCTGCCCCAATCACCCAAGACAGGTCTTGCACTAGAAGCTCTGGCTTATCTGCCATCTTCTATAAATCCATACACTATTTTTTCTAGTCCAAGCAATCAACACACAACCATGAATTTTCCTTGACGTTCCACTTTCCAGGGCTGCTACAACATCATTGTGAACAAAAAGATTCACATTGTCTGAAAAAATATTTCTGAAATGATGACAAAAGTTAGACTAATTTCCCAACTCCAAAGTTAACCAAAATGAGAATACATCAAATCTTCCAGGACTATGAGGCAGACTGCAATGAAAAGAAAAGGAAGAAGTAAATGGCGTTGTAATTCCAGTCCTAGATTATGGTTTCCCGGCTAACATCGCGTTGAGGCTAAACTCGTTTGTGTAGGTTTTTGGGATTAGCTCTTTGTAACAGAGGGAACAACACCAGAAACAGAAAATGATGAAGGAGAAATGGATTTAGACATGAACCTGGAAGTTATTTCTCTAACACGCTTTCTGGCAGCACCATTTTTCTTATCGACCAATCCTGGGGGAAGTCTTGTAGGATTTTCATCTGATTTCTTCTGTTGGGGAACTTCACTGAACTCCATATTGAGTCTAAGAGGGTATCTTCAACATAAAATTCCCTACACAAGCCCTCAAATCATGATTTAATTTGAGTAGATAGATCCCCATAACTGGACTTTTCTCAATACCCAAATCCTTCCATCAACAAAACTCACGCATAAAAAATTATTATAACCCTCCTAAACAGAGGCAGAGCAATGACATATGAATTCTTAGCATACCAGTGAATCATTTCTCCATAGTCCACACTGCCTTGTAGTATATAAGAATGAAAGAAAGTCTATCGATTTTATATCTGGCTAGGACAGAAATCCTTCCATCCCACCATGAACAAATATACCCCCAATGCATCCAATTTTATAACAATTGGACTGATCCAGAGTATGTATTTCTAGAGTCCCAAATTCGACGACCAATGACATACTCTCGGTCACTATGGAAGAATGGAAACTTTCTGAACCAATGGAAAATCATCGTTCTTGTTCGCTGGCACTCTTCTAACACCTTCGAATAGAGAATCATGTCATCCCACTTAAGACAAAACTCATCATTCGAGAAAAATTCTCTCATCAGTTTAGATGAAACATCCTCACCAACCTCTGGGTCAGGACGCCAAGCCTGCTAGCACATAGTTGGGGTTGAGTGATCCATGACCTGATGCCAGGACCTCCATCTTTAGCTTGCAAACGATTACACAGGTGCTCTAAGTCCTCATCTGTAATAGCCAATGCCTCTTTTCCTGGATGACGATGAAATGTACATTCTTCAGATGTTTGTTGTCTATCAATTTTTTGTGATGTTTCCTCCTCTTATGATTTCTAAGCTCTGAAACTGGCCCATAACTTCCGAACAGTGGAAAACCCATAACGGCAAAACCCAACTTGATGCAAAAGCCCAGAAACATAAATTGAAAGCAACAGTCCAAACATACATTGAAACTTTGGATGTTGAATCTCCCACCAAATTAATAATTAATTAATTAATAAATGTGAGGGAATTTTAAAATTGGATGTTGAATCTCCCACCAAATTAATAATTAATAATTAATAAATGTGAGGGAAATTTAAAATGAAATATAAATGTAAATGTGTAGATGGAAATTTAAAATGAAAAATAAAATGAATTTGTTAACACTAAAAAAGAATGGAGGGAAGGAAATAAAGAGAGATTTGTTATAGTTTTACCAACATCATATATTAATAGTAAAAAATGACCAATTTTCTATGTCCAAGTCACATATTTTTTCATTCTATATATAATTTATGTATATTTATATATTGAATTGTTAAAAACTAAATTAGAGTGAAAATGTGGTGATCATGATAGTCATTTAGAAGAACCCTATATATGTGTGTAGACAAGGATAGTGACTATGTTAATATGTGCTGTGGTTAATTATTTTAATAACAACTTCTATATTGGTTTAGTAGTGATTGTATAAAAATGTTATAGTTTTAGCATTATAGATGGATTCATGGACCCCTTTAAGGGGGTCGTTGAATCCATCTACCTAAATTTTAACATTGCAGACAAGGGCCTCTAAATTTTAACACTACATATGGACTCAAAGACCCCTTTGTCTCTAAATTTAACACTGTAAATGGATTCAAAGAAGGGGGTCTTTGAATCCATTTGTAGTGTTAAACTTTAGAGACAAAAGGGGATTCATAATTTTGACACTATAGATGGATTTAGAGACCCCTTTGTCTCTAAATTTTAACACTGCAGATGGATTCAGAGACCCCTGTAGTGAAATGTAACACTCTGATATCAAAATTCTAATTTTTCATTTTTGAAGTGACATAATTAAAAATTACTAACATAAATGACTAATTCATATACTTGTTGTACTTATTATATGGTCATATTTTTATTCTTATATTATAACAGTCATTTATGTTAATCATTATTAATTTTGTCACTTATTATATAGTCATATATTTTAATCTTAGACTAAGTTAGTCATTTAAGTTAGTCGTTTTTAGTTTAGTCACTTATTATCTAGTCGTATATTTTATCCCTAGACTAAATTAGTTGTTTAAGTTAGTCATTTTTAGTTCAGTCACTTAAAATTGCTCAAATTTAGCAGTAATTCACTTGAAATAATTTCAGTGACTAACATTTTTAGTCACCCCGTCACTAATTTCATCATTTTATACAAGTGAAATATAAATAAAATCTGAAGTAAATATTAAGTCTTGAGATGGATAAGGAGAACTCTGAAATGGACTTTGAGAAATATTATGGAACGAGCTGGATTTTGAAGAATTATCCATTTGATATAATTATGATATTTTCTCCCTACATTTGAGCAAAATCAACAATAAATTTTGGTGTACACACCTAAAATTAATTTTGGTGCCTTAAAAACGGACTTATTGTTATCGGTGCTAATGTACAGATAACCGCACCGGTGCGTTTTAGTTACTACGCACTGGTGCGGTGTTATTAATTGATGCACTAGAGCTAAATAGCCGCAAATAAAAAAAGTGCAACTATATTTTTTTAAAGTGAAAAAAAACAGTAAATTGAAAAATGGACGACAATTTTTTTTCGAAAATCTAATTTCGTAAAACAATTCTTTAAATAGTAAACACTTTTCATTATTTCATTATTTTTGCAAAACTTTTCAGGGAGAGATTTGCACGAGACATACTTGGAGGAGCAATAGAGCATGGGAGCACTGTGGAGCAGTGAAATACTTTCAAACAAAACTATTCATACAATCAGAATTCCAAACCCTCCGGTGATTCAAACCCCTGCAACATAGAATTTCAAACGAGGTGATTAAATTTTATTGTTTTTTTTACATTTTCTGTAGTATTTTTTACGCATTAAATAAAAAATTTAAATTTACTGTTCATTTTCAGGAAAAAAAAAATCCATTTTACGCTAAACCCTTGATTCTTTTTGTTTTTGCCCTTGCTTCTTCCTGTTTATGTGATTTTAGAATTAGGGCTTTTCATTTTAAATTTATAGGGTTTGTATTGCTATATATAAAGGCCTATGACATCTAACCCACAGGACGACTTGCATAGTCGGATCCCAATCCATGTCGGCCTTTGCGTGAATTTTTAAAAAACTGAATTTTTTTAATCGGTGCGCCCTGTGTAAACTAGCACACCGGTGCACTGTCTTATCACAACGCACCACGCTCGTACTGTTTGATAAACAAAATTAAAAACATGTTTTTTTAAATCCGTGCACCATATGTAAAATAGGGCACTAATGTGCTATTTCATTATAGCGCATCACACACGTACTATTTGGCAAAAACAATTTTTTATTTTGTGTCTTAATCGGTGCACCGTTTAACATATAACACACCAGGTCTCCTGGTTGAAAAATAACACCGTACGGTGGTCCCTTGTTTTCGCGGTGCGTTTATAAGAATAGGCCGCACTGCCCCCTCTACGACACCATATGCTACAAAAACTAACAATACAAGATTTTTATTAATTTGTCTGTGTTAATCGGTGTGATGGTTAACATATAATGCACCGGTGCTCCTTGTTAACATAGAGCACCGTACGGTGTTTTATACTATTTTGGCGGTGTGTTTATAAGAATACGAAGCATCGACGTCGGTGCATACAACATTAAAGGCGCACTAATTTCTTGATATTTTTTTTTACTTGAAATTTTTTATGATTTATTTATTAAATATATTAATGAATGATATGGTACAGGTTTCATATTGACAAATAAATTGCTGACAAGAGATCAAGTAACAAAAATACTGATAACACATAAAGAAAAGAAAAAAATACAAGTTCTTTGTAAATTCTTTACAAAAAATATTATTTTTGAACTATATATAAGTTTAACTAATATGTATTGTTTATTGTGTATCATGCAGAGCCACAAAATGATGAAGCTCGATAAGATTATTTCTGATCTAGGACCAATTTAGCGTAAAATCTTGATGGAGAAATTGCAAAAGGATGAATCAGGTGAATAAAAAAATACTATCGATCCAATATGAATTTCTTTTTTAATTTTAATTAATAATATACTTAAAATTATTAGATAGCATGTTTCAAAAAATCTATTAATTCACATATGTTTAATGTTCTACAGGGACCAACAACTCATAAAATGAACGTTGTTCTAAGAAAAGAAAGAAAAAAATAGAACATGCAAATGAAAATGAATTGCTCCTTAGCTCATCTGGAGTTGTGTTGGAGGTTAACGAAAGGGGGGGAAACTTTTACAAAAGTTTGAGGGATCTAGTGGAACGAAAGTATAGATGTTTTTTCCACTTACAATATAAAAATCAATCCAATGATTCCAAGAACCAAATTTTATCTAAACTATAGGAAGATTTTCCAGAGAATTATTCAATGAGACATGTCAGACTTTTAATAGCAAAAACGTACAAAAACAAAAAAGAAGGAATGAAAAAGTAATATTCCTTTAAATGTTTTTCTAGAATTATATGTATATATTACTAGAAAGCAATCATTTATAAATATCACTTTTGTTATATTTACTTTTCATATATCAATATAAAAATTAAATAGTTTATTGTCATGTTACATTTTCAGGAAGAGTATGAAAATCTCAAAAGATGAATGAGCTTATATCAGAAATATGCCAAGTAGGAATGTCCAAAAAGGTGTACAAGGAGATGGTCAAAGAAATGGACATAATTGCATCACACGAGGAGCCATCTCAACAACAACGTGCTTCAAATGTAATATGTAATCATTGAATTTTTCGATTAGGTACAATAAATAAACAATTTAGCATTAAACATTAATTTTCAAATATTTTCTTGCAGAAAAAAATAGAAAATGGAACCCATTCAACACATAAAACATGACGTCAAGGAAGAAAAGGGTTGATATCTAAGTTTGTGAGTAATTGTTACTTCCTTATAACAACTTAACTAGATTTCATTTTTGTATATTTTAAGTTTTTTTACAACAATCATCATTGAATGTCTTCAAACATGTGCTAACAGACAAAGAAGAACCATCATACGAATTTATTGACATTGGGTTAAATATGGGTTGTCAGTATATGTTGGCATATCAGAAATTAATTGTGGAATTTTTAAGCATCTATCGATCTTGATTTACTTAGATCTGTCTATAATTAATAGAACAAAAACATATTTTCATATTAAATATATGATTTGTTATGGGGTATAAAACTTGTAGGAAACAAAGTATGGAACTGTGCCAACAGATGCAATCTTGAAGGATGGCATGAAATTTGGTTTTGAAAGAATGTGTATAGTTCATGAGTCAGTTGTTGCTATGGTACATCATTTCTTTTCGATTTACATTGATGTATATTATTTAATATTGCAATTTTAATTATTCTCAACAATGTATATACACTCATTACAGTTTATTTTTATGTTTGTATATGGAAGGTGAAGAAGAAGAAAACAATCAACACCGTGAACAAAAAATTCCTCAAAATAACCCAAGTCATGGAAGTAGCTCGATCAGTGACAGTAGTTCAAGCGAAGAATGATGATCATTATGTTTGGATATCAAAGCAAGGCATTGTATTTTTTGAAATATTTGTTTGTGAAATCAGAGATTTTGTTTAATGTAATGGACATAGTGTCCCAATTGAAAGACAAAGAGATACTAATAACTGTCCCATTTTGTATGACAAAGAGTGCCTTATTCATATATATATAATAAAATATGTTTTAATTTATTCTATTGCGTTCTCCATTGTCGTTGTGAAATGTAAAACCATTGATTAAATATATTGATGATTAAATATTATAATGGAGAGATGTGAAATCTGATGATATGATATAACAAATTAATCCAAACATCACATTCTAATACACTAATAAAAAATTAATTTCTATGAATACTTTTATAAGATATGTTTTGTCTTTTGATGAATAATGAATTTTAAAAAATCACAGTAATTATGATATGATATAACAAATTAATCCAAACATCACATTCAAATGCACTAATAAAAATTTAATTGATATGAATATTGTTATAAGATATGTGTCAACTTTTGATGAATAATAAATTTAAAAAAATCACAATAATTGCACTGTCACAGGTCGATGTTTCTAAAAAATACAAAATGAACACCAGTGAGTTTCATTTACTGTACACCGATGTGTTTGTATGATAATGCGCACCGGTGCGTTTCTATGACCTATGTGTTAGCAAATTATATATTATGGAGCAATGCAACACATAAAATATGCGAAAAATACAAGCACACAAAACACATAAAACCAGAGAGACACAGATATACGTGGCTCACCCAGTTTGGGCTACGTCCACCCCGAACAGCCAGTCCTTCCTTTCTATTATCCAGCAAAAAATTGAAGAGACAAAACCTACAGCAGATCCGCTGTAATATCCTCTGTTCTCTCTCATAGTCTCCCTATCTGTTTCTCGCTCCAAGAATACACACACATAATACATAGCCGCAATACAATACCCTCATATATACAAGGGAGCCGCCTTCTAGGGAAAAAAACCCTAAACTAAACATAACTTCTACCGTCAGATCATCCGCCTATGAATAGCCTAGATTTACTAGAAATTACTATACTTTTACAAGGCAATTTTACATTTGTTTTTAGCTTCGGGGGCGCTACCCCCGAAACCCCCCGCCAGGGGGGGGCTCCGAAAAGCGCTGCCGCCCCTCCTGGACACCCCACGACAGCGATTAATTACGGGCGGCGTTGCCACCCCTTTTAAGGTACAGGGGTCCATTGTTGTGATACAAAGTAAACAAGATAATCAGGCTCCACACCCAACAATCTCCCACTTGGAGACTGATTGTAGAAACTCCACCGTTGCTTCATTTGCTGGACAATGACTCCTCTTTGGACCTGGCTATTCCTTATCTTCATCGTCATCCTTGAAGACCAATTGAAACTGAGAACATTCTCAGTTTCTCCCTGGTTACAAATTTTGTTAGCATATCTGCAGGATTCTGGCTAGTGTGTATCTTTTTCAGCTTCAACTCTCCATCTTCCAATACTGACCATATGAAATGGTACTTGAGATGTATGTGTTTAGTACTGGAATGAAATGCTGAGTTCTTTGCAAGATGAATGGCACTTTGGCTATCACTGTATAACGTGCCCATATCATGCTTCTTACCCAATTCATCCATAAACCTTTGTAACCAAATTATTTCTTTACTAGCCTCTATAGTAGCAACATACTCTGCTTCTGTTGTTGAAAGTGCAACAACACTTTGGATTTTTGAAACCCAACTGACAGCTGTTCCACCTACAGTAAATACATATCTTGTAGTGCTCCTCCTGTTATCTCTGTCACCTGCCATATCTGCATCAACATATCCCTGTAGAGCAATGTTTGAACCACCAAAGCATAATGCTTGATTTGTGGTACCTCTCAAATATCTGAGAATCCATTTTACTGCCATCCAATGTTCTTTTCCCGGATTATTCATGTACCTGCTTACAACTCCCACTGCATGTGCAATATCAGGCCTTGTGCAGACCATTGCATACATTAAGCTTCCAACTGTTGATGCATATGGAACTTTAGACATATAATCCATGTCTTCTTGGGTCTTTAGGCACATCTCCTTACTAAGTTTGAAATGGCTAGCAAAAGGTGTACTAACTGGTTTTGCATTCTGCATATTAAATCTTTTCAACACCTTTTCTATGTACTCATTCTGAGACAGTGTTAATTTGTGATTTTTCCTATCTCTAGTTATCCTCATACCAAGGATTTGTTTTGCAGCTCCCAAATCCTTCATTGCAAATGAATTTTCCAATTTTATTTTGAGCACATTTATTTCCTGCATGTTAGACCTTGCAACAAGCATGTCATCTACATAAAATAACAATATAATATAGCTGCCATCATTTTTCCTTTTTAGATAAACACAATGATCAGAGTGACATCTAGTATAACCTTGTTCAGACATAAACTTGTCAAATTTTAGATACCACTGCCTTGGAGCCTGCTTTAAGCCATACAAGCTCTTCTTTAACATGCACACCAATTTTTCTTTCCCTTTTACCTCATATCCTTCTGGTTGTTGCATGTATATCTCTTCCTCCAAATCTCCATGGAGAAATGTTGTCTTTACATCTAACTATTCAAGATGTAAATCTTTTGCTGCTACAAGACTTAAAATAGTTCTGATTGAATTCATCTTAACAATAGGAGAAAATATTTCATCAAAATCAATACCTTTCTTCTGTGCAAACCCCTTCACCACTAGTATAGCTTTGTACCTTTTTTTTCCTCCATCTTCTTCCTTCAGTCTATAAATCCATTTATTCTACAATGTAGTTTTACCTACAGGAAACCTGACTAAGTCCCAAGTCTGGTTATGCATTAAGGAGTCCATCTCTTCATCCATGGCTAGCTCCCACTTCTTCCTTCTTTCAACCTGAATTGCTTCTTCATAACATTCGGGTTCACCAGAATCAGTCAACAATAAATATATAATGAAAGAGATTATCGTTCAGGGGGTCTACTTATCCTGGTAGATCTTCTAACACCACTTTCAGGTGTTTGAGGTGCCTGTTGCTGTTGTGGTGGTTGCTGCTGCTGTGGTTGTTGATTATTATTATTTTAGGCACCTTTACTTTTTCAGTTATTTCATCAAGAACTGTGTATTCCTTGTTTTATTTTTCTTGTTTCTTTTCCTGCAACTGATTCTTATACAAGACCTTTTCATTGAATATTACATCTCTGCTCCTAATGATTTTGTGATGTTAATAATCATATAAGCGATAAACAAAATCATTAACACCATATCCAATAAAGGTACATTTCTTTGATTTTGCCTCAAGCTTTGTTCTATTTTCTTTATTAATATGGACAAAGGCCTCAAAACCAAAGGCTTTAAAAAAGAGTAGTTTACCTTTTTACCTGTCCATGCTTCCTCTGGAATACCACCATCCAAGGAACTTGAAGGCCCTCTGTTTATTAGATAAACAACGGTATCTACAGCATCTGCCCAAAATTGTAAAGGCAATCCTGCATGCAATCTCATGCACCTTGCACGCTCCATGATTGTTCTGTTCATCCTTTTTGACACACCATTTTCTTGTGGTGTTCTTGGAACTGTCTTCTCTCTACAAATTCCATGCTCTGAACAGTACCTATCAAACTCTTTACTGCAATATTCACCTCCATTGTCTAATCTGAGGCACTTCAACTTCTTTCCTGTCTCAATCTCAACCAAAGCTTTCCATTTCTTGAAAGTATCAAATACATCAGATTTATTCTGAATACAATAAATCCAAGTTTTTCTAGTTGCATCATCAATAAATGTAACATAATAGCGAGAGCCACCGAGAGATGATACCTGAGCAGGTCCCCATACATCTGTATGCACAAGCTCCAATTTTTCGCTCTTCTTTTCTTTCCCAACTCTGAGAAATCTGACTCTCTTTTGTTTTCCATAAATACAATTTTCACAGAAATCCAAATCAACATTCTTCAAACCTGGCAACAAATTTCTTGAGTGAAGAATCTTCATCCCCTTCTCACTCATGTGTCCGAGCCTATGATGCCATAATGCTGCATCTGCTCCTTTGGAAGTTAAAACATTAACAGAGTTAGAAATACCATTGCATAAATACAATGTACCAACCTTTTCGCCTTTTGCTATTACCAGGGCTCCTTTGGTGACCTTCCAAGTTTTATCCGTGAAAGTTGTCACACAACCTTCACTGCCTAACTGCCCTGTTGAAATCATATTTTTCTTCAGATCTGGAACATGCCTTACCTCCTTTAGTAGCCATTGGTTTCCATTCTGTTGTTTTACAAGAACTTTACCCATTCAAACAATTTTACAGGGTTTATCATCACCCAAACGAACTTGTCCAAAATCTCCTTGAACATAGTCATGAAAATATTTCTTATCAGGTGTGGCATGGAATGAAGCCCCTGAATCTACAACCCAAGAATCAGTAACATTTTCGAAAGAAAGAATCAAAGCATCTTGTAACACATCACCTGTCAAATTTGCTTCATGACTTTTTTCTTGCTGTGTGTCTCCTTCTTTTCCCTTCCAAGATCTACAATCTTTCTTTAGGTTTCCTCTCTTTCCGCATTTCCAGCACACTATCCCTGATCTGGACTTGGATCTGCCTTTCCTTGATTTACTGCGATAACCCGAGCTCTTTCCTCTTTCCATTCTTCTTCCCCTAGACTCTGCACTCAAAGCATTACCCGATGTCTCACTAGAGCTTTTCCATCGCATTTCCTCACTAAGGATAGCACCGAAAACATCATCAAACTTTAAAATACTAGATCCAGAGACAGAGTTACTAATGGCCATAACTAAACCATTCCAGCTTTTTGGCAATGAGCACAGAAAAAAAGAGCCCTAACTTCATCATCAAATTTTACCCCTACAGAACTTAACTGACTGGTAACTGTATTAAAATCATTTAAATGGTCTGCAATAGATCCACCTTCCGACATCTTCATATTAAATAATCTTTTCATAAGAAATACCTTGTTTGAGGCTGAGGGTTTTTCATATAGTTTCGCCAACATCTGCATCAAACCCTCTGTTGTTGTTTCCTTCGAAATATTGAAGGCGACTGACGCCGCAAGGCACAACCGTACTGTTATGAGTGCCTTTCTATTGAGAATGTTCCATACCGCGTCTGTCATGGTCGTCAGCTTCTTTTTTTTCGCTCAATGGTAGGTATAGATCTTTCTGATACAGATAATCTTCCATCTGCATCTTCCACAATGGGAAGTTTTGGCCTTTAAATTTCTCAACCCTAAATTTACCATCTTCCGCCATTGCTCCCACTTGAACTAGGAACCCTTCTTTCCTACAAGTTTATCAGCCAAATAGACCTTCAGCTCTGATACTAGTTTTTTAGCAAATTATATATTATGGAGCAATGCAACACATAAAATATGCGAAAAATACAAGCACACAAAACACATAAAACCAGAGAGACACAGATATACGTGGTTCACCCAGTTTGGGCTACATCCACCCCGAACAGCCAGTCCTTCCTTTCTATTATCCAACAAAAAATTTAAGAGACAAAACCTACAGCAGATCCGCTGTAATATCCTCTGTTCTCTCTCACAGTCTCCCTATCTGTTTCTCGCTCTGAGAATACACACACATAATACACAGCCGCAATACAATACCCTCATATATACAAGGGGGTTGCCTTCTAGGGAAAACAACCCTAAACTAAACATAACTTCTACTGTCAGATCATCCGCCTATGAACAGCCTAGATTTACTAGAAATTACTATACTTTTACAAGGCAATTTTACATATGTTTTTAGCTTCGGGGGCGCTGCCCCCGAAACCCCCCGCCAGGGGGGCTTCGAAAAGCGTTGCAGCCCCCCCTGGACCCCCCATGGCAGTGATTAATTACGGGCGGCGTTGCCGCCCCTTTTAAGGTACAGGGGTCCAATGCTATGATACAAAGTAAACAAGATAATCAGGCTTCACACCCAACACTATGGGCACCGCACAAATACCAATACCAATTATAATTCTCAGTTCATTTTTGCAATACTGCGCATTGGTGTGTTTATGTGAGACTACTCACTGGTGTATTTGTACGACCTATGGGCACCGCACAAATAACAATACGAATTAGAAATATCGGTGCGTTTTTGTGATACTGTGCACCAATGTGTTTCTATAATAATACAAACCGATGTGTTGATACGACCTATGGGCACCACAAAAATCCTGTAGAAATTTAATACAAAATATGTATTTCCTGGATTCTCCTGATCTAAAAATAATATGCTATTGTTAAATACAGAATCTCTTCTACAAAATCTTTGCAGAATTCGAAACACAATCGCCAATCACAATATCATGAAGAAAGATCAATCATACATAACACAGATAATTTACCGGGAAAGCATAAACATAAAACTCCACTATCTTCTATTATGTATTATATCATGGATCATGAAACAATTACATACAAAGCTCCAATCCAAGAGCTCTCAGTACAATAGCTAACTGTCTCACACCGTCATACAAAAATTGGCAAGTTCCTTAGCCAATTTACTATCTCTAGACAACTTGTCTCCATAGCGCAATCCTAGCTGATAGAAATCCCTGAATGAATGGAATCTTGCTTGCCTTGACTGCGCAATCCTCATTGGCACATCCAATGTGTGTGGTTGCATGTGTGCAACCGATAATGTTACAACTGATAGTCACTATCCCTTTCACCTACTTCTCAACTAGGTCTCCACTGGATCTGACATGCATGCAGTTAATAGTAGTAAATCTTCAGTTGCATGTGAGGCCACTGATTGTGAATTAATTAATAATTATTTCACTTGATCTCTCACTAGTGTATTTTCAATTACAACTAGCACAACTGAGTTTAACTCACTTAACTGAGTTAAACTACTTTAGAACTTTCATAACTTCACTTCCAACTCTGTTACAACTTTGAATCACTCAGTTACAACTAATTCCACTTGCATGTCCCACCAACCAACCACTCAACTCGAAATTCCTATAGCTAACTAATTTTCCACTTCAATTAACTATTTTCAAATGCTCAATGAGAATAGATTATTGCTTATTGTCCAACTAATATTAAGGGATAATAATAGCCTACATGCATCTATAAATAGACATGAAATCTATAAATAGAACTTGCACATACAACTATAAATAGAGCTCATCTATAAATAGAATTTTCTTATGCATCTGTAAATAGACATCCACCTAAAAATACCTGAGGCTCTATCCTATTGTAGGTGCATAATTTTCACTACAATCTTCTTGTTGAATCTCAACACTCCCTCTCAACAAGAAAGGGATTATCCTTCACCTCGATCCTATCTCTATGGTATTCGAATTTTCTCCTGGTGAGCGCCTTCGTCAGAATGTTTGCATCCTGATCTTCCGTAGGAATGTACTGAAGCAACATGATTTTCCTCTGCACACAATCTTTGAGATGATGGTACCAGAGATATATATGCTTTGAGCGATCATGAAACGCAGGATTAATCGAGAGTTTAATGCAAATCTGATTATCACAATGAATCACTGTCAGATCTAGATGAGAACCAAACAAACAAACCAAGATCTTTTTCATCTAGATAGCCTCACATGCAGCTTGACTCACTGACATGTATTCCGCTTCCGCTGAACTGAGTGCCACGAATATCTGCTTCCTGTTGTACCAAGAAACCACTTTAGATCCAATGCTAAAGATCCCCCCTGATGTGCTCTTTCTGTCCGATGGGCTGCCTCACCAATCTGCATCCGTGAAGCCATGCAACTTCACCTCATCCATCTATCTGTACCATAAACCATACTCTGATGTGCCCCTCAGGTATCTCAGGACATGCTTGCCCGCCTTCCAAAATAGTTTGGTAGGCTTAACCATAGCTTTACTCATTTGGTTAACCGCATAGAAAATGTCTGGTCTCGTGTTCACTAGATAGATTAACGAACCCACTAACTGTCGATAGACAGTAGCATCCACTACCTCTCCAGAAGTAGCATCCTATTTCCTCTAGTTTCCTGGAAGAGGAGTATCCATTGGTTTGCAGCCCTCCATGTGAAACTTACCCAATATCTCCCTTGCATACTTGCCTTGAGACAAAAATTTCACCATCTTGCTGCCATATTTCCAATCCAAGGAAATAATGAAGGAGGCCCATATCCTTCATCTCGAACTCCCTTGCAAGATCCTCCTTGCATAAGTGTATCAACTGCTCATCACCAGTCAATATTAAATCATCAACATAAAGAACATTGATTAAAAGATTACCCTCCACCACAATTTGGTATAGGTTTGCATCTGCTTCACTTTTGGTGAAGCCCAGTCTGGTGAAATAATTGTCTATCCGAGTGTACCAAGCACGGGGTGCTTGCTTCAACCCATACAACGCTCTTTTGAGTCGGAACACATGCGAATCATTGTTGAAGATCTAAAATCCTTTAGGCTGCTCTATGTACACCTATTCCTTAATGATCCCATTGAGAAACACAGTCTTCACATCCATCTGATGAATGCACCAGCCCATTTGCGCCGAGAGAGCAAGGATGATCCTTATGGAAGAATACCTTGCAACAGGTGCAAAGGTTTCTTCATAATTTATCCCCTCGATCTGTGAGAAGCCTCGGGCCACAAATCTGGCCTTGTATTTCTCAACACTCCCATCAGCAACTTGCTTTACCTTGTAGATCCATCTTGAACCTACCACTGATTTATCAACCGGCCTTGGAACAATTTCTCAAGCACTTTTTTTGACAATGGAGTCATACTCCTCCACCATTGCATCTACCCATGTGGGCTCCTACACTGCTTCCTGAAAGGAAGATGGTCCAGTCACAATATATTTGCTCATGAGAGCCATGTATCTAGTAAATCGGTCAGGAGACTGTCTTTGTCTGTGTTGTGGAGTAGGGGCTCCTACATTCTGTGCATCATCAAGTCTCAGCCTATCAACTTTTTTGGTACGCCTTCTGCCAGTTCTGATGGTTGGCTCTGCGTGAGTGGACTACTCCACTACATGAACCTCCTTCTGTGGCTGATCCACATATAGAGACTCATCTTTGGGAACCAACAGTTCCTCCTCCGCATGCATGTCTAGCTCACTCTCAAGCGACAACCACATGGCTTTCCCCTCATCGAATTTTATATCCCGTCACGCCATAGTCATTCGAATGTTTAGAAAATACACACGATAATTATGGGGTGTTTCTATGTACCCCAAAAAAATCCAAACTTCAGTAGTTAGCTCCAAATTCTTCCTGGCGTCCTTGGTCACATGCACATAAAGAGATGAGCAAAAAATCTCAAAGTGTGAAACATCTAGTTTCTTACCAGTAAAAGCTTCTTCAAGTGTACTCATGCCAAGTACTCTATAAGGACAATGATTTTGCACATAAACCGCAGTGTTGCATGATTCTGCCCACAAATTCATTGGTAGGCCCTCATCATGCAACATCGCTCGTGTTGCACCCATGATTTTTCTGTTCTTCCTCTCTGCGACCCCATTTTGCTGTGGGTTATGAGGTGCTATGAGTTCTCTTTGAATTCCTTCTTTGCTGCAGAAGTTCTTGAATTCGTTAGAGATGTATTATCCACCATTATCACTCCTCAAAGCCTTCACTTGCTTCCCCGACTCTTTCTCCAGCGATACCTTAAACTCACAGAAATTTGAGAATTTTGATCTTTCTTTTGCATGAAGAAGATCTAGCATTTACGAGAAAAGTCATCAACAAAAATAACATAGTACTTATGTTTTGCTGTTGAAGCAACTGAGAACGGTCCACACACATCTGTGTGAACTCTCTCAAGGATCGCCGAAGCACGATTCTCCTTTTCATGATAGGTGGAATTTACATACTTTCCCATGGTGCAACCCTTGCACTGATCTAACTGAGCAAGTGCTCCCATTGGAAGTCCAATAGATATTTGCTGCATGACTTTCAAGGCTCCATGATGAACATGGCCCAATTGCCTGTGCCATAATTCACCCTCATCCCAGATCACCACTTTTTCTGCCTTCCCCATCATGGTAGTGCAACCATATACCTCCATCTTGTAGAGATTCTTAACTCGAATCCCTATCCTCTTGGCTTGACCCGTTGTTTTATGTCGCAGGAAAGCTTTTCCATCGCTGAAAACAATGTCATAGCCTTTGTCCTCCAACATTGCGACTGAGACGAAATTTTTCTCCAGACCTGAAACATGCATAACATATTTCAATTGAAATGGTTTACCTGACTCCCTCTGAAAGGTAATGGTACCAATGCTGGTCGCACTGTATCATCCATCGTCGCCCATCTCTATATACATTTGGATAACTTTCTCCTCCAAGTCACTGAAAAGTTCCTTATCTCCCGTCATGTGAAAGGAAGCGCCACTATCCAAATACCACACCGATCCCAATGCATTTGACACCATGCAAGCGATCAAAGAGAAGTCAATCTAAAATTTCGAGGCAAGGGCCTCACCAGCTGCAGCTCCAACAACCTTCTTGTTCTTATTCTTTTGTGGACAGTTAGTAGCAAGATACCCATGTTCGTGACAGTGAAAACACTTCACCTTGGACATATTTAGCTTCTTGCCTTTAGACTTAGATTTAGAATGGAATTTCTTCCCCTTCCCCTTATTTACCTTAGAAGCCAAATCACAATCCTCTTCATCCTCATGCTTTGATGAAGAGCCATCTCTGGTGTTCCGCCTAAACTCCTCCTGCACAAGGTCCGACCACAGTCGTTTCCAATTTGGAAATTTTTCCCGTCCGTTGACAGAGTCTTCATAACTGTGCCAACTCTTAGGAAGTCCCAAGAGAGCCAAGCTCACCAAATCATCATCAACAATAGTTATTCCCACACTCCCCAGTTCATCCAGACATTGGACAAACTTCGTGAGATACTTTGGAATGTTGTTGCCCTTTTCCATCTTGATCTTCCTGAGTTTATCTTTGAGCACCAATTTCTTATGGCTGCTGTTTCTTTAGAAAAGATCTGTTAAAGCCTTCCACATAGCATATGGTGTGGCTTCCCATGGAGTCTTGAGAAAATGTGGTCTCGTACTCCCTCCAATAGGATCCTCCTTGCCTTTTCCACTTTCTTTTTCCATGCATCAAGATTGGCAGCATCTAACGAAGCAGGCTTAGGAACATCATTGTCAATGAATTCCTTCAAGCCATCATCTTCGAGCACTACCTCAATCCTGTCCTTCCAAGAAATGTAGTTCGAGTTGCCCTCAAGTCCATACTCTAACCTCAATCCATTGAAAGCCATTTTGATCTTGAATCAGTTGTAGCACCAAGAAATTCTTTCTGCAAATTCGAATTCTTTCCACCAACAAACTCAGCTCTTGCTTCAAAATTGCAATTTCATGTGCTCCGATACCATGTAGAAATTTTAATACCAAATATGTATTTCCTGGATTCTCCTGATCTAACAATAATATGATGTTCTTAAATACAAAATCGCTTCTACCAAATCTTTGCGGAATTTGAAACACAATCGCCAATCACAATATCATGAAGAAAGATCAATCACACATAACACTGATAATTTACTCGAAAATCATAAAGCTAAAAGCCCCACTATCTTCTATTATGTATTATATCATGGATCATGAAATAATTACATACAAAGCTCCAATCCAAGAGCTCTCATTACAATATCTAACAATATCACATTGTCATACAAAAATTGGCAAGTTCCTTAGCCAATTTATTGTCTCCAAACAACTTGCCTCCACTGTGCAATCCCAGTTGATAGCAATCCCTGAATGAATGGAATCTTGCTTGCCTTGACTACGCAATCCTCATTGGCACATGGAATGTGTGTGTGGTTGCATGTGTGCAACCGATAATGTCACAACTGCTAGTCAACTGTCCCTTTCACCTACATCGCAAGTGGGTCTCCACTAGATCTAACATGCATGCAGTTAATAGTAGTAAATATTCAGTTGCATGGGAGACCACTAATTGTGAATTAATTCATAATTAATTCACTTGATATTTCACTAGTGTATCTTTAGTACACCTAGCACAACTGAGTTTAACTCACTTAACTGAGTTAAACTACTTTAGAACTTTCATAACTGAACTTCCAACTCTGTTACAACTTCAAATCACTCAATTACAACTAAGTCCACTGCGCAATCCTCATTGGCACATGCAATGTGTGTGTGGTTTCATGTGTGCAACCGATAATGTCACAATTGATAGTCAACTGTCCCTTTCACCTACATCTCAACTAGGTCTCCACTAGGTCTGACATGCATGCAGTTAATAGTTGTTACACAGTAATTTTTCACCGTCCCTGCCATTCCCCATCCCACACATTGGAGGGCTCATTCCATGACCTGTGAGCAGAGACAAGACTTGAAAATACTTTCATGACATCCCTTTGAACATGAGCTTTCATTGCCTTGAAGACATCTCTTTGCAAAAAACCCTAAAAACACCTCTTTTTGCATTGGTGCGGGCAGCCAGTTCAGTACCCGCGCCAATGGGGGAAATCCTTCAAAGAGGGCGCGCCAATTGGCGCTCTGTCCCAGAGTCTCACTCGCGCCAGCCAATTTAAGAAGTGTTTTTTAAAAATAAATGGTGGAATTTTCTTCCTAACAAATTCCTGGACTGCTATTTATCTTGAGTTGGGAGGTTTGGCTACGGATCTCCATAGAGAGGAAGTGGTTTGCCACCTCTCATGGAATATTCCTTGATGATAGGGCCAATCCCATGATTATAGGGATCCCAACTCCCCTTCCTCTATCTATAAAAGCTTGCTCATCTCCATTGCAAGCTAGTCTTCAAGTTCCCTAAATTCCCAAGAGCCTTATGCTGCAAGAGCCTTGATTATTCCCCTAAGGCCAAACTCAAGCAAGGAGACTATTTTCAAGATCCGAAGAGAGAGGTTTGTCCCATCCTTGACAGGCTTTTCAAGGCGTGTTCTGCTGGCGACCCTCCGAAGGAGAATTCAGCGTCAGAACTATGGTTGTATTCTTCCTTTGATTGATTAATAATAAATGAATATTGGTTATGGTTCCACTCTTGTTGTTGTTTATGATGATGAGTTATGTCTTTTTTGACTGACATATAGTTGCATCTACTGGATTTTACGCTTGCGTTTGTTTTGTTTCTTGTATGTGCAGGTGTCCATCATGGAGATCGTGGGGATCGTGATTTGCCAGGACTAAGGAACGAGAGCGCTACCTCTTCTACAAGCAACAGCGTTGGATTCCAGGTAAGCTTTCATCGCTGGTTGTTTTATTTGCAATTAGGAACCTGCACTATAGTGTGAACAATTGTTGCTAGACCCGGTCTGGGCTAGTAGGGATCGCCTCTGTCCGCATAGGGGATTTACCTCCACAAAAAAATGGCGACTCCGCTGGGGATCGTCTAGCTTGTTGTTGTTCTGCTTTGTAAGCTACAGACGGAGCCTGAAGTTAGCCAGATAGCCTTCGAAACGCTTTTTCTCGACATTAGCGAAGTATATTAAAGATGATTCAGTCAATCTCCGGTTTAGTTTATGAACTGAACACTTGGAGTATTGTCTTGTCTTTTCGGTTGTTTCTCGATTCTACTTGCTTGATCGGCTCTTTTGGCTGGCTCTTTTCTGAGTGTTTGGATTTTGGTTCAGCCCCAGAGGATCAGATCTGACCTCTGATTTTCCAAATTTTCATCCTTTCATGGTTGGCTTGATTGGCGCGGTTTCCACCCTGACAATCACGCCAATTGGCGCAGGTTGCCAGTTCATCACTTGCGCCATCCCCTGTCTGGCGCGGATTACAGCCAGATAGTCACGCCATCTCCTTTAGGTGATAGGGTTTCCCCTTGTTCAGAAGTTTCTTTTGGTCAGTACTTTGCTTCTGGGTTTGTTTTAGATCCTGCTTGAAGTGGTGAGTCTGGCTTTGGTTGGGAGGAATTCTTTGTTTTTCATTTTCAGGCGTTGGCGCTTGTTGTCAGTTAGCAACCCGCACCAATTTTCCATTGGCGCTAGTTGTCAATGAGCAAGTCGCGCCAGTTGGCGCTACTTGTCAATGTCAAAGTCGGGCCAATTTCAGGGTGTGTGAAAATTGAGATTTTTTCCCTAAATCCTTCACCAGTGTGTCTTTCCCTTCTAGTCTTTTCACTGTATGAGCATAGATTACATTGCTCATTGTTTGAAATGTCTTATTTCCATGATTGTTTGATGTAAAAGGGAATGAATGCCTTGTTTTGATCTCTTGATTTGGAAGTCCTCTTTGTGTTTGACCTCATATGTCTTGTCGCCTTTTGAGGGATTTCGTGACAAAGTGTTTGAAACAACGATTGCATTCTTAGTGTTTGTTTACATCTCTTTTGCATTCATCCTTCATTAAGGAGATTTACGTTCTTTTAGTTTTCGTCTCATAGTTTGCTTTTCGTTAAAATGCATTAGATCACATTGCATTGAAAAGTATTTTTTGAGATTTATCATTGAACTTAGATCACATTGTTTAATGATTGAAAACTAGAAATCACTTTGATTGAATTCTCTTTTATCAAAAGCATGCATTAAGTAGACTCTCATCTCATCGAAAAATGCATTGAGTGCATTCTTATAATTTGAAAAGAAAATGAAATTGTGCATAGATTACAATTGCATAGTTTTCGGAAAAGAGGATTTTGCATAGATTACATTGCATTATTCGCATCATTGAATGTTTGGGATTGCTTTTGGAAAAAAATTCGTTTACAGTGTTGTTGTTTGTTGCATCATTGTTTGAAGCTCTTCCCTTAACTAGATAGCATTCATCGAATTGAAAAGTTTTCTTTTCTCATATAGCCACATACAGGAGATTGTCATATGACATACGGTAGGGCCTGAAAACTGAAACATAATTGAAGATAAACATTAAAATTTATTCAATTTACACTAAGGCAGCATTGAAATCTAACGAAACACATTTAGAGGTCTAGGCTAGAGATGTGTTCCGGCGTCTTTAAACCTAGTAGTTGTCGTTTGCCTCTTGCCTTTAGACAGCACTAGTACGGACTTGTGCTCCCCGTACCGTCGAGTATATAAAGGGAGACCCCACTAGGTTTCTATCATTTATCCATAGGAAGCTGAGTCTGCCGCCCTATACCCGTGATACACTGGACACAGCATTCGGGGAGATTGCCTGCACGTACGTTAAGTCCTTGGTTGATTTCTCTTTCATTTTGAAACCAAGGTGTATATTGCAGTTCACGGTTATTTGGTACACCCTTTGCCTAGTATTCCTGAGCAGTAATTTTGATCTTATCTGACTCCTTAAATTTGAAAAGATCACCAAGCGCTTGTCCTTTCACGCTTGCTTCAAAACTGAAAGAGATAGAGTCATCTTTCATCTGTTTCTCGACTCTTAAAACATGAAACGGTGAAGTTTCTAAGTTTCAATGTGGTAAAATAAATCACCCGCGATCACATGCCCTTTTAGAGTTTGCTTGTTGGCCGTTTGATTGTGTGCCTTGGTTTTTAGCCCGTGTGCGGTTTTGAGTTGTTGATGGCAACTTTTCCAGAGTTCACCAACCAAGGAATCCCCTCCGATGGGAATCCTGGTCATTTTCCTCCTTTTGGAAATGTTGGTGCTCCTTATATGGCAACGTTGTCCCTTCCTGGGTTAACTGTTGGGTTTCCTGTTTGGTTGTTCTCAACCTCTGTAGTTCCGAATGTCTCAGCTACTGTTCAATTAGTTCCTCCGCCTGAACAACATCATGTTGATTCTAAGGTGGACCTCTCCCCTTCTTCGCCTGTTTCTGCGTCCTCATCTTCTACTTCGCCTGGTGAAAGTCTAGATTCGAGTAACCAGGTGGCTAAGAAGAAGAAGAAGAAGACAAAGAAGAAGAAGTCAGATAAAGGAGACGCTAGCTCTACGGCTATTGCGCCTAAGAAGTCTTCCATTTATAAACCTTCCAACCCTCCGCGGAAAGTCAAGTTCCCTTGCATGTTGTGCACGAGAGACCATCTTCTTCGAGACTGCCCTGGCATTCCCAAGGTGCTTGAAGTATGGTCCAACGGTCGTCCGCCGTTGCCTTTGGCTTCCAGGAGTCAGGTTGGGGGCACATCTTCAATTAGCGCTGGTAAGGCTCCTAAGAAGCAAGGTAAAATTACAAATCCATGTAAGTTGTGTGAAGGGCACCATGCCATTCACCTTTGTCCGTATATGGATGAAGCCAAGCGAGTGTTGGAAAACTCGACTGTTTCTACACCATGCCTTCCCGTTGGGTACAAACAGCTTTCTTTGAGTCTTCCACCTGCTAATGCCACGATTGGTCAAGAGTCATCCTTGGTCGATCCCGCTCCCTCGGAAATTCAAATTCAGGAATCTGTTCCCGACCAATCATTGGTCGTGGGATCGGTTGAACTGGCCCCATCTGCGGTGCACCAGGTATTTTCCGTTGAGAGTGGATCTCACACCCCCCATGTCCTTCTGGTTTCTTCAGATTCTTCGGACTTGGAGAAAGAAGTTTTTCCTCCGCTTCCCGTGATGGAGGTCCCGGAGGATACTCCTCCCACCTTCGAGATGGAGGTCATGGAGGATGCCCTTTCTTCTTCTGTAACATCAGGGGAAGACCTTCGCAGTTTGATGGTAGCCCCTCTGAGTAGTTTGGTCGCTTCCTTTGATTGGAATCGATTCACGGGATACCGCCTTCCGTCTTATGTGCCTTTCGAGATCACAGTACAGGCTTTTGGTCTGGTCGTACCCAGCACCATTTTAGACGAAGGCGCCTCTGTTAGTGTTCTATCCTCAACTACCTGGCAAGCTTTCGGTTGACCTCCGCTTGCGCCTGTTACGCAAAATCTGTTGACATTCAAAAAAAGGACTAGTCTACCGTTAGGCGTCCTTCCACAGTTACCTATCACTTTGGGAGGTAAAACCGTCCATATGGACGTGATGGTTGTTCCAGGCCTCTTGGATTTCAAACTGCTCTTGGGGCGCGATTACACCTATGCCATGGGAGCGCTTGTCTCCTCCCTCTTTCACGTGATGTTTTTTCCACATGAAGGACGGATCGTGACCATTGATCAGCTTTCGTTCTTTGGTCCTGATGTGGCAGCTGGCCCACCATCATCCCTTCCTGGTTTTTATCCACTCGTTGTATCTGCCCCACCGCAGGTCAACTATGTGGCTACCTACCCTGTGCCGGTACTCAGTGATAGTGTCGTTGTGAATAGTGTGCTGGGGGCATTGGGTCCCAAATTCCAGGATGTTTTCCTTCCATCAAGAGTGTAACTCTTGGAAGGCATGACTTCTTGTTCATTCGGATGAGGTCGGTCGGAGCATAGTTCCTTTTCCTGTGTTAAGCTCCTTTAAAAATGAAATCAGGTTCCTGGAGCATAGTTCGTTGTCATGCGTCAAGCTCCTTAAAAAATGAAACAAGGACTGTCGGAGCACAGTTCCTCCTCTTGTGTCAAGCTCCTAAAACAATGAAACAAGTCATTACGAGGACAATTCTTTTCAGTGTGTTAACCTCGTTAAAATAATGAAACACGAGCCTGTTCAATTCGAGTAGATTTAGATCAATCTCTTGTGTGTTGAACCTTCACTCCATTTCCTATGGACTGAAGCTTGGGGGGAATGCACCTCGAATTGAGACACCATGCTGGGGGGCATGCCCGTTTTCCTCTTTTCAAGCATAGTTTGCATATGTGTGTTCATGTGTGTTTTTAAGCTTGCATAAAAATGAAATGTGTGATCAAATACATTGTGTGAACTTTTTCATTGGGTCATTTGTTATGCAACTGATACATTAGATAACATTGTATTTCATATTTGCATGACATATAAAAACATCATCACATGTAAAAAGAAAGATCCATCCAGAAATAGATATGTATATATATAGATATCGAAATGTTTACATAGCATGTGTCACATAAAATAAAAAAATATACATGTTCGTCTTTATACATCTGGAGACGACATGTCTCTCAAAAAATGTGCATGAAATAAAGCCCTAGGTGTCTAATATGCGTGGTGCTCATGATAACAAGCTACAACACGCACTAAACGTCTCAGAAGATGGTGGAGGCGACTAGGCACTCCCACCGTATGTCTCTGGTATGCTAGTGGGACATTTGCCAGCCGGGCATAGTTTGGAATCCCCCGGGCGATCCCCTCGAGGTTCTGGACCAACTCTCTTCCCTCGGCACCCTCCGCCTGAGGGTTAGCTGTGGGATGAGTTCTCCGTGAAATGGGAGACATACCGGCTGGTCTCTCTGGGCCGACATCTACATATGCATATAACTGCTGTCAGAACGGACATGTATTAACAAAAAAAAATCATAAAATATAAAAATAAAAAAGACGATCTTACCCAACTCCTCGTCCCAGTCATCTTCCTCCGGGAGTGGAAGATCTGGATCACCAGTGAAATCGTTCCCTGCATATGGCCAGTGTTCGACTACGATCGACTGACGCCGTAGCCACCCAAAAAACTCCGACCTCCAGGACATCTGTTGGCCCCCTCCTGCTCTGGGCATCAGTGCTGCCCAGCGAGCCATTCTCGGCTCTCGTGGTACCGGCTCAGCTACTATGGCCCCTTGGCCCTGGAAGATTGGTAGTCGTTCCAGAATGAACGATACTAGGATAGAACCGTAGCCAAATTGCTTCAGTTTGGCCTGCTTGCACTTCGTGAGCTGTCTCTTCATGTTGACTGTCACCGCTGTAGCCCAGTCAAACAGTGTAGGACTCATACACTCTGAGGCTAGTATGAGTTGGGCCTTGGTCGCCTCATGTGGAACTTGCGATCCTGCAGCTCAGGAAGAAATTTTTAAGCCCACAGTTCTTGAGAGCATTCATACAAGTTTCGTTCTCCATGGCTAGTTCATCCTCTTCCCCATGCTCCCTCTCTTTCCATTCGATAACCATTGTACTTGGTTGCCTGCATCAACATGGTCAAAAACCCTTGATTAGATCTTTGGTATGCTTGGAAATCCATTCAAATCACTAGTTATTTGGAATTTTGAAACGGGAAACCGCGCTGCGCCATTGGCGCGGGTCCGTGCCCGATACCCGTGCTAATGGGCAGAGCCCTAAAATTACAAAAATATTCCACAGAAATCTAATGAGCAATGGAAAACTATAAAAAAATGGATCAAAATGGAGTACAGGGAAGCGCCTCTTACCTGGAACGAACGAGAATCTGAATGGTAGCCCGGATTTGTCGCAATCGCTGTCAGAAGGTTTGCACAAAATGGACCACTGCTGCTCTCCAAATGAGGTAAATAGTAAAAGTAATTTTGTTTTTACCATTTGAGACTATTTATAACTTTTTGAAATCTAAAATAGGTTTTAAAAGTCATTTTTTATTAATATTTTGATATATTTTGTCGAAATGGATTTTACACTTGCCTCTGTGTGCAGCAACAGGTTTTTACGCGACTTCAACGGTGAAACGAGTTGTATTTTATACTTTTTCGAACTCGGTAAAAACACGAAAAAGTCATTTTGGAGTCATCTTTTAGCTCTTTTCTGACTCTCTAAACATGAAAATATTGTTGAGGCCCTTGTCGTTTCGATCTCGTTAAAGTCGCTGCGAAACGACATCTACCCAGTAAACGTTTACCCCTTTTTCGGGCTGGGATATATTATTTACGAAAAAGGAATACCCTAGCCTATCGCGACTAGGAGGTTTTCTGAGACATAGTTTTCTACCTTTTCGGATCTGAGGAACTATTTACGAAAAGGGACCGTTGGAGTTTACTTTTCAGCTGTATTTTCAAACTCTCTAAATATGAAAAGACGCCGAGTTCTTCCTATGTCAGACTCGTTAAAACCTGATGACATCGGATTTAGTCGTGATGACGCTACTCGAGTCTTTCCTTCCTAGGGCTCGTTAAATGTACTAGGATGGATCCGTCCGAAGGACGGACTTATATTACAAGCATATGCTATCCCCTTCAAGCTTATTATAAAAAATAATTGGGGTACTCGCCAGAAATGGTGGGGAAAAAATGGAACCAGCATCATTGTCGTGTCGGCAGTATGTCGCTCTTGAACATGGCACTTGTCTGCATTCATGTCGGTTTGGGGACATCTCATCTCGTTTTTCACTTGCCTCCGTGGGTTTGGGTAATCCCTTTTGACCTCTCATCTGCTCTTTGCCTCGTCACTATGACCTCTGATCTTTTGATGTCAAATACTGCCAAGTCCACTGTCGTGCCGTTCATATGTTCAAGAGAAGTTGACCTCTGCAAGTACCAACCTTCCTCTGATTCTCATCTGATCGGGATTCACAAAAACACTATGTTCCTCTGTCTCGCGTCGATGATGTGGGAAACACTATGGCCCACCTTCGATCAAGGTCACTTCTTGTCGACTTCAGCTCATTATCCAGGAAGCTGATCTAGAGACTCCCTTCTGGTGCCTTGGAGCCTGCATGCCTCAATGGCAGTTTCTTCGCATTCGACACGAGGTTTTCATCATTGGCCTCCGATCGAGTGATTCTACGGGTGTTCGACGCCAGCTCATTGATTCACATACCGTAGATTGTACCTGTAGTACCTTGAGGACCATTGTCCTTATTGGTGGTTCCTCTCGCGTCTGTTAACAGCTTTCATCATTGGCTGGTAATCAGACGATGTTCTTGCATGTTCGACTTCAGCTCATTTCTTCACATGCTTGGACTTGTACTATGGTCGGATTGCGATGGAGTGTAAGACCCTGTATTGTGTCTGTTGTAATCCAGGCTGCGAGTTTGTGGATTATTATGATTATTTACATGACTCATTTACTGGATGGCTGCGATCAGACCTGAGTCTATTTATCGATCCTCACTGGATGGCTGCATCCATGCCTTGGATTCGGATTATTGTATACTCTGTTATGAATGGCTGCGCCCATACCACATATATATCATGTATTTGAGACATCAGTTGTACTTCTTCACGTAGGTTTTCCGACAGCGGAGTTTTCAGTTGGACACGTTCTCGTAAAGCATTTCACCTCTCTCTCTCGTTCGGGCCTCATACTTAAGGGGGCATCTGTTACACAGTAATTTGTCACCGTCCCTGCCATTCCCCATCCTGCACATTGGAGGGCTCATTTCGTGACCTGTGAGAAGAGACAAGACTTGAAAATACTTTCATGACATCCCTCTGAACTTGAGCTTTCATTGCCCTGAAGACATCTCTTTGAAAAAAACCCTAAAAACACCTCTTTTTGCATTGGCGCGGGCAACTAGTTCAGTACCGGCGCCAATGGGGGAAATCCTTCAAAGAGGGTGCGCCAATTGGCGCTCTGTCCCAGAGTCTCACTCGCGCCAGCCAATTTAAGCAGTGTTTTTTAAAAATAAATGGCGGAAGTTTCGTCTTAACAAATTCCTGGATTGCTATCTATCTTGAGTTGGCAGGTTTGGCTACGGATCTCCATAGAGAGGAAGTGGTTTGCCACCTCTCATGGAAGCTTCCTTGATGATAGGGCCAATCCCATGATTATAGGGATCCCAACTCCCCTTCCTCCATCTATAAAAGCTTTCTCATCTCCATTGCAAGCTAGCCTTCAAGTTCCCTAAATTCCCAAGAGCCTTGATTATTCCCCTAAGGCCAAACTCAAGCAAGGAGACTATTGTCAAGATCCGAAGAGAGAGGTTTGTCCCATCCTTGACAGGCTTTTCGAGACGCGTTCTGCTGGCGACCCTCCGAAGGAGAATTCATCGTCAGAACTATGGTTGTATTCTTCCTTTGATTGATTAATAATAAATGAATATTGGTTATGGTTCCACTCTTGTTGTTGTTTATGATGATGAGTTATGTCTTTTCTGACTGACATATAGTTGCATCTACTGGATTTTACGCTTGCATTTGTTTTGTTTCTTGCATGTGCAGGTGTCCATCACGGAGATCGTGGGGATCGTGATCTGCCAGGACTAAGGAACAGGAGCGCTACCTCTTCTACAAGCAACAACGTTGGATTCCAGGTAAGCCTTCATCGCTGGTTGTTTTATTTGCAATTAGGAACCTGCACTATAGTGTGAACAATTGTTGCTAGGCCCGGTCTGGGCTAGTAGGGATCGCCTCTGTTCGCAGAGGGGATTTACCTCCACAACAATAGCAGTAAATCTTTAGTTGCATGTGAGGCCACTGATTTGAATTAATTAATAATTAATTCACTTGATCTATCACTAGTGTATCTTCAGTACAACTAGCGCAACTGAGTTTAACTCACTTAACTGAGTTACACTACTTTACAACTTTCATAACTGCACTTCCAACTCTGTTACAACTTTGAATCACTCAGTTACAACTAATTCCACTTGCATGTCCCACCAACCAACCACTCAACTCGCAATTCCTATAGCTAACTGATTTGCTACTTCAGTTAACTATTTACAAGTGCTCATTGAGAATAGATTATCGTTTATTGTCCAACTAATATTAAGGGATAATAATAGCCGACATGCATCTATAAATAGACATGAAATCTATAAATAGAACTTGCACATACATCTATAAATAGACCTCATTAATAAATATAATTTGCTCATGCATCTATAAATAGACATCCAACTAAAAATAGCTTGAGGCTCCACCCTAGTGTAGGTGCATAATTTTCAATAGGATCTTGTTGAATCTCAACAAATCCCAATACCAATTAGAATGGTTGGGTGTGTTGTATCACCTATAGTGTGCCCGGTGCAGTTTTAGACCTTTACGGCTCAGTGCATGCACCTTCGACCGCCCTAAGGCGACTGTTTGGATGACATGCACCGGGACGTTGTTAAACATCCCGTGGCATGCTTTATTTGTTTTCCATCCTTGTGCTTGGTAGGTTTGTAGGACCGGTGCATTTACTCTAAAATGCACCGGTGCGTTGACACCTGATTAGCGCACTAATGAGAAAAACATCTGTAATAACCTCTGGCCGCCTAGTTTTTTTAGTTGTGTTTAAATTCCATTAGAAGCTCTAACAAAACCTCCGTTATCGAAAACAGATGTTGTAGGAAATGTTTTTTTGACAATTTTGGGCAATTTTATAACACTAACAACCTTTGTTATAACCTCCGCTAGAGGGTCTTTTCATTGTAGTGGATGGGTTGTCCTGGGTTGCCTCAAATTGGCTTTGTACTTTGTTCTACAATTTGGGGGTGCCTTTCCCTTGCTTTGGATTCACAGATCCAAAGTCTCACTTCTTCTGTTTAAAATTATGCTCAATCTTGAAAGCATATCGATAGGCAGCACCGATCGAGGAGATGTCTAGGAACTCCATTTCGTTTTGGATGTACTTATGCAAACAACCATGGTACTTGAGTACCAAATTCTGCTGGGAATCCTTGATGCCTAGCTTCGTGTGAAGGGCATGAAAACCATTTGTGAACTCCGACACATCTTGGTCCCTTCCCTACCGCAATGCGGTACACTTTATGTATTTGTCTTCATGGTTATCGGCAGGGTAATACTATTCCTTGATGGCATTTCAGAAATAATTCCAAGTGGATGTGGCTGAGAATAGTGAGGGTTCCCCCTTGTCCTTTTTCTCACCGTAGGTTTCCCACCAATCCTTGACATGGGGGGCGACCTTCAGGAGTGCAAAAGTAATATTTTCCCAGTTGGAAAAGTCATGAACTGAAAAATATCATTCCAACAGATTTAACCATTTATCTACGACATCCATGTCTATCTGGCATTCAAATATGGGAATTTCAAAGTTAAATCATACCTTAAAATGCGTGGCACCTCCCAAGTGGCTATCGGATGAAGATGCGTCGCCTGTGGGTAGCTGTCGAAGGATATGGGCAAAGTTATCCATCATCGCGTTCCTTTGTTTCTCGAGGGCCGCCTCGAGTAATATTTTGAAAGGATCTCCTACTCCCTTGTCTTTCTTTTCTTCTGCCATGGGAGGCCGTCAGGGTTTGCGAGGCTGACCTTGCAAAAGGTTCAACCAAATCGAGCCCTAACTCCTTATACCCTGACCTCGTTGAGGACATGAAAATAAAAACCAAGAAAGAGAAAACCATTCTGATACTACTGATCCGAACTTATGTAGGGACACAGTAAAATAAATATATAAAAATAAACATAAAAACAGAAGTGCAGAAGAAATAAAACTTCATTTCATTAATATCAAAGAACTGAAATATGCTTACATACAAAATGGAAATAAACTATCTCAGACGATGGTAGTTTATCTATGAGAAGAGATGTGGCGTCTACATGCCTCTGAACTGTGTTACAATGAGGCTCAAGGGTCTTTTTATTATTGGACAATAAGGGAAAACCCTAAACAACCAAAACCTTAACCCCAAGAGATGGAACACCAATAGTTTGTGGGCCCTATTGGGGTTAGTTGGGCAACCAACTTCTTGGGGTCGTAACTTGGACATATTATCTTTGTTTTCCGCATATGATACCTTGTCGGAAAGATCTCCCCTAGTATTGCAATATTTTTTGCAAGCCCTTTCCTAAAATTATGGGCCTGCTGCAGACTTTAAAAAAAAAATCCGTTTAGGAGGTCAAAACTGTTTCGGAAATTCGAGACTAAAAAAACTACTAAAAAAAAAAGTAAATGCAACTATAAACAAGGAAAATTATGAAACCGATTAAGAGTCTAGGTGGAATAGGTGGATGGCCACCAATATCCACTTGATTCAAATGAACTAAAAAACACTAAAAAAATACCAAAACACCACCCACCAAATTCTTTCAAAACACTACCTTGAACCTTGTGCAAAAAGGCTAACATCTCTCAACCCTTTGTCCAAGAGGGCTAACATCCCCAACCACGAGGGTTGTCGAGCCCCCTCTTGGACCCCATATTTGAGGTGGATATAAATAGTGAAAAAAATATAACACACCCGACACAACGCATGAAATTTAAGCCACGTGACAATGTTACCAACTCCAACGAACTTTCTTAATTACTTTTCCCATTCATCCCTTAACTCGAAGAAAATTTCACGTTTTACCAATTGGACTTCGAGGCTAGCATACATTGATGTGACCCTCGCTTATAGATGTATGTAGATGATTTCTTCAATGCAAGCAATGAGGGGAATGCTTCTTGGAGAAGAGTGGAACACATAAGTAATATAACAAGGTGGAAGGGCCCATTAAAATTAAGGTCAGTACATGTGGTGACTAATTAATGTAAGATGATCTAGTAATTAATAAAGACCTATTATACTAGTTATTAAATAAAGATCGGTTTATTAATCATTAAATTAAATAAGGTCCACTAGTGGTTGATTATAGTTATATCTGCGATGTGTAATGGTATAATCATAAAATATTTATTGAATATTATTTTGACACTTGTAATAAAGTCTACTCCGTTCAAAGTGTTTTGGAGTGTTTTGGAGCTCTAAGGAGTTTTGTTGCTATTATACACTAAGAATTTTATCATATTAATTTATGAGTATTGAAGTTTATGGCATGATATATATTAACATAGGATAGCTTGGTTATTGGAGTTGACTTAGAAAAAACAAAGTTTACATGGTGTAGATTATCAACATGATATGAATTGATGATGTGGATATGATTGCTAATCAAAAATTAAATTTGTAAAATTGAATGTGGAAGAGAATCATTTTTCATCATTAAATAATTGAATATTAATCGATGATGTGAATATGATTGTTAATTAAAAATTAAATTTGTAAAATTAAATGTGTAAGAGAATTAATTTTGATTAATAAATAATTGATTTTTTTAAGAATCAATAAATAATTTTATTAATTTTATTTTTTTTATTAATAATATATTGATAATATTAAAAAAATATTATTTTTTTAGTTGATAAGATATTGATAATATTAAAAATATTATTTATCTAAATTTTAAATAAATTATGGTGAAATAATTAAATGGTTGGTATGATATCAAATATATAATAAGCATCAAAACACTTACTTTAACATATATTTCAAGTCGTTAAAATTTAAAAAAAAACTAAATTAACATTTTATTTAAAATTATTTTTATTATTAATGATAAAAATAATTAATATATATGTTAAACATATATATATATATATATATATATATATATATATATATATATATATATATATATATATATATATATATATATAAACATGTAACAAGATTCTTAACCATAGTGATTTACCCCATTTTATCATATGTAAATAGGTTTTGTTATACTATCATGGTTTATTAAGCCACATGCTCAAAAAACCATAAATCATTTCATATGACATTTTTCAAATTAATGAATTTAATTAAAAGGAAAAAAAAAACGAGTAGTCTTTAGTGTGACTTTTTGAAGGCTTTTACAGTGTAATTTCTCTAAATTCCGGCAGGAATTTATTGAAAAGAGAAGTTTGATTGCTAACTTTGCACAATCGAAGTGCCCTAGAGGTTTTTGAGGGTGCCGAATCCATATATAGAGTCAAAAAACCAGTTTGAATAACAAAAACCAAGATTTTACCTCAAAATTTTTCACTGGATTCCAGCACCTGAAACTTCAAAAAGTCGCACTAAAGACAACTAAAAAAAAGACATAACAACAATGAAAATAAGTCTTAGCCTTTGATTTGTGTATACTACTAAAAATATTCTATGGAGGTTAAATCCCTACCATCCACCAAATAATCCTTGATAATTAAAGAAAATTGTGGAAGCTCTATTCCAAAATAGTATCATCATTGATAATTAAGGTAAAATGGAAGCTTTATTCCAAAATAGTATTAGTATAATTGCAAAGAAGTGGCCAACTCTAATATAGAAAATCAAAAGTATCTTTTAATTTTGATACAAAGAAAAACACCAATATTACTAAAATAAAACTCAATTTCAAAATATATATTAAAATACTAACCTTCCTAACTCATTAAAACTATTGTAATCTTGGAAGATTTTATTTATAATATTCAAACATAAAAAATAAAAAAAGGTTTCAAAAAAATCTAAATATTTTTTATTTTTTATTTTTAGATGTACTAAATCAATTATAATCTCAATAAACCCAAAGAATCATCATCATTTTACTTACTTTAAATTAAAAAATATAATACAAATATATATACACATATTTTGGAGGCAGATTATAACTAGGAAAACTAAAGATAATAATAAAATTTCTTTACAGACTGGAATTCCTATCTTAAAAAGCTTTATGAATCTCCAAATGTCAGGGATAACTTTGAAACCCTACTCGCAACAAAAGAATTTTTCTCATTAGAATACATTGATTTTGGGGTTAAATGCTTGGAAAATGGGAAAGCTACAGATATTGAAGGTTACCAATCAGAAACCTTAAAAATTGGAGGTATTGTCCTCATCCCCCATATCCGCAAGCTTTTCAACCTAGCGGTCAAGCAAGGGTTCCCTAAACCTTGGACTCAGAGCCTCATTATCCCTATTTTTAAAAGTGGGGATACAAATAACCCCTCTAATTATCAGACAATTATGATCAGCCCTCTCTTAGCCAAGTTATATGGTATTATTTTGGAAAAGAAGTTGAGCATTTGGCTTGAAAGTGAAGGTAAGCGGGCTAAAGGCCTAGCGGGTTTTAGAAGGCAACACTCAACAACGGACCACCTCGTTACGCTTAGGATCATTGTGGAGGAATGCCGCAATGATAAATCCAATCTCTTCTGTTGCTTTCTGGACTTTAGAAAGGCTTTCGATACGGTTCCTAGAAACAACGTATGGAATAGATTAGAAGAGCTAAATGTTCCTTTCGAGCTAAGAGAGGCCGCTATAAGGTTATAAGAGAATTTAATTGCCAATTTAAATAGCAACGAAGGGTGGTTGAAAGATATTAAGTGTAATATCAGAGTTAAACAAGGTTGCCCCCTCTCCCCTACCCTATTTTGAATTTACATCGACAAGCTAGAAGGTTGTTTAGAGGAAGCAGGATGTGCCGGCACGATCTTAGCTGGGATAGTCATCATCCTTCTTCTCTATGCTGGCGATATTGTTCTTCTCGCAAGGTGCCCATCTAATCTTGATAAGCAACTTAGACTTCTTAAGGATTTCTGCTCTACCATGGGTATGTATCTTAACACTGACAAAACAAAAGTTATGATTATCAAATCCAAGAAGGACACTTACGCTAATTTTGTGTATGACAATAGTAACTTGGAGGAAGTGTCTTCTTACAAGTACCTAAGAATTGATATTCATCACGAGCTCAACTGGAACTATAGCATTCAGAAAAGGATTAATGGGGGTTGAAATCTTATTTTGGTCTTGAAAATAATTTTAAAACGGAAAACCTCGTAATGTGGGATAGAAAGAAGTTCCTCTTTGAAACTTTAGTCACTCTTGTTATCTTATGTGGATGTGAGGTCTAGGGTTGCAGCATCTCCAGAGAATCCTGGAGAAATATTGAGCAAATCCAGAAGCGTTTTATAACGTATTACCTTAAAATTAAAAGAAATACACCCTATCCTATTCTCCTTATAGAAGTGGGCCTTTCCCCTATTGAGAGCCTAGCTATGCCTAGGCTTTTGTTGTACAAGCACAATTCCAGTAGCATAGGAGACCATAGACTTCCTAAGCTAGCTTTAAATTCCAGCCAAAACCACCTAAGGCTTAAACGAGGTTGGTATAAAGACACCAGGGCCTAGTTAAACCATTGGGAGATCGACGAGAATGTTGTTTTCAAAACATTAATAACATTAAAAAAAAATGTTACTTCTAAGTTCAAATAAAAAATGTGGTGTGAGAAAGATCTAGCAGCTAAAAGAAAATTAAGATATTATAAGGAGGTCATCAACCCCACCCTAGAAGATCAAAAGTATCTCTTTTTTTTAACTAGGTCTTGAAGAAGAAAATTAATATAGCCAAGATTAGAATGAAACTCTCATGAGCTCCATAGTGAAACAGGTCATTGGACAGTTCCTAAAACACCATGGATGGAAAGGATCTTCCATCTCTGTGAGAATATGAACATCGAGGATGAAAATCACTTCCTCTTAGAGTTCCCCACGTACAACCACATTAGAGCTCAATTTCATAATATTTGTTGCAATACTGACCTTCCTAGACTTTTAAGATATCAAAATTATAGTGAGCTCGGGAGGCTTCTCTCCAAGCCTTTTTAGCATAGGAATAAAATCTTAAAATCAAACTAAATAACTCTTTAAAATAATACGTAGAAAAAATATTTATATTGTATTTTCTACATCATTTTTTTCGAGGAATTTTCTACCTTATTCTTTGATTAACACTTATACTATTTATTTTGATAAAAATCTTTTCAATTTTACTCTTTCATTTTGATTTTCTTAATATTTAAGAAACTAATTATTAAAATATAACTCTAAATGTATTGTACAACAAAGTTTAATTTTGTAACATGGTGTCATGCTTTTACAATACTAATCAATAGGGGAGATATAGTTAATGTTTTTGTTTAGAAATTTTAGCATCCCATACTAGGTTCTAGTGTTTACAAAGTGTTATTCCATAACGTATAGTGTGATGATTAAGTTTTATTGACACCACATGCAGAGGAATCATAAGAAAATTCGAGAAGTAGCCACGTCATATCTGACTTCATGGAACTAAAAGTGATCCGCTCATCATAAAAAATTCATAGATGTCATCGCAAGCCTACCTTTCCAATTCCAATATATCTCCAATTTGCAGGCCTGATGTTGACGTAGATAGTTGTACAAAACAAAAACTTCACGCATTTTTTCTATATATATCTTCTGCCCAACAAAAAATAGTCTCAGCTTCATCCACTCACGCATATTCACTTGCACTAATACATTAGCACCTTCATAGGTTCCGAGTTCAAATCCTATTTACCATCACACAATCCCTTCTTTTAAAGACATAAAATTCACAACCACGCTCTGAATTCGATTCTTGATATCTTCGCAACAACCCAACATGGCTAAATCCTCATATCTTCGCAACAACCCAACATGGCTAAACCCTCTTCAAATCAGACCAGCCGCAATAGACCCGGAAAACACTCACTGAAGTCGCAGCACTTCAAGGGGATTCGAATAAGAAAATGGGAGAAATGGGTGTTGGAAATTTGAATTTCCAATTCCAAGGGAAGAATTTGGCTAGGCTCCTACGACACTCTAGAAAAGGCTTCCCGCGCCTATGATTTTTCCGTCTACTGCATGAGAGGATCCGAGGCCAAGTTCAATTTTCCCGACTCCCTGCCGGAAATTTCTGATGCATCTTCTCTATCTCCGTCGCAAATTCAAGCTGCCGCAGCCAAGTTCGCCACAAAGGAATTCCATCAGGTGCCTTCGGAAGGGAAGGCGACGTTCTCTTGGTCGTGTTTGAAAGGCGAGTTGAGCATTGAAGGAGAAGTGATTTCGGTGGAGCAGAATCCGGCATTTTGGGGATCAGTTCTTGAAGATATCGACAGTTGGAACCCTATAACTATAGAGGATTTTTCTCTCATAGATAGGTGTCTGGAGGATTATGGGTTTCTTCTAGCTTAATGAATAATGCGGATCGAGGGGTTTTATTTATTTCTTAACAGATACACCTAGCTTTCCACAAGCGAAAAACCAGAGCTGTGCCTTGAACATGGGGTCATCAGTCCTTTTTTCAAATCCATATACCCATGGTCTTATATATTAGACTTTTTGGCTAGTTTTCCAACACTTTTTTCAGTCGAGAATCCTGCAAGAATGGAATCAAGCATTAATGTTGGATAGGCAGAGGATTCAAACACATAATAACACAAGTATTTCACACATGAAACAAAAATGAGTTGCGACTCTCTCTTCTATTAATCAACGAACTTCAATCTCACTCAATCACAATGAATACAATGAACCCAGTGAAGGGTATTTGACCTAAATTGACATGGACACACTCACATAACTCAACTTGATCAACCCTCACTTAACTCACTCTCTAACTCACTCGCCAAATATATATATCACTCAACTCAACTAACTCACTTAACTGATTGTCTAACAATGCATGCGGGAGGTAATTATATATTTTAACACTTCCCCTTAATTACGACTGCTAAACTAAAACATAACTCATGAAAACTCAAAAATGCCTACTGGTCTATGTCTCAACTAGGCTTACAACACCCAAGTTTCTTTTGTGAAACTCAAACAAATCTACTACTAATGGCTTTGTAAAGATATTAGCCAATTGATCACTAGATTTACAAGGCTTCAAGTGAACTTCTCCATTGCTCACAAGTTCACTAATAAAATGATATCTAGTATCAATATGCTTGCTCTTTTGATGAAACACACTATTCTTGGATAGTGCAATCGCTGATGTGTTGTCACAACATATCGTTTTTTATCCTTGTTGTTACTTATTGAGTCCATCCAATACTCTTCTTAACCATACTGCTTGACATGCTGTTGAAGTTGCTGCTACATATTCTGCTTCTGCTAATGATAGTGTCATAATAGGCTGCTTCTTAGATTCCCATGCTATCACTCTTGAACCAAGATGAAACACATAACCGGATGTGCTCTTCCAATCATCCAAACTTCCTGCAAAATCATTATTTGTGTATCCAATCAAATCTTTATTTTTTGTAATTGCATACATTATGCCATAATCTCTAGTTCCTGCTATGTATCTCAGAATTCTTTTTCAACACTCCAATGTGTGTCTTTTGGAGTCTCCATAAATCTAGAAATAAAACTCACTCCTTGCATAATATCTGGTCTTGTAGCTGTGAGATACATGAGGTTGCCAACCAATATTTTGAATAGAGTTGGATTGACATCTGCTACTTCATCATCCTTACTTAACATTATACCTGTTGCAACTCGTGTAGGTACAAGTTTGCAATTATCCATCCTGAATCTTTTCAGCAAATCTCTTGCATGCTTATTTTGGCAAATAAAAATTCATTTTTCAGATTGCTCAACTTCAATGCCAAGAAAATATTTCATGATACCAAGATCTGTCGTCTCAAATTCTTTCATCATGGCTGCTTTAAATTCATCTAACTCAAGATCACCTGTAAAAATCATATCATCAACATATAGGAAAAAAATCAAAATCTGTTCATGCTCATTCACCTTTGTGTATAAGGTAGGCTCAATGATGCTTCTGCAAAAACCATTCTTAATCATGTAACTGTCGATTATGCTATACCATGCTCTAGGTGCTTGTTTCAATCTATAGAGTGCTTTCTTCAATCTGTAAACTTTATATTCCTTACCTTCAACTTCATAACCTAGAGGCTGTTGCACATAAATTTCTTCTTCTAGAATTCAATTCAGGAAGGCTGATTTTACATCCATCTGATATAATTTCCACTTGTTCTGAGCTATTGTTGCTAGAAATGCTGTTACAGTATCCAATCTGGCTATTGGAGAAAATGTTTCCCCAAAATCTATTCTCGGTTTCTGCGAGAATCCTTTTGCTACAAGTCTTGCTTTAAATTTGTCAATCTCACCTTTGTCTTTTACACCCACTTCACACCAATGAGATTTTTATCGATTGGTAAATCAACCAAATCCCATGTATCATTCTTTTCAATTGAATCCCTCTCTTCATCCATGGCTTACGCCCAATTTTCATCTTTGATTGCTTCTTCAAACGAAGAAGGTTGGAATGCCAACAATGAAAAATTTGAACTAACATCCTAATAATCATAAATATCTTTTAAACTTCTCATATTTTTCTTAGCATCACTTGATTCATTACCTTATTGGCTGCTTGGAGAATTCTGGTCAGTTGATCTGCTTGAAGATCCATGCTATTATGAAAATCTTGGAGTCCTTGCTGGTGTGACTCTATTTGGTGTCTGCTCTCTTGATAATTGCTGCTCCTTTTTTGCTACATCATCATCTTCCATAAATGGTTCTTGTGCATTGGTTGGTGTGTCTACAGTCCCATTCCATGACACTTTTTCTTTGAACGCAACATGTCGACTAATGATTTTCTTCTTGGTGATAGGGTTATACAATTTGTAAGCTTTTGACTGCTCACTATAACCAGTAAATATGCATTTTTCACTTTGATCATATAATTTGCCTCGTATTTGCTTAGGCACATGTGCATAGGCTACACATCCAAAAACTCTGAAATGAGATACACTGCATGACATACCTGACCATGCTTCTTTTAGCACTCTGTTTATCACATAAATAATACATGCAACTGCTTCTGTTTCAACATGCTCCTTGTCATGTTCATGATTGTTCTGTTATTTCTCTCTGCTACACCATTCTGCTGCGGAGTGTATCTGGTTGTAAACTATCTTCTGATTCCATGTTGTTTACAGTACTCATGGAATTCTTTCGAGTCATATTCTCCAGCACGATCTGATCTCAATACCTTGATCTATCGATCACTTTGGTTCTCCACTAAGGTTTTGAACTCTTTGAACTTTGCAAAAGTTTTAGATTTCTACTTCAAAAAGTAAACCCAAGTCTTTCTGCTATAATCATCAATAAAAGTGAGGAAGTAACAGCTTCCACCAATCGACTGTGTCCTCATAGGTCCACACAAGCCGGTATGCACCAGCTCAAGTGGTTTCTTTGCTCTGTAAGAAACTCCTTTCGGAAAACTTTCACAATGTTGCTTTGCCAAAATGCAACACTCAAAAGTGCTAGCAGGTTCTTTGATGGGAGGTAAACCTCTGATCATCTGTTTCTACCTCAACAATCTTAAACCGGAAAAATACAAGTGTCCAAACTGAAAGTGCCATAACCTATAATCATTAGAACATGTAGCTGTAAAAGAACTAACCTGATCATTATAGTTTCATAATTAGAGGAAAGAGTCTGTTCCTCGTCATCTGCACCTTTTCTATCAACTGTTTTCTTGGGGATTTGCCATAAATAACACATTGTTGCCCCTGAAAGATAACTTTGTATCCTTTCTGCCTCAATTGACCAACACTTATCAAATGGTGTTTGAGTCTAGGGACATAATATACCTCTGATATGGTCTTTGGATCCCCCTGGTTGGTCACAATGTTGACCAATCCTTTGCCATCTACATCCATAGACTTGTGAGTCCCCAAATTTACCTCTGTCTTCACAGATTCATCCAAATTTGCAACCAAATTCTTGTTGCCTGTCATGTGGTTACTGCAACCACTGTGCAATAGCTAGACCTTATCAGACGGTTCATGCATGGTGCTGTATGCTAGGAACATGGAGTTAATATTCTCTGTACTAACATTAGCTCTCTGATTTCCTTGATCAGCTATCTTCTTCCTACAATCACGAGCATAACGACCAAATTTATTTCAATAATAACATTTCACCTTTGATTTGTCAAACCTTTGATTTTTGTGAAAGCTTTTGCTGCTGTTGCTTCCACTTTGATGCTCATGCTCTTCTCAACCATCTTTCTGACCACCACAACTTCCACCTTGTCCTCTGCCTCTCGATCAACCTCTTCCTTGACCTCTTGAAATATAAACTTGAATTTTGAAGGTAGTTTCTAAAGTGGAATCCTTATTTCTGTCTATCCTTGCCTCATGCGATAGAAGTGATCTCGTCAACTCATCAAATTTCAGTTTTTCAAAATCCTTGGCTTCTTCTATGGTTTCTACCACAACATCAAACTTGGTAGAGAAAGATCTAAGAACCTTCTCAATCACTATTCGATCTTTAATATCTTCACCATATATTTTTAACTGATTGACGACAGACATGACCCTATGTAGGAATTTACAGGGTAAGTTCCTTAGATCAAGAACCAAAGGTCACCGCTCACAAATAGATCACAAATAGGTACACCAGTATAATCACATGGTTAAAACCCTCAAAGAGGGAAACAGTCCATGGCCTGAGCCAACGCAGCCACTTTAGGCAATTTATTAATATAAAAATAAAATTTACATATGTTTCTCTCATAAATGGTTACTGAACAAATGACCCTCCATGCTCTTTAAATAGAGATCATGGACCAATCCAGTGTTAAGCCACAGATCAAGTGTCGTTAATACCATGGTGAGAGATAACCGTCGGATCACTACAAATCGTGACCGTCGGATTATAAGTTACAAATGTACATGGTAAAGAAACACACTTTACCTAACTCTACACTAGACTAAGTTATTCTTAACTATTTCCTATGTGTCGGAATATCCTAACACCCTATTCATGAAGGAATCAGTGTCCTTTGTCTCCTTCATTTGCAAAATTTTAAAATCTCTCCTAGTATTATGCAATTTAACAATATTAACTTTGGCCATACCTTGATAGCTTGTCACTAAAGTTTCCCATGCTTCCTTTGCTAAAGACGTGATCATTATCTTCTGGAACACTGCTCAGTCCACTCCCTGCTGGATAAGAAGCAATGCTTGTGCTTTCTTCCGCTTGTATTTCTTCCATTGTTCCCTGTTTGCATTACTGAGGGCTCGCTCTTCTGCGTCGTTCTGAGGTTCTGCAAACCCAAACTTGACATGATCACATACATCATGCGCTTTTAACATGGTATCCATTTTAATAGCCCACACATCATAATCTTTCCCAGTGAAAAAAGGAAGTTGTGGCTGAAAATTGGATGTGGCCGTCTTGGTTCAAAAAAAAATCTTCTTTGATAAATCCCTAATTTTCTCTTTCTTATATAAGGGCTTTGCAAAGCTCCTTAAAAAAAATTCCTTACAAAAAAACCCTAATGCAATTTTTTTTTTATATAATAAATCTTTTAGATTAATATATATATATATATATAATAAACTCCCTCTTTAGAATATATATCCCCTTTTTCTAAATCCTTCTTTCTCAAATCCTTGCTTTTAAAATATATATATATATATATATATATATATATATATACATATATATATACATACAATCCGTGAGGAGGATTTTAAATAAAGAGTGTGATATATATATATATATATATATATATATATATATATATATATATATATATATATATATATATATATCACACTCTTTATTTAAAATCCTCCTCACGGATTGTATGTTCGAATACATTCTTAAAACACGTGGAAAAGGTGAGCGCATGGAAAAAATTTAAAAGATTTCAACTGAACCTTTTGACTTTTATAACCTCCGACTGTTGGCCTTTACGAAAACTGTAAATCGGATTGTGCACGCATCAAGCCAATAAGCTACGGAATAAACTTGATGTTGCCAAAATCGTAAGTGTCACAAAACTTCCGCAATTTTTCAAAGGAAAAGTTGTGGATCTCCATGTTTGCTGCACTGTTTGCTACACTTAAAACATGCATACCTCCGCGCTCTTTAATGGTTCAACGATTTTGCAAAAAAAAAAAAAAAAAATGCCGTCTTTTTTCTTTTGGTTTTCTTCTCTAGCTCTACTCGCCCACAGATCTTCTGATCCTTCCTCATTTCTGATACCAATTTGCTGGATAGACAGAGGATTCAAACACACAATAACACAAGTATTTCACACATGAAACACAAACAAGTTGCGGCTCTTCTATTAATTAACGAACTTCAATCTCACTCAATTACAATGAATACAATGAACCCAGTGAAGGTTATTTAACCTAAATTGACATATACACACTCACATAACTCAACTTGATCAACCCTCATTTAACTCACTCTCTAAATCACTCACCAAATATATCTATCACTCAACTCAACTAACTCACTTAACTGATTGTCTAATAATCCATGAGGGAGGTAATTAGGCCGATAGGCCTATTCTTTTGATTCAGTTCTTTTTTGGCTTCGTCAACCTTTTTATTGTGCTGGTGACATCTGTCCCGAATCATGTTGGTGACATATGTCCTCAATGCATGTGCTTTAATTCTTGATTACCTCCATTGTTTTTATCGGGCAAAACCACACCATGTACGTTTAATTCTGGATTGCCTCCACAGTTTTAGATGTTTGCATGCTAATCCCTTCGGAACAGATGGTATAGTTGCAGATGGACAGTCATCTTAGTTAAAGGAGTTGCAGTTTTTCTTGAATTTTTTTATTATGTTTGGATATAACAGATTTGGGCATAAAAAGATTGATTTGCATACCAGCGATGGGTACAAGGAACAGTGCAAACGTTTATGAGGAAGTTCGCAAGCAATGCCTGGAAGAGGAAAAGAAGAGGACAAAAAGCAGATGAAGGTTAGTAACCATAAGGCATTTGGGATTTTCTTGTATTTGTGTTGTTTTGTTTTGAGTGTTATGAACAAATGGGTGAATCTAGGAGTTGAATCTCATAGCATTCTCCAACAACTTTTATGAGGTGTGTAATTCGGCAAACAAGACAACCCCTCACGTTTTTTTTGAAGTTCAGCGGATGTTATGCTCTTCTTGGGTTTTTCGGGGCATTTGAGGCATTTTGTTGTGATGTGCGTTTGTTACAAAGGAATGTTAAGCTGCCAATACCGAGGCTGGAGATGGTTCCTGGCTAAGTGCCCTGCTCCTCCCGTGTTGCCAACTTTCTGCCCCCTGATTACTACGAAGTAGTATTGTCGTCTTTTGCACAGCTTCATCCACAAACCTATCTTTTGCATAGTTGCGCTACCATGCCGACGTTGAGTTGTATCTCTTTGTGGAATTTATTGAGGACTTATACTTGGCTTCATTCACAAGGATATCATTAACATCTGTCATCTGAAGTCACTTAGTACTTGCTCTTGGCTAGCAAAGCAGAAACTGAGATAGCGCATCCACATTAAGGCAAAGCAAGCCACATTAACATCTATTATGCAAAGATATCATTCACATCAAGTCCACTTTAGCACAACACAAACTCACATAACACCTCCACATTAGGTCAAAACAAGCCACACTAACATCTACTAGGTGGAAGTTACATGGTATTTGTACTTGGCTTCATCTGTTAAGATATCATATGCACCACTTTAGCACAGAACAAACTCAGATAGTACCTCTTGTTCAAAACAGGACATAGAGAACTGTGAGCTTTCTTTTGAACTTGGGCCATCGTATTGGCAAGTTTTCTAGCTTGCCATTTGGCAACAACTCCACATGCATGGAGGTAGATGAACTCAAACTGTGTTTCCAGTTGAAGTTGTAGCGAGTTGTGTTCTTAATAGGTATTCTTTATGTATGCAGTATATTTCCCTCTTGAAAATAGTGGAAATTTCAGCATTCATATACATTTACGGGTTTGGGAACCCATCAAATGTTTTGTATGCTAATGGGAATTTCGTGTTTATTGGTGAGGTTGATAGAATATTAATCTTTTTATCAGGTTCTATTCTTCTATAAATCACCTGCAAGTGTAAGTTAATTTATGGTTTCCACGTTTTGCATTGCAGCGCTCTTAGGATACATTAAGATAAGAAGTTCCAAAAAATGAAAGTGTCTAATAAATTTTCTTTTTGCACACTTGGGTAACGAGCTTAGATCCACGGCTTTTTGCAAACATTTTTCCAATCCAAATTGATTTTCTGGGTAAGGCATGCCAATGGGGGTTTTATCATGAACTTTTAGCCCTGCTCCTTTTGATTTTTTTTAAACTTGTGTTTCAGTTGATTCCATCACTCATGCTATGCAGATATCTCGAACGATGGTCATTTCATGGGCGTTAAAATAAATCGAGTTACCTTTGCACCCCGAGCTTATCTACCCGCGAATCAAAGTCTACTTGCTCTTTTTTCCTTAATGAGGTTTTTAGGATGCAAAATCTCTCTTTTAACTTCAAGTTTATAAAGTCATTTACTTGATAAGGGGTGTATTCCTATTACCAAAATAAGAGCATTCCAGTACTTTTTCTGCTAGAATAACCATGCTTCCAGGGTTTAGTGATTAGGAGTGTATGTAAGATACAGTCCACTAGAAGTAGTTTTTCCAACAACCTCAAAACCTAGTTCTGCAGCAGTAGATACTTTCACATTCAACTCCCTCAAAACCACAGTTAGAAGCTCCTCAGAAAACACAACAACAGGTCCACTACAATTAGCTTTTCCAACAACCTAAAAACCCAGTCCTGCAGCAGTCGCTATCACATTCAACTCCATCAAAACCACAGTTAGCAGCTCCTCAGCGAACACAGAAAATTCTCAATGTACATCAATCACAGACATCATCCGCATTGTGTAATGTCCAGACACAAGTAGTAAACCAAATTAAGTAGCAGCAGAAACCTTCCCAGGTTGTTGCTCACTGTCATGAAGATTATTAGAGTTAGGATGGGTGTTTGCTGCTATTTGTTGTGCTTTTCTTCAAATGTGTCGAGGCCACTGAGTATGTTAAATACAAGGACTCATACAAATGAATAATTTAGTTTGCATAATCTCAAAGCAAAGTCATCAAGTTTTGCATAAGGTTTGGGCTTAGGCAAATTCTGTGGCCCTTCATTATGACCAGTCGAATATATGACATCTGAAAAGGATATGGGGTATATTGCATTGACAATTTTAGGCCTCTTTTTTATGGCGTTTGGGATGCAGGGTTTCCTCATGTGAGTTCATCTTTGTTGCTAAGGTATAATTCTTTTTAACAAAAACAATGTATGTAAGATAAAAGCATCTTTCACTGAATTTAATTTGTGTACGAATCATAAGTTGGGACTCCTGAAAGGTGTCTTTGTGGGGATAATAGGAAAAAATTATTTTTTAAACTATGACCAATGCTCTCCACTTGCATGTAATCATCTATAGCAACAAAAAATGAACGTAAATACCTTAACTCCATTTCGAATAAAATATAGGTTGTTTGGTAAACCAATGTTGGAGAGGCTTGTCTCTAGATTTCAGTTCTTGTTGTTTTTGGTTTGGTTCTGAGATTTAATTTTGTAAACAGAACAGTGGAAACACACCCTTAGTAACAACATTATGGATTAAAAATTTGATTTTTTTTAGCAAATAAGAGATCCTTGGTGGTTGTCATGACTGATTCTGTTTAAATTTATGTCAAAAATTTTATCATGAAGGTTGCCTGAAGTTATGCTCTTTTATGTATTGCTGGGATATTTGGAGTCCACTGGACTGAATGTTTAGGATTTATTTGATGGTTTCAATTTTCATTGAAGAATTATATTTGAGTTTTGCACGAAATGTCTGCATGCTTGCAAATTGACTGGATTGATAAATTCTGTTTTTATATTTTCCAGGGGTTGTTTTCCTAAATTGAAAACATTAAGTACCATAATAATCATCTTAGAAATGTTTAAGTAGAATCATATTTCTGATTAAATGGTATAATTCGTGTCTAATGGTATGAGAGTTTTGAATTTTGTAATGGTTTTTGGTATGCCCAGAAGATAATCACATCACGTCTTCTATGTTTGCTTCCAAGGTTTCATTCCATCATTTGATTACATTCTCACAATAATTCTGTGACGAGTGCTGCAGAATCAAATTACTTGTGTTTTTTGGGTTTCTGGTTCTCTGATGCTGAAATTTTTCATGAAAAATTATCTTAGAATGTGTATGATTGTCACAAATGATTTCTTTCCACTTTTCTTTTAGGTGATGATGCTTTTGTTACTTGACTGTTATATATCTACCATACCGATCAACTGAAACTTCAAGATGAACCCTATATAATTTTTCCTTGTTTTGTCCCAATTTCAACCAACATTCTGGGGTGAAAATCATATCATTTTTTATTTCAATATTTATGAAATATACTGGATCAGAGGAAGACAAATACATCTCTTGAGCTGGAAGGGATCTACATTCATAAATACTGTGACCAATGTCTCCTCTATCTTCATCAAGGCAACCAAACTCTTTGGGTAATCTTTATCATCTGCTTCATCAATGTTCTCTTCATTCAAAACAAGAATATGGTTTTGTTCATCGTTTTTAGTCTCATCGAGGGATTCATCATGACTTCCATCATCCATTTGCCCCCCTAACTACAATTCTGAAGCTGTGTCATATAACCAGTCCTATATGGTGTCTGCCTTACTGGAGGAGGTTCCAATATAGAAAATAGACCTTTTATAAGCCAGAAACGATTCATCTTCATCACACTTATTTTGTCTAATTTAGGCCTGCAAGAAATGGTAGATTATGTTATATAAATTGTCTGCCTCTTTATGTTTCAGCTCATAATTATATATTGGAGGATCACTCAAGATTCATAGTATAAGATCTGCATCTGTTGACCCGTAAAACGATGTTTTTCACAGTATAGTGCTCTACACTGCAAATTTATTCATCTTTCGGGCCATGAAATTGTTCCTCTAAATCAAAAAATATGTTAACATGTCATATATCTGCATTAATGGAGAAAATTTCATTTTTATGTTTCATGAGTTAAATTCTGATGACTAAAATGCAATTTTCTTTTTTTCCTTCGTGTCAAAAACTACAATTACTTCAAATTAATAATTCACAAACAATACTGCTATCGACCTCTCTTTGCACCTTCTGGGGCAACTACTAGTAAATGAAAACCAAACCAAACTGAACTCACTCAACATGAACCAAAACCAAACCCAACTCACACTAATCTCAAGAACAAATTAACACCCAAACTCAACTCTCACATTCACACACTAAGCTAAAGAACAAATTATAGCTCAAGAACAAATTATCAAATTTATTGATTGTCATTATAATATCAAGAACGAATTAACAACCAAACCCAACTCTCACACTCACACACTAAGCTCAAGAACAAATTAAACCCAACTCTCACATTCACACACTAAGCTCAAGAACAAACTTGAAACACATTAAGCTCAAGAAAAATTATCAAATTTATTGATTGTCATTCTAATCTAATAAATAACTTTGTAAATACAATATACCTCCAAATACCTTAACCAACCACCCTGGTAAAGGCTGCACCTTGTCCTTGCTGCAGCCTCACTAGTTATGAGGGACATTGGAATTGCCTTTGTGGCCCGGGGACAGGGAAGTCTGTTTTTTTGCTTGCTATGCATATGTCAAGATATTTGGCACAAGCTATGGCGTTTTACAGTCTAAGAAATAACTTTGTAAATATAATATATCTCCAAATATCTTAACCATCTAAATAACTTTTATAAAACCAAACAACTTTTGTAAAATTTAAATTGACATATAGAGAACCAAAACTGAATCAAAATTACAACAAATAATATATAATTCAACTTTTGTAAAATTTAAATTGACATATAGACCAAAACTGAATCAAAATTACAAACAAATAATATACAATTCTTTAAAGTAATCTGTTAATACAGTAAAGAACAAAGCTGAATCAAAATTGTAACAAATAATATATAATTCTTTTAAAGTAATCTGTTAGTACAGTAATGTAGAAATAACTTTGTAAATCGAATATACTTCCAAATATCTTAACCATCCCAGAGCTTTGTAAAATTTAAATATATAACTTTTTAAAGTAATATGTTAATAGAGTAATGTAGAAATAATTTGTAAATTAAATATACTTCCAACTATAGCTTTTGTAAAATTTAACTAGAAGACCAAAGCTGATCAAAATTGCAACCAACAATATAATTCTTTAATTCTTTAAAGTAATCTGTTAATAGAGTGATATCTCTTAACCATCCAAAAGCCTTTGTAAAATTTAAACTAACATATAGAAGACCAAAACCAAAACTGGATCAAAATTGCAACAAACAATATAATTCTTTAAGACCAAAACTGGATCAAAATTGCAACAATATAGCTGGATCAAAATTGCAACAAACAATATAATTCTTTAATTCTTTAAAGTAATTCGTTAATACAAGCAAGCAGCATAATCAATCGGCAAGTGGCACATATGCATGTTTGTTTTCCTGGTACTTTTCCAGGAGATAGGGGTAAGGCCCCCCGTGAGAGTTGGCTGGTGCCATTCAAGGCAATCCTGGTGGCAACCTGGCTGGGGTAACCTCTCTTTCTCTCGCATATGGTGGAAGCTTGACCTCAATCAATATCTCACTCGGTTGACAACTTGGCTCAATTTCTTAGGCAACTTGAACTCAATAATTCCAGCTGTGTCTTGGTTTTTTTGTCTTTATAATTCCAGTGTCCTGGTTTTTTTTAAGCACGCTTATGCCTTCTGAATTCATATATGGAATGAAAAACCAAATAATCACAATATCATGACATTTTTAACATGATAATTCATGAATGTAATCAAAACCCCAATTTATATAATATAGAATTGGCCGGGTTCCAAAAACCAAAATTGGCGGGGTCCAAAAACTTCAAAAAGTGACAAAGCCATTTGTATATAATTTCATAATGTAGGGCACATCTACATCATCTTTCATTTATGCATGAGACATCTGCCTGCTGATCTGGTGTAAAAACGCATATGAGTTGACAACTGATTCTCCTTAAAAGGTTTGATTAAATTTATTTATTTATTTTTATAAAATAATTATATGAATAAGTGTGTTTAGTTTTGGGATAGGAATTATAGAATTTTAATTTAATTATGAATAATTATTAAAAAAATAATAAAAATTTAATTTATATAAGATTATTTACTAATTAAAAGTTGAGACGTCTTTATGAATATGAACTATATACATGTGACATTAGTGGATCATGTTAGTGGCCATATATTCTAATAAAGTCTATCTCCAACTTAAAAATAAAATAATAATAATTTAAAATAAAATTATAATTTAGTTAATTTTTTAAAACTTGGCAATGTGAGATGTATTATTAAATAATAATGATAGTAAAAATAAAATGAAACTTAATTTAAGAGAAATATCTTTAAATTATCATAATTTTAATTACTTAAAATACCAAAAGGCAAATAATATAACAATTTTTTTAAGTTGTAATTAAATTTAAATATATTCAAAATTTTAAACTAAAGTAATTTTTTTAAGTGTTGAGAAAGATAACCATTTCTTTTTCACCTATTTCATTTTACAAATTCTCTATAAAATTGTTTGACCATAACATTTGTAGAAATTTATTTTTATTTTAATAATATTGAATTTCCATTTTTATTTTTAAAATTAAAGTTAAACACCTCCTCATAATAATTCAATTTTCTTTTAAAACTTGGGATCTTTAAATAAACCTTGTTTGTTTGGGTGGCACGTGGATTTTCAATGACTTATTGTCTTTCAGATTGTGCATCTCATAAACATAAATTACAAAATTTTACTCACTTTAAATTAAAAAATATAATAAAAAATATATTAAATTAAAATCATAACAAATTATTTTTATAATTTTTTTATAACTAAACTTTTAATATTATATAATAAATTTGAAAAAACATTCATATTATTTTTTAATTAATACTAATACCATTATATAGAATTGTTTTATTTTTACTTTTTCATATTGACTTTCTTAATATTTATAATCAATTATTAGAATATAACTCTAAAGGTATTGTATAACAAAGTTTTATTTTATAATATGGTGTCATGTTCAAGAACTTAAATGCTAAGATACTAATCAATATGAGATATATGGTTAATAACAAAATTCTTTTATTTTTACATTTTCATTTTGAATTTATTAATATTTGATAATCAATTATTAAAATATAACTCTAAATGTATTGTAAAACAAAGTTTTATTTTATAACATGGTGTCATGCTTAAGTTCTTGAACATACATGTTAGGATACTAATCAATAAGAGATATATGGTTAAGGCTTTTGTTTAAGAAATTTGAACCTCCTATAGTATGTTCAGTAGGTTTTAGTGATTACAAGTTGTTATTTTATTTTATAATATATTAAGATGATTAATTTTTTTTTTTTTTTTTTTGTAAGTTAGAGGAATCAGTAACATCAGACAGCTTTCACACGCGCGGCACGGGGTCCAACCCCTCGGCTACCACTATAACCTCTCAGAAAATTGCCCAGCCTCCAAGAACGGTACTCGGATAAGACGAGACATGAACTCGTGACCTGCTTAACAGCACAAACGCTTTAACAGTGTGTCCGCTGGCCACTAGACCATGCCCCTGCAGGCGATGATTAAATTTTATACATTTTATATTAAAATTTTTTTGGGTTAATCGGCAACATCAAGCAGCTTTCACACGTGTGACGCAGGGTCCAACCCCTCGGCTACCACTATAACCTCTCAGGGAACCGCCCAGCCTACAAGAACGGTACTCGGATAAGACGAGACATGAACTCGTGACCTACTTAACAGCACAAACACCTTAACAGTGTGTCTGCTGGCCACTAAACCATACCCTGTGGGCGATGATTAAATTTTATGCATTTTATATTAAATTTTTAGATATGATGATTAAATTTTATATATATATATATATATATATATTTTTAATTAATGTAATTTGTAATAATGTCATGATTATAATTTTAGAGAACAGATTATTAATATTAATATAATGTAATAAAATTTATTAATAAATTTGATTAACTCAAATATCAATGAAAAAGATTTGTTTACCTCTATTTAATTATTAAATTTATATACAATTTGAGATTTAAGATTTATAATATGTTTTTACCTATTAAATCTAAGAATAAACAAATTTGATTTGAAGTGTAAAACTTACACATAAGATATACATCACAATAAACAAACCACATTACAAAGCGAGCTTGATACTACTATCACATCAATCCCAAAATTTGAAATGTAGAAATTGCAAATATGATTTTTTGAAATGTAGAAATTGCAAATAAGATAAAAATCATATTATATGCCAGTTTTTATATCACTAATTGGTAAAGAATAATGTGTTAAAATTTGAAATGTAGAAATTGAAAATATGATTTTTTGAAATGCAGAAATTGCAAATAAGATAAAAATCATATTATATACCAATTTTATATCACTAATTGGTAAATAATAATGTGTTTTTGCAGTTAATGCAAAACAACTTATTAACTACAAAACTTGGGAAAACACACTCTTCATGACATCAACATAAGGACATTAATTTCAGAGTAGTCTAACAAGTTCACATAACACCCTTTAGATTTTGCGTCGTTATGTTGCCAATGAGATTACTTCAACCAAAGCATTTAGTGAATGAACTCGCGTTATGATTAGCTACTTTTAAGTTTTATTGTTATGATAGAGGATATTTTTTTTTGTTTATGTTATGAAAATGATAGTAAGTATAGACATTGATATTAATTACTTAAGGACAATTTGAAGTAGACTAAAAAAGTATATGTTCTGGATGCTATACAATGCACTCAAACAGCTAACGGACCTAGTTTCTTACTGACAGATTAAAACCTTATTTTTGTATTTTCTAAACCTGCTTTTTATCTATAAATAAAAATAAAAAAGACCAAATAAACTTACAAAAAAAAAAAAACCCACTCCAACCAATCCCCATCTACTGGTTGTGGGCCATCCCTCCCTGTCTCTGTCTCCCAAATGCACCGTTTTCCTCACCACTGGCACGATAGGACATCTTTCTACCGTGTTCCTGGTTGTTTGTTCCATTGAGGTCTCCACTCCCCAAATCCGTTGTTGTTTCCCACTATTTACCAATGTCTCACACCCATCCCACCCGCCATCATTCAATTTGAAATTTGGGCGGGATCTCGTCATTCGCCATCGGTTCATTTATTTAAATTATCTGAACACAAACCAATTTCATGGTGAGAGTTCTTGTTACGAGAAGACCAGCTTCCCTGAAATTTCGATAGAAGTCAATGTAAAGATATGTTACCAAATCACCGCTTAGGGGATTTGTCAATGGTTACGGGGTTGATTCGGTTCGATCTTGTAATGTAATAAGGTTGCGCTGAGAATTTTGTTGTACCGATGACTGTAAAACAAGGTTACTTGTTTTCTTTGTTTGAATTTGGTTTCAACATCCATGTTAGTTATTGTTATTGGTGCATATCATAACTCGAATGCATTAGCTTTAGTATTTCTAACCTTAAACATAAAATGATTTTAGATCCAAAACTTAATTGAATGAAGGTTATAATAGGGGAAGGGATTATTGGCTATGATTAATTTAATATGTAAATAAGATCACAACTGCTGAGATTAGGTAAATACACCCTCTAATCCATTTGTTTGAATTTCCCTTTTCCTCCTTGTAAAAGCTAACAATAATGTTTTCCACGAAGGGTAGTGGATTAGGGTCATAGTTGGAATTTGAATGTGTCACTAGAGACCATAATTGACTTAGAGCAGGACCCTACAGGAAACTCATAGCCATTGCTCCACAAACACAGATCAAAGTTCCCACAATTTTGGTTTTGCTGCGAGCGCACATTATGTTAACTTTTTCCATGCTACACATTTTAAACTCACACTAAGCTTTGACGGCTGCAAGATAATCCAACTGAAAGAATCAACCATTAATTTCGACTAATGTGACTCTGAATAATCACCTGGAAGCCCATTACATGACAAATATAATGTCAGGAGCCAAGTTGGGCATTGCCGAAGCGAAGGTAGGAGATGTATCCTTCAATCCCATTAGTATGAACTCTTGAAATGCACAAACACTGTAAAAAACACTGAAATGATTAAGAACCTGATATGAATTAATGCCAATCATGTGGATGTAGGATGTGGACTTCAAATGCGCAACTTACCCTCCAAAAGACAACAGAAAGAACTGTCTAAACAAAGTTAAACTCACTATTGTTGGACGATTATTCCTATATTCAAGACACAAAAACATGACTACGAATTTTTTGGAATTAAAACAATTCTCAACACTTCAAAGTGGTTGGGAACTTCAATTGAAATGAAGTGAGCGACCCATACATACTTCTAGAGGAAGAAGGAAAATGGAGAAATCACCAATGCTCCAACCACGTTGGAATAAACTATGAAAGCCAGAGTATTCATCCCCTTTGATAACTCATTCCCCTTAACAACACCCATCATTGCATAACTAATCTGGTTGCCCACCATGGAGGCATAAATGCCCAACTCTTCTACACTATAGAATTAGTGTTGTTTAGTATACCTTTTGGATTGGATATTCTTCTATTCCCCTGGCCTTAAATTTTTCACATACCGATAACCAGGTTTTCTTTATGAGAAGAAAAAAGGTTACAAACTCCATGCAAGTGTAAATCTGGTGCATGAAGAATTTAAGGCTTGATATTTTACTGTATGCAATACTGATAGATCCATTATGATTATTAGGTTTGTGATAGTTGAATTCATACTCTTGGAGTTCTCTTGTAACATAAAGATATCGTAAGACCACATTTCAACTCTATGTATACCTAAAAACTCTGTCAACAAGTCAAGTATAGCACGTGGATACCTTATCTTCACTCAATCATGGGAAAATAATTTTGAGAACAATTCAAAATAAATTAAGCCAACCCATTTTACACTCAATTAAGCAAGTCTTCTAAACAAGCCCTCTATTTTTTAACTGGAAGGAATTTGCTTCCTTCTCTGCTAGAAGGCTAGAAGGTAAGAGTAAGGTTGTTGATACAAGGTCAACCTACAATTATACTCATTTAAGAATACTTTTTTGAGAGTATAATCCATTGCAATAATGTTTATTAAGGCATCAATATTCAACATGTCACTAGCTAGTAATTGGGTGGAAGGATAATAATTGTTCTGCCCAACTACCCAAAATAACTCCAATTGACAAGTTGGTTAAATGAACTACCTGACTGAAACAAGAATTTGAAAAATGCCTAGCTCTGGTTTGGTTTTTCATTAAGGTTATAAACCAACTTTCATAATCTTATTAGTGAAAAGATACCTGATATTTCTTTTCATGGTCTTGGATATCCACCTCAAATCACTTTTTGTGCTTTTGCTTTTGCTTTTGCTTGTAGTCAATGACCAGAGCATGACCTTAATTTTTCATTTCTTTTTTGTTAGGATATTGTTTCTTCCCATTAGCATTGATTGAGAAATCATGTAACAAAGGTCATGTTGTTTTTATTTATGATTGAGAAATCTTATAGCAGAAATCTCCCATTCTTTCAAACTGAAGATGCTACCATGTTGATAAATTCAAGAATCTCACACAATGACAATAAAAGTGTATTTTTGGGACCCTTGGAAGTAATGTTTTGCTTTATTTTAAATGACAATATTGTCCATTTTTTGGATTCTTTTGTGGTTCTTTTGAGATTTTTGTAGAAGTACAAGAGAGTTTCCACCACTATAACATGGAGTAGTCGCAACGTAGTTTCAACAATGAATAACTATAGTTGTGTTGCGACAACTCTTTGAACAACAATATAGAGTTACCGCAACACAATTATTTTTCAAAGAGTTGCCACAATGCAGTTGTAGTTGTTCGTTATCGAAACCATGTTATGGATACTCCCTGTTGTAGCGGTGGCAACTCTTTTGTACTTCTGCAACTTTGTTGTTTGTTTTTTAAACTATGTTGCGGCTACTCAGTGGTGGACACTCTCTCGTACTTTGTGGGAACTCCTCTGTAGTTTGTTTTAGTGTTGTTGTTAAAACAAAGTATTGTATATGAAAATTAATATTTATAAAGACTCTTTATAATAGATGTATAAAAAAAAATCATGTGTCATTCCAACTACCTACTTTCTTTTGCCTCTGCTTGAAATTTTTTCAGTTTGAAACAAATTGTCATTTTACTTCAACAAGTGTTATATGTCAAAATAACAACATCAATGTGAAAATGGGAAAAGTCTCCAAGTTCCATTTGAGTTGATCAAGATGATGATTTGACTCCTCTTACAAGGATTTATTTATTTATTTTTTAAATATCCATTTATTTACCAATAATTTTGAAGTGAAGTCCATGAATGTATATGTAAATGGCCACTTCTCTTCTCCTTGTTCAAAACAAATTGCAAAACAAAGTCATATGAGACACTAAAACAATTTCAGTTTCTTCAGAAATTATACTTTCAAAATTTTAGGAAACTAGATAAGGATCTATTAAAATATATGGAAAAAAAAAAAAAACTTGAAAATTTATTATAACTCTAGAAAAATCAGGTTTTTTCTATTTTGGGGATTTTTTTTGGAATTTTTGGTTGTATTAGGCTTTATTTACACCACAAAAATCATGTGTGGGTCCTGCTCCCATTGGAGTAACTTCATTTTTATTTAATTGCATCATTTCTTGCATTTTTTAGATTGTAAACATCCTATAAATGTTTCCAGAGAGGAAATGGGACCCAATAGTTTACTATAATTTTGGTGCAAAACTTTTAAATGCCCTGCACATAATTGCTTGCATTTTGCCCTAAAGAATAAGTATTTTGATAACATAGTCAATAGTATGAGAAAATTTTCTGCACCAAGAGTTTTATCCTGAACATAGGTATAACCAATATGCATTCCATTATAATATTTTCAAGCCACTCATGGAAGCAATCATAATTTGGATCAGGCATATAATCAAATATTTACACTCCATTATGACAATTTGGGAAAAAAAAAATTGATACACAAGTATCCCAACATATTAGGAAACGACACTTTCATTAGTGAAGGGATCTTAACAAACAACTAATGTCACACAATCCTAATGTCAAGCTTTCAAGCATCATAAATACCATCATCATCATATGGTAGGCATTAATGTCATCATATGGTCATAATATCATAATGTTAGGATACTTAGCAAGTGCAACACAAATAAGATAAGGTCATCTTATTAATGTCTAGAAGTAGAAAGTGAAAAACTGAGCTCAAAGGACTAAAAAATACAAGAATCCATAGTAGTGATGTGGGAATGTCCAAGGAAACCTTTAAGTACCAAAAGAAAAACAAATGGAGTTGTCTACTGAGGCAGAAGAATTGCCCGGACGACCAAAAGTGGCTGAAATCCGGGTAAAAAAGATTTAAGAAATATTCCAATAGTAGTGTTTGAATCATGTTTTTGATGGTGTAAATGGATTCAACACCAGCAAAAACCTCTAGGGCACCCAAAATATTGAATTTTGATAACTATAACCTGGATTTACAAAAATCAATCCCATATTTTCTTAAAATCTTACTGAAATTTCCATGATTTTTAGGGCAAAAAAGCAGTCTAGTTAGACTACAATAAAACAAATGAAAGTAAAAATTATGGTGAAGTTAGTGGAACTTTGCATTGTCCCTAGTTCTCATGTTCACGAAAAGTGACATGTTCATACAAAGAGAACCACTTCAAAACTTGAGCCATCATCACAATGAGATAAGATAAAGATAAGATAAGATTATTTTATTAATATCCAATAAATGACCAAAAAAATAGGTCAATGTTGAGATTCAACAAGATGATGATCCTAGTGAAAATTAAGCACCTTCACTAGGTGCGGCTCTCAGGCTATTTTTAGGTGTATGTCTATTTTTAGAATGGTGAGCATATTCTAAAATTAGCAAGATGTTGATTCTAGATGGTTGAGAAAATTCTATCTTTAGATGAGTTTCTATTTTTAGATCATGGGCAAAGTCTATTTATAGATCACAAATCTAAAAATAGAATGCATGTCGATTATTATTAACCATTAATGATAATCAGACAATAAATAATAACTTATTCTCTTGAAGCACTTGATTTCAGTTAACTGATGTGGCAAACCAGTTAGCTAAAGGAATTACGCATTCCAAGGTTGGTTGGTGATTCATGCATGGTGGACTTTGTTATAACTGATTGTGGCAGAGTTGTAACAGAGTTGGAAGAGTAGTTATGTGAGTTTTTATTTAGTTTAACTTAGTTAAGTGGGTTAAACTCACTTGTGCTAGTTGTAACTAAAGATACACTAGTGATAGATGAGTGAATTAATTATTTGATTAATTCACAAGCAGTGTCTTACTTGCAACTGAAGAAATACAACAATTAACTACTTGGATGTCAGATCCAGTGGAGACCCAGTGGAGATATAGGTGAAAGGGTGTGTTTGACTATCAGTTGTGACTATAGTGATGCACTTAATGCATCTACACACACATTGGAGTTGCCAATGAGGATTGTGCAGTCAAGGCAAGGGAAGATCGAATTCATTCAGGGATCTTCTTCAGCAGGGATTGCGCAGTGGAGGTAGGTTGTTAGGAGGCAGTAAATTGGTGCATGTGTGAACCAATTTTTGTATGACAGTGTGAGACGATTGTATATTGTACTGAGAGCTCTATGAGCTGAGATTTGTATGAGATTGTTTCATGATTCCATGATAACATAATATATGATAGTTGGGGTTTTTAGCTTTAAGCTTTCCTGGTAAAACATCTTGTTACGTGCGATTGATTTTTCTTCATATGTTTGTAATTGGCGATTTAATTTCTGCAAAGAATTGAGTAGAAGGATTATGTATTTAATAGTGGATTTAATTGTTAGATCAGGGGAGTCCATAAATACGTTATTGTGTTTATAAATTTCTACATGGTATCAGAGCAATGTTAATCACTGAAGATTGCAATATTGAAGCAGTGCTGAGTTTGTGTTGGTGGAACAATTCGAATTTGCTACAAGAATTTCTTGGTGCGATAGTTGAGTAAACATTGAAATGGATTTCAATGGGTTATGGTTGGAGTATGCACTCGAGGGTAGCTCGAACTACATAGCCTAGAAGGACAGGATGGAAGTGGTGCTTGAAGATAATGGCTTGAAGGAATTCAATGAAAGTGATGTTCCTAAGCCCACTTCGACGGATGCTGCATTACTTGATGCTTGAGAAAAGAAAGTAGCGAAGACGAGAAGGATTCTGTTGGAAGGTGTGAACGAACATATTGTGCAGTGGTGTTTTCCGGGTATGTCGCATCCATGTTTTTTATTTTCGACGTTTCGAACCAAACCACCGTGGTTCATCTTTAGGAAAAGATCCATGAGTAAGTAATATCTCACATTGCATGAGGTATAAATGGGAGAAAGGGAGAGGAGAACAGAGGGAAAATTGAAAGGGAAGCCGACGTAAAAATAATATGTTTAATGTATTAATTTAATTTAATTTCTTTATTAGTTATTTAGTTTGATAATTATTAATATGTTAAAAATGACTAAATAAATAATTTATTTATTTTAATTTGATAATTATTAATTTATTAATTTAATTGATTTGTTTAATTTGTCAATTATTTATATTAAAACAGTTTTTAAGAATTTTAATAGTTCATTAATAATATTAATGATGGCGGATCTAAATTAATGATTTTGGTAATAATTTTTAAGGAATTTTAAGAGATGATTTTAAGAACTAAAGTGATGATTTTAATAATGTAAGATCTATACTAACTTAATTTTAATGACCCATTAATAATTTTGATATAGGATTTCAAAAGTTTAATTTTAATAAATTGATGATCCTTTTAATTTTAATGGATAATTGTGAATGACTCAAAGGGATATTAGTGAATGGATTATCGTGATGAATTAATTTGAAAATTTATTAAGAAATTTATGAAAAAGATTAATGAGTGAGGAAACATTTTAATTGAATTATTATTCCTAAGGAAAGGATTTAAAAGATTAAAGGTTGTTTAAAGGACATAAATGTTTAAAAGATAAGGTTAAAGTTTAAAGGGAGCCCAAAGGTTGAAAGCTAGAAAGGATGAGGTAAGAGATGATCAAGGGGGAGGATCTTAGGTTCAAGGTATGAGAGAAACCTATAGAGTATAAGGAAAACCATACATTGGAGAAATAGGTCGATCTCTCTTAACAAGAATTCAAGAACATGTTGCTGATATAAAACATAACCGCCTTGAAACCTCGGCTCTGGCTGAGCACTCCAACAAAACCAATCACTTCATTTGTATTGGGAACTCTTGTGTGTTGGCCAAAATAGATCATTATCATAACATAAAATTTAGTGAGGCCGCAGAAATCGGGAAACACCCTAACAACCTTAACCGTGACAAGGGCTGGAAAATAAGCGACAATTGGATTCCGATGCCAAAACAATAAACCTACCCACATCTAACACATACCATAGCCATCTTTCTTCTTCTTGTTCCATCTCTTCTCCTTAAATTTCTTTTCCTCTTCATACCCGCGTCATGGTTCACCCACTCCGTGGTTCCATCACTCCTCCCTATTCATCTCTACACCCTTATACTCTAGAGGTTGCTCTCATACCTTGAACCTAAGATCCCCCCCCTTGATCATATCTTACCACATCCTTTCTAGCTTTCAACCTTTGAGCTCCCTTTAAACTTTAACCTTATCTTTTAAACATTTACTTCCTTTAAACAACCTTTAATATTTTAAATCCTTTCCTTAGGAATAATAATTCAATTAAAATTTTTCCTCACTCATTAATCTTTTTCATAAATTTCTTAATAAATTTTCAAATTAATTCATCACGATAATCCATTCACTAATATCCCTTTGAGTCATTCATAATTATCCATTAAAATTAAAAGGATCATCAATTTATTAAAATTAAACTTTTGAAATCCTATATTAAATTTATTAATGGGTCATTAAAATTACTAGTATAGATCTTACATCATTAAAATCATCACTTTAGTTCTTAAAATTATCACTTAAAATTCCTTAAAAATTATTACCAAAATCATTAATATAGATCCGCCATTATTAATATTATTAATGAACTATTAAAATTCTTAAAACTATTTTAATATAAATAATTGAGAAATTAAATAAACAATTAAACAAATCAATTAAATTAATATATTAATAATTATCAAATTAAAATAAATAAATAAATAAATAATTTATTTAGTCACTTTTAACATATTAATAATTATCAAACTAAATAAGTAATAAAGAAATTAAATTAAATATATACATTAAACATATTATTTTTATGTCGGCTTCCCTTTCAATTTTCCCTCCGTTCTCCTCTCCCTTTCTCCCATTTATACCTCATGCAATGTGAGATATTACTTAATCATGGATCTTTTCCTGAAGATGAACCACGGTGGTTTGGTTTGAAACGTCGAAAATAAAAAACATGGATGAGACATACTCGGAAAACACCACTACACAAAATACTATTCGCGAAAGCCTAAAATCTACAAGACCATATTGTGTCAAGCCTTCACGAGAAAGCCAATCCATTTTCAATGTGGAAGGCTTTGACAGATCTTTTCCAAAGAAACAACGACCATATGAAGTTGGTGCTGAAAGATAAACTCAAAAAAATCAAAATGGAGAAGGGCGACAATATTCCAAAGTATCTCACGAAGTTTGTCCAATATAGGGATGAGCTGGGGAGTGTGGGAATTACAGTTGCTGATGATGACTTGGTGAGCTTGGCTCTCCTTGGACTTTCGAAGAGTTGGCACAGTTATCAAGACTCTGTCAATGGATGGGAAAAACTGCCGGATTGGGAGTGACTTTGGTCGGATCTAGTGCAAGAGGAGATAAGGCGGAATACTAGGGATGGCTCTTCATCAAAGCATGATGATGAAGAGGATTGTGCTTTGGCTGCCAAAGCGAGGAAAGGGAAGGGGAAGAAATCCCATCCAAAATCTGAGGCTAAAGGCAAGAAGCTAGATTTATCCAAGGTGAAGTCTTTTTACTATCACGAACATGGGCATCTCGCCACTAACTGCCCACAGAAAAAGAAGAACAAGAAGGCTTCTGGAGTTGTAGCTGGTGAGACCCTTGCCTCACAATTTGAACTTGATTTCTCTTTGATCACATGCTTGGTTTCAAGCGCAAAGGGATCAATTTGGCATCTTGATAGTGGTGCTTTCCTTCCACATGAAAAGAGATAAGGAGTTGTTCAGCGACTTGGAGGAGAAAGATCTCTAAATGCATATAGAGATGGGCGACGATGGATGATACAGTGCGACTGGAATTGGTACCATTACCTTTGACAGGGAGTCAGGTAAACCATTTATGTTGAAAGATGTTATTCATGTTCCAGGTCTAAAGAAGAACTTGGTCTCAGTCGCAATGTTGGAGGACAGAGGTTATGACGTTGTTTTCAATGATGGAAAAGCTTTCCTGTGACATAAAACAATGGGTCAAACCAAGAGGATAGGGATTCGAGTCAAGAATCTCTACAAACTGGAGGTAGATGGCTGCGCTGAAATGGTGGGAAAATAAGAAGAAGTGGTGAGATGGGATGAGGGCGAATTATGGCACAGGAGATTGGGTCATCTTCACCATGGCGCCCTGAAGATTTTGTAGCAGATTTCTACTGGACTTTCCAAGGGTACACTTGCGCAGATAGATTAGTGCAAGGGATGTAGTATGGGTAAGTTTGTGAATACCACCTTTCATGAAAAGGAGAACCATGCTTCGGTGATCCCGGCAAGAGTTCACACAGACGTGTGTGGTCCATTCTCGGTTGCTTCAACAGAAAAACACAGGTATTATGTTATTTTTGTTGATGAATATTCTCATAGATGCTCGATATTCTTCATGCTGAAGAAGGATCAAACATTCTCAAAGTTCTATGAGTTTAAAGCATTGGTGGAGAAAGAGTCGGGGAAGCAAGTGAAGGCTCTCCAGAGCAATAATGGTGGTGAATATATCTCGAACGAATTCAAAGACTTCTGTAGCAAAGAAGGAATTTGACGAGAACTCATAGCGCCTCATAACCTGTTAGCCACCTATGAATTTTTTGACAAGTAGACAAGTGGCTAAATATTTTTCTGAGTCTTCAAGAGATACATTTCCTCTGAAAATCTTTCATTCTTGAAGCCTCTGTGTGTCCTTTGCCTCTGAAAAGATCTTCGCTGTTGTTTCCACTGAAAAAGGCCTCATTGTTTGTGAAAAAATTGTGCTCAAGAAAACCCCCATTTGCTCCCTTTTATCCCTGCAAATTCCCCATTTTGACCCCTTTTTTCCCTTCTCAAGTTTCCCTAAGAACCCTCAAATCCCCTCCTTAGCCCTCTAAACCATCGATTTCCTCTTTTTAAACCTTATGGCTCCCTTAATTTGGTGTAAAAACCCCTTTATTCCTCTACCAAAACCCCTTTCGACTAAGCCCTGAAAACTCTGTTTTTTGGCCTAAAACCCTCTTTTTACCCTATAACAGGCCTAAGCCCCTTTCGGCTAAGCCCCTAACCACTTCCCCACATATGACCCGCGCGCGAGACCAGGCGCTAATCACAATTGGAAGTTTATGATGAGCATTTTCCCTTTGTTTATTGAAGTTCTCCAATGCGATTGGACTTATGTGCTGTAGACTTGCGGATGCAATATAAGCCGTTGATCTATATAGATCTAACGACCAGCACTAAAGTTTTACCGCACCCCCCCTCATCTCTTTGTCGACCTCCAATCGCGATCTCCACCGTTGATCCTTTAATGATTCGACGGTCTGCGCGTAATCGCAAGCCAAAGAACCTCGGAGTTTCGGCCCTTGCCATCCTCCAGTGAGATCAAATCATAGACGTTAATCCCGATTGATCCGACGACTCTTATTTCTCCCGCTCACTCACTTTCCCCTTTTTCCTTCCGCTTCCTCTTTAAATGTGGACCGTCTATTCTATAGATCCGATGGCCGGGATCTAATCTGCCTTTAACCTCACCCCACCTAATCACTAGTGCACCTTCCCATATCGCGCTCGCTCCTCCACCGCCAGATCTCTTCGCTCCATATCCAACAGCCAAGAACCATATCACATAACTTTGGTGTCCGAGCTTTAACATTATGAAATCGCGCGATATGGGTGGTTTTGTTTTGCCACGTGTCGAGCGGGTTCAAGGTATATCGCGTTTTTTTGGAGAATTCTTCAAACCGCTTCAGAGTCGCGCGACACCAACGGTTTTTCCACTAAAACCACTTTTCCCCTTTTTGCTTCCAAAGTTCCATCATTTAATCTCCACCGTTGATCTCCTCCTAAGATCCAACGGTCTGCATTCGAATCGCCCTCCGCCCTCCGGGTCCCACCATTAAAGGCCCTGCTTTCATATATTTTGCCCCATTTTCTTTGTAATTCGCCCAAGCATTAAACTTTGGGTTTTTACACTAAAAATTATTTCTTCCACCTAACCTTCTGAACGGACTTCCCCTGTGGATCTCGACCGTTGATCGCCGTTGGCTAATATAATCGGATGATCTGCAACCCTCTTCGCTCCAAACCTCTATTGGATCATTCTTTCACCATTCTGCAATGTTTTTCACCCGTTTTCACCTGCATCCACCATTTCCGCCATCATTCCACCGGCCTCCACTGCAATTTTCCACCACTCCCCTGGATTTTATAACGAGTTTATTGTAGTTTGTAGGGATTACAGAGCGATGAATTCACTCTGTCCCCACAGTCACAGTCACTGTGACTCAGAGCGCAGAAAGACCATCGCAACAGCGGCAAAGAGTATCAGAGGTGAAATTAAGGATTTTAACGGCTCCTTATTGAAGATTTAATTCCTGTAATCCAATGATTAAAGGAAGAAGACACAGATGAAGATCATGAAGATGAATAAGAGGCCTAATAAGGCCTAAAGCGCACAAATAATTCATATCAGTGTTTCAACATCAACAAAACGTATTTTGTCCTGAAAGGACACTGTCCTACATTGTTTCTCCATGCCTCCTCGAGCCCTGGAAAGTTTTTACACTGACAGAAGCTTCTAAAGTTGTTAGGACAATAGTAATGGAAGCATGGAAAGACCTGAAGACCTTCAGTTACCTTAATTGCTTCAGAAGACAGAACAGAGTACCTTACAGTCAGAGAGGATTTCAAAGAGCATACCTAGAGTTATTTTCCATCTGACAGAGACTTCCGAAGTAGCCTAAAGAGTACATACAACGATGCAGAGCCATTAAGCAGAGGGGGCATGAAAATTTCCTCCACTCTATCTTAATGAATCAATTAAATTTACTTCTACTACTACTGCTATTCATTCTCCTATAAGAATCCCTGAAGAATACATTGTAAGGGTTGTTGTTGTTAGTTGATAGGGATTAATTCGACTGCTAGAACAGTTATTGGGGGAAGTAGCTTAGTAGTTTGTAATTTAGTAGGCTGGGAGGAGATGTTTGGAATGAAACAACCATTGAGCGTAGAGTATGTGACTAGTTTTGCACATCAATTGAACAAGAAAATTTCACAGGATGCTGGTCTATATTTCTGGTGATGTTTCTCTTACTGCAATTGTCTCGTTTCATGCTAAATCATACTGTTCATTATTCTCTGATAAGAATCAATAAATATGGCTTAGGATATACCCCTGCATGGTACCCTAATGCTTTCCTGCTCTTCTTATCTTTAATGTTTTCTGCTAATTGTGTATCTAAGAGCAAATTCACAACATTTAACTAGTCAAAGATGTTGGTCTAGCCCATGCTTACTGATGTATGAATTTGGAGTTTGTTTCTTAGATGTTGTTGTTGGATTTAAGCTGGAAGAATTGGGATACTAGGGATTTAGAGTTAGCCCTGTCCACTGGGGTCCTTTTCCAATAGATTGGCCTTTCTAAGATCCCTTTGAGCTAGTGTCAAAAGTATTGAAGGTTAAAAGTCCTTCTCTGATCTTGGGCCTTACTCTGTGTTAAATCTTAACTGTTTTTCCCTTTGGAGTATGCTGAAAGCAGGTCTGGAGTTAAATGACCTCTGACCTGATCTTAAGCTACCATTTGTGTCTTCACTGAGAGTTTCCTTTGAGGTATGTCAAAGCAGGTCTAGATTTAAATGATATCTGACCTGATCTCCAGACTGCAATTGGGTTTCTTTCTTTCATTTCACTCCTTAATGTTCCATTCCACCATCTATCTAAAAAGATCCTTTAGTATAGATGACTTTCCCTGTGGAAAGCCTTGGATAGTTGTTATGCAAGTAATCCCCTTTCATGACTCCATAGCCCAATGGATTAGTACTTCCTTGACCTATTTTCTTTTGCCAAAACATCCTGCTACTTTGTTCCTTCATTCCATTTAACCTTCTTAGTTAATGATCTCCAACCCAACAACCAAATCATTTGAAAAACCCCTTGTGCTTCATACCTAGCCTAATACCTCATTTTGAGCTTCAAAGATATATCATTCTTTGTATTTATAGAGAGATCCCTCTCTGGATCGAGGAGGGCTAGATCCTATGATCCCAAAGTGGTTTGATGTTGTCTTATCTTTTGGTATTGCCAAATCTGCCAAAACATAGGAACCCCAACATAACCCACGGTATAATGGGGTCATGGAGAGGAAGAACAGAATGATCGTGGGTGTTGCACGAGCTATGCTTGAGAGGGAGCTAGAATTGCATGCATAGGAGGAACTGCTTGTTCCCAAATATGAGCCTTTAGATGTGGATCAACCACAGGAGGAGGATCATGGAGTGGAGGAGTCCACTCATGCAGAGCCAAACATCAGAACTGGAAAAAGGTGTACCACAGAAGCTGAGAGGCTGAAGCTTGATGCAGCACATAATGTAGGAGCCCCTACTTCACAATGTAGACAGAGACAGTCTCCTAACCGATTCACTGGATACATGGCTCTCATGAGAAAATGTATTGTGACAAACCATATTATTCTTAGGAAGTAGTGCAGGAGCCCACATGGATAGATGCAATGGTGGAGGAGTATGACTCCATTTTCAGAAACAGTGCTTGGGAAATTGTTCCAAAGCCGGTTGATAAATCAGTGTTAGGTTCAAGATGGATCTACAAGGTAAAACAAGCTGCTGATGGGAGTGTTGAGAGGTATAAGGCAAGATTTGTTGCTTTTGGATTCTCGCAGATCGACGAGATTTATTATGAAGAAACCTTTGCACCCGTCACACGGTATTCTTCCATAAGGACCATCCTTGCTCTCTCAACATAGATGGGTTGGCACATTCATCAGATGGATGTGAAGGTTGTGTTTCTTAATGGGATCATTGAGGAAGAAGTGTACATTGAGTAGCCTAAAGGATTTTATATATTTAGCAGCGAGTCACATGTGTGCAGACTCAAAAGAGCGTTGTATGGGATGAAGCAAGCACCCCGTGCTTAGTACACTCGAATCGACAGCTATTTCACCAGACTTGGCTTCACCAAGAGTGAGGCGGATGCAAACCTATACCAGATTGTGGTGGATGGTAAGATTTTAATCATTCTTCTTTATGTTGATGATTAAATATTGACTGGTGATGAGAAGCTGATACACTCATGCAAGGAGGACCTCACACAGGAGTTCGAGATGAAGGATATGGGCCTCCTTCATTATTTTCTTGGATTGGAAATATGGCAGCGAGAAGGTGAACTTTTTGTGTCTCAAGGAAAGTATGCAAGGGAGATACTCGGTAAGTTTCACATGGAGGAATAAAAACCCATGGATACTCCTCTTTCAGGAAACTGGAGGAAAGAGGATGCTACATCGGCAGAGGTAGTGGATGCTACTGTCTATCGATAGTTGGTGGGTTTGCTCATGTATTTAGTTAATACAAGACTGAACATATGCTATGCGATGAACCAGCTTAGTCAAGCGATGGTTAAGCCTACCAAGTTATTTTAGAAGGCGAGCAAGCATGTCCTGAGATATCTCATGGGAAAATCTGAGTATGGCTTATGGTACAGACAGATGGATGAGGTGAAGTTGCATGGCTTCATGGATGCAGATTGGGTAGACATCCCAATGGATAGAAAGAGCACATCAGGAGGGGTTTTCAGTATCAGATCTACAACTGTTTCTTGGTACAGCATGAAATAGAGATCTGTGGCACTCAGTTCAACAGAAGCAAAATACATGGCAGCAAGTCGAGCTGCATGTGAGGCTATCTGGATGAGGAAGATCCTGGTCGGTTTTTTTTGGTTCTCATTTAGATCCTACAGTTATTCATTTTGATAATCAGAGTTGCATTAAAATATCGATTAATCATGTGTTTCATGATATATCTAAGCATATAGATATCCAGTATCAACATATCAGAGATTGTGTGCAGCGGAAGATCATGTTGCTTCAGTACATTCCTACGGAAGATCAGGATGCAGATATTCTGACGAAGGCGCTCACCAGGAGAAAATTCGAATACCATAGAGACAGGATCGGGGTGAAGGATAATCCCTTTCTTGTTGAGAGGGAGTGTTGAGATTCAACAAGATGATGATCCTGGTGAAAATTAAGCACCTTCACTAGGTGGGGCCCTCAGGCTATTTTTAGGTGTATGTCTATTTTTAGAATGGTGAGCATATTCCAAAATTAGCAGGATGTTGATTATAGATGGTTGAGAAAATTATATCTTTATATGAGTTTCTATTTTTAAATCATGGGCGAAGTCTATTTATAGATCGCAAATCTAAAAATAGAATGCATGTCGATTATTATTAGCCCTTAATGATAATCAGACAATAAGTGATAAATTATTCTCTTGAAGCACTTGATTTCAGTTAACTGATATGGAAAACTAGTTAGCTGAAGGAATTATGCATTCCAAGGTTGGTTCATGCATGTTGGACTTCGTTATAACTGATTGTGGCAGAGTTGTAACAGAGTTGGAAGAGTAGTTATATGAGTTTTTATTTAGTTTAACTCAGTTGTGCTAGTTGTAACTAAAGATACATTAGAGATAGATGAGTGAATTAATTATTTAATTAATTCACAAGCAGTGTCTTACTTGCAACTGAAGAAATACAACAGTTAACTACTTGCATGTCAGATCCAGTGGAGACCCAGTGGAGAGATAGGTGAAAGGGTGTGTTTGACTATCAATTGTGACTATAGTGATGCATTCAATGCATCTACAAAAACATTGGAGTTTCCAATGAGGATTGCACAGTCAAGGTAAGGCAAGATCGAATTCATTCAGGGATCTTCTTCAGCAGGGATTGTGCAGTGGAGGCAGGCTGTCAGGAGGCAGTAAATTGGTGCATGTGTGAACCGATTTTTGTATGACAGTGTGAGACGATTGTATATTGTACTTAGAGCTCTATGAGCTGATATTTGTATGATATTGTTTCATGATTCCATGATATACATAATATATGATAGTTGGGGTTTTTAGCTTTAAGCTTTCCTGGTAAAACATCTTGTTATGTGAGATTAATTTTTCTTCATATGTTTGTAATTGGTGATTTAATTTCTGCAAAGAATTGAGTAGAAGGATTTTGTATTTAATAGTGGATTTAATTGTTAGATCAGGATAGTTAGGAAATACATTATTGTGTTTATAAATTTCTACAGTCAATGGGACTGTTGAGTTCAACGGTGCCAATTCAATGCATGAACATAAAAACCACACCTATATAAAGCAAGATGCAAAATGAAAAGTACTAATCTAAAATAAAAGGCTGAAACTAAATCCTAAGAGCGCAACAAGAAGAAAAATTTAGCAAGACAGTATATTCAAAATCTTAAATACAAATAGTGTAGACATATCAAGGCTTTCTAGCACTAGTTATCCTAACATTGAAGGCCAAATAGGTTAAACTTTGTCTAGAGGACGGTGAGGGGGAAGAATTGGACTGCACAATGTATTGTTGTCTGGACCTAGACCTGGATGAAGAGTTGTTTTGTTATGAAACCAGCTCCAAAAATAGAAGAAAAGAGATATCAATGCCTTAGAAATCAACCACTTCGAGGGGGAAACCTCCAATACATTACATAAATGAACAATTCTTGGATGATACAAATGACAAAAACTCCTTCTATATATAGGGGTCCATGGGGTCACAATATAATCCTAGCTGACCTAACAATAATAATGTAAGTAAACAATAATAACAATATGGGGGTTGCAGTGGTACAACAATAACAATTAGGGGGCTACGCTAATAACAATAAGGGACTACACTATTAATATGGGGACCTAACATGCCCCTCTCCTTCAAAAAAGTGTTGTCCTCAATGCTTGAGTAACTATGGATGCTTCTGTATAAAATTATCATCCTCCCATGTAGAATCTTCAGTGGGTAATTTCTTCCACTTGATGAGATACTCTGAAATTGATCGATTTCGTAGCTGTCAAGTTCTTGTTTCCATGACTGTTTCAGGTTCCAATACGATTTTTCCTTCCTCATCAAGTTCTGGCAATATTGTTTGAACTGGAAGTTTGTCACCTATAACCTTCTTTAAGAATGAAACATGGAAAACTGGATGCACTCATGAAGAAGCAGGAAGCTCCAATTTGTATTCCATAGTACAAATCTTTTGCAACACCTTGTAAGGACCATATTATTTTGGCGATAATTTATTATCCTTCTTAGCTTGCTTGAGAGGCATTTGTTTGTATGGTTGTAGCCGTAAAAATACTAGTCTCCTACATCAAAACTTCTCTCACTGCGATGTTGATATCCCTGTTGTTTCATTCAATTTTGTGCCAAATTTAGGTTATCCTTTAAGAGTTGGAGAACTTGTTGTTGATGCTCGATGTGATCTTCCACTGCTTGCACCTTAGATTTTTCTCTTAAAGATGATGTGATGGATGATGGATGATATCCATAAAGTGCCATAAATGGGGTCATTTTTTTTGCAGTATGGAAGGAAGTTCTATACCACCATTCAACTAGAGGTAACCACTTGACCCATTGTGTTTTTTTATCAGATACAAAACAACGAAGATATCCTTCCAAACATTTGTTCACTATCTCAGTTTGACCATTAGATTAAGGATGATAAGATGAGCTATGAGCTATTTGAGTACCCAAACAAGAAAATAATTTCGTCCAAAAATTTCCACTAAAAAATGGATCTCTGTCGCTTATCATAAACTTTGGGTTTCCATGTAGCTTTTGAATTGTTTCCATAAATGCTGTAGCAATTGTGCTTGCTTTAAATGGATGAGATAATGCACAAAATTTTTCATAATTGGTAAGTCTATCAACTACCACCATGATGACAGTCTTTCCTTCGGAATTAGGTAAACCTTTGATAAAATCCATTGAAATATCCTCCCAACATTGACTTGGAATGGATAAAGGTTGTAGAATATCCGGGGTCTTAATTGTCTCAACTTTATATTGCTGGAAAACCAAACATTCTGCCACAAACTTTTGAATATCAGATTTAAGGCCATCCCAAAAAAAATCTTTGTTTGCCCTGTGGTAAGTTTTTAAAAATCCTGAGTGTCCTCTTAAAGGATAAGTGTGCAATTCCAAAAGAATCTTTTGTTTTAGGTGGAAATTTTTACAAAGATATAAACGATCTTTGTACCATAAGGAATCATTTTTCCAACTAAATGTATCATATGTACTAGGATCTTGCTTCAACTTTTGAATGAGTGTCCACACTTCTTCGTCCTTCTTCCATTCATCCCTGCTTCGGTTATCCAATCTGGTTGGATAATAGAAATTGCACAAAGCAATACTTCCACCTCTTCATCCTTTCTTGAGAGTGCATCTGCAGCAAAATTTAGCTTCCCTTTTTTGTAGATGATTTCAAATTCATAACCCAACATCTTTGTGACCCATTTTTGCTTCTCTTTTGAAGATAGCATTTGTTCCAGAAAGTGTTTAAGACTATCATGATCAGTTTTTACCTTGAAGTGCCTTCCCATTAGGTAAGGTCGCCATTTCTTTAATGCGTATAGTATTACCAACATTCCCTTCTCATAAATAGCTTTCTGTAAATGATTTCCTTTGATTGGATGAATTTCAAAAGAAATGGGTCTTTCTTCTTGCATTAAAACACACCAATTCCATTTCATGAGGCATCGCATTCCACAATAGAGGTTTTTGTGAAGTTTGGCGTAGCTAAGACCGGTGCTAGGCACATTGCATCTTTAAGATGTTCAAAGGCCTTAGTTGCTTCAGGAGTCCATGAAATGCATATTTCTTCAATACTTTTGTTAGAGGTGCTACTATTCTCCCATAATTCTTAACAAACTTGCGATAATGCCCTATTAACCCGAGAAATCCTCACAACTGCTTTATGGTTGTGGGGACTTTCCATTCCTTAATAGATTTAATTTTGTTAGGGTCTACCTTAACACCCTCGTGAAATAAAATATGACTCAGATATTCCACCTCTCGTACTCCAAAAAAACATTTGGATGTTTTTGCATATAATTCTTTCTCCTCCAACAGTTTGAGCACCCTGTCAACATGTTGAACATGATCCTTCCAAGACCTGTTGTAGATTAGTACGTCATCAAAAAATACTAGCACAAATTTTCTAAGGAAGGGTTTGAAAATGGAATTCACCAACCATTGAAATGTAGAAGGTGCATTTTTAAGGCCAAAAGGAATGACCAAAAATTCATAATGACCCTCATGAGTTTGAAATGCTATTTTTGGAATATCTCCAGTCTTCATTCTAATTTGATGATATCCTGAACGAAGATCCAACTTGGTAAAATAAATTGCACCATGTAATTCATCCAATAATTCATCAATCACAGGAATGGGAAATTTATCTTTAATAGTAAGCTTATTGAGCTCCCTATAATCCGAACACACGTGCCATGATCCATCCTTCTTTTGCACCAATACTACTCGAGCAGAGAAAGAACTTTGACTAGGTTGAATTATACTAGTCTCTAACATGTCTGCAATCATACGTTCATTTTCTCTCTTTTGGACATAAGGATATCTGTAAGGCCCGATGTTTTGAGGAAAACTTCATGGAATCAAATGAATAGCATGATCATGATCACAAATAGGTGGGAGTCCTTTAGGAGTTTCAAACACCTTGGAATGATTGTCCAAGACTTTTTGGAGATCTGGAGAAATAGATGATTTTGATGTTGGAACTTCTAGTGAGCATAATTGTGCAATTACGACTTGTTGTTATTTCTTTAGAAGCTTTGTCATGACATTAGAGCTTTTTATCTTTCCCGACTTCCCTCTGATACCCCGTAGTTCGATTTCCTTTCCTTCCGAAAAAAAAAAAATCAAGAAAAGTTCTTGAAAATTAAAAGATACTGTCCCTAAAGATTGTAACCTTTGTACTCCTAGTACAACATCAACACCTCCCATTGGAATGGAAAGCATTAGACTATTAAATACATATTCCCCCATGGTTAGCTTGATATTATGGCATTTTCCAGAGCAATTTATAGTTCCTCCATTTGAGATTTATCAATTGGCTAAAGAAGGTGTTTCTCTTTGTATCCTCATAATGTGCTATCATTTCCTTCGTAAAAATTGACCAAGTGACAATTTTTTTATGGTAGCAAAGCCATCGATACCATATGAATGTATTTTTTTCTAAATATAAAGTTGCAATGTGTATCTTTTGTGTGTTTACACATTATTGAGATCAAAATATTGCTCCATCTGTTGTATCCATGTTACGGGATCCTTGCCATCAAACTTCCTCATATCTATCTTTGGAATATGGTGGTTCTTCCATCCAACATTAGAGTTTATGAAATCACGATTAACATTTATTTTGTTCTCATCATGAGTTTCCTCTAGTATATTTTCGCCATTAGGAAACATTTCTTGTATCAAATTTGTTAAACCTTCCTTGTCTTCTTTTAGATCATTCTTCATGTTTTCCATGTTGTCTTTCATTTTTTCTTCCATGTCATCCATCTTAGCTTCCATGCCATCCATCTTAGCTTCCACGCCTTTCATTAAACCATCCATATTATTCTTCAAACCATCCATCTTTGCTTCCATGCCTTTCTTCAAAACTTCCATTTCATTTTTTGTTGCTCTTTGCGAGAGCGAAATTTGGTGCACTTGCTCTTGTAATTTTGATAGATCAAGTTGCAATTCTTCATCTTCATGAGTCATAGTAGAGTAATTAGAGGGCTTAATGGGTGTTGAATTCTTTTTAGGAGGCATTTTAGAACCCAATATTAGTATCTATGCCTAATAGGCCTTTGGAATCTCTTAAAACTAATTTTTCAAACCAGACTTATGCATTTTGAAAAAAAATACACACCTTTTTCTTGATTTTGAGGAGCTCGATATTGAAACTGAATTATCTCTGTGATTTCGAATCTTCAATATCTGAAATTTGTCCCTATAGTAGCCCTCTGAATATTATTTCAAATTCCAGAGGTCTTACCTGATTTGGATTCTTCAAGGCAAAGTTATGCCCAATCTCCCACAAGACCTAATTATGGACTGGTTCAAGAGGAAAAACTTGTATGATGTGCCACATGTCACTGTTTCCTCCTTCGACTCTGAAATTTATATATAGAAAAATGCATTCTGTGTACTTATGGCCATTTTTTACAGAATTCCAATCCAATGCTTAGAGAGAGAGAGAGTTATGATGATTTCCCCACGGTCACCTCTTTGAGATGAAATTCGGGAGCCTGAAAAATCCCTAACTTCCACAGGCCCTATCTCCAAAAATATTGCGAATCAAGCTCTGAAATATTTCCACAATGTTCCTCAAGACTTTAGCTTCGCTTTGCAAAACATTTCACTTCTGAACCCTCATAGCAAAAAAATTATAGAGAAAATTCCACGATGACATGTTTAGGTTAAATTCAAGAGCCTGAAAAAATCCCTAACTTCCACTGATCATATCTCCAAAAATATTTTGAAACAAGATCTGAAAATTTTCCACGACGTTCCTCAGGATTTCAACTTCGCACTGTAAAAATTTAAACTTCTTAACCTTTGTAGAAAAAAAATTAGAGTGAAAATTCCATTATGACCTATTTGGAGCAGCGAAACCCTAGAATCCAAAGCTCTAATACCAAATGTTATGAAACTAGCTCCAGAAATAGAAGAAAAGAGATATCAACGCCTTATAAATCAACCACTTTGAGGGGAAACCTCCAATAAATTACATAAATGAATAATTATTGGATGATACAAATGGAAAAACCTCCTTCTATATATAGGGGTCCATGGGGTCACAATATAATCATAGTCGACCTAACAATAATAATGTAAGTAAACAATAATAAAAATATGGGGGTTACAGAGGTACAACAATAGCAATAAGGGGGCTACACTAATTAAAATAAGGTACTACACTAGTAATATGGGGACCTAACATGTTTCCTGGAAGAGGTAGCCTAGTACTAAGCCTTCCAAGGACTTGTCTAAATACTAGTGTGAATCTAGAACAACATTATTGTTGAGGTCTCTTGGAAGTAGGGATGTCCCCTGACCTAATCACCAATCTAGGAAAAGAAGAAAGGTTGTTATCAATCTTATTTAGTACACCTGGTTGATGGGATAAATGTACAAAAGGAAGTAATCCCCCGAGTCCCTAGTGGAGATCAATCTAAGGGTTCATTAGAGGATCTAGAAACAAAATCTGAAGGGCTCCCTCATGTGAAAGGCTAGATATCTCTGGTTGAGATACCCAAAGAAACTAAAGAGTATATGTGGCTCCCTAAATAGGCTAATGTAACCACCCCCGTATTGTAATAAGCGGGTCAGGTAAATATGAAAACATATTCTATTTCAACCTTATGAAGATGAAAAAACAAAGATCCTACCCAAACGTCAAGCTAGTGCCCAAACTCAACCAAAAATCTAAGTAAACCCACTTTAAATCAACCTAATGGAATGCAAAGAACATGCATTCAATGATGATGGATGAATATAGGTCCAATTATGAGGTCGTCCTTCAATTTCATGAAGTGCTCTACAAATACAACCACCATTACCTGTAACCCACCTAGTGGGTTTGCCCAAGTAAATTGTATGGACTTCTTGTAATATCATCCAATGAAATCTTGTTCAAATACTGCTTAGAAGGTAGGAGGTGTCAGAGTGCATCATTTTTTAGTGTAAATCCATGGTGTGAGGCCATCCATCAAAATATCCACAAACTCCCAAATATCCAAACCAATACAAACCAATAATGTGCTCGTCCAAGGGAGGGACTCTAATAACCAATAGGTCAAGAGCATATAACAATCCTGACTTGTAGTCCAATCAACAAAAAAATTAAAATGATAAAGGAATGGGATTTGGCTAAAAACAATCTCTAGATCAAGGAAGCATCCACCAAACTATACAAGAACAATGGGCTGAGGGATTATAAATTTTCATTTAATCGTGTACATAGGAGAGGTTTGAACCCTCTCAACACTATCCCTATCTAACTTGATCAAAAAATGCCACAAAATCTCTGACCTATAAAGCACTATAGGCCAGATAACTGGTTCCATGAGAGAAAACTTGGATGATACATCAAAGAAGTGGTGTTGGAAATAGTCTCCTAAGCAAAGTAAGGATCCATATCCATTATTGACTCAATTTTGAAGAGAATGCCTACAGTAAAATAGGGAACTAAAATATACCCCCAATTATTTATGACCAGTTATGATCTTTATCTTTTTTCCCTATAATGAAGAAACGATAGTTTGGCAAGAAATTTTTCGATCCATCAAAGATCATAACCTTGGTTTTACCGAAATTGACCATCCACCAATGAAGGATACAAAAAATTGGAAATGCATCCAAATATCTCTATAATCCCCCGGGATGAGGCCAAGAGGATAAAATTAATATAAAAATCCATAATGTATATTACAACACCATGAAGACACATTGTCACCATTGATATGCTCATGGAGGAAGAACTCCAACTCATTAATGTAAACCACAAGCAAAGAGGGACAAGGGGTAACCCTATTGGACCCAAATAGTGCTCTTCATAAAATATGACATCCCATGAATTTTGAAAAGAAGACTAGGGATAAAATTAAAGGTGCATGATGGTGGTCATAATGGTCTAAAAAATACCAATGTATTTAAGTCTCTAGAACAAGGCCTCCCATGAGACTGAGTTGAAAAATTTCTAAAGGTATACAGAATAACACTAAACTTGTGAAGAGAAATGTTTCACCTCCTTAATTAAATCTTGGAGTGCAATGATGAGATCACTGGTCTAATCCATGGGTCAAAATCCCACATGTACTCTAGGTCTGAGGTGTCTCCACTCAAGCTCATCAGAAAGCTTAAGTCCAAGTTGTGAGCTAGTCTACCTGCACTATCCAAATAAACCTAAGTCACATGACATGATGACATGAGACATCGTGACCTAATAAAAAAGACACACGTGACATGTTACACACATACACACAAAAATTTGCTAAAAATATTATGAATTATTAAATTAGACACACAAAAATGAAATATAAAAAATGATTCAATTTTATTTAGAATTTAGAAACTAAAAACATCTAGAACTTTACATGAATGTGATACAAATTCAATCATAATTTTTTTTTTCTTTAGTCTTTGTCTTGCTAAAACAATGGTTTTTCAGTAGTTGAAGCTACTATTGTAGCCCCACTTCTAGCAGATGGAGCTCTAACAGATCCCAAAGAAAATGGAGGGGGGACAACATATATATGGATATCTATGGGATAACATACATAGAAAGAAATTTACAAATATATTGATAGAGGGTAGAAGATAATTTGTCCACAAATATGATTTCCTTAATACTGACAAATTGATTTTTAAATTCAATCACATATATAGACAATTCTTTATCAACAAATGGATTTTCAACTTTTGAAAGTGGCATTTTCATCCATTTTCATTGTATGACTTTAATGAGAATATTTATTTTGGTTGTTCAAATGGTTAATTTATTTATTTTCTCCAGATGAATGTTTTCAATATTAAACTATTTTTCCTTGCAATGTTTCTCCTTCTATTGCTATAATTCTCAGTCACTTTGTAATATGACAATTTTTTTAGCCAACGTTTGATCCTTAACTCAAATTTGAAAAAAAAACATTTCTTTGCATCATTTATATCTTTGAAGGATGTAACTTATATGCATGATTTCATTGTTAATTCATGTAACATTATCTTACTTTTCTTATGCCGAAAAAAAAAATTACTCTAATTAAGTTTGAAGGAAAAAGTTCTCAAATTAAGTTTTCATTCTTGATGCACCCAAAATGATGTTGTCACTATACCACATATATGAGATTTATTTTGGAAACATAAGTCTAACATTCATAGAAAAATATTCAAAACCAGTAAATCAAAGAGTCAAAGGGGATATAAGATGGATTTCATAACTTCTTCCATAAAACTACAAATAATGAGCTAAGACATTAATATGTTATAGAATCTATTTTTGAGGCATTATTTGTCAAAAAGACACCCATATCCAACAGTTGATGGCGTACTTCATCATGCCACATGGTACAAAAAGCATACAAAGAGATAATCTCATGCTCAAAAAAATACTTACACATAATCTTAGAGTAGGAAAATAAGCTTGATATTATTAAGCACTGCTAAATCCCAATGAAGGAGAAGTGAACCAAAGAGCATGGAAAAATTTAGGGGCTAATATTCGCACTAAGTGGGATAATTTTCCACGTTTTAGAAAAAGGAGAAGATAAGTGGTTATTTACATATACATTCAGGGACTTCACTTCAAAATTATTTGTAGGTAAATGTATATTTAAAAAAAAATAAAAAATAAAAAATAAATCCTTGTAACAGGAGTCAAATCATCATCTTGATCAGCTCAACTGGAACTTGGAGACTTTTCACATTTGCATTCAGGCCTACGAGAGTATTTCTTGTCTTTCTTATTGATTTGTCCTGGTTCACTCTAGTCCACACATAAAGTCCAACACATATAATGCCTCCTCCCACATTTACCCACTTTCACCAGCTTGCCCGTGGTAAACATGAGATGAGGGTCACTATGATATGACTCATCCTCCTATGTGACCTTAAGGAAATGGAGTCGATAAATGAATACCTTACTGACTTCCCTCATATGCCATGGGACCTCCAAGAGTAACACAACCCCTCTAGGTGTCCAACCCGTAAGACAACTCATTTTTTCCCTGACCTAGTTCCCGAGTCTCTCCCTTGCCAAAGCCTCCATGCAACTGTGGGTTCCCATTCACACTCATAAGCCTGCCTCCATGCAAATATGGACATTTTTTCTCAATTCTATGCCAACAAATATGAATTTTGTGACACTTTTTTAGGTCCATGACTCAGGTCTCTCCCCGGAACTCAATTAAATTTCTAGAGAAGATAAATAACACATAAACAATGCTTGTAAACAAATAATTGAAACCAGGACTTGACCTGACCATCCCCAACCAGGACTGGAATTTTGTCAAACACTTGGTGGATATGCAACCTACGGGTCATGAATGCATGTATGAACATAAGGGACTGAAAACTTATCTGAGATTTAACAAGAAGGGTCACTTCCTTCTCACATTAGCTGCCATAACACAAATTAGGTCTTGCATTCATTATTCATTTAGTTATAAGTGAAAACATGGAAAGATACATGAATAAGAACTATCATATAACCATTCTTATGACCAGCATATAACTATATAAATGAAAATAAGACAACATCCATTAAATCCACATAATAACCGATATATTTCCTTATCAAAATCAATAGAAACTTAGCTTTTATTAAACATAGGAAACTACCGACTGGGTTCGGGACTTCCACATTCCACCCGACCATAGATTGGTTGGAACCAAATATTTATTTCAGCCAATCACCCCCATGTCATATTCCAAGCATGAATGTGGGATCTCATGGGGTAAACCAATCCAAAGACAACCAATGGAATCCAGAGGTTAAACCACCTCCACCCTTTCCATATTGTGATCTCACCCAAACCGGTGTTGAGATCACAAAACCAAACCGATTTTGGATTCCTCAGAATTTATTCACCAATACCTTGAGGAATTTTCCAATCTCCACCCTCGGGCTTTATCGTGTATCCTTCCATTACCGGTCAAGGGATTCCTAGGCCTTTTGGAATTTTCCTGAGACCACCTCATTCAGATCCAAAATATTCTGGAAATCCAAAGCTCAAAACTGAGAACAATCCCATCACACCTTGGCTATCCAGAAATGACAAGGATAAGCTAAAATCCACTATTGAAACCCGAAAAAATCCATGCCAATGACAACAAAAGAACCAAATACCAACATTCACATACCATGCATGCCAAAAATATCTAGGAAATCATACATGCAACCTGTTACCTGCAAGTATTCCCGTTGAAGCTGCTTGATACTTTCCTTCCTTTTCTTTCCTTGTCATTCTTTGATTTTCCTTTAATTTTTATTTCCTTTTCTTGTCCTTCCTTTGCTTGTGTGCTTTCTTTCTCCTCTTAGTGCTCTTTTCCTCTCTGAGACTAATTCTAAAACTGAACCGACAAAAGGTTACTAGCTGATGATGTGAGGTCTTTTTATGATGCTATGAGGCATTTTTATTGATGAGGCCTATAATTTCTTAAAATTTCCATTATTTTCTTTCTTTTTTATTCCTCACATGCAACCTTATTCTGTTCAACTTCCTTTTCTCCTAATTTCCATTATTTTCATAAATAATGTGCCAAAAATACCTTTTTTCCTTTCCAAAGCCTTAGCCATTACCTTTGCCAATTTCCCTTAGCCATAAACACAACAAGTGATGTCCACTAGGATAATTTTCCCAACATTCAGCTTGGAATAAGTGTCCCTTGCTAGTGGTCTTATTTTACCTTTATTAACTTTTATTACATGAACTTTTAACCTATGGTTTTTATAGACTCCTTCCCCATATGGGAACATCTTCCTTGGTGTTAAACTGCACCTATACCCAACAAAACTGTTGAAAAGAAAAAACACACCTCCTATGGAGTTTTATAACCCAACTCATTGCAATATTTACATTAACACCCTACTCAAAAGTAAAACTATCATGTAAAACATGACAACACAACAACCATACCGCTTATTGGAGCTTTATAACATAGCTCATTGCAGTATTTACAATAATAACCATACATAAATATGTACAAATACCAAAACTAATTTTCCTTCACTAGAAAAAAATGAAGGATACATAGCCTGCATTTGATCAGTTATCTCCCACGTAGCTTCATCATGCCCAAAGTGCTTCCATTGCACTTTAACTTGCTCGAGTGTTGTGTTCCAGAGCACGAGATGTTTCCGTTGCAATATGCATTGGGGTTCCGGCTAGAATTATCCTTCTTTCTCCACCCGCAATACATACCAATCAATAACACGATCAACATCCTTTACATATCTTTTTAGAAATGAAACATGAAAACATCATGGAATTTCATTGTCGAAGGTAGTGCAAGTCAGTAGACCACTGGTCCAATCCTATCAAGGATCTCAAAAAGCCCACAATATTGTGGTGCCAAATTGTCACATGATCTGGTCCTCAAGGAGATCTTCTTGGGTTTGATATGTAAATACACATGCTCCCAACTTGAAACTCCTTAAGTGATCTGTGCTGGTCTGCATAAATTGTATGCATGTCATGTGCTGCCTATAGATTCTCCTTTATAACTTGAATTTCATGTTCCATGTTATGTCCAATCCAATAAGTACCTTGTTCATTGGATCACTCATGTTGTTGGGAGTGTTAAAACTCTACCCACATAGTGCCTCAAATTGAATCATCCTCAATGACTCTTGATAACCATTATTGTAAGCAAACTCAACCAATGGAAGGTACTCCTCCCATCTCCTCCACTGATGCATGACGAACATCCTCAAAATATCTTCCAGCATCCTGTTGACCTTATCTGTATGTCCATCTTTCTTTAGATGATAAGTTGTGATGAAGGCCAAATCTATCCCCAATCTTGTAAACAAATCCTTCTAAAACTTGGAAGTGAACTTGGAATCCCTATCCAAAACAATCTTCATCAGAACACAATGCAATCTCACAATCTCCATGTTGAAGACTTGTGCTACCTCACTAGCTGAATAAGTAGTCTTCACTGGAATGAAGTGAACTACCTTGCTCAACCTGTCTACCACAACCATGATATAATCATTCTTCCTTGATGTCATCAGGAAACCTGTAATGAAATCCATGTAAATGACCTCCCATTTCCACTCTGGAATTAGAATAGGATGAAGCAACCCACCTGGATGCTTACACTTCACTTTGACATGTTGATAGTCTAAATATATTGCCACAAACTCTGCCACTTCCTTCTTCGGATTCTGCCAGTGGTACAACTTCTTCACTGATGTCAACATCTTCTGATATCTTGGGTGACTTGAATATCGTTTTACACGAAACTCCCATCAAGATAAGCTTCTTGAGTTCATTGTCATCCGCCAAATATATCATGTCCCTAAATATCACCAAGCCATCTTTCATGAGACAATAGTCCACATCTTGATCACCTGTACCTTCTTGTAACTTGTGCATAAGCTCCCTGTAACTTTCATCCTATTGTCCCACATGTAATATTATATCCTGTAAATCTATCCCATATGATCTCACTGCAACAACATGGTTCAAATGTACTTTCTTGCTAAGAGCATCCGCAACCTTGTTCTCCTTTCCATTAATGTATCTGATCTCAAAGTCAAACTCCCTATGGGTGGGCAACCATAAAGCTTGCCTGGAATTTAGATTTGGTTGGTTAAATAAATATCTCAATCCACTGTGATCGCTCATCAACACAAACCTTCTGCCAAGAATATAATTTCTCCACATCTTCAAATCATGAATAATACCTGCCAAATCAAGATAATGAGTCACATATTTTTACTCGTGCTCGTTCAGTTTCTTAGAATCATAGCATACCACTTATCCCTCCTGCATAAGGACTCCACCAAGTCCTCTCTTGAAAGCATCTGTACACACCACACACTCTTTATCTGGATATGCAGTCCTTAACACTGGAGCATTTGTCAAAAACTGCTTCAACTGCTCAAAATTGGTTGCACATTCCTCTATCCATTCAAAATTATTACCTTTTCTCTTCAATGATGTAATATGATAGGCAATGTTCAAGAAGTTCCTAATGAACCTCCTGTAGTAACCTGCTAGTCCCATGAATGATCTAACATCATCCACATTTATAGGAGTTGTGCAATCCATGATGGCCCTTATCATTTCCGGATCTAATTCTATGCCTTCCTTGGAGAAAATATGCCCCAAGTAATGTACCTTTGTCTAAAATAAACTACACTTGCTAAGCTTGGAATATAACTGATGCTCTCTCAGCAATCTCAACACTGCTGCTAAATGCTCAACATGTTCTTCCTCATCCTTAGGGTATATCAATATATCACCAATGAACACAATAACAAACTTGTCCAGATAAGGATGCAACACACTATTCATCAAGCACATAAAAGTAGTTGGAGTATTAGTCAAACCAAATAGAACTACAAAAAACTCATAATGCCCATACCTAGTCCTAAAGGTATTCTTGTAGATGTACTCTTCTTTAATGCGTACCTGATGGTATCCTGATCTCAAATCAATATTTGACAACACTGCTTCTCCCTTCAACTAATCAAACAAGTTGTCAATCCTTGGAAATGGGAACTTGTTCTTGATAGTCACACTATTTAGTTTCCTATAATCAATGCACAAGTTGAGAATACCAGAGGCATGTTCTTCAAGAACAATATTGGTGCACCCCAAGGCGATACACTTGGCCTAATGTATCAATTTTCAAGAATTTCCTTCAACTGCAACTTCAGCTCTGCCAACTCCGGTGTCCTCATTCTATAAGGTTCCTTAGATGATGGTGTTTCCCATGGTACCAATTTAATAAAAAATTCCACTTCCTTATGAGGAGGCAACACTGGAATATTTGCTGGAAAAAATCCTAAAACTGCTACAATACGGGGTACTTGTTGAATATTTATGCATCCTCAACATCCTTACCCTTGTCACTAGAAATATGAACTACAAACATCGCACGCCCTTTCCTGCAACTGTGCTTATCCCGCACAGTTGTGACCATCCTCACTAATGTAGTCTTCTTATTTCCCTATAAGATTTTTTTTTTCCATTATCGTCCAGTACTCAATAACATTGTCATAAAAATCTTCATTGGTCCTATGAAGATACAACTAGTCCATACCCAAAATCATACTATACAATCCCAATGTCAATACATTCAAATATGTTGTTGTGGGCATAACATTAAACTCAAATGCACAAGATATTACCCAATGATGAATTCTCTTCTTCGTACCTGTAGCCAATGGCACCAACTAAGGATTTGCATGCGCTTATTTTCTCAAGCCACTATTATCCACAAGGTCAGGATTAACATAACTATAATTAGATCGATAATTGACTAAAAATCTTACTGTCCATCTCAATTATAGATTCCTGGTGATCCACCTACTTGCTGTCCACAACTGCATAAATCAGAGGAATAATATGACCAACAATCCCAACTTTATACACCTCCTGAGAATTATATATCTAAGGCCTACCTCCTTGGTGCAATGGAAAATCCTTCTTATGATGATCGTTACCACATATCGAACACATCAATGGTGCTCTACTATCACCTCTAGTCCGCTTCTCTCCACATTGCGACACATATCCCTTCTCAACTGCATCGAACTTCTTGTAAGGAGAAAATTTTTATTTCTCACTTGCATCTTGAGGTATTCCCTGCTTCGGTGGCCATTTCCCTTTTACTTTCCATTTCCTTTCAATTCATGTTTAGAATAAACTTTTTGCTTTGACTGCTCATAACAATGCTTCAATTTCCTAATGGCTTCCTTTAATTATATAGGCTCATCAAACTCAATCCAGTCTCTATATTTTGTTGGAAATTTGCTGATGAATCTCTAAATCTTAGCCTTTTCCTCCTTGAGATATGGCACATACTTCAACATCTCCAAGAATCTGCTAGTATACTCATCATCTGTCATAGAACCCATTTGTAGCTCATAAAAATCCTTAGCTCTATCATCATAGTACCTTTCCGATAAGTAATTCGTCTTGAAGATCCTCTTGAAATCATCCAAAATAAAGTCTTCCTCCCGAATTCCCTTGACATTATTCACATATTCCCACCAACTTTCCCTTTTATACTGAAGGTGAATATCTTGGCTTTCATATTATCTGAATAAATATGCAATCGGAAGAATTTATTCATTGCAAGAAACAATGCCTCTTAATCTTCTAACTTTTTCATCTCTCCATAAAATGTAGGAGGCTTCACCTTCTTGAATTATTCAGCCAAATACTCCTTCCTCCTATAAGGATGATGATGGTATTTACTATGATGATGTATCCTGGATGAGTAACTAAAATGATTCCCATACTTACCAACCATCCTATCATGTGCATCCAGTGATCTTCCACCTCTCACCGTATCCCCTCTATCCAATCTGTATCAGGACCGAGATCTGCTACCACAGGCTCCATTTTTTTTCTCTTCCTGCTCTTGAATATCCTCAACTATATCTATTTATACCACTCTTACAAGCTCTAAAGGATCATTGCATTAACCTCTACATGCTTCTCTTCAGCCCTTGCAAGTATTTCTTGAGCCTCAACCAACCTATCATTATCTTCTTTGCAACTTATGATATCTGCCCTCACGTTTCTCAATGTATTTGATATACCAGAAGAATACTCTTCTCCTTGCTTCCCAACTGATCTGTAAGAAGTGTCACATGAACTGTAGTCTACCATTTCGCATGTCATATTTGATTCTCTTCTTCTTAAAAGAGTACCATATTATATAAACCAAATAGATACCAAAATAAAATCCATTCCTCCGTGATGTTCATGGGAGGCTTATCTCATCTGCAAGATCAGTGCAAATTAGCATGTACATATATAATCATAAACATATCCATGTAATAAAATAACAAAATAAAAATATTATATGCATGACCATACCAACTGTATACCATGACCCCATGCATGAAAACCATAACCTTGACAACATCAGACTTTAGCCAAGGAGATAAAAATCACACTCCGATACCACCCTGTGGTATTAGATACAACTCAAACAGAGTGAAACCTGCCCTGATACCACCCTGTAATGCCTCCTCCCACAATTACCCACTTTCATCGGCTTTATCGGGGTAAACATGAGTTGAGGGTCACTATGATATGACTCAACCTCTTATGTGACCTTAAGGAAATGGAGTCGACAACTGAAGACCTTACTGACATCCCTTAGATGCCACATGACCTCCAAGAGTAACCCAACCCCTCAAGATGTCGAACCCTTGAGATAAATCACTTTTTATGTGGCCTATATCCCTAATCGCTCCCTTTCCAAGGCCTTCATGCGACTATGGGTTCCCAGTCACGCTCATAAGCCTCTCTCCATGCAACTATGGACTTTTCTTCTCAGTTCTATGCCAGTGACTCTGAATTTTATGCAACATTTTTAGGGCCACGACACTGGTTTCTTCCTAGGACTCAATGAAAATTTCAAATAAGATAAATAACATAGAAACAGTTCTTGTAAACCAAAAGTTGAAACCAAAACTTGACTTGACCATCCCCAACCGGGATTGGCATTTTGTCAAACACTTGGTGAATATGCAACCTTGAAGTCATTAATGCAAGTCTAAACATAAGGGATTGAAAAATTGTCTGAGGTTTAAAAAGAAGGCTCATTGCCTTCTCACATTAGCTATAACAACACCAATTAGGTCTTGCATTCATTATTAATTCAGTTACAAGAGAAAGCATGAAAAGAGCCATGACCAAGAACTATCATATAACCATGCTTATAACCAAAATATAACCAGATAAATGACAATAAGAGAACATCCATTAAATCCACATAATAACCAGTATATTTCCTAATCAAAATCAAGAGAAACTTACCTTTTATTAAACATAGGAAAATATCGACCGGGTACAGGACTCCCACGGTCCGACCAACCATTGATTGGCTAAACCAAATCTTTCTTTGAGCCTGTTGAGGAGGTAAATCCCCTCTGCGGACAGAGGCGATCCCTACTAGCCTAGCAGGGGTCTAGCAACAAACAAACAATGTCATGACGCAGGTTCCTAATTACGAATGAAAAGGCTGGAGATAGAAGCCTACCTGGATTCTTTAGGATTTTTGAAGAAGAAGCGTCCGTTCCTCAGCCTCGCGAATCCGCAATCCCTCCACGATCTCGTGGATGAACTTACTGCACACATAGAAACGAGCATTGAAACAAGCAGAAACCTTGACATACGTAACCCAAACATCGATCGAGAAGGACATTACTCGCATTAACATGATGGAAAACGGAGTGGAACCATAATCATAATCATCTATTAAATAACCAGCGAAGAAAGATTACAACCAAGTTCTGACGTCGCGGTCTCCTTCGGACGGGTTTCCAGTAGTCCACGTCTCGCAAAGCTCGCCAAGGAAAGGGAAAACCTCTCCAGAGTCTCGTGACAATGGTCTCCTTACTTGAGTCAGCCTTAGGGGAAAGAGAGGGTGCTTTACAACACAAAGGCTCTTGGGAATATGGAGATTCAGAGCTTAGGCACTTCAAGACTAGCTTGCCATTGATTTGAGCAAGCCTTTATAGATGGGGAAGGAGGAGTTGGGATCCCTATTATTATGGGATTGGCCCTATCACCAAGGAAGGTTCCATGGGAGGTGGCAAAACCACTTCCCTCCATAGAACTCCCGCAGCCAACCTCCCAACTCAAGATAGGTGATGGTTTGTGAATTTGTTAGAACTCAACTTCCGCCATCCATATTTAAAAAACAACTCCCAAATTGGGTGGCGCGACTACGGCTCTATGACAGAGCGCCAAGTGGCGCGACCTCTTTGCATTGATTTCCCCATTGGCGCGGGTACTGAACCGCTTGCCCGCGCCAATGCCAAAAGGGATGTTTTTTATGACTTTTGCAAGGAGATGTCTCAAGGGAAAATGAAGCTCATGTTCAGAGGGATGCATTGATGATGATTTCAAGGCATGACAATGTTCACAGGTCACAGAATGGGTCCTCCATTGTGCGGGATGGGGGAATGGTAAGGACGGTGACAAATTACTGTGTAACAGATGCCCCCTAAAGTATGAGGCCCGAGAGGGAGAGGGGTGAAATGCTTTACGAGAACATGTTCAACTGAAGGCCCGCCGTTGGAAAACCTGCGCAGAAAGATACAACTGACATCTCAAGTACATGATGTATAAGTGGTATGGACGCAGCCATCCGAAACAGAGTATGATATAATCCGGATCCAGAGTATGGGCGCAGCCATCCAGCTAAGATCAAATAAATAGACTCAGGTATGGTCGCAGCCATCCAATCAGTGAGTCATGTACATAATGATAATAATCCACAATCGCAGCCTGGATTACAACAGACACAATCCAGGGTCTCGCGCTCCATCTCGACCCAACAGAGTACAAGTTCAAGCATGTGAATATGTGAGCTGAAGTCGAACATGCGAGAACATCGTCTGATTACCAACCAATGATGAAAGCTGTTAACAGACGCGAGAGAAACCACCAATAATGACAATGGTCCTCAAGGTACTACAGGTACAATCTACGGCGTGCGAATAAATGAGTTGACGTCGAACACCCGCAGAATCACTCGATCGGAGGCCAATGATGAAAACCTCTCGTCGAATGCGACGAACCTGCCATTGAGGCATGCAGGCTCCAAGGTACCATAAGGAGTCTCTAGACCAACTTCCTGGATAATGAGTTGATGTCGACAGGAAGTGACCTTGATCGAAGGTGGGCCATAATGATTCCCACATCATCGACACGAGACAGAGGAACATGATGTTTGTTGTGAATCAGGATCGTATGAGAAACAGAGGAAGGTTGATATTTGCAGAGGCCAACTTCTCTTGAACACATGAACGGCACGACAGTGGACTTGGCAGTATTTGACATCAACGGATCAGAGGTCATGGTGACGAGGCAGTGAACAGATGAGAGGTCAAAAGAGATTACCCAAACCCATGGAGGCAAAGTGAAACAACGAGATGAGATGTCCCCAACCCGACACAGATGCAGACAAGTGCCATGTTCAAGAGCGACATACTGCCGACGACAACGACAATGGTTCCATTTTTCCCCCACCATTTATGGCGAGTACCCCAATTATTTTTGATAACAAGCTTGAAGGGGATAGCATATGCTTGTGATATAAGTCCGCCCTTCGGGCGAATCCATCCTAGTGCATTTAACGAGTCCTAGGAAGGAGAAACTCGGAGAACGTCATTGTGACGGAATCCAATGTCATCAGGGTTTAACGAGTCTGACAAAGGAAGAACTCGGCGTCTTTTCATGTTTAGAGAGTTTGAAAAGACAGCGGAAAAGAAAACTCCACAGGTCCCTTTTCGTAAATAGTTCCCCGGATCCGAAAAGGTAGAAAACAATATCCGGGAAAACCTCCTAGTCGCGATAGGCTAGGGTATTCCTTTTTCGTAATCGATCCAGCCCAGCCCGAAAAAGGGTTAAACTTATACTGGGTGAATGTCGATTCGTGTCCATTTTAACGAGATCAAAACGACAAGGGCCTCGGCAATCTTTTCATATTTAGAGAGTCAGAAAAGAGCTGAAAGATGACTCCAGAGTGACTTTTTCGTGTATTTACCGAGTCCGAAAAAGTATAAAATACAACTCGTTTCCATCTTTTAAGTCGCAAAAACCTGCTGCTGCACATACCAAGCAAGCGTAAAATCCATTTTCGACATAACACATGCAAATATTTGAGAAAAATAACTTCTAAAGCTCATTTAACGTCGAAAAGTTATAAATATGTCTAATTGGTAAAAAATGAAATTACTTTTTACTATTTACCTTGTGGAAAGCAACAGTGGTCCTTTTGGAGCAGAATCTTCTGACGGTGATTGCGACCAATCTAGGCAACCATTCAGCTTCTCGTCTGTCACAGGTAAGAGGCGCTCCTTTGCTCTTCATTTCCATACATTTTTTAATGATTTTCCCTTAGAAATCAACTTTGTGTGGCCACTTTTAAAATTTTAGGGCCGGGCCCATTGGCGCGGGTATCGGGCACGGACCCGCGCCAATGAGCTCATTTTACTAAAGGGCTCGCGCCACATGGCGCGACTGTTAGCAAAACAGCCGCGCCAGCGGCCGAACCTAAATTTCCGCCTAAAATTCCGGTATTTAAACCAAATTTCTTGAACTTTGAAGCTCACCAAAGATCTAATCAAGGGTTTTTGACCATATGAATGCAGATAACCACTCAAAATGGCAATCGAATGGAAGGAACGAGAGCACGGAGATGAGGATGAACAGGCCATGCAAAGCCAGGCTTGCATGAACGCTCTTAGAGACTGTGGATTGAAAAAGTTCTTCCTCACGCCATGTTTACGAGCTCAGCCCGAGCTCCTCCAATATCTAATCAGCATCTGGGATGAAAATGAACAAGTGTTCAGGCTACGAGACCAGGTGTTAGAACTGGAGGTCACTGACATTTATTTCATTACTGGATTGTCCCGTAGAGGTCCAATTCCTGTACTGACTGGGAGCAGACCATCAGGGGAAAAGATGGAATAGGTAATGGCACGGGTGTGTTGAGGGGCACAAACAGGATCAGGAAGCAAGAAGGTATACATCTCCACCATCCCTGATCTAGCACTGAGAGTAGTTCTCCACACCATTACGCGGGCTGCTGGGTCGCAGGCTCCGCACGAGGCCACGAAGACCTAACTCCTGTTGGCCTCAGAATGCATGGGTCCCCTACTGTTCAACTGGGCAGAAGCAGTAACCATCAACATGAAAAGGCAGCTCACAAAGTGCAAACAGGGGAAACTGAAACAGTTCGGTTATGGTTCCATCTTGGTATCGTTCATTCTGGAACGCATACCAATCTTCCAGGGCCAAGGGGCCGCGGTGGCGAGTCCGATACCACGAGAGCCACGAATGGCTCGCTGGGCAGCACTGATGCCCAGATCTGGAGGTGGCCAACAGATGTCCTGGAGGCCAGAGTTCTTTAGGTGGCTACGGCGCCAACTGATCGTCGTGGAAGATTGGCCCTATTCGGGAACTGACTTTACCGGGGACCCAGATCTCCCACTACCAGAAGGAGGTGACTGGGACGAGCAGTTGGGTAAGACCTCATATTTTTGATTTTATGTTTATATGTTTTTTTGTTAATACACATTTGTCTTAACACAATTATATATGCATGCAGATGTAGGACCTGAGAGACCAGCCGGGATGTCTCCTATCTCCCGGAGGACACAACTCGCCCCTGAGATCCAGGGGGAAGGCACCGGAGGAGAGGAACTGATCCAGAACCTCGAGGGGATTGCCCATGGGATCCCAGACTATGCCCGGCTATCAGACGTACCGATGGCATACCAGCGCCACACGGTGGGAGTTCCGAACCGGATCCACCGAATCCTGAGGCGCCTAGTACGTGCAGTGACGTGCTATCATGAGCACCATGCGGATTAGTCTCTAGGATTTATGCCACACCTATTTTTTGAGAGACACAGTGTCTCAAGATGTATTAAGACAATTATGTATATTTTTTGAGTTTTGTGATGCACACTGTGCAAACATTTCGACACACATATATATATACATATGACTATTTTGGATGGATCTTTCTTTACATGTGATGATGTTTTCTATATGTCATGCAAATTTCTAATACAGATGTAATCTAATGTATTAGTTACATAACAAACGACCCAATGCGAAATGTATTCACACAATGTATCTAATCACACATTTCATTTTTACGCAAGCTTAAAAGCACACATGAACACACACATATGCAAACTATGTTTGGAATGAGGAAGACGGGCATGCCCCCCAGCATGATGTCTCAATTCGAGGTGCATGCCCCCCAAGCTTTAGTCCATTGAAAATGGAGTGAAGGTTCAAAACAAAAAGTCGAATTGAACATGCTCGTGTTTCATTATTTTAACGAGGTTGACACACTTAAAAGAACTGTCCTCAAACAACTTGTTTCATGTTTTAAGGAGCTTGACACAAATGAAGGAACTATGCTCCGATAACCTTGTTTCATTTTTTAAAGAGCTTGACCCAGGGAGGAAACCGTGCTCTAACGAACTTGTTTCATTTTTTAAGGAGCTTGACATAAGGCAATGAACTGTGCTCCGACAACCTGGTTTCATTTTTTAAAGAGCTTGACACAGGGAGGAAACCGTGCTCTAACCGACTTACATCAGAATGAACAAGAAGGCGGTGCTTCCAAGAGTTCCACTCCTGATGGAAGGAAAACATCTTGGAAGTCAGGACCCAATGCCCCCAGCACCTGATGCATGACGGCATCATTACTGAGCACAGGCACGGGGTAGGTAGACACATAGTTGACCTGCGGTAGAGCAGATACAATGGGTGGATAAAAACCCGGAGGGGGTGATGGTGGACCAGTTGCCACATTAGGACCAAAGAACGAAAGCTGATCAATGGTCACGATCCGTCCTTCGTGTGGAAAGCACATCACGCGAAAGAGGGAGGAGACAAGCGCTCCCATGGCATAGGTGTAATCGCGCCCCAAAAGCAGATTGAAATCCAAGGGGCCTGGAACTACCATCATGTCCATATGGACAGTTTTGCCTCCCAAAGTAACAGGTAACCTTGGAAGGATCCCCAATGGTTGGCTCGTTCTTCTATTGAATGTCAACAGATTCTGCGTAACGGGCGCAAGCGGCGGCGAACCGAAAGCTTGCCAGGTAGTTGATGACAGAATACTAACAGAGGCACCTTCGTCTATAATGGTGCTGGGTACAACCAGACCAAGAGCCTGTATTGTGATCTCGAAAGGCACATAAGACGGAAGGCGAAATCCTGCAAATCGATTCCAGTCAAAGGAAGCGACCAAACTACTCGGAGGGGCTACCATCGACAAGCGAAGGTCTTCCCCTGATGTTACGGTAGAAGAAGCATCCTCCATGACCTCCATCTCGAAGGCGGGAGGGATATCCTCTGGAGCCTCCCTCATGGGAGGTGGAGGAGGGGCTTCTTGAAGTACAGGGGCAGGAGAATCTTTCTCCAAGCCTGAAGAATCTGAAGAGACCAGAAGGACATGAGGGGTGTGAGATCCACTCTCGACAGAAAAGACCTGGTGCACCGCGGACGGGGCCAGTTCAACCGATCCTACGACCAATGGTTGGTCAGGGACGGATTCGCGAATTTGAATTTCTGGGGGAGTGGGATCGACCAAGGATGACTCTTGACCAATCGTAGGATCAGCTGGCGGAGGACTCGAAGAAAGCCGATTATAACCAGGTGGAAGGCGTGGTGTAGAACCGGCTGGGTTGTCCAAGACTTGCTTGGCTTCATCCATATAAGGACAAAGGTGAATGGCATGGTGCCCTTCACACAACTTACAGGGATTGGTGATCTTACCCTGCTTCTTAGAGTTCTTATCAACAGCAGCTGAAGATGTGCCCCCAACTTGACTCCTGGAAGTCAAAGGCAACGGCGGGCGGCCGTTGGACCATACTTCGAGCACCTTGGGAATGCCAGGGCAGTCTCGAAGAAGATGGTCTCCCGTGCACAACAGGCAAGGGAACTTGACTTTCCGCGGAGGGTTGGAAGGTTTATCAAGAGGAGATTCCTCATGGACAGTAGCTGTACATTTAGCCTCTCGCTTATTAGACTTCTTCTTCTTTGTCTTCTTCTTCTTCTTTTTAGCCACCTGGTTACTCGAACCCAGGCTTTCACCAGGCAAAGTAGAAGATGAGGACGCAGAAACAGGTGAAGAAGGGGAGAGGTCCACCTTGGAATCAACATGATGTTGTTCCGTCGGAGGAACTGGTTGAACAATAGTGGAGACATTCAGAACTACAGAGGTTGAGAACAACCAAAAATGCAACCCAACCGTTAATCCAGGAAGGGACAACGTCGCCATGTAAGGAGCACCAACATTCCCAAAAGGAGGAAAATGACCAGGACTCCCTTCTGAGGGGATTCCTTGGTTGGTGAACTCTGAAAAAGTTGCCATCAAGACTCAAAACCACACACGGGCTGAAAACGAGTTAAGACACACGATCAAACGGTCAACAAGCAATGTCTAAACGGGTGTGTAATCGTGGGCGATTAATTTTACCACATTGGAAAGTAAGAAATTCTACCGTTTCATGTTTCAAGAGTCGAGAAACGATAAAAAGATGACTCTATCTCTTTCGGAGTTGACACAAGCGTGAAAGGACAAGCGCTTGACGGTCTTTTCAAGTTTAGGGAGTCAGAAAAGACCAAATGACTGCTCAGGAAAAACTAGGCACAAAGGGTGTACCAAATATCCGTGAACTGCAATATACACCTTGGTTTCAAAAATGAAGCAGAAATCGACCAAGGACTTTCCGTACGTGCAGGTAGTCTCCCCGAATGTTGTGTTCGGTGTATCACGGGTATAGGGCGGCAGACTCGGCTTCCTGTGGATAAAGGATTGAAAACCTATAGGGGTCTCCCTTTATATACGCGACGGTACAGGGAGCACAAGTCCGTACTAGCGTTGTCTAAAGCCAACAGGCAAACGACAGCTGCTAGGTTTAACGACGCCGGAACACATCTCTAGCCTAGACCCTTTAAATATGTTTTGTTAAGTTCCAATGCTGCCTTAGGTTAATTGAATAAATTTTATAGTTGATCTTCAATTAAGTTTCAATTTCCAGGCCCTATCGTATGTAGTGTCTCCTAAATGCAAAGCTATATGCCACAATGCAACATTTCGTTCGATGAAAACTAATTAGAGAAGAGTTGAGAGCTTTTATACAAACGAAATGAACGGAAACCAAACAACGAGCTCTATAATGCAACTAATGCAATTGACAACTTTTCATTCAAAACACTAATCACTAGCGATATGGAAAAGATTACAATTTGCACTAATTAACAAAAGCAAAAGAGATTTTTTGATTTTCAATGTTTAATGGCTAATATGCACTAATCAAACTTGAAAATGAATGGAGCAACTTGAGAAACGATATCCAAGAGAGCGAAACAAACACATTCCACTCAAAAACACAAACAATCAAATCCCCAAATCGACCAAAGCCTCTCAAAGCAAGAAAAAGACTCAAAAGCTTCCAATGGACCGTGTGATCCAAGTCCAAAGCAAGACCAAGCGAGTTTCGAATGAAGAAATGAACAATCACCCAAAAATCGCAATAAAACAATGAACAACTACTTAGAGAATGCGGAGAATCAATCAGATAGTTGACAGGACAATCCAAACACCAAAACTCCCAAGGAGGGCTCGATGCACTAAGCCACTAGATGACCTAGGGCTTGAAAAGTGAAATCGGTAGATAAAAGCAAACAACCACAGGACAGAGGTGAATTCCCAGCCAAACAAGACTCCAACACACTCAGGCAGTCGGAAAATCAAGAAGAAAAACACTGGTCAACTTCAGAGAGCTCAAAAATGAGAAATCTCAAAAAACTTACAGGGGTGGCGCGACTGTAAGAATGAAACTGGCGCCAGAAGGCTAGTGGCGCGGGTTGTACAAAGGCAACAAGCGCCAAGTGGCGCGACTGTCGGGTTAAAAACCGTGCCAGTCGAGTTTCTCAGCAAAAATTAAAAATAAGCTACTCCAGAAAAAGACCAATGCAAGCTAAGCAATCCAAGAAGCAAAAACACACCAAAAAATCCAACCCAGAAGGTTCATCAAGCAAGGAAAAACAAGATACAAACGGCAAGGCAAGACAAAGACTCCAAGTCGTTCAGTCTGCAAACCAAACCGGAGATCGACTGAAGTAGCGTTGATCTACTCCGCTAATGCAAAGCAGAAGCGTTTCGAAGGCTATCTGGCTGTACTTCAGACTCCGTCTACAGTTTACAAATTAAACAACAATCAAACAACAAGCTGGATCCCCAGTGGAGTCGCCAATTTGTTGAGGAGGTAAATCCCCTCTGCGGACAGAGGCGATCCCTACTAGCCCAGCAGGGGTCTAGCAACAATCAAACAATGTTATGACGCAAGCTCCTAGTTACGAATGGAAAGACTAGGAATAGAAGCCAACTTGGATTCCAACGCTACGATCTGAAGAAGAAACGTCCCCGTTCCTCAGCCCCGGCAGATCACAATCCCTCCACGATCTCCGCGGATGAACACCTGCACATGGAAGAAACGAACAGATACAAGCATAGAAACCAGCATACGTAACTAAACATCAGTCAGAAAGGACATTACTTGCATTAACATGATGGAAAACGGAGTGGAACCATAATCATAATCATCTATTAAATAACCAGCGAAGAAAGATTACAACCAAGTTCTGACGTCGCGGTCTCCTTCGGACGGGTCTCCAGTAGTCCACGTCTCGCAAATCTCGCCAAGGAAAGGGAAAACCTCTCCAGAGTCTCGTGACAATGGTCTCCTTACTTGAGTCAGCCTTAAGGGAAAGAGAGGGTGCTTTACAACACAAAGGCTTTTGGGAATATGGAGATTCAGAGCTTAGGCACTTCAAGACTAGCTTGCCATGGATTTGAGCAAGCTTTTATAGATGGGGAAGGAGGAGTTGGGATCCCTATTATTATGGGATTGGCCCTATCACCAAGGAAGGTTCCATGGGAGGTGGCAAAACCACTTCCCTCCATAGAACTCCCGCAGCCAACCTCCCAACTCAAGATAGATGATGGTTTGTGAATTTGTTAGAACTCAACTTCCGCCATCCATATTTAAAAAACAACTCCCAAATTGGGTGGCGCGACTACGGCTCTATGACAGAGCGCCAGGTGGCGCGACCTCTTTGCATTGATTTCCCCATTGGCGCGGGTACTGAACTGCTTGCCCGCGCCAATGCCAAAAGGGCTGTTTTTTATGACTTTTGCAAGGAGATGTCTCAAGGGCAAATGAAGCTCATGTTCAGAGGGATGCATTGATGATGATTTCAAGGCATGACAATGTTCACAGGTCACAGAATGGGTCCTCCATTGTGCGGGATGGGGGAATGGTAAGGACGGTGACAAATTACTGTGTAACAGAGCCAATCACCCCCTCTGCCATATTCCAAGCATGAATGTGGGATATCATGGGATAAGCCAATCCAAATACAACCAAGGGAATCCATAGGTTAAACCACCTCAACCCTCTCCATACCATGATCTCAGCCAAACCGGTGTCGAGATCACAAAACCAAACCAAGCTTGGATGCCACTGAATTTCTTCACCAATACCTTGAGGAATTTTCCCATCGCCACCCTCGGGCTTTACCATGTATCCCACCATTACCAGTCAAGGCATTCCTAGTACTTTGGGAAATTTCCTAAGACCACCTCACCTGGATCCAAAACATTTCATAAATCCAAAGCTCAAAACCTAGAACAAACCCATCAAACCATGGCTATCAAAAATGGAAAGGCTAGGCTAAAATCCACTGTCAAAATTCGGCAAGATCCATGCCAATGATCCCAAAAAAACCAAATACCAACATACACATACCATGCATGTAAAAACCACTTAGAAAATCATACATGCAACTTTTTACCTTCAATTATTCCCACTGAAGCTTCTTAACCATTGCCTTCCTTTTCTTTCCTTGTCTTTCTTTTCTTTTTGTTTCCTTTCCTTTTCTTATCCTGCCTTTGATTTTTTTCTTTCTTTCTTCTCTTGGTGCTCTTCTCCTCTCTGAGACTAATTCTAAAACTGAACTGACAAAAGGCTACCAAATAATGCTCTGAGTTATTTTTATTGATGAGGCCTCTAGTTTATTCAATTTTCCATTATTTTCCTTCATTTTCCTCCTCACATGCAACCTGTGACCTTTCACCTTCCTTTCTTCCTAATTCCCATTATTTTCATAAATAATGTGCCCAAAATACCTTTTTTCCTTTCTAAATCCTTAGCCATTGCCTTTGCCAATTCTCCTTAGCCATTAACACAACAAGTGATTCCCACTAGGATATTTTTCCAAACATTCATCTTGGAATAAGTGTCCCTTTCCCATGGTCTTATTTTACCTTTATTAACTTTTATTACATGAACTTTTAATGTGAGTTTGTTACAATTTTGGCACATAACACTTGTTGAAGTAAAACGACATTTTTTTTTCAAATTGAAAAATTTTCAAGCAGAGGAAAAGGCAAGTAGGTAGTTGGAATGATGCACAAAGAGTTTTTATGTATCTATTATGAAGAGTTTTTATAAATATTAATTTTCATATAAATACTTTGTTTTAACAACAATGCTAAAACAAACTATAGAGTAGTTTCTGCAAAATAAAAGAGAGTTGCCACTACTGAGTAGATGCAACATAGTTTCAAAAAAAAATAATGGAGTTAAGGAAATACAAAATAATTTCCACCACTATAACAGGGAGTAGCCACAATGTAGTTTCAAAATCAAACAACTACAACTATGTTGTGGAAACTCTCTGTAATGCCTCCTCCCACATTTACCCACTTTCACTAGCATGCCTGGGGTAAAAATGAGTTGAGGATCACTATGGTAAGAATCAACGTCCTATGTAAACTTAAGGAAATGGAGTTGAAAAATTAATACCTTACTGACTTCCCTCAGGTGCCACGGGACCTCCAGGAGTAACGCAACCCCTCCAGGTGTCCAACCCCTGAGACAACTCACTTTTTCCCTGACCTAGAGCCCCATTCACTCCCTTTCCAAGGCCTCGATGCGACTATGGGTTCCCAGTTGCACTCATAAGCCTGCCTCCATGCGACTATGGTTTTGTTTGCTCAGTTCTTTGCCAACGAATCTGAATTCTATGCCCCTTTTTTATGATCGCGACTCAGGTCTTTGCTAAAAAATCAGTGAAACTTCCAGAGTTGATAAATGACATAGAAACAATGCTTGTAAACTAAATTTGAAACCAAGACTTGACATGACCATCCCCAAACGGGATTGACATTCTGTCAAACACTTGGTAGATATGCAACCTACTGGTCATGAATGCAAGTTTGAACATAAGAGACTAAAAATTTATCTAAGGTTTAATAAGAAGGGTCATTTCCTTCTCACATTAGTTGTCATAACACCAATTAGGTCTTTCATTCATTGCTCATTTAGTTATGAGTAAAAACATGAAAAGAACCATGACTAAGATCTGACATAAAACCATGCTTATAACCAACATATAATAAGATAAATATAAATAAGAGAAAAAACATTAAAGCCACATAATAACCAGTACAATTCCTTGTCAAAATCAAGAGAAAATTAGCTTTTATTTAACATAGGAAAATTCTTACTGGGTAACTTTGGGACATCCATGTTCCACCCAACCATACATTGGGTGTACCAACTCTTTCTTTTAGCCAATCACCCCCGTGCCATATTCCAAGCATGAATGCGGGATCACATGGGATAAACCAATCTAAGGACAGCCAATGGAATCCAGAGGTTAAACCACCTCCACCATTTCCATCAAATGATCACACCCAAACCAGTGTCAAGATCACAAAACCAAACTGAGCTATTCCTCAAAATTTCTTCACCAACACCTTTAGGAATTTTCTTGTCTCCACCCTTAAGATTTACCGTGTATCCTGCCATTACCAGTCAAGGGATTCTTAGGCATTTGGGAGTTTTCTTGAGTCTACCTCACCCGAATCCAAATTATTCTGGCAATCCAAAGCTAAAAACCGAGAACAATATCATCACACCATCACACCATGGCTATTCGGAAATGGCAAGTCTAGGATAAAATTCATTGTTGAAACCTGAAAAAAACCATGCCAATGACAACAAAAGAATTGTCGGGCCTCCAAAATTTCATCCACTTTCACCTTCATTTACATCATTTTACCCTCATTATGTAACTCTGTAGCCCCATAACCTAACATTAAGTCACAATTTTCATTATCATATGGGTTTAACATTAATATTTTCCAAGTCATTAATTTTAAGTATTTTAAATGAATTTGTGATTAAATATTAGGAAATTAACATGTTTTCGTATATATCTAAAAGTGTTATGAGATTTGTGATATTGTAGGCCTACTTGGAGATTCTAGAAGGGTCCTATTTGGCCATCCAACCACAAATTCGAATTTTAAATTCCAAAAATATTTATGTAATATTTCTAGAGGATTTGGATCATTAAATATGCACATTCAAAGGAGAAGAATCATGGATAAGAGAGTTTTAAGATGATATGTATCTTACATTTTTAGGAGATTAGTGGTAACCACAAGAGATAAATGTGAAATTAGGAGAGATCTAAGGATCTATATTTATTGTATAGCTATCTTCAATTTTTGTATAAATAGGAGTGTGCCCTTCATACAAAGGGCTATAAAATGTAAGTTGTCAATTGTAAGTTTTAAATTGTAAGTTGTGAGCTAGTGGTTAGAGGTTAGAGGTAGCTAGTTGTTAGTTGCTAGTTGGAGGTTTCAAGTTCCGTCCAAGATGTGTTTTATAAAGTGAGGAGAGATAATTCTTGTAATATATTGTAACTTCATCTTTATGAAATACATACGGCTACTTTGATCTCCAAGATGTGATAGTTGATTCAATGTGCTTGCTGAGGAATGGATGGCCCTCATCAACCACAGTTTGCACATATTTTTACATATTGGTAACATAGTATAGTTTTTTCATTTCATTTATTTTATGCAAGTGTGGTGTGATTTCATTTCAGTAAGTGTGATTTCAGTTCTACAAGTGTGATTTCAATTTCAAACAAGTGGGATTTCCTTTATGCAAGTGTTATTTCAATTTCTTTATGTTTGGTTTGATTTGGTTTCAAATGGATTAATTTATTATATTTAGTAATTAGCTTTAATTGAATTAGATTAATATAATATGAAATATAAACATCTAGTACAAATAGTACATGTATACTTTGTTAGTTTACGAAACCTAGGGTTGATAAATTAAATGACATTGATTTAACTCGCAATTAAATCACCCAACATTTTGGCGCCATTGTCGGGGAGGTATACATAGGTGTTTATTTTGAAGGTTTAGAAAATCCATTATAGTTTAATTCATTTTTAAATGCATGGTCAAAATCATATTAAAATTATTTTTCATATTAGATTTCAACAAATTTTCAAAAATTTGTACTAATATGTGTGCACAACAGGAATAATTGACTAGTTGGATTAATTCACATATACTTAAAGAGTTTGAAGAATGTACTTCCAATAAATCTCTCGAATTCTAGCAAAAATTGGGATATCTGCTTCTCAAGAAGAGTATATTTTAACTGAATTAAAAAAATTATCTGTCTCTCCACCTCCATAAGAAGATCTTCAAGTCTCTTTTGATTCCTCTTGTCAATTTGTTTAAGAGACCTAAGAATCGTGCAATAGTTTTAATCGAGAGAAAATACTTGAATCCAAGGTATAGAAATTTGTTGAATAATGAATATTTATTCACTGAGATTAACCTGATCATACAAAAATTCGATTTGTTGCATAACACATAATATCTTCTAGAAATTAATCATCACATGCGGAAAATAAAACAAGCGGTAGAACATCAATTCGCACACATAGAACGCAACATGTATGGGGAAAGATTATAGATGAAAACCCCCAGCTATATGTATCATATAAATGGATAAGAACATGTAACTTTACACAATAAAATACTCCTCACAAGTACTCAGTACAGTCTCCAAAAGCTACACACAAAACTAGCTTAGTTTTGAACAAGTCGCGGGTTCAAAACTCCTCCACTAGCTGCCTGCCTCTACTGCGCAATCCAAAGTGTGAATGTAGCTGAACCAAGTTCGAATTAACCTTGATTGAACAACGCAATCATCATTGGCATACTCATCCCACTGATTGTGCAAATCTCATGCACAACTAATGTACAACTGCTGTCGATCTCACCCTTCCATCTACCTCTTCCACTGGTCTTCCACTGAACTGTCCATGCACTGAGTTAACTGATGAGTTATTTAGTTGAATAGCGAGTTAATAATTAGTGAATTAAATAATATTTAATTCACCCAACTCATCTCTAGTGTAATCGCCAGTTAAACTGATCACAACTAGTTCAACTAGTCTCAACTCCATCAACTCCTCAATCAACTCCACTGAACTCCGCCACTTGAGCTCTAACTGAATTCAACCATGCATTAGCTCACCAAACCCATGGGAATAGCATAAATCCTCATTTCAGCTGTATGCCCCACCTCCGGGGGTCAAACTGAAGTGCTCCAAGAGAGTAAACTGAAGTTTAGAGTCCAAATATTATTAAGGGTAAATAATATTCCACTGTTCTATTTTTAGACAGGCAGTCTAAAAATAGACTTTGACCTATACGTCTAAAAATAGAGGTCCATCTATTTTTACCAACATGAACAATCCTCTAATAATAGCATACTGCAACTCCCAGTCCATGATCCATATGTCTAAAAATAGACATAGTCTAAAAATAGACTTTGCGCCAAAAATAGCCTGCGGGCCCACCTAGTGAAGGCGACTTCATTTCACTAGGCTCCATCATCTTGCTGCATTTTCAACACTCCCTCTCAGCAAGATATGAATTATCTGCAACCCCTATCCTGCCTCTGTGGAACTCGAATTTTCTCCTGGTGAGCGCCTTTGTCAGAATGTCAGCATCCTGATCCTCCGTGGGAATATATGAAAGTAACATGATCCTCCGCTGAACACAGTCTCTGATATGATGGTACCTGATGTCGATGTGTTTGGATCTATCATGAAATACTGGATTAGCCGAGATCTTGATTTAGCTCTGGTTATCACAATAAATCACAGTAGGCTCCAAATGTGACCCGAACAATCTGACGAGGATCTTCCTCATCCATATAGCCTTGCATGCAGCCAAGCTGGCTGCCATGTAATCGGCCTTTGCTGAAATGAGTGCCACGGATCTCTGCTTCCTGCTGTACCAGGAAACTGCTGTCGATCCAATGCTGAAGATACCTCCAGATGTGCTCTTCCGGTCCGTTGGGCTCCCTACCCAATCTGCATCTGTGAAGCCAAAAAGCTTCACTCCATCCTCCTGTCTGTACCACAGTCCATATCCCGATGTGCCACTGAGATAACGCAATACATGCTTGCCTGCCTTCCAGTAGAGCTTGGTAGGCTTAACCATAGCTTGCGAAAGCTGGTTAACAGCATAGCATATATCGGGTCGTGTATTGACCAGATACATAAGCGACCCCACCAACTGTCGATAGACAGTGGCATCCACTACCTCCGCTGAAGCAGCATCCTCCTTCCTCCAACCACCAGGAAGAGGAGTGTCAACAGGCTTGCAGCCATGCATGTTGAACCTCTCCAGAATCTCCCGGGCATACTTGCCCTGAGAAACAAACAGTCCTCCACTGCGCTGCCAAATCTCCAATCCCAAGAAATAATGAAGGAGGCCCAAGTCCTTCATCTCGAACTCTCTAGCAAGGTCCTCCTTGCATGAAAGTATCAACAACTCATCACCCGTCAAAATCAGATCATCTACATACAGTACAATGATCAGCAGCTTCCCCTCCACCACAATATGGTACAGGTTAGGATCCGCCTCACTCTTGGAAAATCCAAGCCCGGTGAAATAACTGTCAATCCGTGTGTACCAAGCACGAGGTGCTTGCTTCAGCCCGTACAGTGCTCTCTTGAGTCGGCACACATGCGACTCACTGCTGAAGATCTCGAAACCTTCAGGCTGTTCTATGTACACCTCCTCCTCAATAACTCCATTGAGGAATGCAGTCTTCACATCCATCTGATGAATGTGCCACCCCATCTGCGCTGAGAGAGCAAGGATCGTCCATATGGAAGAGTACCTTGCGACAAGTGCAAAATTCTCCTCATAATCGATCCCCTCAATCTGTGAAAAGCCACCGGCGACAACCCCGCCGTACCGTACCCGTTGACTGCCCGCCCGCTGCACTTTGTTGCCCAATCGTGAACCCACAACGATTTCCCCTCCGTCTTGGGACAATCTCCCATGCACCGTTTCCGACGCATCGAATCATATTCTTTCTCGATCATGGCATCTACCTCCATGGGGGTTCCCCCCGTCGCCCCAAAAGAGGAGGAGCCCGCCGCCACGGCGACGACCCGCGCACCAGCGTGGTCCTGGGCGCAATGGATCCGATGACTGTCTCTGTCTGCGCTGTGCTGTAGGTGGTCCTACAACCTTCTCTGCATCTTGAGCCAGTCGCTCAGCTTCTGTAGTGCGCTTGCGCCCTCTGATGGTTGGCGCTGCATGAGTGGTTCCTTCCACTCCATGAATCTTATCTTGTGGCTGATCCACATCCTGAGACTCATCCTTAGGAGCTAACAGCTCCTCATCTGCATGCAAGTGTGGCTCCCTCTCAAGCGAACACTGCATTTCTTTCTCCTCCTGAAATTTGATATCCCGTCGCACAAAAGTCTTGCGACTGTCTGGCACATCCACCTGATAGTTGTGGGGCATATCAGTGTACCCCACAAATATTCCAACCTCTGCGGTTGGATCCAGCTTCTTTCTGGCATCCTTCGTCACATGCATGTAGACAGGAGAACCAAAAATCCGCAAATGGGAAATGTCAAGCCTCTTGCCAGAATAAGCCTCCTCCGGTGTACTCATGCCAAGAACCTTGTGAGGACAACGGTTCTGCACATACACTGCTGTATTGCATGCCTCAGCCCACAAGTGAAGGGGTAGGCCCTGATCATGCAACATCGCTCGTGCAGCACCCACGATCGTTCTGTTCTTCCGCTCAGCCACCCCGTTCTGCTGTGGGTTATGGGGTGCGATGAGCTCTCTCCGAATCCCTTCTGCGCTGCAGAACTCCTTGAATTCAGCCTAGATGAATTCACCACCGTTATCACTCCTTAGAGCAATCACCTTCTTCCCCGACTCCTTCTCGACCAGTGCTTTAAACTCACAGAACTTCGCGAATGTATCGCTCTTCTTTTGCATGAAGAAGATCCAACACTTTTGAGAGAAATCATCAACAAAGATCACATAATACTTGTGCTTTGCTGTCGAAGCAACTGAGAAAGGACCACACACGTCTGTGTGAACTCTCTCAAGGATCGTCGTGGCGCGACTATCCTTCTCGTGAAAGGTGGCTTTCACAAACTTCCCTAAAGTACACCCCTTGCATTGATCTGACTACGCAAGGGTGCCCTTAGGAAGCCCAGTAGAAATCTGCTGCAGGATCTTCAAAGCTCCATGGTGAAGGTGGCCCAATCTCCGGTGCCACAGTTCGCCCTCATCATCCCGGCTTACCACTTTTCCCGCTTTGCATGCCATTGCTACGCAGCCATCTACTTGCAACTGATAAAGGTTCTTGACTCGAACCCCTATCTTCTGGGTCTCTCCAGTTGTCTTACTGCGTAGGAAAGCCTTTCCTTCGCTGAAGACCACATCATACCCCTTGTCTTCCAACATCGCCACAGAGATCAGGTTCTTCATCAATCCTGGAACATGCAAAACTTCTCCTTCTCAGTCATGAAAGGTTTACTGCACTTCTCCTTCATGAAATGGTACTGAGTGCCTACCCAAAATTATCTACCATCATCGCCCATCTCGATGTGCACTCCAAGATATTTTTCCTCCAGATATGAAAACAGATCTCGATCTCCGGTCATGTGAAATGACACACCACTATCCAAGAACCAAATTGATCCCACCACACTTGAAACCAAGCATGCGATCAGTGAAAAATCCAGTTCAAATTGAGAAGCCAATGCCTCTCTCACTGCAGATCTGGCAACCTTCTTATTTTTCTTCTTCTGCGGACAATTTGTGGCATAGTGTCCGTGCCGGTGACAAGATGCGTGAAAACACTTCACCATATGGACATGTCTTTCGTTTCTTTCATGCCTTTCGCACGAATTTGGGTATTCGTCGCTCTCTTTCTTTTGCTTGCTGCTCAGCACACCCCTTTTCATCGTACACTCGATGAAGATCCGTCCCTGGTAGTCCTCCTTATCTCCTCTTGCATGAGATCCGCCCAAAGTCGATCCCATCCTGGCAACTTCTCCCGACCATTAACAGAGTCCTGATAGGAATACCAAGCCTTCGGAAGACCAAGGAGAGCCAGGTCCACCAAGTCCTCTTCATCAACAGTCACCCCCACACTTCCCAGCTCATCTCTGCATTGAGTGAACTTCGTGAGGTATTTGGCGATACTGTCGCCTTTCTCCATCGTAATGTTTCTAAGTTTATCTTTGAGCGCCAACTTCCTTTGGTCACTCTTGCTCTGGAACAGATCTGTTAATGCTTTCCACATTAAATATGGAGAAGCTTTTCCATGCAGGCTGGATACAATGTGATCCTTTACGCCCTCCAACAGAATCCTTCGACATTTTGCTTGTTTCTTTTGCCATGCTTCGACAACAGCAACATCAGTAGAAGTAGGCTTTGGAATCTCTTTCTCCACGAATTCCAATAGCCCATTATCATCTAATACAGCCTCCATGCGGTCTTTCCATGCAACATAATTCGAACTGCCTTCCAAGGCATATTCTAGTCGCAATCCGTTGAAAGACATTTTCGCCGCGGCACCAAGAACACAAATCTGCAAATTCGAATTCCAAGAGCTGATAACTCAACCGCTTCCAATATACACTTGAGAACAAATTATTTCCAAATCAGAGATTGACCGCATGGGCATTTACCAGACCTTTCACTTTCCGAAGAAAGATGAATCCGGAGGCTACCTGGCCCGAGTGCAGACTCTGTCCGAGGAAATAATTGCAATCACCGTAATAGATTTTGACGATTAACCTCGCTCCGATACCATGTAGAAATTTGCTGAATAATGAAGATTTATTCACCGAGATTAACTTGATCATACACAAATTCGATTTGCTGCATAACACATAATCTCTTCTACAAATTAATCATCACATGCGGAAAATAAAACAAGCGGTAGAACATCAATTCACACACATAGAACGCATCATGTATGGGGAAAGCTTATAGCTGAAAACCCCCAACTATATGTCTCATATAAATGGATGAGAACATGTAACAATCTCAGTACAATACTCGTCGCAAGTACTCAGTACTGTCTCCAAAAGCTACACACAAAACTAGCTCAGTTTTGAACAAGTCGCAGGTTCAAAACTCATCCACTAGCTGCCTGCCTCTACTGCGCAATCCAAAGTGTGAATGTAGCTGAAACAAGTTTGAATTCACCTTGATTGAACAACGCAATCATCATAGGCATACTCATCCCACTGATTGTGCAAATCTCATGCACAACTAATGTACAACTGTTGTCAATCTCACCCTTTCATCTACCTCTTCCACTAGTCTTCCACTGAACTGTCCATGCACTGAGTTAACTGATGAGTTCTTTAGTTGAATAACTAGTTAATAATTAGTGAATTAAATAATATTTAATTCACCCAACTCATCTCTAGTGTAATCGCCAGTTAAACTGATCACAACTAGTTCAACTAGTCTCAACTCCATCAACTCCTCAATCAACTCCACCGAACTCCGCCACTTGAGCTCTAACTGAAGTCAACCATGCATTAGCTCACCAAACCCATGGGAATAGCGTAAATCCTCATGTCAGCTTCATGCCCCACCTCCGGGGGTCAAAACGAAGTGCTCCAAGAGAGTAAACTTAAGTTTAGAGTCCAAATATTATTAAGGGTAAATAATATTCAACTGTTCTATTTTTAGACAGGCAGTCTAAAAATAGACTTCGACCTATATGTCTAAAAATAGAGGTCCATCTATTTTTAACAACATGACCAATCCTCCAAGAATAGCATATTGCAACTCCCAGTCCATGATCCATATGTCTAAAAATAGACATAGTCTAAAAATAGACTTTGTGCCAAAAATAGCCTGCGGGCCCACCTAGTGAAGGCGACTTCATTTCACTAGGCTCCATCATCTTGCTGCATTTTCAACACAAGGAATGTATAATAAATGAGGATATTCAAAGTGATTTAAACCAAGAAAGGAATCAGGAATTTCATGGCCTTATTGAAAGATGGTTCCAATCAAGGATCAAATCACCTTATTTCTTAATTGCATTATCAAAACAATTGGTTTCTCATGATTTGATGTGTTTTAATACATATTTTTTAGAATTAAGAATGAATATCCTTTTAATCCTATTACGCACATGGTTACACTGGAAATATTCATACAATTGATCAAATTTTCTATTTCGAGTAGAGTAGAGTTGGGTAGAATCAATGAATAAAACAAAGTTTGGTGATGTGTTCTTTTAAAGTTTTAAAGTTAGATTTCATTTTATTTGTAATTTTATTTATTGGTGATGTAGTAAGAGCCACCCATCTCACTAATAATTTTCAGGAAAATGTAGAAAGAGAATGAATATTTGAGAAGAAGGAGAATAAATAAGAGTTTTGAGAGCCACAATTTGAATTTAGAGATCAAATCCTTTCACTTTTTCCTTTTGAATTTCACATTCCAAATGAATAAAGAGTTTCAATATTACTGAGTATGCTCTATTCTTGTGCTCTCTGCGATCTGGAATATCAGAAAAGAAAATTGAACAAAGTTATTTTTGAAAATTTGCAATAAAAATTGGATAAGAGATCTAAATTCATAATAAAAAGTATAATTATAGGATTTTAGAAAGCTCAAAAAAAAAAAAATTAATGCCTCCAATGGATCCAACAGTGTTAAAAAACCCTATTTTGACTATTTTCGCACCTCATTTGGCCAAAAATTGAGTAAGATATCACAGTTTTAAGTTTTTTCCCAATTATGTTGTTAATAAACCTACAATTCGACCCAAACTCGGTCGGTTGGCCCAAAAAATGAGAACGACGCACAAATATGGCCTTCCCAATCAGTGGTTGAATTTGTAGAATGGTTAAAACTACCCCCAAATCCTCCGCACCTGTGGTCATATTATGTTTCATAGGACCAAGGGCTAGGGCTTAGTCCCGACTCCTTCCCAAAAGTGCACACATATTAAACTTTAAATAATGTTTTTGGAGTATAGTTAACAGGAATGAATGGTAGCCAAATTGGTAAAAGTGCTTTGTTGCAAAGTTAGAGGTCATGGTTTTGATTCCCATGAAGGGTGTTTTGAATCTACAAAAAATTTTGGCCACCACGAGAAGGCCATGTGGCAACCATTGGTTGGTCCACGTGGTACTCACTCGTTGGCCCTCCACAACAAAACCATTAACCAACAGAAAACAACCATGTGTCACCATCAATTCACACCAAGTTTCAACCATCAATTGGCGAGAGAAGGTACAATCAAACTTGCCACGTCATAGGCCCAATCAGTGTACAGACTGTTGACTAGGCATTCCTGCAACTCAAAAAATCATTTTTTTGTCGTTTCACAGAACGATCAGAACGTGATTTCAGGAGCATCCGAAGTCAGATTTCAGTTAAATGAATTGCATTGGATTCAGAGCGATGAGATCTACACTTTGGCATTGGTTTTAAGCTGATCCAAGAATTTTGAAGTTTGAGCATTTTCTTGATCCACGGGATCATGGGCAAGGGTGGAGCGCTAGAGAAAAATAAGAAACATTGTTACAAACTTATACTTTCATAAAATCCTGCAAATATTTAAAAATATAACTATGATAATTTAAAAAACCACCATCCGAGTCTAATTCCAGGTTGTAAAGCAGCAAGGCAGTGCAATGATCCAAATATTTGGTAATTGCAGAATTGACACAATTTAGTATTTTTTGCAAATTTGGTTTATGATCTATTGATGACGCGTTAAGTGTGTGGAGAAGAGGTCTCAAGACTCAAAATTGGTGAGAAACACAATGAATAAGTCACCAACAAAACAATAATAGGCGATCCATGGTATTGATCAGGTAAAAGTGCATTTAATTTTTTGTCCTTGAATTTGTTTTATTAGTATTATTTCCGAGTTATTTTTTATGTATACATCAAATTAACAGGACTAATCAACTCTCTCTTGCGATAGTCTTACATTTTATTGCATAAATTGCTAAGTTTTTGTAGGTATAGGATGATGAAAGAAGAGCACTATATGCACAAGTACCTTTTTAAAGACCAAGTTTCTTTCAGAAGAGCATGATCATTCAATGTAAAATTAGATCCACTACACCATTGCTACTAAACACATACCAATTTTACCATTTCTACACATTTTAGGCTTGCAGTCGATCCATAATTATCCATCTCTCTACTACGAAAAACCCATTTCCCCTTGCAATATTCATAATTTCCTGTCTAATTTTCACTCACCCTTAACCCAAAAATAAAGTCATTCAACACCCTTACAAATTTGAGTCACCCCATTTTCTCTTCCTTTCTATCAAATAAAACTTGGTTCAATGCAAATCTTTCACCTTCAAATTATTATTGTATACTTGCGTTAGATGATGGAGGATTCATTAAGGCCTCCCTTCTAACAAGTTTTGACACATCGACTCTGACACATCATCTAGGATCAAAATTAGAGATCTTTCAACTACCTTGAGGCTTGCATACCTTAATGGCAATTTCTCTTGCCAGTAAACAGTGTGAATACATCAATGTCCCATGTTTGTCGGATCTTCTAGGTGACTCAACTACGACACATATATTCATATCTAGTGAGATGTACTTAAGCATATTGATTCTCATTGACATCAAAGGTCGGTAGTCTTGTGTTGGTTAATGGAATTCATTAATGGCCAGTAATCTAACAATTTATTTTCTATGTTCGACATTGACACATCTATTCACATAGATAATAATTTTTCCACCAAGTGGGAATGATTGAAGACTATGTGATTTCAGTAGTTTGCAGCAAGACTCAATTCAAAATTCAACAGCTGTAGCAATAAATATTCCAATATCATCCTCAATTCATACAACCAAGATAAAGAAGAAGCAAGATCATATTATTTTATTTCACATTCCATGATCCAGCAGCAGTAGCCACACTCTTCTATATACATATCTTTTCCTCTTTTCAGGTAAGTGAAGGTATATCATTTTCTAATCTTTAATCATGTAATTCCTTAAATGTTAAAATTGTGATTTTGGAAAATCCCTCACCCCATTCATATTCCCTTTTTCATTTGCCAAAAAACTGAAAACACCTTCAGTTGTGGAGGGGGGGGGGGGGGGGCAGGGGAGGGATATTCACATTTCATACCACTTGTCACATTTCATTTCATCCTAACCAACATATTTGTCCCAAATCAACTATTATTGCATTTTTTATTCAAAAGGTTTATATGTTTTGCAATGATCAATTTATGAGCACATTAAATGGTTGATAGTCACTATGGGACTTACAAAAGAATTCTCAATGTTTTCAAGTATTTTGATGCAACAAAAAAATAACAAAAGTATTGTTACACAATAACCAATACTCATAAAATTTTGGTTGTCACACAAGAGCCAACCATAAAAAATATATTTTGCAATCAAATGTGTTTCAAAGTACACTTTTCAAAAAGAATAAAATAGTCAAATGATATGATTATGCAAAGTTAAAAGAGAATCAATACAAAGGAAAAGCTCATATAGAAGAAAAACATTTCAATAAGATCTACTTATGATTAAGGGAATTAATGCAATAGTTGCATGAGGAAATGCAATATATTCAATTGGGAGGTATGTTGGGCCTCCAAAATGTCATCCACTGTCACCTTCATTTCCATCATTTTACCCTCATTCCGTAACTTTATAGCCCCATAACCTTACATTATGTAACCATTTTCATTATCATATGGGTTTAAAATTAATATTTTACAGGTCATTAATTTTAAGTATTTTAAGTGAATTTGTGATTAAATATTAGAAAATTAACATGTTTTCATATATATCTAAAATTGTTATGAGTTTTGTGATATTGTAGGCCTACTTGGAGATTGTAGAAGGGTCCTATTTGGCCACCTGACCACAAATTCGAATTTCAAGTTCCAAAAATATTTGTGGAATATTTCTAGAGGATGTGGATCATTAACTATGCACATTCAAAGGAGAAGAATCATGGATAAGAGAATTTTGAGAGGATGTATATCTTACATTTTTGGAAATTGGTTGTAACCACAAGAGATAAATGTGAACTTAGGAGATATCTAAGGATATGTATTTATTTTATAGTTATCCTCAATATTTGTATAAATAGGAGTGCACCTTTCATACAAAGGGTTGTAAAATTTAGGTTGTCAATTGTAAGTTGTGAGCTAGTGGTTAGAGGTTAGAGGTAGCTAGTTGTTAGTTGCTAGTTGGAGGTTTCAAGTTCCATCCAAGATGTGATTTGTAAAGTGAGGAGAGATAATTATTGTCATATCTTGTAACTTCATCTTTATGAAATACATAATGCTACTTTGATCTCTAAGATGTGATAGTTGATTCAATGTGTTTCCCGAGGAATGGAGAGCCCCCAACAACCACAGTTTGCACATCTTTGTACATGTTGGTAACACTGTATAGTTTTGTTATTTCATTTCTTTTATGCAAGTGTGGTGTGATTTCATTTCAGCAAGTGTGATTTCAATTCTGCAAGTGTGATTTCAATTTCAAGCAAGTGTGATTTCCTTTATGCAAGTGTAATTTCAATTTCTTTATGTTTGGTTTGATCTAGTTTGAATTGGATTAATATATTATGTTTTGTAATTATTTTTAATTACATTAGATAAATATAATATGAAAGATAACCACCTAGTACATATAGTACAAGTATATCTTGTTAGTTTACGAAACCTTGGGTTGAAAAATTAAATTACGGGGATTTAACTTGCAATTAAATCACCCAATAAGAACCAAATACCAACATGCACATACCATGCATGTCAAAATCAGCTAGGAAATCATACATGCAACATGTTACTTGCAAGTATTCCCGTTGAAGTTGCTTGATCCTTTCCTTCCTTTTCTTTCCTTGTGCTTCTTGGCTTTTCCTTTCCTTTCCTTCCTTTATTTATTTCTCCTATTGATGTTTTCTCCTCTATGAGAATTATTCTAAAAATGAATTGAAAAAAGGATACCAACTGATGCTCTAAGGTCCTTTTATTAATGAGGCCTCAAATTTCTTCAATTTTCCATTATTTTCCTTCTTTTTCCTCCTCACATGCAACCTGTGAGCTTTCACCTTCCTTTTCTCCTAATTTCCATTATTTTCATAAATCCTTTCCAAAGCCTTAGCCATTGCCTTTTCAAATTTCCCCTTAGCCATAAAACACAACAAGGCATGCCCACTAGGATATTTTTCCCAACATTCAATTTGGAATAAGTGTCCCTTGCCCATGGTATTATTTTACCTTTATTAGCTATTATTACATGAAATTTTAAACTAGGTTTGTTCCAAACCCCTCCCCCTTAGGGGAACACCGTCCTCGGTGTTAAACCACATATATAACCAACAAAAATGCTGAAAAGAAAAAACAAACTTCGTATGGAGATTTATAACCCAACTCATTGTATTATTTACAATAACAGCTTGCTCAAAAGAAAAACTATCATGACAAACATGAAAATATGAAAACCATACTGCTTATTGGATATTTATAACTTAGCTCATTGTGGTATTTACAATATAAACCATACATAAATATCAACAAATACCAAAAATCATTTGACTTCACTGGAAAAGAATGAAGGATACATAGCCTGCATCTGATATGCCATCTCCCATTTAGCTTCATTGGGACCAAAGTGCTTCCACTACACTTTAACCTTCTCGAGTGCTCTATTTCGGAGCACGAGATGTTTCTGCTGCAATATGTATTGAGGTTCCAGGTGAAATTATCCATCTTGCTCCACCTGTAATATAGAAGAATCAATAACATGATAAACATCCTTTACATATATTTTAAGTAATGAACATGAAACACATCATGGAATTTCACTGTCACAGGCAGTGAAATTCTATAGGCCACTGGTCCAATCCTCTCAAGAATCCCAAAAGGCCCACAATACTTTGGTGCCAACTTGGCACATGATTCAATCCTCAAGCAGCTCTTCTTGGTCTTGATGCTCAAATACACATGCTCCCGAACCTGAAACTTAATTTCCTTGTGCTGGTCAGCAAATTTTTTTTGCTTGTCATGTGTTTCATTTATATTCTTCTTTATAACCTGCATTTCCTGTTCCATGTTTGCCAACATGTTTAGTCCAATAAGTACCCTATTCACTGGATCACTCCAACTAATGGGAGTGTTACAACTCCACCCATACAATGCCTCAAACAGACTCATCTTGAGTGACTCCTGATAACTGTTGTTGTATGAAAACTCAATCAATGGAAGGTACTCCTCCCATGTCCTCTGCTGATGCATGACATACATCCTCAACATATCCTCCAGTAACCTGTCGAACCTCTCTATCTGTCCATCTATTTGTGGATGATAAGCTGTGATGAAGACTAAATTTGTCCCCAATCCTACAAACATCTCCTTCCAAAACTTGGAAGTGAGGTTGGCATTCCTGTCTGACACAATCTTCTTCAAAACACCATGCAATCTCACAATCTCCATGACGAAGATCTGTGCTACCTCATTGAAATTAAATGAGCTACCTTACTCAACATGTCTACCACAACCATGATATAATCATGTTGCCTCGATGTCCTCAGAAGACCTGTAGTGAAATACATATAAATTACCTCCCATTTCCACTCTGGAATCAGAGTAAGTTGAAGCAACCCACTTGAATGCTTACACTCTGCTTTGACCTGTTGACAGTCCAAACATCTCGCCGCAAACTTAGCTGCTTCCTTCTTCAGATTCGGCTAGTAGTAGAACGACTTTACTACTATCAACGTCTTCTAATATCCTAGGTGACCTAAATATGGTTTTACATGAAACTCCCTCAAGATAAGTGTTGTAGTGTGTTTGGTTCACGTATGTACAAAATCACACCAACTTAAGGGGTGTGGTTTACCCCGTTAAGCTATTGGTAACAGGCAAAAAGGAAGTGGAGTCAAGCAAGTTAGTGGAACAAGCTAGAATCAATAAGCATACTAGATAGAGAAAAAAACATGCATATGTAAACTAAAACTAAAAACAAATAAACAAAATCTCTAAAAAGAGTCAAACAAAAACAATAATGCAAATGGTGGCTCTAGGCCCCTCTTATTGAGCGTCGGTAGTAAGAAGAGTGAAACTTTACCCTCTTGCCAAAGGGCCCCTAGACAATGGTTCTAGGTCTCGATGCAAGGATGTTTTTATCCCAAGCTTGCCTCGGTGCAATCTCCCTCTCTCTCTACTGTGTTGGACTGAACTTTTTGGATGGCCAACAATTGAGTCCCCTATATCTTCAACTCCAAGTCACACACTGCTGGTATTGCTTGGGAAATTCTGGCCAGCATAACAATGTGATCACCCATTCTTCATCTCATGGTGGCCTTATATAGGGGATTTCAAATCCTCCCTTCCCTCTCTTGGTACATGGAGGATGGTGACCCAAGAGAGGGGTATGATTCCTTTGTGTGCTCCAAATATTCCATTGTGTGCTCACATAGTGTCTAAGGAGGCGTTGGTGGTTGTCCTTAGGCGGCTTCATGTAAGGCATCACTTGTCCTTTGCTTTGTGTGGTCTCGGATAGTGACATTTCGCCACTCTCAAGAATGCACGCATATCGGGCAAAAAGGCGCTCTTCACGAAGGATTATGCACGCAAATAGAATTTAGGACTAGTTCAAATTTGATTTTCCTCAGACCTTAGAGATTTTTAAATACTTTATAGATTCTGTAATGTCTTCCATCCCTATAAATCATTTGGCCTAGAATTAATTAATGTCATCTTCTGTTGTACAATTTTCCAGTGTCAACATTTTCCCCCTAATGTGTGAGGTCTAGGAAGGACTGTATAACCAAAATACATTATATTTTCTTTTCTGTATCGTGCATAGAGAGAGAGAGAGAGAGAGAGAGAGAGAGAGAGAGAGAGAGAGAGAGAGATGCGTGAAGCCTTGGAATTGAAAACACCCTGCACCAGTTCCAAGAATGACAATATCCTAAGGGATCCCTAAATACAATTTACAATTCATATACAAATTTTCAACAAGGTGGGCATGTTCCATGCTCGTGATGCTATGGCTAGTTAAACAAAATTGACAGATTATAAGTTATGTCTGTGTCACTATTATGGTAGCGACATTGGTGGTTGTTGACGATGACTGTTGACTCCCTCAGGGGCGTTTTTTGTTTGACAATAGGTGGAATGTGGTACCCATATGCGTAAAATTGGTATGGCATATAGCTGCGCATTATATGCATAGGTGATGGCTGGGACCTTCCCGTGTAAGCATTGTTGACAGAGACGCTTATAGAGGAACGAGACTTCAACGGATTTGATCAAAGTGCAACGGTTGTAAGGTACGATACCATATTGACATGAAATCATTTGTCGTAGTGGAATTTCAAAAGGATCGATAATATATGTGGACAATTACGTCTCCCACAGTGCCACCCGATGATGCCCCTCGTATGGAGAGGGGTGATCCAAGGTACCGCTTCCTTTTTGGAAAAGAGGTGTCGAGGTCGACAAAAAGGAAGCCTCAACCAAACGAGGGGTCACCAACATAGGGGGTTAGGGACCTGGATGTGATGGGTTTAACATAGGCATGTTGGTGAGGGGTGATTGAAAACTGATGATGGGGATTCAGTGGCCCAAGGTCGAAGTATACTAAGCAGCTTGGCGGCAGTCATAGTGATTTTTAATGGGGAAGTCCCTAGAGTTAGTAGGACTTCCATGGTGGGTATAGAACGATTATGAATGTCACAATGGTTTGTGGGTGGGGGTGAAATAATCCAACCAAGGATTTTCAGGGAATGTTGCCATGGGAGAAAAGATGAAATGAGAGGGTGAAGGGACGAAGTGCACTGTTTGCGGTCTTTGTACACATACCAAAAGAATAAAATAATGGGGTTTGGTTTGTACAAAACATAGAAATGGGTACCCCAAAACATAAAAGTATTCGCTCACTGATGTTGTGAGGAAGGTGTTTTGCTGGGGGTGGGGGTCCCATTGGTTGGTCTCATGTGTGAGTTTGATGAAGCGGATGAAAAAGTATCGCAGATGGGATTATGCTGGTGGAGGTATGGTGGGCCAAATGCGAGGCGCGGTGGTGCGATTTTGATCTGCTTGTACAACTTGGTGGTCCGAGAAGGGGGTTTCAGCTTGTATGGAAAAATTGACCTTATCCATGATGAATGGATGGGCATGAGGTACTTCCCGAACTAAAGTGGTATGGCCATGGTATCAATTTTTATGTGATATGGTCTACTGTGGGTGATGAGCGCCATGGAGGGGAGGCTTTACCGACCAACGAGGATGTTTACCATGTGTAGGGTGAGGTGATGATAAACATGGTCAGATATGAGGACCCTATGGTTGATTTCTGATAGAGAAATGATGTTAGGATATACAGAGTTGATTGGGACTCTATCATGTTGGGCGTAGAATGATACCTGCTCTGGAAATTTCAGTGGATGGTGCTGTGAATGGTTTGCGAGATTTTCCTGCAAAAAAAACTACCTCAGGTGAAAGCATCTTCTTTATCAAAATATTCTTGAAAGTCATGAGCTTTAAAAAAGAAGATGAGAGAGGGCATACCTGTCGGCGCTGAAAATTTAATTTTTTGGGAGTGTGATTGTGTGGCATCGCCTCTGTTCATCATGGAGTGTTGATTGTGGTGCAACTTACGATTCACAGAATGGACCTTTTGATCTCTCGTTATGGTCTTCCGAAGTTTTTGAAAAGGGTGATAAATAGATGAATATGGCCCTAATTCAATTAATTTGTACTTGCTGAATTTTTGAGAGGTCAGAGGCTTCTACAGAGAAATTATTGCCGTTGCGGTTAGCCAGAGCACTAGGGACTAGCGATACTATGCCCAGGTAACCTCCATGACATCCTGCACTTTAATTTTTACAGTTGGATGGTGCCAGGGTCCGTACAAACTGGGTTTGTACGGACTCTGGGTGACTTTTTCCCTAGATTGTGTGGGCGAACTGGGCAAAGGTGCGCCTTCCTTGTGCGTAGTTTCGGGGGACAAGCGCGCGGAAACACTCTGTTCCCATTTTTTGGTGCACGCTAACCACGTCTGTGCACAATACAAGCACGCTCTAAGTGCGTGTGTCTGAGGGACAGGCGCGCAAAGCCGAGGCTAAAAAATATTTTTGTTTTTTTCCTACTTTTTCGTTTTTTTTTTCTCTGTACTGATGGGTACCTGTTTTGATGAGAGGTTATTGTGGAGGGAGTGGGATTGGCCCAAGATCCATACCGAGCTGGCTGCTGATGTTGGGGCGCTCCGTCAGTTGGCGCTATGGGGTCTCCTGAAGTTTGCGAAGAATGAATTTCTTCGGTCACAAGACCGACTACTATGATACATTATCCAACATTGGCGCAGGAGTTGCAAAATGTTCGTGTTGTGGGGGATGAACTTGGTCATATGTTCTGAGACAAATTTATATTTTGTGACTGGGTTACTGCCTTAGGGTGAGGCGTTGAGATATCCAATCCCTTCTCGGAGGGTAGAATTCGAGAGATTTCGGAGATGTCACTGTGGTGGGGCGCCTCTAACAGAGGGATGCATCAGCATTGCATCAGTTATAGATTTTGCAAAGCAGTGTGCTTTGGCGGTGGTAATGCAACTGGAGGGGTCAGTTTCTCCACATTGGGCGTCAGGCCCACAGGTTGGAGTTTTGCGACGGCTGAGGTCCAGGCATTTTTTCGACCTTTCCCGTTTCTGTTTTGACGGGATGGTGTCACAGCTGAACAAGGTCCAACGTGGATCTAAGTCATTTGTGTATGCCAGTATCTTGTGCAGCATCATGTACAAGAGGGTCATGCTATTGAGGCCAGTAGTGGCGGTGCCTCCTGGGGGGGCACGGGAGCCTCGTATGAGGAGGTGGGCTCCGATGATGCTGCGAGGCGGTGGTGGCATGGTGGGGCATTATTGGAATGCCACGACAGAGGCCTGGTTTAAGGCCAACCCACAGATTTTTTTGCCATACCCGTATGCAGGGATGGACTTCCAGGGCGATCCAGACATGGGTCTTCCTTATGCTTATGTTTCGGGGCCAACAAGTACGTTTTGTATGTTTTCTAAATTTACTTGAGTATGTATGTACTTATGTGTTTTGCTAGTGACACTCACATCATTTTGGTTACTTGTGCAGATGTTGGCAAGGTGGGTTGCCTCGTGGCTCGGCTAGTGGGCCACGATCCTCCATGAAAACCTAGGGGTGGTCAGGGAGGAGGTGATGCAAGTGGATTGGGTGGTGGTGCTGGCGGACCTGGTGGTGGTGCTGGCCCTTCAGGGGAGGGCAGCAGCTCGACTACTAGAGAGATTGCAGTTGAGCGAGCTCCTGTCGATGTGGCAGTGGCTCGTGGAGATACAGCAGATGCTCGTATTACGGAACTGACAGCTCAGGTGTCAGTTCTTGAGGACTTCTGGGGTTGAGTGGACCGCTTGACCCAGGGGATGCCTACTCGAGGTTTCATGGATGACTTAGAGGAGGTCTGGTTGGAGATTGTGATGGCCCGCGAGAGGGACTATTGGCTTGTTCTCCATCGAGTGGTGATCGCAGTTGCGATGACAGCTCCAGTGGTGGCACCTGGAGTAGTGGTGGGTCCAGGTGCCCCTCTTGAGGGGGCACCACCCTAGAGCATACTTGTACATAGGGAAAGCACCCATTATGAGGATGCTTCCCTTATTTTTGACGACTTTTGTATCTTTGGGCTAGTTGTTGGGCTAGCAACACTATTTTGTACTCAGCCACATACATTGTGATATATATATATATATATATATATGAGACATATTTTTTGTGGCTCTACATGGTGTGTCACTTATTTTGGTTTATGTATGATGTTATGCTAATGGAAATCTATATTTTTTGGTTTTAATGTATGATGGTTTATTTGAGATGCGTTCCAGTTTAGGATATTGTTAGCTATGCGATCAGTTGTTTGGTTTTGACTTCTTGGTACATGTGTAAATGTGATATAGTCAAACTGTCTGCTTAATCTCTTTGAACACAAATACTTTCTAAACAGATGTGTATCTCTTGTCTTGAATGTTTGGTTTAACTATGACACTACTAACTGGGAATCAAGGTAGACATGTATATGGCGTATGCCCTGATGGAGAGCATCGCACATAAATTCGATGACGACGTCATATTCTACCTGATTGTTTGTTGCTTTATCGATGGACACGCCGTTTCAACAGAGTGGTGATCGATCAGGGTGGTAGATGACCTAGGCAGCTGCAGCTAAAATTTGAGACCACCTTGATGCTCCATCAATAAATGAAAAATAGGGTTCAGGTTGGTGATCCATGGTGGCACTTTGAGCATGCTTAATAAGTATTTGGTAAAAAAATTTCAGTGGTTAGGTTTTTGTGTATTTTCACACTAGGGGAAGGGTCGTTTTGGCCCTTATGGGTGAAACTTCTTGAGGTAAAGGCTATTGACGGGGTTGCTGAGGCATGTCCCGTCTGGTTCCATCAAGGTGTATGCCCCCTGTCGGAGGCAATGTTTGATGATGTAGGGTCCTTTCCATAAGGTTTCGAACTATCCTGGCCCTAAGGCTTCTTTTGTGACATTGTAGCGGAGGACTAATTCTCCCTCAGTGAATGAGAGAGGGGTGATGTGGCGGTCGAACGATGCTTTTACCCTTTTCCTGTGGGCCTCGTTGTGTTGCAGCGACTGTCGTCGACTTTCATCGGCATGTTCTAATTGTACTAGATGTTGTTCTAGAGGATGGGTGTCATCGAGGAGTTTTATGGTGGCATGAAAATTGGGAATCTTGCAGAAATATATGCAAAATCACAATGTACGTTGGAATTTTGCAGTAGGAATGAGATGGAAATCTTGGGACGAGGGGATGACAAAAATCCTATCGCCAATATGTGCTGATACAAATCGTATATGATGGATTGTGTCATCGACGTTTGGCATGGGAAGAATCTCTGTAATGGGATTCTGTATGAGCGCAAGGTTGGGTTCCTCGCTAGGATGGTCGATTTCTGGTAGGTGGAAATTGTGCCTGCCAAAGAGGTGCCTGAATGTTTTCATTAACGGGCATACCTCTGGTGTGTGATTTTGGCCAGTGCAGATGGTGCACGGTATCACTGAGTCAACAGAGTAGATAGTGTGAGATTCTACACTACTCGTCGTTCCTAATGTGGATGCTTGGAAAGGGTCTCGTGTAGAAGAGGTTGTCTTCTGCTTCCATTTCCGTATTGTTGGCTTGGGTGTGTCTACCTCTTTGGTGGACTATGGACTCAACGCAGCTCTTTCTACTCTCAGCTTGGGGAGATGCACACATTTAATCATATGGTGATAGTGTGAACAAATCCAACAATATGTGTGCATGATATTCTCTTGGTTTGAGAGAAGTTTCTGAGGGAGAGAAGAGATTATGCGAAGACTTTTTGCAAGGGGCTTCAGTTCTCTGCATTGGTAGACTCAGTGGTCATTCAGATCACATAGTCCACATGTTATCCTAGGTTTGGCTAGGGTCATGCTTCGTTGGTGTGTAGTCTTAATTTGTTTGTCACGCCATTGCGGGGGCGGGGATGTTGATTCGGCGATGTACTTTTTATGCCATTCTCGAAAGTCGTCTTGTCTCTTCTCTATGGTATGAATCATGTCGATCATGGGACGAAGTTGCGAGGCATAAGTACAATGTCGCTCATAATGATTGCCTTGACATACAAGGCAAAATATCCTTGATATGAAGGTTCTGTCATGCTCATTTTGAGGTCTGGCGGGGAACTAGCATCGTAACGCTACTAAATCAGGACAATGAACGACCACATGATTTGGCGCTTTGCATAACGTGCATGTTGGTCTATTTTGTAGAGAGCGGTTAGGGGTAACTAGGGGTTCCCTGATTGGCTTCTTTTCGGCTGTGTTGAACATGATGGATCTTCTCGTCACATCTTCTTGGGTTGTGGAGCTGTCCATGGACTCCGCATCCATGTCGTCTTCTTGGGAGAGGCGTACTATGGGAGAGCATAGGCTAGCAAGGGCTAGTCGAAAACGGGGGATATAGTGACAATTCTCCAAAAGGTGATTGTCGGCGCATAATGGACATTTCAATTGTGCTGCATGCAATCCAACGTAGTAAACTCTTTCTATTAGATACCATCTGTGGATGAGTTCCAGGGCTGCGCATTCTTCAAGGAAGTGACCACATTCATCGCATAGCGTGAAACATATAACGGGCATGACCGGGGGTCTTTCTAGAGCCCTTCATTCTTTCTACAGGTATAGGATGTTACGAGCTTCATTTCTGGATGCCTGGGTGGAGGGATCTTCTTGATAGGATCGCTCGATGGCATGTAAGGCGTCCCTATATTGTGGGATCATAGGGAAATGGTGGGTATAATGCCCATAGTTGTTGCAGAGAGCGCATCCATGATTGGTACACAACGCTTTGCCTTTACCTTTGGTGGTAGGTTCCTTTTTACGGAAACATAGCGTTGCAATGTCGGTTTCGAAGCCAAGGAGTGGTTTTAATTCATCCAGCGCTGGAAAGATATGGGTAGGGTGACCTATTACATTGCATATGGTGCAGACCGCTGATTCCCATTGTATGGCAGGGGTCATCATCTTCTTTCCTCCTTTCTTAGTTTTCTTAGCTATGATCACCGGTTTTGCAATGGGAACTTTCTTTGCAGGGGTGGTCTTGACTATTTCTTGGATGGGTAGGGGCTCCTCGGGACTGAGGGGCTTCAACCATGTTGTAGTAATGTGGGTGGCTCATGTTCCTGTAGGGCGAATGAGGTACCAAACTGGGATTTCCAACGATATGTTGGGTAACACCAGTGTTGCCAAAACTTGCTAGGAGACGAAGCCAGCTGGGGAGTAGAGGAAAGGGGTTTGGGAGGCAGCGTAGGCTAGAGAGGTTGCTGTGGTCGATGCCTCGGTGTCATTACTACTTGTGTCCATGTCCTTACTAGCTTCGGCGCTTGATGTGGACATCATGCACACTGGAGCCCCTGTGACATCAGGTGATGACCCAGGGATAATGGGAGGATCCCCTAGGAAGGACCCTAGAACGGATGATGGTTTGAATTGGCTGGGGCCATATTCTTGGTACCGTGAAAGCACATCCAAGGATGTACTTACATAGGGTAGGATTACATCAATGTTTTTTAGGGGATGCTTCTCACTGTGTGTCAGTTGGTCTACAGTAATGATGCGGTCCACGTGGGGGAACATCATACAACGAAAGATGGAGGAGGCTATGGCAGACATGGCATACATATAACTCCGTCTGAGGAGTATATTATAGTCCAAGTGAGTGTCCAAGACTTCAATGTCTATGTGGACCGTCTTTCGGGCTAAACAGACTGGGACATTTTGGTAGAGGCTGATGGGGGTTGAAGGACGTCCATTGTATTCTCTAAGCATGATGACTAAGGGTTTTAGCTCGGGAGACCCTAAATTCTACCAAACATATTTTGACATGATGCATTGGGATGCACCATCATCTATGACACATTGGTGAATAGTGATATTCTGGACCGACACTGGTATCTGGAAGACGAACATGGAAGGAAGCCTAGGGGTGGCTTTTTCTAAGTCAAAATACATTAGGCGTGTATCGACAGGGTCGATAGCGCTTAACGTGGAAAGTAGGGCTTTTTCGTTGTTTTGGGCATGATTTTAGTACTTCCAGAGCTGACATAGTAGTGGGAGATTGTGCTAAATTGTCCATGATGTTATAATTATGGGCCGCTTTGGAGTGGTTTCCTTCTTGCCTATTAGGTCCCTTTTCCATGTTTGGCAATGGTTCTATAGGATTCTTTGAAATGGTCAAAGGTGTAGTTGGTGCACTGGTACTTGCCCCTTACGTACTGGTGTCTAGTGGGGTGTCTTAGTTGCGATTCCTTGTTTGGAAAAACATCTCTTCGTTAGTCATATAGATTTCATGGCTAATTTTCCCCGAGTCATCTGGGTTTTACTGTTGAGTGCTGACCGTCCCTTGGTGGGGAAAAGGTTCTTGCATCACAGTTGTTTGTTGGGAAGATCCTCCTTGTCCTAAGTTACTCTGTAGCTTCTTCAACTCAGGGAGATCGAGACAGTGGTGAGTATAGTGGCCGTACTCACCACATATCAAACAAGAATGGTTTTTTTGAAGAGGTGGCCTTTTTTTATGTCGTTGGGTATTTCTTGGCTCCTAGCTCTGATTCCGGTTGGAGTTTCCTCCAGCCTGGGATCGCGGTGGGCGTTGCTGGTTGTTGCCCCCTGTCCAGGATTCCCTTTTGGCTTGTTTTTTGTTTTTTTCTTCACCACATTAGGAGGGTAGTTCTCCTGGTTATATTGGTGTGGTTGGTTTTGGGATGGCTACAAAAAGTTCACCTGTGCATTGGTTTGCATAGGTGGGTTGTGTGTGGGGACTGAGCATAATGCGGTCCCTAGTTCACACCTGGCTGTTGGAGGGGAGCTCTTCCGTCAGTTTTTCTCTCTGCGTACTGGGTCCCCTGAGCCAGAGGATAAGGTCCTCCCTAGTGATACGCTTGCGCCCTATTGGTCAAATTTTGCTTAGGCATATGATGACTTTGAAAACTGGGTTGAGGTATGTTCTGGGTAGAACTATACGTGTAACCAGGGTTTTGACTACTATTGCCTAGGTAACCTTTGGTAATCGACCCAATTAGTCTGTCTATAGAGTTCGACGCGCCTGGAAATTCTTGATAAGTTTACAAGCGCGGGGCGTCAGGAAGGATGTTGTAAATGTATCCTAATTGCGTATAAATCAGCTCAAGCTTCTGGGCTTTGCTGATTACACCATCTTCATATGTGGGGTTTTGCTGCACCACATCCTTTGAAATCTCTACCGTATGAGTTTATAGGAATAAATCTAAGAGAACCCGGTCGTCGAGTTTAGCTTTACATAAACTACAACGTCGCCTCCATTCATGGAGATGGTCCGAGATATGGACGTCGGTGGTTTATCTAAAATGAGTCAGTAATTCCATTCTGAAATCATGGTGAATGGGTAACTGAAAATATGTTAGGAACGTGATGGCGAGGGTGCTAAAGGTTCCATGTGAAGCAGGGGGTTTCTCCACGTACCACTTCGTGGCTACTCCTGTAAGAGTGTGTTGAAATAATCTCAATCGAATAGTGTCATCAATGATACTGTTCGATGAGCACCATAGGTGAAAGGTGATTACATGATTACCTGGGTCTTCCACTTGCTTGCCTTCAAATTTTGGAATATCGGAAGGGAGCTTCGTGGGCATGGGAGGCCACGTAGGACTATGTGCGATGGGGTCATTCTTTAGCTTTATTAAATCGGGTAGATTCAACGAAGCTAAACAAGGTGACTGAAATTTTGAATCCATTGCAATGTGCGAAAAACACAAAGTTCTGGTTAGGAAGAGGGTTATTCTGTGACGTACCTTGCTGTGTATTCCACTGGCTTCCCGAATGGGATGCACTCCTCTGCCCTCTAGGGGTCCCGGGAGGAGTGGTATGTGGTGTGGTGTTGGAATACCGACCAGGGTTCCCAACTACGACTGCCCCAATGAAGGACAGACAAATAAAGGTGGTAGTGTTTAGTCTTTGACGCCTAAATGGAGAAAGACCTGGAACCCCTCCTAGTAATGGGGGAGGTCCAAAAGATGCTTGGATCGACGAGGTTTCGTTGGGACCATTCAGGTGTCGACCAAGTTTGGTTTTAGAAAAAAATTGAGAGGATAGGGTCTATGCTCAAAGAAAAATTATGGTCACATACATAAAGTAAAGCGAAAATAAAATAAATTTTCCCTTTAAATTAATCTATGTGATCAAGCAAGAAAAAAAGTGGTTTTTGTTTTTTTGCGTATGATACTCAAAATCATAGAAGACCTATTCATCCTCACACACTCAAATGTAACTGGGCCTTGAGAATATTTCTTGCGAGTGCTGGCACAACGTCCCATAAGAGCTGGCGACGCCCCCAGTCAACTGAAGAGAATCCACCAAGGTAAGGGTAGAGGGTCTGGCGCTTGCCTGCACCGTCACCTTCTAGGAAAATGATGCCCTAGTTTTTGGCCACTAAGAACCACCATCCCATGCAATCGTTCGAGTCTTGGGCTTCTTGGTAGTCAGCTAACAGTACCGAGTATCAGCCGGGTCAGGTAGCCCTAGCTGATACCGCATGCACTGCGCCGAAGCCTAACCCCCTCTGAAACGGGTCTCTGTCGCGCTCAGGTTTTCTTTGCCATGGGTAGATAGGTGGATTTGAAGCTCCCTAAATACATAACTTTTGTGTTTAAATATGAAGTATGATCAAGGCAGCTTATTAGATGCCTACCCCCTTGATCCTAACTTAAGTTATAAATTCTTTTGTGGCCCCTGTGGGGAGAATTTAGTGAGTTTGGTTAAGTTAGTTTTAGGTGTCTTTGCTTCGCTTAGTGGGTGAGTGTGTGTGAGCACAAATTGGAGAAGCACATAATTTGAACGTGTGGATATCGATGATCCTTTACAAAATCCCCTATTTAAACTATGTTGTATTGTTCCTGGCTCAAATGTAAAACATGTGCGGATAATGGGTCGCTTTCAATTTTCCCTAGTTAATATATGTGACCAACTATAGGGATATGGAAAATTGTGAATAGGAAACATTCATATGCTTCCCTAGGATCACCGGAGGGCTCAAAGGTAGCAGAGATTACTTGCTCTTCTATAAACAATTCAATCCTAGTCCCGAAATTCCTAGTGCAAAAATTGAACTAAACTAAAAAATTCTACACTAGAAAAAACAAAACTAGTTGTGCATGTGTGGTCTTGGGCCACTTACTTGGGCTAGTTATCTAAGTGTGTAAGTACCAAAATTTTCAAAACATAATTTTTTTTCGAAATGCAAGTTATTTTTCCCCCTACTTAAACTATGTGTAAACTTTGTAAAAATCAACTTGTAGTAAAACTAACACTAAGCCTACAAGAAGCAGCTAAGAGTGAGTTTTAAAAAGCTGCGGGGTACCACAACCAATGCTGGTAGGTGTATTAGGGGCTAACAAGCACCTTACAAGCAGGAAAATACATAAATTAGGGAGAAATTTCTCATCCTATAATTTGCGCGCAAAAGGCTGAAACAAGTGCGCTTTCTACGCACGGGTCAGCTTTGAATGCGCGCCCTACGCGTCTGTGAGGAAACAACGTGCGCAAATTCCTGCAAGTAAAAATTTTAGGAACTGCTCTGCTTCATTCTGTCACTTGGGATGAACTAGGGACTGCAAGAGAAATCAGGGGAAATCCATCTCCACTCCACAGCATAGACAGAGGTCTCTAGAAAAATAAGGCACAACCACATAAATTTGGTAATAAAATGTCAGTGGAGTCGTCAATCCTGTTGTAGTGTGTTTGGTGCATGTATGTACGAATTCAAACCAACTTAAGCAGTGTGGTTTACCCTGTTAAGCTATTGGTATCAGGCAGAAAGGAAGTGGATTAAAGAAAGTTAGTGGAACAAGCTAGAATCAGTAAGCATACTAGATAGAGAAAAAAACATGCATATGTAAACTAAAACAAAAAAACAAATAATCATAAGCTCTGAAAAGAGTCAAACGACAACAATAATGCAAACGGTGGCTCTAGGCCCCTCTTATTGAGAGATGGTAGTAAGAAGAGTTAAACTTTACCCTCTTGCCAAAGGGCCCATAGACAATGGTTCTAGGTCCCGATGTAAGGATGTTTTTATCCCAAGCTTCCCTCGGTGCATTCTCCCTCTCTCTCTACTGTGTTGGACTGAACTTGTTGGATGACCAAAAATTTAGTCCCCTCTATCTTTAGCTCCGGGTCACACACTACTGGTATTGCTTGGACAATTTTGGCCATCATAAAAATGTGATCACCCATTATTCACCTCATGGTGGCCTTATATAGGGGATTAAATCCTCCCTTCCCTCTCTTGGTACATGGAGGATGGTGACCCAAGAGAGGGGTATGATTCCTTTGTGTGCTCCAAATATTCCATTGTATGCTCACATAGTGGCTAAGGAGGTGTTGGTGGCTGTCTTTAGGTGGATTCATGTAAGGCATCACTTGTCCTTTGATTTTTGTGGTCCCGGATAGTGACATTTCTCCACTCTCAGGAATGTGCGCATGTCGGGAAAAAAGGCACACATAAGGTGCTCTTCACGAAGGATTATGCGCGCAAATAGCATTAGGACTAGTTCAAATTTTATTTTCCTCAGACCTTAGATATTTTTAAATACTTTCCGGATTTTGTAATGTCTTCTAGCCCTATAAATCCTTTGGCCTGACATTAATTAATGCCATCTTCTGTTGTAGAGTTTTCCAGTGTTAACAATAATCTTCTTGAGTTCACTGTCATCCGACACATAGATTCTCATTAGGGGAATTTTGAGTTCTAAAATGGGCCTCCTAAGGAAATTATAAAATAACAGTGGAAATTATAAAATAAGATTAGATTCTGTCATCAAATTTTAGAGGGAAAAAAAGAAAAAAACTATTTTTTCAACTCGTATTTTCAACTTATCTCCCTATGGATTTACTAAAATTTCAAGTGATAACACTCGTTGGATGCATAATTTGATTCCTCATCCAAGGAGTACCCATGTTTCATACTTTCAATGGACCCCGCTACATGAAAAATGAGAAATACATGAAAAACTTGATTGCAGTCATGGTTTTTCATGTGTTTCTCATTTTTCGTGTAGAAAGGTCCATCGAAAATATGCAACATGGGTACTCCTTTGATGAGGAATTAAATTTTGCATCCAATGAGTAATCCCACTTCAAATTTGAGTAAAATCTTAGGGAGAAGTTGAAAAACTAGTTTTATTATTTTATTATTTTTTAATCTTTTTACATTTTTACCCAAAAAACGGTGAATTATCCCCCATGGTAGACATCATCATCTTGAATCCTATTGGTTCTTATAAATTTTATTTTGGCTGTACATTTTTCTTAGGAGTCCCATTTTAGACTTCAAAAGTTCTCTAATGATCCCTAAATCTCACCAAGCAATTTTTTGTACAATGATAATCCATATCTTGATTATTTTTAGCCCAATGTAACCTGTGCATAAGCTCCATGTACATGTCATCCTGCTATCCTGCCTGTAAGACTCAATCCTGTAAATATATCCCATATGAGCTCACTGTTGCAACATGGTTCAACTGTACTTTCCTGCTGAGAGAATATGCAACCATGTTCTCCTTTCCCTTAATGTAATTTATCTCAAAGTAAAACTCACTAAGGGTATCCAACCATCTAGCTTTCATGAACATAAACCTCCGGTCAAGAAGATAATGTCTCCAAATCTTCAAAGCATGAATAATAGTTGCCAACTCAAGATCATGAGTCACATAGTTTTTCTCATGCTCATTCAGTTTCCTAGACTCATTGTATATAACCTGTCCCTCCTGCATAAGGAATCCACCATGCCCTCCCTTACAAGAATATGTACACAATACTGTCACTTTATCCAAATATGCAATCATTAACACTGGAGCATTGGTCAACAACTGTTTCAATTGCTCAAAATTGGTTGCACACTCCTCTATCCATTCAAACTTCTTACATTTCCTATGCAATGATGTAAAATGATAGGTAATGCGTGAGAAGTTCCTTATGAACCTCATGTGGTGACTTGCTAGTCCCATGAAGGATTTGAATTCATCCACATTTCTAGGAACTGCGCATTCCATGATCGCTTTTATATTTTCTGGATCTACTGATATCCGTTCCTTAGAAACAACATGTCCCAAGTAATGTAACTTTGTCTAAAAGAAACTTTACTGATGCTCTCTTAGCAATCTCAACATTGCTGCTAAATGCTCGACATGATCTTCCTCATTCTTAGAATATACCAAGATTCCATCAATTAATACAATAACAAATTTGTCCAGATAAGGATGAAACACACTATTCATCAAACACATAAAAGTATCTAGATCATTATTCAAAGCAGATGGAACTACAACAAACTCATAATTCCCATACCTGGTCTTGAAGGAAGTCTAGTATATGTACTCTTCTTTGATGTGTACTTGATGGTATCTTGATCGTAGATCTATCTATGAGAACATTGTTGCTCCCTTCAACTGATCAAACTAGTCGTCAATACTAAAAAATTGGTACATGTTCTTAATCATCACCTTGTTCAGTTGTCTGTAATCAATGCACAATCTAAGAGTACCATCCTTCTTCTTCACGAAAATCACTGGTGCACTCCAAGTCGATACACTTGGCCTAATGTATCCCTTATCAAGCATTTCCATCAGCTGACACTTTAGCACTACTAACCATTAGGGGAATTTTGAGGTATAAAATGGGCCTCCTAAGGAAATTATAAAATAGTAGTGGAAATAATAAAATAAGATTAGATTACATCATCAAATTTTAGAGGGAAAAAAAAAAAAACTACTTTTTCAACTTATCTTCTAATGGTTTTACTCAAATTTTGAGCGAGAACACTCATTTGATGCATAATTTGATTCCTCATCCAAAGAGTACCCATGTTGCATACTTATGATGGACCCTGCTACATGAAAAATGAGAAATACATTAAAAACATGATTGCAATCACGTTTTTTCATGTATTTCTCAATTTTCGTGTAGCGGTGTCCATCGAAAGTATGCAACATGGGTACTCCTTGAATGAGGCATCAAATTTTTCATCCAATGCGTACTCCCGATTGAAATTTGAGTAAAAACTTGAGGAGATAAGTTGAAAAAGAAGTTTTATTATTTTATTATTTTTTAATCTTTTTACTTTTTTACCCCAAAAATGGTGAATCATCCCCCATGGTTGACATCATCATCTTGAATCCTATTGGTTCCAATAAATTTTATATTGGTTGTACATTTTTCTTAGGAGGCCCATTTTTCCTTTTATGTTGGAATTGAACCTGGTACCAACTCAATATAAAAGTCTACTTCCTTATGCGGAGGCAACTATGGGATCTCTGTTGGAAACACATCCTGAAACTGTTGTAATACAAGGTATCTATTGAATATTTCTGCATCCTCAACATCCTTACTCTTGTCACTAAAAATATGAACTGCAAACATCACACACACTTTCCTGCAACTACGCTTAGCTTGCATAGATGTGACCATCCTCGCTAATGTAGGCTTCTTCTTTCCCTGCAAGATTTTGTTTTCTCCATTATCATCCACACACTCTATAGCCTTGTCATAGTAATCTAATTTGGTCCTGTGAAGATACAACCAATCCATACCAAAAATCATAGTATATGATTGTAATGGAAGTACATTCAAATGTGTTGATGTAGGCATACCATTCAACTCAAATGCACAAACTCTTACACAATGATGAAATATCTTCTTCATACTTGTAGCCAATTGCACCAACCAAGACTCTACAAGCACTTCTTTTTTCAAGCCCCACTTATCCACCAGGTCAGGATTAACATAACTATAATTAGATCTAGGATCAATCCAAATAGAAATAACTTGATCACAAAGCTTCTCGTCCATCTCAATGATAGATTTGTATTGTCCACAGCTGCATAAATCCAAGGAATACTATGACCAACATCCCTAGCTGTCTACGCCTCTTGAGCACTAAATATTTGAGGCCTACCTCCCTGGTACAATGAAAATCCTCTAACGATGATCTTTGCCACATATCCAACACTGCAACAGTGCTCTACTATCACCTCTAGTATGATGCTCTCAATGCTGCGACATATATCCCTTCTCAACTGCATTGAACTTATTATAAGGAGCAACATTTTCTTTCTCGCCTGCATGTTGTGGTCTTCCCCACTTCGGTGGCCATTTCCATTTTAATTTCTCATTTCCCTTCAAGTCATGTTTAGGTTGAACTTTGCACTTTGATTTCTCATAACAATGCTTCAATTTTTGGATGGCTTCCTCTAATGATCTAGGCTCATCAAACTCAATATAGTCTCTATATGTTGTTGGAAATCCTCTAATGAATCTTTGGATCTTAGCCTTTTCCTCCTTGAGATATGGCACATACCTCAACAACTCCAAGAATCGGCTAGTGTACTCATCATATGTCATAGAACCAATCTGTAGCTCATAAAATTCCTTAGCTCTATCATCATAGCACCTCTATGATAGGAACTTCTTCTTGAATATCCTCTCAAAATCATCCTAAATCAAGTCTTCTTCCAGAATTTCGTTGACATTCTTCACATCTTTCCACAATATATCTTCTTTCCCTTTAAGACTGAAAGTGGCTATCCTGGATTTCATATTCTCGAAATAACTATGCAATTTGAAGAATTTATTCATTCCAAGCAACCATGCCTCTACATAATTTGTCTTCTTCATCTCTCCATTAAATGTAGGAGGCTTCACTTTCTTGAACTCCTCAGGTAAATAATCCCTCCTCCTATAAGGGTGATGACTGTGATGATGTCTCTTGGAGGAGGAACTAGATTGATGACCATACATACCAATACTCATGTCAAGTGTATCCAGTGATATATGACCTCTAACTATGTCCCCTCTATCCAACCTATATCTGGATTGAGAGATGCTACCATAGGATCCATTTGTTTTCTCTTCCTGCTCTTAACCGATTCTCAATTGTCCCTGATTTTGCAACTTTAACAAGCTTTGAAGAATCATTGCATTAAAATCTACCTGCTTCTCCTAATCCATTGCAGGTCTTTCCTGAGCCTCAACTAACTTGTCATTGTCTTGTTTGAAAATTCTGATCTCTTCCCTCAAGCTCCTCAATGTATCTGCTATACCAGGAGAGTGCTCTTCTCCTTGTTGCACACCTAATCTATAGGGAGAGTCACGGGAATTGTAGTATACCATTTTTCTTGTCATATTTGATTATTTTCTTCCTGCAAGTATACCATGTAAGATTAAAAAAATAGATACCAAAATAAAATACATACTTTAGTGATGTACATGGGAGGCTTATCTCAACTGCAAGATCAATCCACATTAGCATGTACATGTATAATCATAAACACATCCATATAATGACATAACATTATAACATCATCATCCATGACCATGCCAAATCTATACCATGATGCCATGCATGACAACCATAACCCTGAAAACAATAGACTTTACCCAAAGAGAGAAAAACCACGCTCTAATACCGCCTTGTAACACCTCCTCCCACATTTACCCACTTTCACTAGCTTTCCCATGGTAAACATGAGTTGAGGGTCACTATCATAAGAATCAACCTCCTATGTGACCTTAATGAAATGGAGTTGAAAACTTAAGACCTCACTGACTTTCCTCTGGTTCCACATGACCTCCAGGAATAACCCAACCCTTCGAGGTGTCTAACCCCTAAAACAAATCACTTTTTCCCTGAGCTAGAGCCCCAGTTGCTCACTTGCTAAGGCCTCCATGTGACTATGGGTTCCCAGTCACACTCATAAGCCTGCCTCCATGTGACTACGAGATTTTTTTTTTTCAGTTCTATGCCAGTGACTCTGAATTATGTGCCACTTTTCAGGGCCAGGACTCAGGTATCTTCTTATAACTCAGTGAAACTTCCAAAGTTGATAAATAACATAGAAACAATGCTTTTAAACAAAAAATGAAACCAACACTTGACCTGAACGTCCCCAACCAGGTCTCACATTTTGTCAAAAAATTGGTATATATGCAACCTATAGGCCATGAATGCAAGTTGGAACATTATTAAGGGACTGAAAAATTATCTGAGGTTTAACAATAAGGGTCACTTCCTTCTCACATTCGCTATCATTATACCAATTATGTCTTACATTCATTGTTCATTCAATTACAAGTAAAAAACATGAAAAGAGCCATGAATAAGATCTGTCATAAAACCATGCTTATAACCAACATATAATCAAATAAATAGCAATAAGAGAACAACCATTAAAACCACATAATAACTAGTTCAATTCCTTGTAAAAAGAAAGAGAAAAGTTATATTTTATTAAACATAGGAAATATCGACTAGGTTTGGGACTTCCACATTCCACCTGACCATAGATTGGTTGAACTAACAATTTCTTTCAGCTAATCTACCCCGTGCCATATTCCAAGCATGAATATGGGATCTCATGGGATAAACCAATCCAAGGACAATGAAGGGAATCCATATGTTAAACCACCTCCATGCTCTCCATATTTTGATCACACCCAAACCGGTGTGGAGATCATAAAACCAAACCGAGTTTGGATACCTCGAAATTTCTTCACCAATACCTTGAGGAATTTTCCCGTCTCCACCCTCATGATTTACCATGTATCCCTTCATTACCTGTCAATGGATTCATAAGCCTTTGAGAATATTCCTAAGACCACCTCCCCCGGATCCAAAATATTTAGGTAATCCAAAAGCTGAAAATCGAGAGCAATGCCATCACACCATGTCTATCTGGAAATTGCAAGGCTAGGCTAAAATCCACTGTTGAAACCTGGAAAAATCCATGTAGATGACATTAAAAGAATAAAATGCCAACATGCACATACCATGCATGTCAAAACCAGCCAAGAAATCATACATGCAACATGTTACCTGCGAGTATTCCTATTGAAGCTGCTTGATCCTTGCCTTCCTTTGCTTTACTTGTCCTTATTTGATTTTCCTTTCCTTTCCTTGTTTTCTTTCATTCTCCTCTAGGGGATTTATTCTCTCTGAGACTAATTCTAAAACTAAATTGGAAAAAGGCTACCCACTGATCCTCTTAGGTATTTTTATTGATGAGGCCTCTAATTTCTTCAATTTTCCATTATTTTCCTTCATTTTCCTCCTCACATGCAACTTGTGACCTTTCATCTTCCTTTTATCCTAATTTCCATTATTTTCATAAATAATGTGCCAAAAATACTCTTTTCACCTTTCCAAATCCTTAACCATTTCCTATTCCAATTTCCCCCTTGCCATAAAACACAACAAGTGATGCCCACTAGGATATTTTTCCCAACATTCAACTTGGAATAAGTGCCCCTTTCCCCTGGTCTTAATTTAGCTTTATTAAATTTTATTAAAAGAAATTTTAACGCGGGGTTGTTACACTCTCTGAAAAACAACTACGTTGCGACAACTCTATGTTGTTGTTCAAAGAGTTGTCGCAAAACAGTTGCAGTTGTTCATTGTTGAAACTACGTTGCGAATACTACTTGTTATAGTGTTGGAAACTCTCTTTTACTTCCGCAACAATCCAAAAAGGACCCCAAAATGATCCAAACGATACACAATATTGTCATAAATTAAGAAAACATTACTTCCCGGGGTCCCAAAAATATAATTTGCTTGTTATTGTGTGATCTTTACTTTATCAACATGATATCATGTTTAGTTTGATATAATGGGAGAATTATGCTACCTGATTTCTCAATCATAAATGAAAATAACAAGACTTAAGTTACATGATTTCTTAATCAATGTTAATTGAAAGAAAAAATATCGTAACAAAAAAGAAATGAAAAATTATGGTCACACTTTGGTCATTTACTGCAACCAAAAGCAAAAGAATAGAAAGTGATTTGAGGTGGCCATCCAAGACCATGAAAAGCAAGAGCATGTATCTTTACACTGATAATATTATGAAAGTTGGTTTATAACCTTAATGAGAAACCATACCAGAGTTAGGCTTCTGTCAAATTCCTACTTTAGTTACGTAGTTTTTTTAACCAACTTGCCAATTTTGTCCACCAAATTACTAGATAATGACATGTTTAACATTGATGCCTTGATAAACATTGTTGCAATGGATTAGACTCTCAAAAAAGTATTCTTAAATGAGTACAATTGTAGGCTAACCTAGTATCAACAACCTCACTCTTACCTTCTATCCTTCTAGCTAAGAGGAAAACTAATTCCTTTCATTTAAAAAATAAAGGCCTTGTTTAGAAGACTTTCTTAATTTAGTGTAAAATGGGATGGCTAAATTTGTTTTGATTTTTTCTCAAAATTATTTTCCCATGATTGAGTGAAGATAAGGTATCCATGTGCTATACTTGACTTGTTGACAAAGTTTTTAGGCAGACATAGAGTTGAAATGTGGCCTTTCACTACCTTTAACTTATGATGCAAGAGAACTCCAAGAGTATGAATTAAAATATCACAAACCTAATAATCATAATGGATCTATCAATATTGCACATAGTAGAATAGAAGGCCTTAAATGATTCATGTACCAGATTTAAAATTGCATGGAGTTTGCAACCTTTTACTTTTCTCATAAATCAAACCTAGTTAATTGTGATGTGAAAAACTGAAGGCTAGGGGGATATAAGAAATGATCCAAAATGTACACTAACCAACACCAATTCATAGTGTAGAAGAGTTGGGAATTTATGCCTCAATGGTGGGCATCTAGATTATTTATGTAATGATTAATGTTGTTATGGGAAATGAGTTATCAAAAGGGATGAATACTTTGGATTTCATAGTTTATTCCGACGTGGTTGGAGCATTGGTGATTACCCCATTTTACTTATTCCTTGAGAAGTATGTATGAGTCCCTTGCTTCATTTCAATTAATTTTCCTAACCACTTTGAAGTGTTGAGAATTTTTTTAATTCGAAACAATTCATAGTCATGGTTTTGTGTTCCGAATGCAGGAAAAATCGACCAACAACAGTGAGTTTAACTCTATTCGAACAATTTTTTTTTTTGTATTTTGGAGGGTGAGTTGCGTATTTTAAGTCCACATCCTGAATCCTCATGATTGGCATTAATTCATATCATATTCTCAATCATTTCAGTTTTTGTTACAGTGTTTTTGCATTTCAAACGTTCTTACTAATGGGATTGAAGGATACATCTCCTTCCTTCACTTCAAAAATTCCCAAATTAGATCCTGACATTATATTTTTCATGGCATGGGCTTCAGGGTGAGTATTCAGAGTCACATTAGTTTAAATTACTGGTTTATTCTTCTAGTTGGATTATCTTGTAGTCTTCAAAGCTTAATGTGAATTTAAAATGTGTAGCATGGAGAAAGTTAACATAATGTGCACTCACAACAAAGCCAAAATTGTGGGAAATTTGATCTATGTTTGTGGAGAAATGGCTATGATTTTCATTCAGGGTCATGCTCTAATTCAACTCCGGTTTCTAATGAAACATTCAAATTCCAGCTATGACCCTAATCCACTACACTCAGTGGAAAAAATTCTTGTTAGATTTTAACAGGAGGGAAAGGTAAGTTCAAGAAAATGGATTAGAGGGTGTAATTACCTAATCTCAGCAGTTGTGATCTGATATGCTATAATGATATTGCAGGTTTCCTCACTACCTTACATATTAAATTGATCATAGCCAATAATACTTTCCCCTGTTATAACCTTCATTCAATTAAGTTTTGGATCTAAAATAATTTTCTATTTAAGGTTAGAAATAGAAAAGATAATACATCTGTGTTATGATATACACCAATAAAAACAACCAACAGAATTTTTGAAACCGAATTCAAATAGAGAAAATAAGTAACCTTGTTTTACATTCATCCGTATAGAATTATTCTCAATGCAGCCTTGTTATATTACAAGATCGAATCAAATTAACCCAATAACCATTGATAAACCCCCTCAACGTTGATTCGATAACTTATCTTTGCATTGACTGCCATCAAAATTTCATGGAAACTGCTCTTCTCAGAATAATAATTCTCACCATGAAATTAGTTTTTTTTAAGAGAATTTAAAAAAATGAACCCATGGCAATGGCGAGATCCCGCCCAAATTTCAAATTGAAATATGGGTGTGAGACATTGGCAAACGATGGGAAACAACAACGGAGTCAGGGAGTGGAGACCTCAATGGAACATACATCCAAAATCACAGTAGAAATACGTACTATCGTGCCAAGATGCATGAGTAATGATCTCTAGCAAGATGTATTGGCTGCCTATTCCACTGACGAGAAAAGATCAGACCCCAAAGTCACATCCCCCATATGCCTGACTTTCTTCTACAAGGATTAGCCTAAGTAGAAATTGGCATGGTTGGATTGAGCAAGGCTCACTTGGCTTTGCCTACTTATCTATTTGGTGCCTCCACCTCTAACCCAGAATTTTCCCTTTACCTTCCAAGCACGATCAGCAATACCCCATGAGTCTACTTCTTTGGAAACAAGCCTTAATATCCCTTTCCAAAATAGATGCCTCTTAGCGCCTCTCCTACTCTTCTCTGCTCAAAAATCCTCGCTATGTAAACCATTATTTCATCAATGTAATGGCCATTAAGATCGACGGAAAAAGTGTCACCATCAACACTTCTAGATAGAAGTTTGACAGTGTAGGAAAAGGTGGCAGCAAGCTCAGCTCTGTGGTTCTCTACACGACTGTTGCAACACCTATTTATACCATGATCCACAATTCTTTCATAAAATTAGCTAAGAGAGAAACATCACAGAGGTCACCCCAGTCAAGCCTTTCGGTGCTTGCTTCAATACCACAATTGTGTTGTCCACGAGAGTCGGACCCTTAATTCCCACAATTGGTCTAGTTTTGTAGAACAATATTACGTGGAGCATTTGTGAAAACCATATAACCCCAATCCTAATCTCCTTCAAGGTATCTACAAGAAAAGGAACCAAGTGGAGGAGCGACAGGGATGATGGATAGTAAAAAAGAAGGTCTTTGTTATAGTAAAAATGGAGACTAAGTGTTGGGAGAATAAATTCCAAGATCATATATAAGAGATCTTAAATCTCTCTGTGCTTTGTAAATCATAATTTCTCCCATTCTTGATTAGGTGCTTAGTATTAAGCTAAAAAATGGAAGTGCTTAGAATTTTTTGGAACCCAAACGACCGTGAAGTGCTCATCGCTAGGAATCTGGCGTATTTCGTTTCATCGAAAACTAACTCCATATGCGAAAGTTAGAGCACGTTGTCCATTTTCTCAAACAAGTAAAATTTTGAAAAAAAAAGGGACAAGCAGCTGCTTAGTCAACATTCCATATTGCTGACATGGCAACTAACTGTGCAGTTGCTCAAATTGGTCAAAGTATCCTTCAGGCGAATCAAGTGGTGCCATTTTTCATTTTGTGATTGGTTGCTGAGTTGGGTGATTTTTTGCATTTTTATTAGCCGTTGGAATGAACCTTTGGGAAGAGAACACATGGTGCAGCCAGGGGCCACCACATGCCCCCTCCCAAAGGCCAAATTATGGCTATTTTCAAAGGTCAAATTTCATATACCATGGTGCAAAATTATATACAGGCGGAAGGGCGAAGGTCGAGGTCGACCCTGTGAACTACCCCACACAAGCACAATGAACTACCAATAGCCTATGCGTTATAACCTAACATATATGGGTGCAATCATCACTAGTACATTTGGCAGAAATTCCGACACTTGGTTCCGACGCTTTTGACCAAATGTCGGAAATTTTCCCAAATTTTTTCCATCCCGCCCGCAACCGTCGCTATACCGACGTCTATAGAAACGTGTCTCCATACCGACACCTAAAACCTGTCGCAACTGCGACGTTTGGAGGAAGACGTCGCAATTGCAACACCATGGCCCAAAGCGTCGCTAAACTACTACATTTGGCGGAAATTCCGACACTTGCTTCCGACGCTTTTGACCAAATGTCGGAAATTTCCGCAAATTTTTTCAATCCCGCCTGAAACCGTCGCTATGCCGACGTTTAGAGAAATGGGTCGTAATACTGACACTTAGACAAAGTGTCGCAGTTGCGACGTCTGAAGGAAGACGTCGCAATGGCGACCCTATTCTCCAAGGCGTCGCTAGTGCGACAGATGCTTCCAAACGTCGCAATTGTAACACAATGTCTAAGTGTTGCAATTGTGACGTTTGGAGGCATCCGTCGCAATAGCGACGCTTTGTGTGTGTGTGTGTTGTGAGGAATAATTTCATAGTTCAACTTAATGGTTCATTATATAATCATGTGATCATCACCAATGATATATCTTAAAAAGCAAATGAAAAGCCATGTGTACAAAATCGATGTATACTCTAGAGAGTGGTTCTCATATCACTATGTAAATTGTTGTATGCTACTTCAACAAAATTATAAGATAAACCGTAATACACATCATATATGCACCATAACAATTGGTACAGGGTAAAACCCACCTGCCACACCTTTGTACTTGATCCAATTTTCTCTGTCAACTCTTCTAGCTGTGGGAGTTTCCTCCAAGGATCATAATACCCCCAAGGCCTGTTATCACCCTAGTAATTCTCAGTTTGTGGGATAGGGATTTTTGTAGTTAAGAACACCAGGGGTAACCAAGAACCGCTTTGGGAATTCAATATCTAGCCTTCTTGAACTCTAGAGAGGGATCTCTCCTTATGATTTAGCTTTGTTTTAGTAACAGATATTAGGCTAGCTATGATTGTGTATTTGGGTTTGATTTTAAAAGATTGGTGGGAATAAAGAGATTTCAAGGTAAACGAGAAGGATCTACCATAATATTGGGCAATGGAGTCAACTCTCTAGGCAAGCATAACTAAGAAATAAGGCTCAGAGATGCAAATGTGCTAAGGGCAAGATAGGTGACCTTCTAAGGCTATGTATAGGCTTGATTTGATGGAGTGGATGGAATATGAGAAAAAGGGCACTTAAGAATCCTTAAGCTACAGATAAGAAGATTGAAGAAGGGGATCTAACTGGGAACCGTAGAACTGCCCATAAGGTTTTATGAACAGGCTATTACTGGCCTACCATCTTTAAGGATGCCAAAAAATTCGTGCAGGCCTGTGATAGCTGCCAAAGGGCAGGACACCCTGGGCAGTCTGATGAAATGCCTTTGAACCCTCATATAGTGATTGAACCATTTGAACGCTGGGAACTTGATTTTTTTGGCCCTATTAGTCCTCCCTCAAACCAAAAAACATACATCCTAGTTGCAACCGAATATGTCACTAAGTGGGTCGAAGCAGAGGCAGTTTCAAAAGCTACAGAGGACTCTGTAGTACAATGTCTTTTCCAAATATTTGTGCGCTATGGTTTCCCAAGGGACATAATCACAGATGGAGGACCAAAATTTGTAGGTAATAAATTAGCTGAAACATTGCAAAACTACCACATTCAGCACAAGATTACAACTCCATATCACCCACAGGCCAATGGCCAAGTAGAGAGCACGAACAAAGTAAAAAACATTAAAATGCCAAGTAGAGAGCACGAACTATAGTTGTCTTGAGAAATTTTATTCACACTGAATACTTCGAATTGTGAATTATTTATACAAAAAAATGTTTACAAAATATCTCAGGAATTGAGATAATTTTTTAATCAAAAATAGGAAAGAAAACTTAAAAAGAGGGACAACTGCAAAACAGTTTGCAAGCTGTTACCTTTTTACAAGCAAAAATAGAACTGATTATTCTAATTTGAACTGATTGTTGTTGTGCACTTTAACCCTGTATTTTTACCATTTGAGGTAACAGTAAAAAATGAATTTGCAAGTGAATTTCCTGTTTTTTATCCATTAAATTCACAGCAGATCTGTGAATTCTTGCCACTTTTCTACAAAGGGGATCTTCATAGTCTTCAATTTTTTGTAACTTTCATCTACCTCTGTATACTTGGCAAAGTTAGGCTTTATAGTGAACATATGCCTGATCTCATTATCTAAAAAGAACAGATTTTCAAAATACTGAAGAAGTATTCTGCCTGTTGGTGATCCTTGAGGCAGTTGTTGTCTGGCTTGCTCTTTTGCATGATTTCTGATTTTTAGATCATAATATTTGTGAGGCATTAACTTGTCATTCAATGCGTGAATATCAGGCAAACCTGCTTCTGACAATGTTTTGTATTTGGCTAAAAATCTTGAGATGGATAAATTCATGTCTTTACACCGGTCCTCTAGATTACTCATTATGTTTCTTTTGTTCAGGACCTTTTTGATTTTAAGAATGGTTTCTGTTCTATCAACAATTTTCAATTCTTCCAACTCTTCCCTGGTTTTACTGTTTAAAAAAGCTATGAGTTGGATTGCTTGGCAGTACTCTGTTCGGTGCCAAGTGTTCTGCCAAAGTAGATGGTATAGCAGTGTTTACAGTGGGGATCACTGTAGGAATGACCATTGGTTGTGCTTTTATTAGTTCTTCATTCTCTTTCATTAGAGCTTCTATTTGACTTTCCATTGTTTTTATCTGACCTGTCATTTGATGTACAATCTGCTTTAAATCATCATTCTCTGTTTTTTGCTGTAGAATTTCTTTTGCTTGAGAGTTTTCACTCTGAGGACTCTTCAATTGTTTTCTAAGAGCAGCTATATCCTCATTTTTCTGTTTAATTAAGACTTTTTCCCCTTCAATGTTGGCTGGGTCACCCCCTGCTTCAATCACTATATCTTCTAGTGCTTTTATTCTTAAATTATTAGCATACAATGAGGCTTTGTCCAACCTCATTTGATTTTGGAGGTTGAGCACTGTTTTCTCAAGCCTAATTGATTTCATAGTTTTACTGACAATTTTGGAATATAGCATTTCAGTATTTCTCCTATGAAATTCAATTTGATCTAATTCATGAATGGCATCTGCATCCAATTCAAGAACTGTTTTGGAATAATCTGCCACTGATTTTGGCTCAGCCACTGTAGGCTTCAAGAATGACATTACCAATTTATTGGATGAATAATCAAATGCTAAAAGAAGCCTGTCTTTGTTTCCAGGCTTTTCCTTAAGAAATATAGAATGAGCTTGATTCTTGAGCTCTTCATTCTTCTCTTTAATCTGTCTGAATCTGATCTGAATCTCTAACTCTGTATTGTCAGTTTCTTGAGAAGAAGGAGGCAAATCGACAGTAGCCTGGTTTTCCTTCATGACTTTATCTTTTTGTTATTTTCCAATTTTTACATTTTGAAGCTCTTCTAATGTTTGAGTGACTATTATTGTTGCTTCATCATTTATATCAATATGTACAGCCTTATCCTTTTCTTCTTCTGTTGACTTGCTTCTTTTACTATAAGGAGTTCTAAATTTTATGTCCTCAATAGTCTCAGCTATGAAACTATCTCCTTCTCTGTCTCTTTTATGTACATTATAAGTATCTTTGCTTGTAGAAGCCACCTGTACTGTCTGTTCAATCTGTTTGCCTTTGCCACTGTCTACCTGTATTACCTGTACTGCCTGTGAATCATCATCAGATAGGGTGTTTGGCTCCCATTCAATTTTATTTACATATCTCTCAATATGGGGCTTAGGATCATGCAAGTAAATAGGCAACTTACATTTTACCCTTATTGCACTCAAAATACCTCGTGGGTCATACTTCCATGTAAAACTACATGGGAACTTATACTCTTTAAGTTTGACATTTATCTCATTGGCAGCTTCTCTGTTATTCACAATGAATGGCCCAATTTGATTTTTTAGCTTAAATTGGGTCTTTTTCTTGAAATCTATGAAGTGGATTTCATCTACATTCAATAGTTGTCTCAGATATTCTAAAGCAAATATTCTTGTAGTTACAAATCTGGGTAACTTATATGGGGCCAGGGATGAGCCATACACTCTGATTTCTGTATGATTTTTATATAAATACCAATCTCCAGTTTTGTAGCTCTCTGATAACTGCAGAATTCTTCTTGTGTCATCATTGATCCTAGGGATCTCCTCTTTTTCCAAGAGATACATAGCAGGGGCTATAAATGAGTCATTGAAATCTGTAAAACTATACTCTTTGTTCCATTTCCTTAGAATAGATGACCAAAATACTACTAATAGAACTTTTCCTTCTGCATCCACTTTCTGACATTCAATTGGAAACTTATCTGTTTGATAATATAGGAAGAGGTGTAGTAGATAAGAGGAGTATCTGAAAACTCCTTCTTCCGATAATTTGGATAACTAATAATGCATATTTTCAGCAATACATCTAGAAAAATTGAACTGAATGGATGGTGATTGACCAGGGTTTAGAGTTGACAGAAAACCTAGGATAGCCACATCAGTGAATTCATCACTGGCGTATCCTAGTATGAAGGAGAGCATTGAGACAATCTGTCTAGTTTCATCTGGGAAATCAACGGTGTCGAAAGGAGGATCTAACTTAGGAATATCAACTTGATTTGGACAAAAAGTCTGGTATATTTTGAATCTAGCATTGAAATCCAAGTCAAGATATGGTTGGGTAAAATCTTATATTGTTAGGGAAGCAGAATTGGGGTCATGATTCATTTGCAGCATGGAATTTATCGACTCTTCAGTGATGTAAAACAGGGGTTCTTTTTCTTTGTTTACAATACATCTTTGTTCTGGCATATAATAGGCTTCGCATAATCTGATAAATTCAGGAACATAATGAGTGAGAGGGACAATATATCTAGGCAGATTGGATTCCCAAATTGGAATATCTTTGTCACCCTTTTCCACTGATTTGCCATAGCACCAATTATAGACATCAAGCGGGTTAAATTCTACATTAGGGTCTAGTATTCTACAGTCCAGATCAACTAAAGGGCTCTTCTCTGGAGAAATGACTAGAGGCTGGACTGGTCTGACCACTTCTGTAGAATCAACCGTGAGTGCAGGAGTTGGTTTGTAGATTTTGAAGGAAATAAGCTGAGGAATCTTTGCAGAAGACTTCTTTTCAGATTTTGGGCCTCCATTCTTGGGGGTTACCTGTTTCTTGGTCATTTTTAATAATGAACGAAGCAAGCTTAAACGGTTTGCTAAGTTCCTTTACGAGAAAGAGGGGTTTCTTGTTGAGTTTCTACTGAAAATGGGGTTTCTGAGCAGGGTTTTTAGGAAATGCAAGGAATTTAAAGCTCAGGAAGTGTATTTAAAATTGATTTCAACAGCAAAATAGACCAGGGTATGGAAAAAACTGCGAGAAAGGGCAATTAGGGATTCCAGGGAAATTTTGACAGAGTTTTCCCTGAAAAATGGACACTTTTTTGCAGTAACTTTGGTAATTATTTGAAATCGACAGGAATTTTGAAATCTCAGAGGGCAACTTCGAATAAAAGTACATGGAGAACCAGCGGAATTCGGTTGAAGACGTTGCAGAGGTGCTCAGTCTTCAATTTTTTGAAAATGGCTTCGCAGAGGACAATGTAGTACTTTGTAATGGAAATTCAGGGCAATGGGCGTCGAAAAATGGTACCGGTAGGTTGAAAATGGCTCTGCAAAGTTTCTCAGGGTTCAAACGGCGTGATTTTGAGGAAAACGGTTCTGCAATGTTTTTACAGGTTTAAAGCGAAAAGGTGAAAATTTGAATGCAAATAATAATTTTAATGTTATCCTTCGATGGTATAACCATAGTTAAATGACATTAAACTCGGGTTAAACGGGTGAGGTTTAGGGAATACCGCCAGTGTTATTCGTGAGGGTAAATGGTGGTAAGCGGAAACTAGCTTTTCGAACGCGATACAACGTGGTGGCGACATGTAAGCGCGGGTGGTTTGGAAAAACCACCCATTTCGCGCGGCTTTGCCAAAACATCAAACGATTACTTTATGAGCGCGGAAATGTATTAGCGCCGTCGGATCTGGATTCAACGAGCGAACGGCCACGATGAAAAGGAAAGGTGCGGGGAAAAGGTAAGTTATCGGGTTCACTTTGGGCCATTGATCTTCGGAAACCGTCACTATACCGACATTTAGAGAAAAGTCTCGCAATACCGACACTTAGAAAAAGTGTCGCAATTGTAAAAGTGCAACACTATTGCAAAAGTGTCACAAGACCGACGAAAATGGAAATAGTTCAAAACGTCAGAAGAGTGACGCTTACTGAAAAGGTAAAAGGTAAGTTATCGGGTTCACTTTGGGCCATTGATCTTGGGAAACCGTCGCTATACCGACATTTAGAGAAAATTCTTAGAAAAAGTGTCGCAATTGCGACACTATGCCCCAAAGCATCGCTAGAAGGCTTCCTCCAAACGTCGCTATTATATGTTTTACAAAGATATGGTAAGTAACTCTCTCTTGTTCTTCTTAGAAATAATTATATATCATTTTTATTTTTTTTTCAAAATAGATTAAAAAAATTATATGAGAAAAATTATTAATTCATCAATATGTGTGTGTTGTGAGGAATAATTTCATAGTTCAACTTAATGGTTCATTATATAATCATGTGAGTATCACTAATGATATATCTTAAAAATCAACTGAAAAGCCATGTGTACAAAATCGATGTATACTCTAGAGAGTGGTTCTCATATCACTATGTAAATTGTTGTATGCTACTTCAACAAAATTATAAGATAAATTGTAATACACATTATATATGCACCATAACAATTGCCATACAACTAATTTGTTTTAGGATACATGTGGCATTCTAGGGGTAAATTCTATATGATGTGTATATCAATCTATTAGGTGTTGGTAATTTTTGAGTATCTAAGAAATGATAAGGAATATCCATACATCATGATCTTGTAATGTGATTATAAATTGTGTATATAATTTCCATAAAATGTATAAATGATTTGTTTTAAAAAAATCAACACAATCAACCCTAAACAATGCTCATGATGTGGAATGTCATTGGCGAAACCAAAATGATGGTCACATGTCCCATTTCTATGGTAATGGTGATCATATATATGTTGTAGTGACACTTGATGAGTAATTAAATAAATCTCAGAGTGTGACTCATTGTGACATATTTTTTTAAAGCATGATTTGTTTTCCTAGTTTTTACTAATTTGTTAACATATTTTATTCATTTGGAAAGCTAATTAATGATGCTTTAAGTAATTAGTACCTAATGAGAGATCATCTTCACATCTTCACTGAAATATATTGGTAATTGTAGTCACTATATGGACCGTACATGCATGCTACTTAAGAAAAATTGAAATATAAACTATAATACACATCTTATATCTGCCATAACAATTGTCATACAACTTATTTACTTCTAGATACATATGAAATACTTCAGGTAAATGCCATATTATGTGTATACCAATATAGTAAGTGTTGGTAAGTTATGAGGATCTAAGAAATGATAGGGTGTCCACACATTAGTAGTGCCCTGGTGATTTTTTTGCATAATTTTCTATTTGTTCTAATTTTGTTGCCTGGATTTGTTATAGATTTCAAATAATATATACAATTATCTACCAATTGTTCTTTATAAAGAATAAGTACAATAAGTAGTCACCTAAAAGTGAGCCATGTGAAAATATTGGTAACATGAGTAACCTGGTAAGCTGTAAATGAAAAGTGAATAACCTCCACTCACCAACAAGTGGCAGGCAGGGCTGGAATTTGGATTTCTCTTTACCCGTCACACAATTTTTTTTCGACGTTTTGGTCATTATTTTTCTAGTCAATAAACGTTGTATAAAATTTTGCACTTCATTAATGATGTTCTCGTAATAAATTAACCCTTCACCAATAAAAGTTCGATTAAAAAAATTGAATGCTCTTCCATTTTCTTTGGATTTTGGAGTGTGATATATCTGTGTCATGGACTTTTAATACCTAAAGTTTCAAGAGAAATAACTGATTCTTGTCAAACTAATATTTCCTCAATATTAGTTACAGCTGATGTACAGGCAACCGCCTTCCATTTCCAGCGATCAGTCAAGATCGCATTATAACAAAAACGTTGCAGAGAGCCGCTTGCCATTTTTGATTGATCAGAGTTTAAAAAATTGAAGGACAGTGGTCCCAGAACTGAAATTTACGGATTTGAAATCTCACTGAGGCGGATTTAATAGAAATTCCGCATCACACTCAGCCGTCCGTACGAGTGCCCAAAATCGAACGCGGAAAATTCATAAAGCAGATTGAATAGAAATTTTGCGTCACATTTTTGATGACGTCAACAAATTTTTTTGGCACCCGAAATTGATTGAAGGAGAGTTTAATTTTTGGTTGACGTCCGGTGGTCAAAGTTCTTTAATGTTTGTTTTAAAAATGTCGTGCGTACAGGTCCATATATATATGTTTTACATATATACATCATATGCACAATTCAAAGCAGTGAGTTGTAAATGCACAGATAGAGTGAAATTTTAGAGTGTGAGTTTTTTGTTGAACTGTGTTTTGAAGCAGTCAAAGTTTTTTTATTCCCTCAGTCAGAGGAGATTTTGTAACCAAAGTTTTGAAGTTTAATGAAATAGTTTTTACAGTGAAAACTCTGTTTCCAGTGAAGAATTTTTTTTTTATATTTTCTCTGTGTTGAAGAGGGGAGTTTTATTCTCCATTGTTGTTCTGGAATTTTAAATATTCCAACACTATGATCTACTAAAAATTACTTCAAAAATCAAGTAACCTTCCAATATAAAGAAAAAAACATGAACGAGCTTTCCCTAAATTGCAATAAATTTATGCTTATTATTAATATTGCATAATCTGTCTTATAAAAATTGCATAATCGGACTAAGAAAAAATCCTCAGTGCATTTTTTATTGTTGTTGTGATTAAAAAAATGAGCCAAAGAACGCTAAGGCACTCAGAGAAATCAATCTATGTATTATTTCTCACAAAACATGTTGAGTAGTGGAGACTAAGCGCTAGATTTTTTTCTGTCCTCAATCTCTCTATTGATTATGTCTATGTAGTTATAAGAATAACAAGCCAAAGAAATCTGAGGCTTCCAGAGAAATTAGTCTCTGTGTGCAGAAATTGATGATTACTGTTGACTAAATGTTATACCATTTGAAATTGCTGAGCGAAATTAATCAGACCATGATGTACCGTTTGTCAGTAACTATTTTCTCATGTATGAAAGTTTTTTTTTTCTAACTAAAAGTAATTATATTAACAAAAGGAGTACAGTACAGCGGGCCGAAGCCTGATCATTGCCGAGTGTTGTGGCATTTGAAACAAAAAACCATAGTTTGAAGACTGCCCTGTAAGAGGGAAACCAGTCTGAAAAAGTTCATTTGAAAAATCCCGCGCAGGGGAACTAGAGAATTGTAGTACTGGAGACCATATCGAAGCAAAAAAAACAGATGCATTTTCAAAGACAGCAGGAAACACATGAACAGGCCCGTGAGAATGGGCAGAAATAGAGAAAAAAACCAGAGTGAAGAGGAGGAACTATTCATCAGGATCAGGTTCGTAGACAACTCTGCACCAGAGTTCATCTGGTTCCCCGTCAGAATTATACAGGTCAGCAATACAATGGATCACCTTCCTGGGAGGAGGAGGAGTAATCTGCGCCTCGCTTGCTTGCACTGCGTCCTGCCTCTTAGTAGGTTGACCCACTGCTTCCTTGTTCGCCAGGTCCTGCGTGGCCTTGCCCATCCGACCTTGCACGTTCGCACTATCAGGGTGCTTCAGCCCAACAAACTGCGCCGAATCCTGAGCCGCCGAGAGGCTGCATTCCGCCGGGCGAGAACTGGGAACAATTTCCTGAGGCTCTTCACGAAAGACGACCGTAATTGAGGCAGTCACCCTGGGTTGATTGAGAGTGTTGTTAAACGAAAAATGCGCGGTGTGGGTTTGAGCAGGAGGAGCGGAAGGAGTGGGGGAAGCAAAGCGACGGCCCGAGTGGAGAAGGCGCCCTCTAGGTTGACTGTCAGAGTGGGAGATAGACGCAGAGGAGGTTCCAGAGGTGGAGGGAGAGCGTCGAATTTGGCGCCTCGTGGAGCCTCTTCGGTAGTGCATTCTCTGCCTGAGGCGCGGCATAGTCGCACTCGAGACAACAGGGCAGGGAGGCAAAATATGGACAGAAGACTGAGGCGAGAGGGGCAACAGGGCGACAAAAGCAAGCTTGCAGGAACCAGCGTGGGAGAAGTGGATATTTTCTCCAAAATCCAAACAACAATTGAGACAGCTCCTCTTACCAGTTACAGTGCGAACATTAGAAAGCCCTGCTCCTGGAGCGCACCACAGATTCACAGGCGGGGGAATTCTGTTCAGACCAGAGGGACGTTCCATAATAACAACCCAGTCTACCGTGCAACTGTGAATCGACTGCAATAAACCACCATAAGTATGAACTGGAGGCTGAGTCATGTCGCGGCATGCGAATGTGTATCGAGGAGCGGTACTATGGTTTATTCGACCACCAGGAGTAAATGGAATTAAATGCCGATCAGTCGACATTAAGAGCACTCTTGCGGGTGGGCCAGTGGCTTCCCCTTATGCCACACCCCCATCCCATCACGTTAAACACTACCAACTTCACCCGCATCTGGGTTCTCATGTATGAAAGTTGATGTACCATTGAAAGTTTAATAATTCTATTGAAAGTTTAATAAATATAATAACTATATGTATATATCTATATATATATATATATATATATATATATATATTTAATTTAATGATTAATAATAATTAAATTAAAATTATTAAAAGACAAAATAAAAGCCTAATAATCACGAAATATTATGATAATTTAAAAATATAGAACTCGGGCTGAACATAGTTACAAAGATACCAAGAAAAGAAGAGTGCATGTGCATGATAACCTCTTTCTTGACAACCTATGAATGCCATTCTCAATGAAGACTCAAGACTCAAGTGGGTTGGATTGTGTATCAAAACAGTAGGAATGAATCAAAGTTCAATGAATGAATAACTTGATCGAGAAAATTTGTAGGGAAAGGTAAATTGACTATCAATCTACTAAACCTCACTTCCATGATTAAAAAAACACCCCCACCTTCTCAGTGGTCCCATCATGGTCCACCTATTGAAAAACAACCAACAAATATTTTTTTTTTTATATTTTTGCATGGCCATTGGACAATGATTTACTATGGTTTTCCTACTAAATTCCAATGGACGATTATTCAAAAATATTGAGAATTAGTTTAGTCTCAAGGCATAGCCAAGAGTCTTACTGGATAATTATAGATTACCTCTCCATTGGATGATTGTACATTTTTCATCTACTTTTTTCACGTGAATTTCAGTTGATGCTAGATCTTTGCCTTCTATTTCTTTAGTGAAGCTAAGAGTTAACTTTGATCTTACATTAATAACTATACTTGCATGAATATCCATGCTTTTATACTTCCCCACTATGGTCAATGTTGATGTATGGCCTTGGCCCATTGATCTTACAATTAACTCACTATTCATATTTAATTTCCTCCAGTTCAGCCCAATAAAATAAGGAAAACAGAAAATGAAGTCCTGATTTATCTTTCCAGTGCTCCTACATAATACAAAAACACTTAAAAACCAATTAATATATAAATTGTCATCATTCACGCTAAAATCAGTTTGAATTTTTATAATGAATCTACTTACAATTAATATATTACATTGCTCACAGAAAAAGAGATAATTTAGAACTATGATTTCACAATAATAAATTATCGGGCTCCCACAGGGCGATGAACTTGGTCGGATGTGACCCTTCTGTAGCAGCTCCTGAATCTGCCTCTTGATTTCATTGTTCTCCAGAACAGAGCATCGATAGATCGGTCCGTTGGGTAGCGGCGCACCTGGGGTCAGATCAATCGGGTGCTTGACTTGACAGTGTAGAGGAACCCCTGTGGGTGAGGTGAAAATGTCCTCGTACTCCTCCACAACCTTATCCATTTGTTGTTGTCATGCAGAGGAGCCTTTTCTGGAGGTTGTGGCCATAGTCTTCTTCTTGCCCTGGGGGCGGATCATCAGGAAAACGAATTTCCTGGTTTGGGAAATGAGCTTACTGCATTGTTTTGCAGTAACCAAAGAGATAGTAGCAGGAGGTGGTACCTCTAGTATCCTGTACAACTTATTTCCCAAAGTAACAATAACAGCACAAGGCCGAGACTCATACACCGCATGACGCTTCCACAAGTATGGTTTTCCTAATAATACATCAGAAACATCAATAGGAACAGCGTCACATAATACCTCATCCGTGAAGGGCTTGATGCTATAGGGAAGGCAGCACTGCTGGCTGACGCGGAGATCTTGTATGGATGTGGGTGAGCTGTGGTCAGCAAGCCCAACCGCTTCACGGCATCTGCCGAAATGAGGTTCTTTTGGCTCCCATTGTCGACAATGAACTGTACCGGGGAGCCCTTTACCCACATCTGGGAGTGGAAGAGATGTTCCTCCTTCTGGATCTTTGTAGTGGCAATAGTGGCATTGGGCTCCGCATCAATAATCTGTTTCCCTTTGTCATTCCCCTTGTTAGGTTCTGATTCAGAGTCAGAGCATGCATTTGACTCAGAAGCCCGCATCTCGGCCACCAGCGACTGCTTGGCCTGACACTCACTTGTGTTGTGAGTGGAGCTCTTAATATGGAACTCACACCACTTTCCCGTGTCCTTCTTTGGGTTTGCAGTGTTGTTCTTTCCTTGTGGCTTCGACAGGTTGTCTTGAGTCACCGTGCCTTGGCTCTATCCTTTGTTCTATGGTTTGGGAGCACCTTTCCCTTGCTTTTGATTCGCAGATCCAAAGTCTCGCTTCTTCTGTTTGAATTTCTGCTCAATCTTGGCAGCATACTGGTATGCCGTACCAAGCGAGGAGATGTCGAGGAACTCCATTACCTCCTAAATGTATCTGTGCAGACAACTGCGATACTTTAGCACCAGATGTTTCTCTAAATCTTTGATACCCAACTTGGTGCATAGGGTATGGAATATATTTGTCAGCTCATGCACATCTTGATCCCTTTGTTGCCGTAGCATGGTCCATTGTATGTACTTGTCCTCATATCTCCCCATGGGATAGCATTGTTCCTTGACAGCGTCTCGGAAAGAATTCCAAGTGGGTATGACTGAGAACAAAGAGGGTTCTGTCTCGTCCTTTTTCTCACAGTGGCTTTCTCACCAGTCCTTGACATGGGGGGCAACTTTGAGGAGTGAAAAAATAATCTTCTCCCTATCGGAAAATTCATGAACTGAGAAATATACTTCTAATAGATTCAACCATCCATCTACGACATCTGCATCTATTTTACCCTCAAATATGGGAATGCCAAAATTTACTTGTACCTTAAAAGGAGTCAAACCTCCAGAGTGGCTGCTGGATGTAGATGCGCCACCAGTGGGTAGCCGTTGAAGGATCTGGGAAAAGTTATCCTTCATCGCGTTCCTTTGTTTTTCGAGGGCCTCCTTGAGCAATATTTTGATAGGATCTCTTGCTCCCTCATCTTTCTTTTCGTCCCCCATGGGCGTCCGTCGGGGTTTTCGAGGCTGATCTTGCAAAGGTTCCACCAGATTGAGCCCTAACTCCTTATACCCCGACCTCATTGGGGACATGCAAAGAAGGATCGAGAAAAAGCAGAACACTCTGATACCATTGATCCAGATTTATGTAGGAATGCAATAGAATAAACACATAACCATAAATACAGAGATGCAGTGGAAATAACACTTCATTTTATTAATATCAAAGAACTGAAATTTGCTTATAGACAGAATGGAAATAAAACTAGCTAGGGCACTGGTAGCTATCTCTGAGGAGAGATGAGGCAGCTACAGGCATCTGAACTGAGTTACAATGAGGCTCGAGGGCCTATTTATTATTGAGAAACAATGGAGAACCCTAAACATCCAAAAACCAAACCCTAGGAGATGAAGTGCCAAAACTATGGGCCTCGTTTGGGTAAATTGGTGTTTCAACTTCCCAGGGACGTAACTTTGGCAAACTATCTCTGTTTGACGCACATGATACATCATTAGAAAGATCTATCCGAGGACTACAACTTTCGCCATGAATATAATTCTAGAATAGAATCATACATAATGATATTCGCTAGAGGCGCGATGCCCAAAAAACGTCGTTTAGGGCCTCAAAACGGCTCCAGAAGTTCAGGACCCGAAAAACTGCTAAAAATAGTAAGTTGTGCCGAAACTAAAAAACTGAAAGAGACAATGGTGGGGCCCTAAGTGGAATAGGCGGGTGGCCACCAGTGTCCACTTGGATCATTGAGTGAGCCAAAAAAGTAACTTTCCTTACTTTTTGAGTACAACCTTGCAATTGCGAAGAGGACTAGTGTTGCAAAATTATTGGTAAGTGGAAATTAAAGGGCGTAAGAACATTTTTGAAAAAATTTCAAACGTCAAAATTAAGTCTTCTATCCTTCCTAGCACCTCATGGAAAACGGGAATCCGCAAATTCTAGTCGTCAAATATGTGCAAAATGCCTTATGACGAGCAAAATGGAGGACTGGTCCTATGCTGCTACATGAGTTAGGGTTTCATGTGGCAACAGGGAACCTTGTATAGTTTTTCAAGGATAGGAAAGGAGAATATTGTCAGTTAATCATCACTTGAAACTTCATCACCATTTGAAAATTGTGTCCTAATTTGAAACAATAAGACTACCCAACTATTTCATTATTTAATTTTGATTGTGTAATACAAAAAAAATATCCTAGATAACTTAAATAATGTAAGCACTTTTGCAAAAATTTAGTGGAGAGAACCTTCAATTACATTTATTTTGAAGTTCCACTTGCATTTTAAGCCATTTTAATTAGTCTTTCATGGCTATCTAGTAAAAATTTCAAGCTCTTGTAGAAATTTGTTTGTCACTTGTATTAGAAATGCAAAAATCAAATGTAAATAAAAATGATTTGAAATGCTAAAATTCAATGCGCGCTACATAAAAATGATTTTTTTAAAAACTACATTAACGTCTGATATCACGTGCGCATTCGCCCTAAGCTCTTGCAGAACAACATTCGCCCTCAGCATTCGCCCTCAGCTCTTGTAGAACAGCATTCGCTCTCAGCATTCGCCCTCAGTTCTTGCAAAATGGTAAGTTCTTACTGCAGGCCCTTCCTCCTGTAGTAGGGTTGACCCTATTTAGGTTTTTTTGGAGCCTCTGAGAATACAAAGGTTGTGATTGATTACGGGGCACTGCCTATATTTGTGGAACTTCTTGCCTCTGGGAATGATAATGTTCGAGAACAGGTAGCACGTTCATTTTAGAGGCATAAAATTATTCTTTCCAACTATCTTTATACGTCTGTAATTTTGGAATTTGATTTAAAAAACTACTACCCAACTTTGAGTTCAACTGGTGTTCGTGTAAGGCTGTTTGGGCAACTTTGAGTTCAACTGGTGTTCGTGTAAGGCTGTTTGGGCTTTGGGAAATATTGCTGGAGACTCTGCATCATTTAGGGATCTTGCCCTCAGTCATGGAGCTCCGAGGCAGGTGCTTGCCTAGTTGAATGATACTGCTAGAATTTCAATGATACGAAATGGTACATGGGCTCTATCAAATTTTTGCCGTGGTAAACCCCAACCACTATTCGAACAGGTAAGCAGAATCCATTTTCCGCCTTTGCTTCTTAGTTCGCAGATACTGTGGATTTTTTTTATAGATCTTGGTGCTTGGTAGATTTGGACGTAATATGGACCTAGGCGCTTGTTCATTACAATGACTCCGTCATCAAGTTTTAGAAAATGCTCAGAAATTTGGGTTTCACAAGGGGATTACCCTTGCTTGCAATTATCGATTATCAATCACATTCAAAAAAATTCTTTCGTAGCATTGTTGAGCTCTTTGTAGGTGAATTTCCGAGGAAATTTCACAATATATGAACTAAATTTGTCCGTCCTTTTCAATAATCTGCGCTTGTAACAGAACCAGACAAACAATCTAGTGGCCAATTCAACAACAACAACACCTCCTGTTACAATGCCTGCAATTCACCCTCTCTGCACGCATGAATGACTATGGCACCCTCTTTTGTGAATAGGTACTGGAGCTGAAGGTACTAGTTTCCATTAGGATCATGGAATTCAACATCCAAAATAGTATCAAATTCCACTGCAATAGTATTCCCCAGCGAGGGCAACAGTTCATTGAGACCTATTGGACTCATCACCCCCAAATAGCCTCCAGGGCTACCCAGAGTGTGATCATCTGGAGCAATAAAAAATGCTCATCCATCCCCAATTGAAACAAGAACAAGACCCACATTGGTTACAGAAAAGGAGAAACACATTTTGAAAGAAGAAGAAACTTTTGTATTAGGGTCCAGAAATCTAACTGGTCTATTGTACAATGCCCTACCCGCACTTCAAATTGGTACTCCCAACTCCATGCTAAAGCTCACTGTGCCATTCTTCAGATGAGCATCTTAACCTGAAGTTTGATTCCAAAAAACCCAAGTCCCCTGTTCTATGCCCAAGACCTCTGTTACAACGAGTAGAGTTCTGAGCGAAATACTTCACAATAGGAAGCAAAAGAAACATCGCAAAATTTCTCTTCTTTAGATTGATAATTTTCTGTGCGAAAATTCAACTGCGGACAGTAAAAACATAATATCAAACACAACCAATCGACAATGGAATTTGAACATGAGGATTTATAACCACAGAAAACCCTCTCCAGGTTAAAAGAATTCCATAATGGCTTTAAGATTCTACTAATGAGCGCTTACAACACCATATAAATTACTGTCACAATGAAATCTACTGGAAGCAAAGCCCTTGTACAGTTTCTACATTTCCACAGTGGAAGCAAGAATCTTGCTATCTCTCATGATCTGGTTCTGTGGTCAAATCCTTTGCTATGGCTGTCTTGTTCTCCTAAACGTGGATCTGTCTTAGCTTTGGCTCTGGTTCTCATTTAGGATCGTGGCTATCTGATCTTGTTGTGGCTTTGACTATACAAACTTGTTCAATAGGAAAATGTTGACTCTCCTATATATAGGAGCTTCAATGGGTGCTCTCAAACACTTTTTTGGGCAGCTTTGTTTTGTCTCTAATTCAAGGCAGAACTATGTTGGCCTTGGTTTTTTAGTCCTTGGAACTTAGTTCTCTCATATTTTCCATCCTATACCCAGTTTGCTACCGAGAAAGACATAACTTCACGATATCAAAATTGACTATTTTTGGCCATTTATCTTTAGTAATGGCACAACTTTAATTTGGTGCATTCGTACAGTATCTGAAGAGCACTCTCAAGCTGTTATTCAGTATTTTAGCATAACTACTACATTTAACTGCCATGCTCTAATATTTATATCAACCATAAGCATTCTTAAGGTAGTTCCACGTTTGTGAAGAAGAAGGAATGCTTCTGACAGCTTCTTATCATAGTGGTACAATTCTGTTCGCAGTTTATCTTTTATAAACCTCCAATTTTCCAAACGTAGTAGAGACTACAGTTTGCATCTGAAATTTTGGACAAATCTGTTTAGTATTCTATAGAAAATGCATTAAGAATAAAAAAAAGCCCACAATTTGTAAAAAGCCCACAATTTTGTAAAAAGCCCACATTTTGTAAAAAGCTCACAATTTGTAAAATGCCCACTTTTATTTTCTTTTTGCTTATATATTGAGCTCCCATTGAGTTCAACAAGTCTTGGGTTTTGTACACCATTGAGAGAGATTTATTTTTTTCTTTATAGGATAATTTGCATCAATGGAAGAAAACATTGGAGCTGGAAAAAAAATTCAAAAGGGTGAAAGGGGTGATGGCAGAGTTTATTGCCCTTGTAAAAAATGTTGTATGAGAAATAATGTTAGAGTTTTAATAGCAACAACAACAGTGCATCGTAGGAAATATGGGCACATTGATGGTGGATCGAATGACTATCGTCCCGTGGTAATTAATTATCTATCTTCATTTTGATTATATCGTAAAATTTTATATTATTTTAATATTTTTTATATGCGCACTAAAGTTTAATTATTAATGTTTGTAATTTTCATAAAGGCACAGTTGCCCCCCAACTTTTTGTAGATGATCAACCAGCTTCCACAGCAAAATAGTAGTAGATTAGATGATGTTGCACCAGTACAAGAGAATATTGCAGCAAATATTAGTATTGGAAATGATGTTGTACAAGGTGAATAACATGAAGCGAATGATGAAGGTAATTTTAATGATCCCATGGAGGTAGATCATGATGACAATAATGAGACATTTCACATTAATGATGGGACAAATCAAATGCTCCAAGACTTGTATGGTGAGTCAGATGATGATGGTGGAGATAGCAGTGACGGTATTTATGATGTACCTCTGATTGAAAGGTCAAGTGAACGACTTTTTGAACACTCAAATGCAACTCTTCTCTCTGCTACATTGTTGCCGGTGAACTTAAAGGTTATGAATAATTTGTCGAACAGATGTATGACACAACTCCTAAGGTATGCAATATGTATATATGATCACATATATGTAAATGTTGATTATTTTCCCTTTTTTTAGTTGTAATAAATGTGTAAAATAATAACTTATATATAAGTTATTATTTTACACATTTATTACAACTAAAAAAAGGGAAAATAATCAACATTTACATATATGTGATCATATATACATATTGCATACCTTAGGAGTTGTGTCATACATCCGTTCGACAAATTATTCATAACCTTTAAGTTCACCAGCAACAATAGCAGAGAGCTGGTGAACTTAACGGTTATGAATAATTTATCGAACAGATGTATGACACAACTCCTAAGGTATGCAATATGTATATATGATCACATATATGTAAATGTTGATTATTTTCCCTTTTTTTAGTTGTAATAAATGTGTAAAATAATAACTTATATATATATATATATATAAGTTATAAGTTATATCCTAATCGGCCGGTTGTGATAGCTATGATATATATATATATATATATATATATATCATAGTTATCACAACCAGCTGGTTAGGACGACTGCCAGTTGGAACCAGCCTTGCAACTCGGTCAATAGTCTATTCTCACCTATTTTGGTTGGTTAACTGGACCTAACTGGTCGGTTAAGTACGGAACCGACTGGTTTATGCATAAACCGGCTAGTTTCGTACTTAACCGGCCGGTTAGGTGCTCCTCCATGAGTTTCAAATTCCTCAGTGTCTCCTCCGTAACACCTTATAGTAGCAACAATACACATGATGACTGGTAAATACAAGGTTGGCTAGCATAAAATCCCTGGCAGCATGCAACTCATCAAGTGTACTTGATGACAATTTCTGTTCTCAAAACAATCAGCAGTAACCTTATTTCACACTCAGCTAGGAACTGTCAAACCCTCTCTCTCTGCTCACACATAGCAGCAGCATAAATACAAAACCTTTCACACAACATACAAGCAATTTGATCATGGCATCAAGATTGATGCAAATGGTCTGACGCCACTCAAGGGACAACAACATACAACCTAATGAAAATGTGACTGGCAATAATAAATTGACCACTAGAAAATTCCCGCTTGGAAATGCACTAAACTGGCTACTGAGTTTTCTGGGTTTTAATGAATCTTTTCAGTGATAAATTTTGTCAAACACATTGTGAGCAGACTGCGGAAGTTGTAATGCTCTCTCAACTTGTTACAAATAGCACTAATAGTGGGTTTCATAAACCAATTCAATACCTCTAAGTGTTGTAGATGTTTTTCTAGAAATTTATTGGCAAGCAAACATAGATAATGAAGAATACAATATCTTCAAAATGTTGGTCTGATATATATATATATATATATATATATATACTGAACCCAGAATTGTCTTTAAGGCTGATACAATGAATTGACAACAGATCTGAGCAGGGACAGATTGTGTATTATAATATTAACTCAGCAATAAAACACAGTGAATAATATAAGAGAAACCTGATACATTACTTCAACAAGTTTGCTTATGTATTTTTTGATGATATGTATTGCATTTGGTGCCATTTTGATATATTCACCTTTGCATGGTATATAAATGAGCAAAATTTTCATATTTTGTCTCTATTGGCTTGGAATCATGGTTGCAAATCTTAAAAATAGTTTTTATTTATTTATTTATTTTTCATTTTATTAAAAAATAATCATTTAATGTATTTTTTTTAAAACCGGTTCATTGAGATCTGATCGCTACCGGTTAGACCGGTTCCGGTTCGAAACCCGGTTCATTAGCTGCACCGATCCGGTCACCGGTTCCGGTTTTAATAACTATTATATATATATATGATTAATAATCTTTACAAGACACTACTTTTTGTTTCTGTTGTAGATTGTTGGGTGAATATTTGTTACCATGGCCAAATACTTTAACTCGAACATATCGAGATCTACGTGCTATTATGAAACACTTTGGAATGGAATATAACACTATAGATGCATGTCCTAAAGATCATATTATATGTTATGGAGAACATGCGTTGAAAACAGAATGTCTGAAATGTGGTACCAGTAGATATCGAACAGATCAACTAACCAAAAAGGTGCCTCAAAAGGTTCTTCATCATATTCCCATAATTCCACGTTTGCAGCGAATGTTCAAGTGTAACAGCATAGCACAGTTTATGGATTACCATGCAAAGAATAGAAGTGGAGATGGTGTTCTTCGAATGCCTGCAGATGGTTCTGCATTTAGAGAAATCGAGGAAAAATATGTAGATTTTAAAAATGAACCTCGTAATGTCAGGCTTTCATTGGCAGTTGATGGTGTTAATCCATTCAGAGAGCTTAGATCTACTTACTCAGTGTGGCCTATTTTCGTTATCAACAATAACATTTTTCCTTGGATGTCAATAAAGAGGGAGCACATAATGTTGACTATGATTATTCCATGTATTTGATACATTATTTCTTTGAATGTAACATTTTCATTTCTCTCGTTGTTTGAATAAATATATATTTTATTTATTTACTTACTTATATATACATATATCATGGGAGTAATTATTATGTTCCGTAATTTTGAACAATTAGGTAAGTACCAGGTCAAAGATATGAATGTATATATTGAGCCTCTTATCGATGAGCTAATACATTTATGGCATGGCATCACTATGTATGACATCACTAAACCAATCAAGCAGAAGAGATTTCAATGTCGTGGAATGCTTGTATGGACAATTCATGATGCCCCAGGACTAACACATGTTTGTGGTATGTAATATTTCATTGCACTTTAATATTATACATAATTATCTAAATTAGATATACCATATTGCATGTTTTAAAAATGATCTCATAGTATATTAATTGTTATTGATCCATCTATTGCAGGTCTTCAAACAAAGGGTAGATTTGCATGTCCAGTTTGTGGCCCTAAGATGAAGTATCGTCATTCAGCAGACTTAAAAAAGATGGTGTTTGATGAGTTTAGGCACTTCCTCCCTAGGAACCATAAGTATCGTACTACCGAAAAACATCTTTTCAATGATAAAGAAGAAACTAGATTAAAACCACGAAGAATGACACCTCAGTTGTGGATGTTGGAATATAATAGAATTAATAATCGTCAAGCAGCTGGTACGTAATGTGTGTGTGTATATATATATATATATATATATATATATATTATTTGTTTATGTAATGTTTGGAATTTTTGTTTTAACTAATGAATTTATTTTATTGTATTTTATAATTAATATTGTTCTGATTTATTTTATTCTTTGATATCAAGGTCATCATCGCCATGAAGGTACTAATATTGTACTTCCACCTGGAATGAAATGTTATCCTTCTCAATTCGCGAGGTTGCCCTACTATGAGGACCTAAAAATAGCTCATTTGTTTGATACAATGCATGTCGGGAAGAATGTGACAGAAATGTTATGGCAAACCATCGATGGTGCACATGATAGAGATAAAATTGACAAAATTTGTGCTGACATTGAGAAATCAAATCATGCAATGAAAAGTGTGATCGACGGATCAAATAACAATGGAGGTCGAAATTATAATAATATTCCATGGTTATTAATAGAACAACAAAGCAATGATGTAAAAGAGGTCATTAGAAGAATTAAATTTCCAACAGGTTTTGCTTCAAACATAAATAATATCTTAACGAAGAAAGGTGACTTCAATGGGGTGAAAACACATGATTGGCATACCTTTATTAAGGTAATTTTTTTGGTATACGTTTTTGTTTGTTATTGCTTGAATACATATTTTAAATTTTCCTTTTTTCTGTTTAATTTGGAAACCAATAATGATTCATTTTTTATTGTTATAGTATGTTCTACCTGTATCTCTCCCAAACGACTTCGACAACAATGTCAAACAAGTTATATATGGTCTTAGTAAATACATGAGGTAAGTAGTTTTGATTTATACGCAAAATCTAATTGCTACAATTTATTTTTGTACTTGATGACATGATATATTAATTTACTTGTAATGAAATATATATTATGTTTCATTGAAATAACCTTGCGTAATGATTTGCAGATGGTTGTCATTGAAATAAATCCATCAAGATGAAATAAAGTATTGGAAGAGAGAAATTCCTCGGCTAATGTGTGAAATGCAAAAGTATCTACCTCCAGCATTTTTCAATGCACAAGAACACTACTTGATACACCAAGTTGAGGAGATTGAAATGTGTGGACCAATACACACAAGGTCAATGTGGATGGTCGAGAGGCACCTGAAATCCTTGAAGGCTTTGGTTAAACAAAGAGCACGACCTGAGGGTTCTATGGTGGAGGGACATGTGGTATATCAATCCATGGTGTATATTAGTCATTATCTTCCTAAATTAGCTGCGCCAGTCATGAAGGCGGTGGATTGAATTTGGGATGTGAACTCCATCAAAAAATTTGAAGAGGAGCACCTGTTGGGAAAAGGTAGAATGAAGAAAGTGAGAGGTAAAAGATTTATTATGTATAATACATATAATGTTTCATTTTTTTACATCATGTATATGATCATTATATTCATTCAGGTTTTATTCTTTCATAGTTTATTAATTAATATAATTTACCATGGTTATAAGTAATATTTATTAATATTGGTGAATTATTGTTTTTTTATTCAGGTGCTCAAGATTATGAGGCGCTACTTTTATACAATGAAAACAATCTTGAGTGGATGAGTGAATGGATTGAAACATGTAAAGCACATAACGACGGTAGGTTATCATGGCAACTACTATCTGAATTGATTAGAGAAGTGTATCTTAGTGGAGATGGGAACGTTACGGACAGGGAAATCGATTTAGCATATGGTGTGAAAGATAAAAAGGTAAGCAATTAATTCACCTATTTATAATGTGACAAGAAGTTTGATTTTTCAGTTAATTTTCATGTTGTGTAAATTATATGTTTAATTATTAATTGAGAATGCATCTTTTTCATGTTTGGCATATTGCAGTTGAAACACCACAAGGCTATGTGGTGCAATGGTCGTCAATTTCGCGTTAAACAGTTGGATGATAACAGAAAAACTTCTGATAGTGGGATAAATGCAGTATTCCAGGTCACTAATGTTTCCTCCAGGAGTGACAGACATCCTCGAGAATCTGAAAATAGATATTATGGGTTCTTAGATGATATAGTTGAGTGTGACTTTAATTCCTTCAAAATAGTTTTTTTCGACTTAAAATGGTATAGGCTATGAATGAATGTATGTGATGATGATAGAACACTTATTCAACATGACAATGGATTTCCAATGGTTAAAACATTGCAGTTTGAAGCAGGAAAAGATCGTTATGTTTTTCCAAGCCAATGCGAACAAGTCTTTTACTCAGAGGTTCCAGGTGAGAACGAATGGTCATTTGCTATTAGATATGATCCAAGAGGAAGGCCAATAGAGTATACTGTAGAGGAAGAAGATGATATTGATCAAGAAGAAGATGATGCAGTGGCAGATGAGCAGGAAGATGCATGGACAGATGAAGAAGATATCTTAGAAGATGAACCAGGAATAGGAGATGAGGCAACAATTATTGATGATGATGTCGATGAGGATATTATTGAAAATGACATAATTGATGATGATGATGACATGGTCGATCATTTAAACACCGTTTCTAAATCAGATGTTGATATAGATGTCGATCAGTTGGATGAAGATCAAGAAGATACAGAAGAATATTGATACAGATATTATGTTCGAGTATGAGCTGGTATGTTATAAATTTATATTTTAATATGTAGGAATTATTGTCTGTTGGGAAAAATACTGAGAGGGGGGGTGAATCAGTATTTAGGGCTGACTGAAAACTTTTCACCAGAGATCTTATTATGCTGTTAATTCTTTACTTGGATTATTGCATCATTCTTTTAGTAAACATGTGAAAAGAAATAACAGAATAAGCCATTACACAAAAGGAACACATATGAACACCAGTATTTAAGGTGGAAACCCAATTTGGGAGAAAACCACCGCTACTGTCGTCTCAGTCTTCAATATTTATTATAAAGAAAACATCTTACAATTTTGTGCTGGCGCAGACTCATACTAGCACGCAGGCACCAACCTGCAGAAGGCTTCAACCTTCTCTCGTTCTCCAGCCTCTCCTGGAAGGGAGCTTTGACCCCCTGATTTAACACCAACTTGAACTGGCAGAAAGCTTCCACTTCTATGCAGAAGAGTTCAACCCTCAGATCCACCGAATTTATTCAATTTCTTCATCAGACTTGCATCAGATCTTTATTATTTCTTTGCTGATCTTCCTAGAGCTTTTTCATTTCCTCGATCAACTCCATAGGTGCATCATGGATTCAGCGTTATCAGACAACAGAGTTCGATCATGCAGATCTCATAAAGAGATTTTTATTTACAATTCCTTTGCATGCACACCTCGTACTATGATTCTCATCACCTTATATTTTTTTTTCAGAAAGAAAAAAACGCTGTTTGAATTAACAGTGCATAGTTCGACATAACATTCCATCAAGGCTAATGAAAAAACCTGATAAAAATAACCTATCCATCTCATGCACAACTTCTAAGGAAGAAGGTGTCAAGACAGAGGATTAAGTTTTGACCAATTAAACATAACAGGGGAAATATCACCCAATACAAATATCGAGTCCATAAAACATCAGGACTCTACCATATCATAAGCCATAGGGACGAGGAATAAGATCTGGCTCGCTTGTGGAAATAGACATCCCAAGAAGACAGAGATGAACCGCAAAATTGTAGATATAGATAGTAAGTATGGACCTGTATGCATTAAAAACTAAAAAAAAAACGGAGCCTATATATTCCTACGGCAGAAATCTGTTAGAAAAGTAATTGAGCCCCACATATCAGGTCGGCATCTGATGAAAAGATCCAGGCTCACATGAACGCACTTGATGCCAATTCAAAAACCTGTAGACAAAAACAAGGAAAAACAGGCTCGCTTGATGGATCAGCACATGGGAACAAATCTCTGCAGGCTCGCTTGATGGATCAACAATTGTGTAGAATGGATTTGTAGCTTTTTGGGTAGTTTTCGCCTATAGTTTTCGGATCAATATAGTTTTCGCCTTTATTGAAACCATGGGTAAAAACCATTCAATTGCTAATGGTATTATTAAAATTCGAACCAATCCAAATAATACTATAGCCAAGATAAAGTACCAATAGCGTGCCGCTGATGGTTTCCTTTCTTTTATTTATCAAATTCGTGGAATTTGATAAATAAATATTATTCACAACATTTGGCAATTAAATATATAATAGAACTTTATATTAATAACCAGCGCTTTTATCAAAAGGCTTTTAAATAGACCTTTGGTTCCAGCCCCACATACATAATCGACGGCCCAATCAACATAATTTAAAAAACTGGGGCCCATCGCTTACGATTGTTTCCATCCGACGACGGAGAACACATCGCTCGACATCAGATGACCTGACGGATATCGTTTGTTGATGATGCACAGATGATAACGCGCCATGGCGCGCCGTACCTTGGGTAACTTTCGCGCATCTATAGCAAATGAACACCGTCCGATGACCCCTTCCCAGATCAACGGTGCTTATCAATATTGCTCGGCATCCTGGGTCGATCAATAACGCGCGATGGCGCGCAGTGACAAGCGGTTTTGTGGAGTCATACAAGGACGTGTGTCGCGCGTTCTATGGAATCGCACCCATACCTCTTGAAAACTGCTTTCCCGTCGAAGGTGGTGCGATAGAAACCACAAACCACCTTTACTGTTTTCTCGGTCATGGTTCCGCTCTTCCACGCAGGGTTCCGTCGCGCTTCCGTTTGTTATGTTCCACCTCTTTCCTTCCAGGTTCCGTTCATGATTCCAAAGGGTTAGTCCGTGTTCCACCGAAAGTTCAATGCCAAATACTCTGTTTTAGTTCTTTCGCGTTATAACTAGTTTGCTCTCACTCCTCGTGCCTTTCTCCATGAAAGCCAGTCAGCTCCTTACTAATAGAGTAGACCCTTCCATCATATATTTAACGAATATATATAACTCCACTGTCTACCAGTTTGGATACACTGTCAACCGTATTAACATCGGTTCCTCGATCAACATATAGAGCACAGGGTTTCTTACAGATGTCAATTATCCTTCATCAGGATGCATACATATGTTCACACATGAATTAACTCGTCCTTACTTATATCGATTCTCCATTAAATACAGAGCTTGCCATCAAGGACAATCATATAATAGGATACAGGAAACATATTGCCAACATTGTCTTTAAATAATTTACTAATTATACGGGTTTGTTGCATGTTGTTTATTATTTCAAACCAATAAATAATGGCCTTACTATTGTTTATTATTTTGCAGGATTCGCAGGATTCATTTGATTCTATGGTCAGGTCTCTGAAAAAACCAATTAAACACTTAAATAGTCAAGATATGGAAGACAGGCCTTACCCCCACCATAAATTGCTGAAAAACCGGCCTTCAGTTCAGCTTGTTGTGCTGAAGACGAGGGTGGATTTGCAGATCAGTTGAATGAAAATGAATCAGATATTCGGGATGCTTTTGAGGGCAGATCCATAATCCCCATAGATGAAGATCCCATTGTTGCAGAATTTCTGTCTGTGTTGAAGCACAAGTATAGTGTTGTATCGGAATACAAATTAGAGGACAACTATACCAAGTCTAAATCAACTAAATCCAGTTCTAATGCTCTTGAACTTACAGAATTAAAGCCAGAAGCAGGATTTACAATCTCTAATGGGAACGGGTATGGTAGTTCCAATATTGGATTGGGTGTCTGGAGCTCTGCAATAGGCACTGGACCTGATCGTAATGAACCCCAACTAATTCAATGTGATGAAAATATGGACTTTGATGATGATCAGGAAAACAAGCCAGAGCATTTTTGCAATATTGAAGAAACTGAAGAGGTTTCCTGTGATCGATTGAATCAACTCAGCCATAAGACATCTACTGCAGGCTGGTTTGTATCAGAAGGAGAATCGGTTTTGCTTTCCCATGATGATGGATGCTGCTCTTTTCACGATATAGCAAATTCAGAGGTGTGGAGGTTTTAATTATTGTACTTAATTTTGGGGTTTATGGGTGTTATAATTTATACATTTTGGGATTTTCTACTAGAAATAGGGAAAAGCCTAGGGGTTAGATTATTCTCATGGTTTAAATTTCTATATTTGAAATAAAATTCACCAATTTCTGTTTAAAAAAATGATTTTCCTAAATATTTGATGTAGTTTAAATAGGATGTAGTTCATTTCAAAGACTGTTGAAATTTTCTAGAAACTATGATTGGGATTTCAAGAATATTTATGCGCTCCTTAAATTTTCCCTTAACATAAAGGGCAGTTGATATATGAGTAATACTCAGTATTTTTTTTTTCCAATCTCCAGGAGAAGGCTGAATATAAAGCTCCATATGGGCTTACCCCAAACATGTGGGGTGATTGCTGGTTGATCAGAGCAGCTGGTTCAGATGGTCGCTCTGGTAAATATGTTGTGACAGCATCTGCAGGTTGTACATTGGACTCAGGTTTTTGTTCATGGGACTTTTATAATAAAGAAATTATGGCATTCCATACTGAATCAGAGGCCTTCACTTCAACGTCCAGTACCATGTCTCAAGTTTTGGCAGAGAGGGATGTCTCGGGGAGAAATTTTCGCTTTGCAAATGTTGTGCCAGAGAATCAACATTAGTGGTACAGGGCATGTGGGCCTCTTATGGTATCTACTGCTAGTGCCCAAAATACAGTTAATATTTATGGTATTCGTGATGGAGATCCTGTGATTTCAATGTGTTTGTTTTGAAAGTTTAGGTTTCATAGTAAATCATCAATGGGCTCTAAAATAAGGCCACATTGAAATCTTGGATACATGTTTCATGCCAAAATCAGTTGTATCTTCCATAAATACACAATCTTGGACCACTCTGTATAAATCTGCTTCTTGGACAATATTACATCTCCCTCATTATACAGGTGGTGTTTTTACATGCATAGCAAAGGCATTGTTTTGGCAATCATTTTTTAAGTCACTAGATATTGTGGGTACAAGGATCTAGGGTCTCCACATGAAACTGTGTTGCCCGGAGACTCACTCTGCCTGTCCTTAAATTTGTAAACATAGTAGTATGCCAATGCTTCTTTCATTTTGTATGCATAAGATGATTTTTTGTCAAAGTCCATAATTATTTTTAAGTTTTATCCATCCCAGTTTTGTTGTGAATGCACAGGTTTTTGGCTCAACACATATCTGTTATATCTTTGTACTTTTCCTTTACTAACTATTTGAAATTTCTAGCTATATTTAGAGGTGTCTTTTAAGGGATGAGGGGAATTACTTGGATTTAGTGCTGCCAGGCTTATCATTTATTCTCCAAATGAAGCCCTGTAATCTGTAACACTATATGGGCATGCAGCTCACTTGTTAAAATATAGTTGATACAATACGTTGTACATGAAGCCTGGACTTGTGTACATTCCTGGAATATATTAATTTGCAGGCATGCTTAAAAGAGAGATAGGTTTTGATAAAATCAAAAACCCTGAACATGAAGAAAAAAAGAGGCAATTATTTTATACAGATAGAACCAAGACACTATCTCCTCATTAATAACAAAACCTCAGTCCAAAAATCATATGTACAAATTATAGAAGTCGAAAGTTGAAAATTTCTGAAATGGAACCAGGCCCTTTTCAAAAGAATAAATTTAGTAAAAACGAGGGTGAAGAAAGTTATCTTATCAAAATTTCCACATACTGTGTTAGCAAGGAATGACTATGAGTCCTGAGTAGTGAGACTGAGTAATTGCTCTTTTTCTGCAGGTTGTAGTTCTCTTCTCCAACACGATGAAAAGAAAATTCTTAGCTTTGGAGTCTGAAGCCCGAGTCACAACTTGGAAGTTGGTAAGGAAAATTATCAGGGTTGTTGCCAGTTGGCTTGGAGTTCGCAGCCTAATTAATTTTCTTTAATGCATTTCCTTCAATGCTGCGCCAGTTGTCACTGGCCAGCAACCTTTAAAATAAAATTTATTAGACCCGTCACGCTACGAGGAAAATTTGACGTGATCACTGATCATTGATTTCTTATTGTGATAACAAACATTGGAGATTTACTGTCCTGTTTTAAAGTTTCATTTTTTTTTTAAATTGAAACCGCCGTCGGCATACCGACGCCTTGTAAGCGTCGCTCTTCTGACGTTTTGAACGATTTCCATTTTCGTCGGTCTTGTGACATCCGTCGATATTGCGACAGTTCTAGAAACGTCGGAAGAGCGACAGAAAAAAGAGGTCGGAAGGGCGACGTTCAAAATTTCGGACCACATTTCGTCGGAATTGCGACAGTTCTTCCTGGCGTCGATATTGTGACGCTTCTGGAAAGCGTCGGTCTTGTGACACTTTTGCAATACGTCAGTCTTCTGACACTTTTGTACGGCGTCAGAAATGCTACAGTTTAGACACGTCGGAAGAGTGACAGTATAAAGACGTCGGAAGAGTGACGTTCAAAACGTTGGACGACATTTCGTCGGAATGGCGAGACTTTACAAACGTCGGAAGAGCGACGTTAAAAACGTCGGACGAAATTTCGTCGGAATCGCGACACTTTACAAACGTCGGTTTGGGAGACGTCGGAAGACAACGCGTGTTTGGAAGCGACGGGGAAGTGTCGGTAGTGCGACACTTTGTAAGGGCATCGGAATTGCGACCGCACAACAAACCACGTTTTGGCCGTCAGAAATTGCGCCAAATCCTCTAGTGCATCAAGATAAAGTTTATGGTATGTACTGGCAGGTGGAGGAGGGGGCCGACCACCTCACAATAAGACCATTGTGCTATGACTGTGGTAGAGGCTCCGAACTAGATGTGCTTAGCGCATTAAACCACCACTTAATCACACTTAACTCTAATTAATCCTATATTATCATTGGCTGTCATTTTGGCAGAGTCTGCCATTTTCTATGGAACTCCACATTTGGTGGAGTTAACTGGAGTTCTCTCCAGTTTTGGAGGGGTTTCCTATGTTCATCGGTGGTTTTCATTGATTTCAACCCAAGAAGCACCAAGGGCTACCCCGATCTTCCATGGTAATTTTGACCTACCGAATTACTATATTCTGTGTTAATAATATTTTTGATGGTTTCTACTTGTCGAGATGTTTCTTTTGATATATGGAATGCCATGTAATTCTTCACAGTTTGAGAGATATTCATGTTTGAATTTTGTAACCCAGTTAGTGGGATAAAACCCCATGGGGTTGTGGCATGGGTCATTGAGAAGTTAATAATTAATAATTTTTAAGCTCCTAAAATCCCTCCTATGTTCACTTGTTGAAGACTCTATCAACCTAAAAATTTATATAAATTGTGATCCTCATATCCTCCTCATGTAGGGATTTCACTACTTGAAACAGGTCATCATGGAATTTTCGCTATACATTTTTTTCTGCAAAGGTTCAGAAACTAAAATTTTTATGAGGTGAAGCCAAAATCCTAAGGAAGCTCTTGTAAAAATTTTAGATCATGGTACGCAATATTTTCGGAGATATGATCTGTGGAAGTTATGGTTTTTGCAGGCTCCTGAACTTCATCTCAAAGAGGTGACCTTGGGAAATCGTCATAAATCTCTCTCTGAGTATCGGATTGAAATTATGTAAAAAGTGGCATCTAGTGCACAGATTTTAGTTTTCACCGTATCAATTTCAAATTCGAATGAAGAAACAGTGACACGTGGAATGATGTACAAGTTCGTTCTACTAAACTAGTCCATAATTAGGGAATTTTCAGAGATTGGGCATAACTCTCTCTTGAAGAATCAAAATTGGGTCAGACCCATGGCATTGGAAAGAAGACTCAGAGGAATACTACAGGACCAAAACTCACATATTTCGGATCTAAAATAATAGAGATACACCAGATTCAATATCGAGCTCCTAGAAGGCAAGAAAAAGCTAGATCATGTGTTGCCAAGGGCTGCAAAGGACCAGAATTTTTAGGGCAGCAAAGAAAAGCAAGGTGCAGCAGAGGGTAGCATGACAAGAGCAGAAATTAAGGTGCATAACAACAGCAATAATTTCACCACATGAAGTCTTCAATGGGCAGCACTGCATACAGTCATTATAAAGGTATCATTGTACTAAGTCATTGTAAATGCATCATTGTAAAAATTGTACAAGTGTCTATCTACCAAGAGTTGAAGAGGCAGTGTAGGGAGGTCTAGGATCATCATTAGGTGGTTGTTTCATAGTTGGGGTTATGATATAGTGTGTCTTCTTCTTCTACATCATTCTATATCATTGTAAAGTGGACCATTTTCCCTAGTACAAGAGTCCATTCTTCTTTTATTCTTCTATAGGGTGGTAGGGTGGTGCTAGGCTAGTGCATGAAGTCACCAACAGGTTCAAGCCTGTGAAAAATTTAGGGTGTTAGGGTGATTCTAGGGTGATTTATAGCTCATTGGGTATTGGGGCATCCATTCATTTGGCTATTGAAGAATATCAGGCGTTGGAGCATCCATCCAGTGGGAGCTGGAGAAGAATGATTTTCTAGATTTTAGGAAGTTGGAGCTTTATTTTAAATTGGAATTGAATATTAAAGAATTATTAGAATAACATTCATGTGGTTTTTTTCCTATAGAGGGTTTCCACCTTAAAAACTGTGTGCATTTTTGTTCCTTTTGTTTACTGCTATCATTGCACAAACACTGATAATAATTGAAGATTAACTAATGCTATGAAATATTAATAATAATACTAATTGAAAGGAATATTGATTCACCCCCCCTGTCAGTATTTCCAACAATTGGTATCAGAACTTGGTTCCTTCAATAGCAGTTTAACAGCTGGAAGGAGGTCATGGAGCATACCAAGAATGGTGTACCTCTGTTCAATGAAAATAATTATGCACTCTGGAAAGGAAGAATGGATGTCTATCTCTTGGTGCAAGGTTACGAAGTATGGGACACTGTTCAAAATGGCTTTACACCAACCACAAATGAACAAGGTAAGAAGAATTTGGTAAATCATGCAAAATCAAAGAATATTATTATCAGTGGACTTATTGAATTTGCTTATCATAAGGTGTTGGGTTGTAAAACGACCAAAAATGTATGGGAAAAGCTTGAGAATATATATGCAGGTGACTCAAATTTCAAAGAATCAAAGCTTCAAATCTATAGAGAAAAATTTGAGCAACTCAGAATGAAAGAAGATGGCAACATTGTTGCATACTTCTCATACGTTGATGAAATAACCAACACTCTGGAAGGATTGGGAGACCTAGTTGACGAGAAGACTATTATACGAAAGATTCTTAGAATGTTACCAAGGAGATTCAACCCAAAGGTATCGGTCTTATAATACATTGCAAATATGGACAAACTCAGCAAAGAGGAATTACATGGAGTTCTCATAGCATATGAAATGAGACTTGATGAAGAAGAGGGTACTTCGCATCTAGAAACTGTGTTCGTTGCATCTAAGAAACCAATAAGGACAAACAACTTTCAATTGAAAAGACATGCACCTGCAAGTGTGAAGAAAAGGGAGATGGTGAAGAAGGTCTTTCAGATGAAGAATATGCTTACTTTATGAGAAAACTAAAAACTGGTAACGGAAAATTCAAAGGTAAAGTTCCATTGATATGTTTCGGCTGTGGTGAGGTTGGGCATTTCACAGCAAAATGTCTAAACAGAAGTGATGGCAACCCAAAAGGAAAGAACGAATTTAAGAAATTCAACAAGAAAGGATCCAAAAGGAACATTCTCTCTAAAGAAGATAGCTCATCATCTGATGAAGACAGTGACAGCGAATAAGAAGCCAATGAGAGAGTATTGTTTATGGCCAAGCACAATAAACAAGAGGTATCAAACAACGAAGAAGAAGGGTTGACCATAGAATAATTTTCTAAGGAGGCAATCAGGCTTATAAAAGAGGTCAAGGTTGAGAAGATCCCTTCCAATACTCTTGAAGAACAAGTTCAAGGTCTCAAAATTGAAGTTGAAGAACACAAATTTATTGAAGAGTCACTTCAAAAGAAGTTGGAAGAAAGCAACCAAGAAAGGGAAGTATTAGAAGCCGAAGTAGTCTCGATTCGTAAGGAAGTGAAGAAGGGAAAAATTGTCCAAAACTATACCAACAACTCAAGGGCATTGGAAGAACTCATCAACAATTAACGATCTTACAACGACAGAGCTGGCCTCGGTTACAAAGAAGATGAAGCAAGACCTTCTACAACAAAATACAATGAACCTATGAGATCTGACATGCATGTAGACTTCATTGGACAAGATTCGCAAGAACATCCATGGAAGACAATTCCTCGACGAATATTTCCATCCAGTTACCAACATATTTTTCATGGCTATTGTTATTCATGTGGAAAATTTGGTCATAAAGTTGTAGAATGTTGCACGTACCTTAGGAACCAATACAATTCCAGGAGATCCTTCAAATATGAACCTCCCAGGGCTCAATGAAACATCAATAGATTTTAAAATTTAAGAAATAATATGGAATGTTACAAATGTCATAACTTTGGAAACATAGCCAGAGACTGCAGACTTGAAAATCCTCCAGAATAATCTTCAAAGCCACAGAACGAACGAACATAGAAGAAGAAGAAGACTGATAATTGTGCTCTCGCTCTCAAGGCTCAAAACAACAAAGATGTGTGGTATGTTGATAGTGGGTGATCAACGCATATGACTAGAGATAGAAAGAAATTTTTATATTTGAAAGAGAAGAAGGATGGAACCGTATCAGGTACCGTCACTCTCGGAAGCAAAGATGTTCTAGCCAAGAATGTTATATTGGTTGAAAACATGAATCACAATCTGCTCAGTGTTGGAAAAATGTGTGATCAAGGACACACAATTATATTCAACTCCACAAAATGTGAAATCAGGAAAGGAAGGTATGGTAAAATTGTGGCTACAGCAAGTCAAGCTCCAAATGACATATATGTTCTGGATGAAACAACTAAAGCATGTCTACTAGCTAAAGAAGATGAAAGTTGGTTATGGCACAAATGAATGGGTCACATAAACTTTGACAATCTTGTTAGGATAAGAAAAAAGGAAGCAGTACAAGAAATGTCAAAAATCTCAAACCTTCCAACACACTATGTGAGGCCTGTTGGCACGGTAAGCAGAAAAAAGTCCAATTTAAAACAAAATAACACTTTGCATCATATCCATTGGAATTGATACATACTGATCTATGTGGTCCTGTGAGAACAAAAGGCTTAGATGGAGAATTATATTTCATGTTAATGATACATGACTATAGTAGGATGACAGCCGTCAATTTCCTAAAGAAAAAATATGAAGCATTTGAGTGCTTTAATATCTACAAGGAGTTGGTTGAAAATGAAACTGATTTGAAAATAAAGTGTCTAAGATCAGATAATGGCAGAGAATTCACTTCAAAATTATTTCAGCAATACTGTGACGAAAATAGAATAAAAAGACAATTTTCAACAGCACGAACACCTCAACAAAATGGAGTTGCTGAAAGAAAGAATAGAACCGTATTTCAGAATCTTCGGAAGAAAATGTTATATCAAAAGAGAAGATCAAAATTTGGGTAAGTTTGAACCACATGTTGATGAAGGTATCTTTGTTGGTTACTCATGAAAAATAAAGGCCTATAAATGCTATAATCTAAGACGAAAATAGATAGTGGAGAGCATAAATGTTACATTTGACGAAGATGGTTTTCTAACAAATAATGATGAGGATCTAGAATATTTGAAACTTGAGACAGAGGCTGAAAAAGACACAGAGAAAATTCTAGAACAAGAAGCAACTATCAACCAGGAAGAAGTAAATAATGATCATCAAGATATATCGGAACAACAACAATAAGCTCCTCCAAAGAGAACAAAATAATGGATTCAAAAGAACCATCAATCAAATCAAATCATTGGTGACATAAATGAAGGTCAGCAACTTCGTTCATCACAACAAGCTCACATTTCTTTTCTAGCAACCTTTGAGCCTAGTAGTTTTGAGGAAGCCAGCTAGAATGAACATTGGGTAGCAGCTATGAATGGAGAATTGGATCAAATCGATAAGAATAACACCTGGGAATTAGTTCCACGACCAAAAGATAAAATTTTCCTTGGGACTAAACGGGTGTTCAGGAACAAATTGAAAGAAGATGGACAAGTTGCCAGAAACAAAGCAAGATTGGTTTGCAAAGGCTATGCACAAGTGGAAGGAATTGATTTCGACGAAATATTTGCACCAATTTCCATAATGGAAGCCATCCGAATGTTTCTCACCTATGCGTGTTCAAGAAAAATCAAAGTCTACCAAATGGATGTTAAATCTTCATTTCCGAATGGCAAATTAGAAGAAGAAGTCTACATCGAACAACCTAAAGGTTTTCTACTATCGAAAAAAGAAGACTATGTTTGTAGGCTAAAGAAGGCTCTATATGGTCTCAAGCAGGCTCCCAGAGCATGGTATGCTCGTCTTGATGGATATCTACATCAACAAGGGCTCAAGAAAGGTATTGTTGATAGCAATATTTATGTACAAATAGATAAAGATAATTTAACAATCATTGAGGTATATGTGGATGATATAATATTTGGTAGTAGTGATGATCGACTAAGTAAGAAATTTTCTACAAAGATGCAAAGTGAGTTCGAGATGTCTTTACTTGGTGAGCTAACATACTTCTTAGGGCTTCAAATATATCAGAAATAGAAAGGAATATTTATATTTCAAGCCAAGTACATCAAGGAAATGCTCAAGAAATTCAAAATGGAAGATTGCAAACCCGTCCTTACTTCGATGGTAACATGTTGCAAATTGAGCATAGACGACTCATCTAAGGATGTGGATCAGAGGTTGTACAGATCTATGATTGGTAGTCTTCTATATGTAACAGCCTCTCGGCCAGATGTTACGCAAGAAATTGGACAAGTAGCAAGATTCCAAGTAGCACCAAAAGAATCACATATTATTTCCGTCAAAAAAATTCTTCAATATCTAAAGGGCACAAAAGAATATGGCTTGTTGTATCCCAAGGGTAACAATCTCATTATTCAAGCCTTTATAGATGCATATTGGGCAAGAAGCACTGACGATCGCAAGAGTACTAGTGGAGCAACATTCTATCTAGGTGGTTGTCTCGTATCATGGTTGAGAAAAAAGAAAACCTCAATCTCGTTATCTACAACAGAAGCAAAATACACTGCAGTGGCAACATGTTGTACTCAAGTCCTCTGGATGAAACAAAATTTGCAAGATCTTCAAGTACAATTCAGTGAGCCTATTCCCATATTCTGTGACAACACTAGTGCCATCAGCATCTCCAAGAATCCTGTCATGCATTCAAAAACAAAACACATTCCAATCAAATATCATTTTGTTAGAGAACAAGTCGCTGAAAAGAATATAAAACTTGAGTATGTTGGTACAAAATAACAAATCGTTGATATCTTTACTAAACCTTTACCTCTTTAAGCATTTGAATATCTTCGCCAGAAGCTTTGGATTCTCCCAAGTTCTCATTATATTTTCCTTATTCATAATATAAAGGGGGAGTGGAAGTGTGTACAGGTCCGCAGGATGGTTATGTGTCAGGGGGAGTGGAAGTGGAAGTCCGCAAGATGGTTGTGTGTCAAGGGGAGTTACCCTTTGCCATTGATGTCAGAGAGGGAGATAATTTTGTAGGAAGAGGTGTCATAATCACAAGGGGAGTACTTGTGTTGCCATCAATGCCAAAGGGGGAGATTTTTTATCAGTGGTTGTCATTGATGTCAACCCAAGAAGCACTTGGGGCTACCCCAATCTTGCATGGTAATTTTGACCTACCAAATTACTATATTCTAGGTCAAGAATATTTTTATGGTTTCTTCTTGTCGATATGTTCCGTTGATATATGGCACGCCATGTAATTCTTCACGGTTTGAGAGATATTCATGTTTGAATTTTGTAACCCCAGTTAGTGGGCTAAAACCCCATGGGGTTGTGGCACGGGTCATTGAAAAGTCAATAGTTAGTAATTTTTAAGCTGCTAAAATCCCTCCCACGTTCACTTGTTGAAGACCCTCTCAACCTAAGCATTTATATAAATTGTGATCCTCATATCCTCCTCATGTAGGGATTTCGCTACTTGAAATAGGTCATCATGGAATTTGCGCTATAAATTTTGTTCCGCAAATATTCAGAAGCTAAAATTTTTATGAGGTGAAGCCGAAATCCTGAGGAAGCTCCTCTAAAAATTTCAGATCATGGTGCACGATATTTTCAAAGATATGATCTGTGGAAGTTATGGTTTTTGCAGGCTCCTGAACTTCATCTCAAAGAGGTGACCTTGGGAAAATCGTCATAACTCTCTCTCTGAGTATCAGATTGGAATTCTATAAAAAATAGAGGATATTGCACGAACTGTAGTTTTCATTGTATAATTTTCAAAGTCGAATAAAGAAACAGTGACATGTGGCACGTCATACAAGTTCACTCTACTGAAGCAGTCCATAATTAGGGCATTGTGAGAGATTGGGCATAACTCTCCCTTGAAGAATCCAAATTGGGTCAAACCTGTGGCATTGGAAAGAAGACTCAAAGGAATACTACCAGACCAAAAATCACATATTAGGGATCTGAAATAATAGAGATACACTACATTCAATATAGAGCTCCTAGAAGGCAATAAAAAGCTATATCATGTATTGTCAAGGGCTTCAAAGGACCAAAATTTATAAGGCAGCAAAGTAGAACAAGGTGCAACATAGGGTAGCATGAAAAGAGAAGAAATAAAGGTGCAGAACAGAAACAAGAAGTTCACCACATGAAGTCTTCAAGTGGGCAGCACTGCATACAATCATTATAAAGGTATCATTGTACTAAGTCATTGTAAATGCATCATTGTAAAATTGTACAAGTGTCTATCTACCAAGAGTTGAAAAGGTAGTGTAGGGAGGTCTAGGATCATCATTAGGGGGTTGTGTCATAGTTGGGGTTATGGTCTAGTGTATCTTTTTCTTTTACATCATTCTATATCATTGTAAAGTGGACCATTTTCCCTGGTACGAGAGTCCATTCTTCTTTTATTCTTCTATAGGGTGGTAGGTTGGTGCTAGGCTGGTGCATGAAGTCACCAATAGGTTCAAGCCTGTGAAAAATTTAGGGTGGTAGGGTGGTGGTAGGGTGAGTTGTAGCTCATTGGGTGTTGGGGCAACCATTCAGTTGACTACTGAAGAATCTCGGGCTTTGGAACGTCCATCCAGTGGGAGCTGGAGAAGAATGATTTTCTAGATTCTAGGAAGTTGAAGCTTTATTTTCAATTGGAGTTGAATATTAAAGAATTATTAGAAAAACATTCAGGTGATTTTTTTCCCGAAGAGGGTTTCCACCTTAAAAATTGTGTGCATTTGTGTTCCTTTCGTTTACTGCTATCATTGGACAAACACTGATAATAATTGAAGATTAACTAATTCTATGAAATATTAAAATAATACTAATTGAAAGGAATACTGATTCACCCCCCCTCTCAGTATTTCCAACAATCCTAGGCCAAAATTGAATGAACCATAACTTTTGCAAAATTCAACCATTTTTGGCTCAGAAAGAGTCTATCCTAGCATATTTGGACATTCTGAGAGTTGGGAGCAGGTTTCAGGAGTAGTAGAGGATTGCAAACAACACTTTTTTCCATTTTGAGCTAATAGAGAGGCCCAAACCATGGAAGTTGAACAAAGGAGATGTAGCCCAGGAGGGGTGAACTCCTTCATCAAAACATTGTGTTAATGGATCATTTAAAGGTTTTTTGTACATTTTATTGTTGTTTTTTATAACTTTGTTTTAATTTTAAAGTGCTCACGAATTTAACATAAAAATTGATGCAAATACCTATTTTAACACTCACAAACACCTCAAGGAAACCTATTCACATGAAGCAAATGATAACAAATTTTTTATAATTCTGAAGATGAAATTAGCACATAGAAACTAACATTCAGATTCAGATCAAGGTGGTATCAGAGCAAGGTTATTTTCTTGATATTTGCTTGAATTTTGTGCAAGTAGGGTTTTAAGGGTTGCAAATTTGTGATGCTTACAAGGTTAAAGTTGCAAAGAGGAGAAGGGAAATTGTTGGTTGCTAGTCCTGAGGTTAGGATCAGAAGAGGGAGAGCCACAAGGCCACAGTATCCACCCAAATTTTTACTCCCATCTGCACTTGAAGCACCCCAAGTTATATCTCTAGCTGATATTGAGGAGGTACAAGTAGTGCCAGAAGTTGATATTATATCCATAGCGATCATGTCAGGTGCAGGAGAGACTGAAGGTCTTTCAGAAGAGGAAGTATTCAAGAAGTCTTTCTATGACCTAACTGACATGGTTAGGGTCCTCTATGAAGAGAGGAGCACCAAGATGGTTGGAGGGAATTCTAAGTCTCCACATGGAGAGGGAACCTCAGAAAACAAAAAGGTTGTAGAGAAGGATTCAAATGGTAGTGGAGGAAAGCCTCCTCCATCTCCACCATCTTCATCATCATCCTCATCATCACCATTAGCATCATCTTCCACTTCCACAACACAAACCACCCATACTCACTCAAAAACCCCAAAAGGAAAAACTCCCTTACTTAAACTTGATGTCAAATTTTACCTTCCAATGTATAATGGTGAAGTGAATGTAGAGAAGCTGGATTATTGGATTCATCAATTGGAGGTTTATTGCAGAATTTAGAACCTTCAAGAAGATGACATAAATATTTGATTGGCTTCCTTGAGGATGGAGGGATCATCAATTGTATGGTGGGTAGCAAGGACTCAAGAAGCAATTAAAAACCATGGTCAGATCTCAATTTCTTGGTCAAATTTTATTGCTACCATTAAAATGAAATTCTATCCTCTAGCTTACATGCAAAAATCCATTATGGACTAGCAAAATTTTAGACAATTGAAAGGGAAAAGTGTGCAATATTATACTCATGAATTTAGGAGAAGAGCTCTTATTTTGGGTGTCAATTTGTATTCTCAAGAAACTTTGTTAAAGTATATTGGGGGTTTACATAGTTACCTTAGACATACTGTTCTCATGTTCAATCCCACAAACTTAGATGAGGTTTGCATTCAAGCCATACATCTAGAGGGAAGAGGGAAACATAGTGCAGATGAGAAAAGTGATAGTTTCCTTGAGTATGAGGGTAAAGGAAGGTGAAGGTTTAATGGAAGAGGAAAGAAAAATGGTTCCGTTAAAATAAAGAAAGAGAAATTCACATGTAAACATTGTTCAAAGAATGGCCATGACGAAGACAATTGTTGGCAACTACATCCAGAGTTGAAGCCAAACAAAATTAAAGCCAAAGAGAAGGGGAAAATGGTTGCAATCATTGAACATGACTTAGGTTAAGATTTAGGAGATGAAACCAAGATTACAACAATGGTTTTGAAAGGTAAGAACATAGCAAGCACTATTTCTTCAAGTTTTTCTAATTTAACTAAAGATGAAGATACAAGAATTGAACTCTTTCATATTAGATTAATTTCAAAGCATATGAAGATAGGCACACTATTTTATAGTGGTTCTCAAGATACTTTGATTTCTGAAGACTTAGTTAAGAAGTTAAATATTGAAACTGTTATACATCCAAGACCTTAACCTTTATGGTGGATATGCAAGAATGAAAACTTCAAGGTAACAAGGAAGTGCATCCTAAGTTTTGCAATCAATTCAAACTTTCTTGACGAAGTTGAACTTGACGTAGTGTCGCTTGAGATTTCAGGTATTGTGTTGGGAAGTCCTTATATTTATGATAAGAAAGAAGTATTTAATCGCCATGAGAATAAGTATCACTTGTTTAAGGATGGAATTGGGTACATAGTTAGAGTGCATAAGAAGAAGAGAATTTTGTCTCTTATAAATGCAGGAGAAATGAAGAGAATAGTGAATGCAAGTATAAATTTGGCTTTGTTAATGATCAAGCATAGAGATGTTTTGAATGATACCTTTCAAAAATATGCGTCGAATGAACAAGTTGAGTTCATTGAAGTTTCTTATGCTTGTAATAAGATGTTTTAGGACTCTAATAGGTTACCTTTGAAATGAGGTAAGCAAGATGTGAAAGATTTGCAGCAGTCAACATCAGTGTTGAGTAGTGTTGGAAACAAGATGTTGGTGCAAGAGAGAGCAAAGGTCAAAGAGAAAGCGCCAAAGAAATTTAACAAAGAAGCCATAAGGTCCACAAGTACTTTTTTTTTGGTTTCAAAAAGGTACAACAAAAACACTTAGTCAAAAGTTGACACAAGTACAAAGCAAGATAAGCTAAGAAACGTCATGTCGACAGTGTTTGAGGTGAGATAGTTTTCAAGTTTCCTTTGATTAACAACTGAGGTGGGAACATGTTTTTTTCTGCAAGGACAAATTTTTGTTCTACAAATTCATGGAAATTGCAGCATGACGGTGTCTACAACAACAAGACAATGTATCTAGAGTCAAGGAAAAATATTAGTTTTTGTGAAAAGCTCAAATTCATGAAAATGGGAAAATTTTAGTGGATTGAGACTGGAAGGGTGAGGGAACTATACCCTCATCCACATGTTCAGTAATGAAAGAGCTCTTGGGGTCCAAAAGGCTTCTAGTGGGGAGGAATGATCAGGATCTCAGTATTAAACTCAAAAATTGAAGTTCTTGAAATCGTTTGGAACCTAAACAACTGTGAATTTCTCGTTTCCAAGAATCTGACGCACTTTGTTTCATTGAAAGATGAATCCGTATGCGAAAGTTAGAGCCTGCTGTCCATTTTCTCAAATTGGTAAAATTTTGAAAAGATGGGAGAGGCATGTGCCCATTCATCAGTCTGTATTGTTGATATGGTAGCTGACTGTGCAGTTGGTAAAAGTGGTCAAAGGCTCCTCCGGGAGAATCAGGTGGTGACATTTGTCATTTTGTGATTGGTTTCTGAGTTGGGTGATTTGTTGCATTTTTAATGGCTATTGGAATGAGCCAATGGGAAGAGGACACGTGGTGCAGCTAGGGGCTGCCATGTGCCCCCTCCAAAAGGATTAAATATGGTTCTGTTCAAAGGTCGAATGTCATATACCATGGTGAAAAATTATATACAGGCAGTAGGGCGGAGGTCAGGGTTGACCCCGCGACCTCCCCCACACAAGCGCAATGAACTACCAATAGCCTATGCATAAAAACTTAATATATATGGATGCAATCATATATATAAATTTTATTGTATGTACCGGCGGGCGGAGGAGGGGGCCATCCCCCTCACAATAATACCATTGTGTTATGATCGTGGCGGAGGCTCTGAACTAAATGCACTTAGCGCATTAAACCACAACTTAATCATGTTTAACTCTAATTAATTTGAGCTTATCACTGGCGGTTATTTAGGCAGAGTCTACCATTTTCAGCGAAACTCCACATTTGGCGCCATTAACTGGAGTTCTCTCCAGTTTTGAAAGGGTTTCTTAGGCCAAAATTGAATGAACCATAACTTTTGCAAAATTCAGCCATTTTTGGCTCAGAAAGAGTCTATACTAGTATATTTGGACATTTTGAGCAGTTTGGAGCAGGTTTCAGGAGCAGTAGAGGATTGCGAACAACACTGTATTCCATTTTGAGCTAATATAGAGGCCCAAGCCATGGAAGCTGGACCAAGGAGATGTATCCCAGGAGGGGTGAACTCCTTCATCAAAACACTGTGTTAATGGATCATTTAATGGTTTGTTGCACATTTTATTGTTGTTGTTCAACACTTTATTTTAATGTTAAAATGCTCATGAATTTAACATAAACATTGATGCAAATAACTATTTTATCATTCACAAACACCTCAAGGAAACCTATGCAGATGAAGCAAATGATGAGAAATTGTTTATAATTCTAAAGATGAAATTAGCATAGAAAAACTAACATTCAGATTCAGATCAATTCTCCTCCCAATTAATGTCACTGGAGCATAAAATCTGTTGTATTGTTTAGTGTCACTCATTTTGGTTTAATGTTTGCATTTTCTTGTAGAGATTTCCATTTAATTTTTTCTTCGTTGAACCATCGTGATGTGTATGCAAGAGCTTAATGTTTACGATTGTATCAATATGGCTGAAATCTCACAAAGAAATGAAAGTTCAAATTTTCACAATATTACTATGTTTTTTTTATAAACATACAGAAGGTATATTTTTTTTCCTGAACTTTGTCACTGTAGTCCATTGGAAAATCTTTTTTTCTTATGGAAAACAATTTCAGATTACCCATAATAAGATGTATTCCATTGGAAAATCTTGTTTTATTATGGAAAACAATTTCAAATCACCCATCATAAGATTAAAATAAATTATGAGCCGAAATTTGATTTCAAAGCTTGTTAAGAACTGGAAATGTGCATACCAATAGGTTTCAGAAAACAGAACCAGAGAGTGATCCACTGCAACAATAACAATACAATGAAAATTGTGGATCACTTTGGTTCTGCATTCTAATCACAAAAATTATAGTCAATAATAGATTGATTGAATTGCCACTAGATCCATATGGAAATACAATAAGGTATTGGGTTTAAGAGTGTAAACAAATTGCGAGAATTAATTTTTAATAATAGTTTAAATTTAAAAAAAAAGCCACAAGAAGATCATTGAAAGAAATAACCAAACTATGTGGAATACTCTCCTAGAGCAGATTTGTATTCCCTACTCACAAAGTAAGTAAGATCAATGGAATATTGCACACAAATAATTATACTATGTAAATGAAATTTTATGATCGCTGAAGTTTAATGGTATACAAAATGGCTCAGACAAAAATAAGGTTGGCTTAAAGCACCTACTTGGAGAGCATTTTTTGTGTCATTTGATGGATTTGAAAGAAGCCCACCCTATTCATGCGCAAAACTTTGTGAATAATTTACTACATGGAATAACCTAATTTTGAGTTAATTGGATGTTTTTGTTTGACATGGTAGAATTGACTCGGCTTCTAACTTGCAGCATTATAGCTAATTTGTCCAATTAAAAATAATTGTTATTTTTGGCAAGGAAAATTGAGATTATGTATAAAGGACGATTGTTCCAAGTTTATTGGTTTATACTCTAGATGAATTCAATTTCGTTCTTATAAATTTATTTTCTTTATTTGGAATATTTAAATATTTACTCCCTTTATCTTTTTTAAGAAGAAACCCAAAACATCTATAATTGTCAAACTGACTTTGCTACTTTCTTAATTTCTCAGTTTACATGGCAATAACAAACTTGCAAAATTCTAAGTGAAAGTAAAATATTAAAATCTCTCTTTATTATTTCTCTCACACACACACATATATATATAACATTTTAGAGTTGAAAAATAAACATAAAAAAAAAAAATATAAGACACTAGAAAGTTTATATTGATATGAAGTTATGAAAAGAAATTAGAGAATAGTAAGAAAATAAAAATGAATTTATATCTTATAAATATCTATATAAAATTAAACTTCACTCTCTTTATTTTTAAAAAGAAACAATTAGATCATACTTATATATTCATCAATATTTATATATTATAATATTTATGTAGACAAATTATATATAATTATCTATCTATATATATAATAGAAATGTGAATACTCAATTTTTTTTAATTAATTAGTAAAGAAATTGGATAATTTAATTATTAAAATTTAGTAGGTTATATATATATATATATATATATATATATATATATATAAAAAGAAGTAAAACAAAATCAAATTAAAAAACTAACTTATGTGAAAATAGTGAAAATAACTTAGATGAAGGTGTTTAAATATTGGTCGATCACTGAATTTGTAATATGATTTTAAGAAATTTGAGTATTCTAAAAGAAGATTTAACATGTAAATAATTTTTTTGATAGTACACACATATAAATCAAGGCATTAGTAACATTATTGCATTCTTAATAATCATTGGCTCCCTGTGGAATAATATATTTGATATAAATATGTTTTAATCTTTAAGAAAATAGATCTATATAGATAGCAATCATTTTTTAACACCAAGTATAGGTCATGGGGCAATAGACCTGTTCAATAAAGGGAATCAAGCCTTAGGACCTAATGTAAGCTTCCACAAATTGATGTGATATCTTGAGAGTATCATATCCCTTTTAGTTGTGATATGGGAATCATTAGAAGTTTCAAGATCTAGGGATCAGTCTCATTGTATTAACTATGGTTGGGGTTGGAAACTCAAGCCTCAATCCATTAAGGTAAATTATTAGGTTAAAGGGACATGAATGAAGATTTTAACCACAACATTGGACCTTTCTATGTCTTGAAATACCATTCATACCCTATTAAGTGTATCATTGGTCTTTGCTTGGGAATGTTAGTGCAAGTAGGTGGTTTTGAGTAGCAAGTATGTGTCTCAGGATCATGAAAATGATATAGGAAAAAGAACATGCATTAGGTCCTAAATAAATATTTGAGGCATATAGAGAGTGGCCTTATTTATATGCCTAAAATATTTCTTAGAGTTCTAGATTCCCTAAATATTTCCTTAGGGCCTAAGACATGGTCTTATTTCTTATATCATTTCCAATGTTTTGATAAATATACCTATAACTGCTAAAAAACACTTATTGGAATCAAAATCCTTAATCATAGGCCAATGATTTCCTTGGGATGCCATGTGTGGTTTTTTTATGTTTTCTTTTTGGCCCCAAATGGATAGAGACTTTTCTTAAACCCTAAGGTTCATTTTTTTCCATGACCATGTCTAGGGCCCTAAGACACATGTTTGAGGTGAATTTATTCACCCCAAATGCATTAGCTCTTTAGAGCCTAAGGCTAGGGTTATCTCCCACAACCATGTTCAAGGCATCATCACTAGAATATAATACTAACAAACATATGATAAACCCCATATTCCTTCTTAAGGGCCAAATCCAATAGAAAGGTACTATGTGGTTGATCGAGTCCTTGTTCATACCACTTCACCCTTAGAAGATATTTTTAGGGCTTAAGGCCTAAATTTTCTTCCCCAAACATGGTCAACATTACTATGCATACTTCTTACATTTCTTAATTCCTTGTGGGATGGTTTTCTTTACTAGATCATTTCTAGGGCTTTAATATAGGTAGCTACTACTCAAAACCACCTAATGGCACTAAGACCCCTAATCATAGGCCATTGAAACCTTTAGGAGGCCACATGTTATTTTTTTGGTCATATTTATTGGCCCTAGATGGATAAAAACTTCATTTATAGTTTAACATTCATGTATCCTCTTCTAAACACGTTTGGTGTATTGGGACTTGGTTTTGAGATGAAATTATTGGCCCCAAATTCTTAAAACATTTCTTTAGGGCCTAAAGCTAATGTTCCTTTCCCAAACCATGTTCAAACCATTGTTACCCAAATATAGTGTTAAAAACCTTCCGATAGAGCCCATATGCCCTTTTGAATTATAAAGATCCAATAATCATGTACTAGGTGGTGGTTTAAGTCCTTATTCATGTCACCCCAACCTTAGAAGCTACCTTTAGGATGACTTAATTATTTTTCTAGGAACTAAGACATGACATTCTCTACTATATCACTTATAGGTTAATAGGACATGTACTCACTACTCAAAACCAACTAATGTTATTCACATCCTTGAGTATAGGCTAAGGACATCTCCAGGAGGCCATGTGTGATTGTTTAAGGCAATCTTCTTGATCCTAGATGGATATAAAATTAATTTACATTCTAAGTTTCATGTTTTCTACCCTGGTCATGTTCAAGGCCTCAAGACCCATGTTTAAAGTGATATTATTGTCCCATGATGAATAGAAACTTTCCTTAGGGCATAAGACTATGGTTTCCTCCCTAACCATGTTCAAGGCATCATGACCCAAATCCTCGAGAGAAATAATCACCACATGCTACTTAATCAAAATGCAACTTGATCCACTATAGATAACAATGGAGTAACCCAATCTTGATCATATAATGAAACAATTTTCTCTATATGAACTTTATCAATCAACAAGTATGTTATGTTATGATCACTGTCTCCAAAATTTGCATTGCACATGTAATGAACATGACTATCTCCACATTTCCTCAAAAAAATTAGATATTGCAGTGCACGACATTGATGTGAAGTTAAATATGTTGTTAACCATGGACCCTAAAGGTTGTTTGAATAAATACCATAAACCATGGGGTCATGAAGGTGTCTCTTACCTCAAAACAACTCATTAAAACCTGTTATTTAATCAAAATACAATCTAATCCACTAGATATTAGAGTTAAGCAATCCAATCTTCTTCATAAAGCAAAACAATTTTTTCTTCCTTAAATCTATCATATAGCTTCATGTACACAATACTATGAAAATTCATAGATCTGAACAATCTAAGGAATCCTACTGCAACCAACTGAATTACTTCTTCTATTATGTAATTTACTTTACACAATTATTTCTGAATCACACATGAAATACTAAAGTAATCACTGAAGAAGCCTACACTATGATACTCATGATTCTGAAACAAGGAAATCAATCACACATATGACACCTTTATTTTGGACTAAGTCCCCGGAAAAACCCAATGCGGGAAAATCGGTGCAACAAATCTGAGGGTTTGTATTATTAAGCAGTAGCAATGTCTAAATACATCTCTAAATACCCCTAGGGTAATTTAGTTACAAAGATAAATACCAATAGAAGAATTTGTGAGGATTTACCTCACTCAATCACTGAGTTCCTGGTTGATCCAGATAAAGAAAACCCTACCCCGGAGAGACACTACGCAATCCCAGCACTGGAACTTCCAGCCACCGTGTCACCCCCTTCCAGGCTCAACGCTCAAACCCAACAAAGTTTTTTTTCCTATGTGGACCCCAAGGAACATCCTCCCAGTGTCACTTTCCACATCTCGGCCTCCGAAACTGATCTACAAGTAAGATTTTGGAAACCCTCCTTTGCCTTTGCGCTGCTTCTGCATGAGCCCTATGCACTCATTGCGTTAGCCCTCCTTCCTTCACTGTTGTCTTGGCTAGATCACCTCTTCCTCTCTCTGACTAATGCTACACTAACTGAGAAAATATCTTACTCTTTGGATGTTATCTCTGCCCCTCACTACTAAGATCTCTAGCCCGAATTTCTCAGCAAACCCTACCCCAAAAATTTTGAACTCTAAATCAATTCAGTGTGTCTTTCCAAAGGGCCCTCAAGCCTTCCTTTATAGTATTCTTGTTGAGAAATCAACGAACGAGATTAGATCTCTAATCAACAGCTAAGATTAGAACATGAATTGATCTCTGCCTTTTCTAGATTATTATCACTTTGTTTTATTAATGTCCCTTAATTATTTAATTTTCCTAAATTTAAACTTAGGATCTCCATTAAAATAATTAATTTTTTTAATTAAACATCAACGGAGTGGAATTTTCACAAACGGTTTTTGGGTTCTTTGGAATACCAGTGTCTAAGCCTCTCAACAAAATTTTGGGCTTAGAGCACTCTCTAATGCTGCAAAAATCAACACTCCCTCTTAGCGAGGAAAGTGCTCTAACAATTATGCCTGTTGCATACTGCTATGACCCTGAAGCATCCTATGCGCTGAATTCCATCAAACACCATGCTTCTACTTCCATTGTACTACTTCCCATGATACTGCCACTGCCACTATTTCATATGTACTACAGCTCCCTCTCAAGTGCTGCATCCGCTATGCTGCCAGCACTGCCACTGCTAACACTTCATCTGCACTGAAACTCAACTGCTGAGAAAATCAACTGAAATTACCCAAAAAATTGAACAAGTGTTCAGTGGATGCACCTTGGTGTTGAAGACTCTGACTGCTAATAACTACTATGTTTTCCCTCTGATCCACTGCAATGTTATTGCTGCTATGCACTGCGCAGCACTGTACTCCACCACTGTGCACTACACTGCTACTGCTATGCTGCTATTGCATTTTCTCTACGCTACTCCAGAAATAAGCACTGTTATCTATTGCATTGTCATCTCCATCACCCCTCGGCTCCTCTGAAACTCCTCCATCCTTCTACTACTGATCACAGGATCTCGCAGCAAGGTATGATCCATGAGGTGGGATCCTCAAGGATCCTACCCAACTGAATTCCAAGAAGAAATACAGTTCTATGTCACCCCAATTCTCTCCTCGAGAAGCATGGGTACTCATGAAAAACTCATCCTCCTCAATTTTCGTGGCTGCAACCTTTGGGTCATGCTTCTCATCTTTTTCTTTCTTCTTCAAAGGAAAATGAGATGCACAGTGGCTCATCTCGCCACATCTGAAGCACTTGACCTTCGAAACATCATGCTTTGGTTTCCCTTGCACCTGCTTCCCCTTTGATGTAAGGGATACATTCTCCTCTTCCTCCCCGCATTTCAATTTGCTTCCACTGCTTCCATCAAGTTTTCACTTGACGAGGTCTCTCCTGAGCTCTTCCTCCTGAAGAGTTGACCATAATTTCTCTCAACTAGGTAATGTTTCCCGACCTAGTATGCTTTGGAAAAAAACTTGCCACTCCTCCATGACACTATTAAGGGCCATCTATACCATGGTTGCAATTGTAGGTGTAGCACCTACTGCGGACAACTGATCTCGAATCTCTTGAAAGCACTTGAGGTATGAAACCACGTGCTCTTCCTTTTTGCATCTGAATCATAAAAAGCTTCTACTCTAAGTACAACTTTTGTTGCTTGGAATATCCCTCATATATGTCTTGGAAAGCTACCCACATATCTCTGGCAGTAACCTTGCCAGCCACATGAGAGATGTTGTGATACTTGACGCCATCAAGGAGCAACCTCTTTGCCTTGGCCATATCTGCCTTGTAATTCTTGTGTTGATCTACATCTGTAGGAACAACTACCACGTTCTCCACGAACACCTTAAGTTCATATTCGTCCAAAAGGAACATATCTTGTTCCTTCCAGACCATATAGTTGGAGGATCCCTCCAACCAATCATGATCACGAAGTCCGTGAGATGCCATATCAGCCGAAATCTATCGAATCTGCTCCCTCTTCCTCCCTACTGCGCGGCTCCTAGCAGGATTACTCACTCCCTGATGGATTTTTAAGTTCTTTTTCTCCTCTACTGCTCAACAACTGAGAAATTTTGACTTCCTTCGCCAGAAAATTATTGAGGAAGAATTCCCTCAATATGTTCTCTTGACTCCTTCTTACGCTTTTCTGCCCAGCAATAGATTCAAAAAACCGCGTCCATCTGTCTTACGCATGGAGGCACTGTGATGCTCCCTCTACCACAAAAATTTCTTGATCTGGAAGCCCTTTCTCTCCGTCGACTCACTCAGAGAGAGACTGCCATGAAAATCTTAGCCCTCCTGGCTAGAACTATGCAATCCTTCAATGGATTCGTTTTGTTGCACTGTAGCAAAAACGACCTTCACTTCATAATTCAGATATGTTATTCCTGTTTCACATCAATGCTCTGATACCATGTGAAAATTCCTAGATTTGAACAAACTAAGGAATCCTATTGCAACCAACTAAATTACTTCTTCTATTATGTATTTTACTTTGCTCAATTATGTCTGAATCACACATGAAATACTAAAGCAATCACTAAAGAAACCTACACTATAATACTCATGATTATGAAACAAGGAAATTGAACAAGGAAATAATCACACATATGACACCTTTACTTTGGACTAAGTCCCCAAAAAAACCCAATGCAGGAAAACCAGTGCAGAAGATCTGGGGGTTTGTATTATTAAGCAGTAGAAATGTCTGAATACATCTCTGAATACCCCTAGGGTAATTTAGTTACAAATACAAATACTGGTAGAAGAATTTGTGAGGATTTACCTCACTCAATCACTGAGTTCCCAGCTGATCCAGATGAAAAAAACCATACCCCGAAGAGGCACTCTGCAGTCCTAGCGCTGGACCTTCTAGCCACTGCATCACCCCCTTCTAGGATCAACGTTCAACACCAACCAAGTTGTTTTGCCTATGTGGACCCTGAGGAACAACCTCCCGGTGTCACTTTCCTTATCCCGACCTCCGAAATTGATCTACAAGAAAATTTATGGAAACCCTCATCTGCCTCTGCACTGCTTTTGCGTGAGCCCTACGCAGTCACTGGGTTAACCCTCCTTCCTTCAACGCTGGCTTGGTTAGTTCACCTCTGCCACTCTTTGACTGATGCTCCAATGGATGAGAAAGTCTCTTCCTCTCCGAATGCTATCTCTGCCCCTCACTGCTCAGATCTCTAGCTCGAATTTCTCAGCAAACCTCGCCCCAGAAATTTCAAACTCTAGATCAATATGGGGTGTATTTCCAAATGGCCCTCAAGCCTTCCATTACAGTCTTCTCGTTGAAACATCAACGACCGAGATTATATCTCTAAGAAATGGCTAAGATTATAACATGACCTGATTTCTGCCTTTTCTAAATTATTCTCACTCTGTTTTATTAATGTCCTTTAATTATTTAATTTCCATAAGTTTAGACTTAGGGTCTCCATTGAAATAACTAATTATTTTAATAAAACATCAACTGAGTGGAATTTTCACAAGGGGTTTCTAGGTTCTTTGGAATACCAGTGTCTAAGCCTCTCCACAAAACTTGGGGCTTAGAGGAATTTCTGATGCTACAAAAATAAACATAGGTTTCGAAGAGGAGAAATGACTACAAAACAGAGGTTGATACCCTTAGTGTGATTAGGCGTGCCAACATCCTAAAGCTCATGCTTTGCATCTCAAGTGCAAAATTAGATTTCAAGTTATTGACATTTTAATACATAGAAAATGGTAGCCTTGAGTTCCTTCATGGAGGATCAAAATCAACGCAGGCCAGGCACTGAGGTGGTCAATCAGGCATAAGATTGCAATTGTTGTAGTTAGTAGATTATATCATTTTCACAATGATTACAGGAATGCAAGTGCATTTATGAAATTCAACTTCTATATATGTACTTTCACATATATAGAAGTGCACACATATGGAAGATGGCTTCTGTGTATGTGTAGTTTCTGTATATGCACGTAGATATGAAAGCATATATATATAAGTAAAATTTAATATATGCACTTGCATTTCTGCATATGTGTGACTTCCATATATGAAAACTTCCATGTCTATATGCATATATAGATGCTACACATATATAGAAACCATCTTCTTTATATGTACTACTTTTGTATATGTACATAGATATGAAAGCATGCATATATACTGGAAGATGACTTCCACATATTTGTGAATTTCATATATGTACACTTCCATATCTATGTGAATATATATAATTTCACATTTATAGAAGTCATATTCCATATATGCACAAATTCTAATGATATGCACATAGATATGGAAGGCGTACATATATGAGTCACACATTTTTGGAAATATGGAACTTGTATATATTAAAGTCCGCTTTTATATATTTTCTTGCATATTTTTGTGCATATACAAGAATTGTGCATATATGGGTCAATAAAATTGCATTTTGGGTTTTTCATTACCTCATAGTGTTTCATCTTTGCTCTAACACTTGCTACTACCTCCTAGTTTAAACGTATGTGTTCAACATTAATAAATGAATTTGAAATTCTCATCCTCTAAATCAAAGTTTCTATTCCATATACACTATCAGTAAATAAATTTGACATTTTCATCCTCTAACTCAAAATTTCTATTCCATATACATCTATATGTGCATTGAGAAAATTGATATAAAATTTTTAAAATTTCCTACTCCAATTCAATTAAATTCCATTATAGCTTCAACATATATGTTCAATTTTATTAAATATACACGACATTTTCATCCTCTAACTCAAATTTTCTATTCTATATATACTCATACATGCATTGAGAAAATTGATATAAAAAATTAGAATTTCCTAATTCATTCAATTGAATTCCATTATTGGAATACATATAGGAAGACACACTTACCATCCATTTCTTATCATTATCAATTTAGATAACCATATTTAAGGAAATCGGCATGAATCATGGATTAAAAATGACAAAATGTATCTATTGGAGTTTTCATGTCCTAAGTAAAGAGCTCAATATTTTATTTATGAAAAAATGGAACAAAATAATAATGTCAATAAGATTAGCCATCAAGCAGATTTCAATATTTTCCCAAAGCTATACCATAGTCATCATATATTGCAAGACGATGCCCTTGCAACCTTGGTACTTGAACATCTTGCATGATTAGTCATCAAGAATAATCATCATATATTGTAAGATCATGCCCTTGCAACCTTGGTACTTCAACATTTTTTTTGGGTTAAATATCATAAATAGATTGTTAAAACAAATTCATTTTCAACTTTTAAAATAGTAACAAGGAGAAATAATGTTTTTCAACTAGACATATAAATAGAAAAATCATAAAAAAACAAAATTCTACTATGGTATGTCAATTTTGTTATACAAATAAAGTTATGTAATGGGAAACTAAATTTTCAATGAGAATCCCTAGGGATTCTCTTATATTGGCTGGAAGAAATTGGATGGAAAAATGCTAACACCCCAATTTTTTATTTGGAATGTTTTTTTTCGTGTGTGTGTATATATATATATATATAGTTGCAAGTTACATTTTATTAGAAATTAAGAAAGTAGCAAAAAAAACTATGACAATTATCTCTTTTTAAAAAGGATAAAAAAGAGCGAATATTTAAATCTTGGAAATAAAAGAAATAAATTTATAAGAATAAAATTGAATTCAGGTATAAACCATCAAACTTGAACCAAAATCCTTCATATAAAATCTCAAATAACAATTCTTTTCAATTGGGGAAATTACGTGTAATGTTGCACTTCAAAGCCATTGTCAAAAAAACATCCAATTAACTCAAAAATTATGTTATACCATGTAATAAATTATTCAGAAAGTTTTTCCCATGCAAGTTGGGCTTCTTTCAAATCCATCAAACGATGCACAAAACACTCGCCAAGTAAATGCTTTAAGCCAACCCATTTTGTATACCATTGAACTTCGGCAATCATAAATTTAATTTACAGTGTATAACTATTTGTATGCAATATTTCATTGGTCTTTTTTACTCTGGTATGGTATCTCAGTGTAGGGAATACAAATCTGCTCTAAGAGAATATTCCACATAATTTGGTTATTTTCTTTTCTTTTCTACCAGTTTTGCTATGAAAATTTTAAAATTTAAACCATTATTAATAAGTAATTATGAAAAATTGTTTACACTCTTAACCCCAATAAGCTATTGTATTTGCATAGGGATAGCATAGGGATATCATGGCAATTCAAACAATCTATTATTGATTGTAAATTTATGTGATTTGAATCGGATGTATGGATTCAATGATGAGCACGATTTAATGGTGGTCCTCCCATCTTGAAGAGTAATACGTAGAGATGGGCCCAAGAGGCCTTTGGCCTATAGCCATCAAAACATCTTAGTTTAAAGTCATGAGTTGCAAAGTAACGTGGTCTAGGGTGGGTCATGTCAATCTAGTAACCGTCCGATCCCTAACCTCATCAACGGTTATAAACACTAGTTTAAATGGCCCATGTTAGCAACTTAAGGTAGATCCCATCGGGTTCTCACCCTACACGCGATTATTTCTTGTTCTGAGAGATGTGGTCGGGACCTCCCACCTCTAGAGGGATGCTCTACGAGAAGCCATTAGCGCATGGCCTATGGTCACAAGAGCCTTGGTTTGGGAATGTGAATAGTGCATCAGGGCAGGGGCTGAATTCGATTATTATGTGGACTTGGGGTGGCTCATCTATGCCCACGGATCTCAGTCTATGGACGAGACTCATATACACGAAGCACTGTGGTTAAGCCCAACTTGCCCCGTTCTAGAGTGCTGATCCACGTGGCATTTCCATTAGGACCAGAAAAGACCACTTAGGTGCCACGTGACTTCTTCTTTTTTTTAATTAATTTATTTATTTATAGCGTGGACTTCATAATAGGCCAGCCAAAATTCTTGTGTGTATAACTTTAGACCTAAGACTTTGATCTAGTAAAATTTATATTATTGGAAATTTCTGATTGAGTGTAATATCCTTTTCCTCTTATTTGATTTAATTTTAATATTTAATTTTGATAAATACACTGTTAAAATTGTAGAAATACAACAAATACAAAATTTTCTGGAATTCAAATTTCCAAATCCAATATATAAGAAAAAATAATGCAAAGCCCCAATTTATTTTTTAAATAATCTCGAGGAGAGATTACAATGGAAATTATACGAAAATGTGGTACCAAAACTCAGATGCCTTCTTCAGTGTTTCACTCAACCTTCAAACCCAACAACTTCCTCAAGCTATTCATATTTTCTCATGGATTTGACCTCCATTATTAATGTGCTATGATAGAAGTTGAACCTCCTCTTTTTCTCCAGATGAGCACTAGTGGAGAACCTAAAGTGGGTCTCCCTCTTGACCAACCAACATAAATCCATCTTAAATACATCCATCTAAAATACGGATCCTTACCTCCTCTTTTTCTCCAGATGAACACTAATGGAGAACCTAAAGTGGGTCTCCCTCTTGACCAACCAACATAGATCCATATTAAATACATCCATCTAAAATGTGGATCCTCCTCTTTTTCTCTTGATGAGCACTAATGGAGAACCTAAAGTGGGTCTCCCTCTTGACCAACCAACATAGATCCATCTTAAATATAGATGCTCCTCTTTTTCTGCTGATGAGCACTAATGGAGAACCTAAAGTGGGTCTCCCTCTTGACCAACCAACATAGATCCATCTTAAATAGGGATCTAAGATGAGCCAAGAGAGATCAAATTTTCTCCTGATGAGCACTAATGGAGAACCTAAAGTGGGTCTCTCTCTTGACCAACCAACATAGATCCATCTTAAATAGGGATCTAAGATGAGCCGAGAGAGATCCAATTTTTTCTTCACGTGCAAACTTTTTCATAGTGAAAAATACAATGTATTAATTTTCATTGTTTAAATTGTATTTTTGAATGCTAAATAGAGTATATATAGGACCAAATAAAATGTTTAACCATAAAAACTTAATTTTTTTTTCTATATATAAATATATATGAAGTTGGTATCTACATAGATTAGTTAACATAGATCTTCAAATAGTTTATTAAATCTCTTGTTGAAATACTTTTGAACATTTTTTTACTTATAATTACTTTCCAACATATTCATTTTTTTTTTAATTATAGCCACATTGTTTTTGTATTTAGAACATAATTTTTATTTTTATTTTAAACGACAGAGAGAGAACAAATTTACACACTTACACATCCCCTCATACTCGGCTGTAGAATGAGCCTCTCAACTCAACTAGGGTGGCTTTACAACCACTAAAACTAATCCCCACCAACTAGAGTATATGGATTCAAAACCAAAACTGAGAATTCTCCATTTTCCAAGGGTTTTCCCTCACTCAATAAGTTACTATAGCTCCCAAATAAATCCTAATGCCATCAAATGATCCCCAATCTTCATTTTATTGTGATGGTTTTAGAATACCATGGGTTAATACCAGGGGTCTTTGGAAAACCAGGGGTCCTTTTTGTTCTTTTAATTAAGTGACCTTTTTAAGGTTTATTCTTTAATTAATGTTAATTCACTTAATAATCACTCTTTTCTTTAAATTTAATTACTCAATATCTCCTTAGAGATGACATTAAATCATTAAACTAGTTAGCTGGTCTTTTAATCTTGAAAAGGGACATTATAGTCCTCCCTTCTTGAGATTTCTTGCCCCCAAGAAATTTTAATCTATATCTCTAGAATCTTGATGAGTTGCATGAATGACAAGTCCAATTCCTCGATCCCAACTAATGCTAATGAAGGGACCACTCAACTCCTGCTGCATCAATAGGGCATGGAATAAATTCATAACTACTGCTACTTTTGATCTAGGGTGAAGCCATACATTTAACCCAAAAATTCATGGATTCCAAAAAAATTATGTGGAAGGATTTAGCAAATATTTGTTATATCATCTCATTTCTGCTAAACTCCACATCCTGATCACTATCTACTATGTTGCAAAGATGTAGGCCATGCTCCCCGAAAAATTCCTGACAAAATCACATGATTCCCTTTTTCAACATACTCTGCATCATCCCTTAGAATTATACATGGATGTTCTAATAAATCAATTGCAATTGGTCCCCCATAGAGTGTGTATGATCTCGTCGTCTGTCATTGCCATGACAAGGAAAAATGGAGTAAGCGACCACCTGGCCCATCATTCATTATCTCCTACGTCCATACACACTTTGTTAAATTTTCATGTGATGGTAGCATTAGTGTGCCCCTGGTTGTCACATGTCGTCCCTTACCCAACGCGCTGGCTCATGATTTCTCCTAATTATTATGTGAAGAGGTTTACCCTGGTCATGACAGGAGGTGGTGTCATGGCTCATCTTCCTTCTTTAGGCACATATTTGATCCTGGTGAACATTTATGTAACTCTATCATCGTTGTCAAAGATGATTTCTTATTGTTGTTATGCCTACATTTCTAATGGTTTTCGTACATTCTTTGGTTGACCCGTCTCTAGGTTTGTATTTTTTTTCTTAGAGTTGGAGGCTTTGTGTCTCCATTCACCTCTTGATTGACACTCTTCAGCCTCTTGTGTTTGCATGGTGATTGTGGAGTTTCATTTGACCCCTAAAGCTCACATTGATGTTCCACCTCTCACACAAGATACTTTGTTTTCTCTCTGTATGCAAGTTATTATGATTGAGCTTTAGGCTCAAAGTTCCTCTCTCGTTGGATTTCCATGGTTATTTTCTCATAATTATAAACTTAGCTCCATATTATTGGTTGTGAGCATTACAATGATCGAAGGCTCATGGGTTGCTACTACTAGAGGTTTGTTAGTGATGATTCTGAGTGTTACTAAATCCATTTTTCCCTTTCAATGGACCCTCTAGTGGCTTGATTCTCCCAATTGGGGTCTTGTTTTCCCTTGGATGGATGTGGGCATCACGATGATTGCGGGCTCAAGAAGGTGGATAAAGGCTCTAGTTGATGGGTGCTAGCTCAAGGGCTCCAACTAGTGGGTATTAGCAGTTCAGGGTTTGTGGGCTATAGTTTCTCATGGTTCATTGGAAAATCCCCCTAATGTGGCTCATTTGTTGTTGCACCATGTGTGGAACCTCCAAGATCTAGTCGATGGTTGTTCCGGTTCAAGCATTCTGGATGGTAGGTGTCTACAGTTTGAGGTTCATGGATTAATGTTGCTCATGGTCCATCGGAGAAGCCACTCAATATGGATCATCATCCATTGCACTATGCGTGGAACCTCCAGGTTCCCATGAAGTGATACTTCAAGTTCTAACTACTTATAGGTGGTCTCCTTTTGTATAGATAAATATGGGAGGTCTCTCTTTCTATTTGCATAACTCTATATAATAGATCCTTTGTGTTTACAATCTCTTAAACTCCTTATGGATTTTGGAAATGTTTTCTTTTTATCTGTTGAATTGACTAAGTGAGGAATATGTAATCTCAAGCTTCTCAATCTGTGCTACTGAGCTAGTTTCCCAACGTGTAGGCCAGTAGCAAATAGTACTATCTCCTGTAATGTTCTATGTTAGGTCCGTATATTACTAGTATAGTCCCTTATTGTTGTTAGTTTAACCCCCTTATTGTTATTTTTGTACCCCTGTAACCCCCATATTGTTATTATTGTGCCCTTGCATTATTATTGTTAGGTCGACTAGGATTAGATTATGGCCCCATGGACTCCTATATATAAAAAGGAGGTTTTTTCATTTGTATCATCCAATAATTTTTCATTCATGTAATGTATTGGAGGTTTTCCCCCCGAAGTGGCTTATTTCTAAGGTGTTGATATCTCTTCTCTTATATTTTTGGAGCTGGTTTCACAACATTTGGTATCAGAGCTTTGGATTCTAGGGTTTCGCTACTCCAAACAGGTCATCATGGCATTTTCGCTCTAACTTGTTTTCCACGAAGGTTCAGAAGCTAAAAATTTTAGAGTGTGAAGCCGAAATCCTGAGGAACATCGTCGAAAAATTTCAGAGCTTGGTTCACAATATTTTCATTGATATGATATGTGGAAGTTAGGGCTTTTTCAAGCTTCTGAATTTCATCTCAAAGAGGTGATCGTGGGAAAGCCTTCATAACTCTCTCTCTCTCTCTGAGCATCGGATTGGAATTTTGTAAAAAGGGCCTAGAAGCACACAGACTGTAGTTCCTGTCTATAAATTTCAGAGCCTAAGGAGAAAGCAGTGACACGTGGCATGTTGCACAAGTTTGCTCTATTGAACCAGTCCATAATTAGGTCATTGTGGGAGATTGGACATAACTTTGTCTTCAAGAATCCAAATTAGGTCAAACCTGTGGCATTTGAAAGAGGATTCAGAGGACTACCTCAGGGCCAAATTTCAGATATTGAAGATCCACAATCACAGAGATAATTCAGTTTCAATATTGAGCTCCTCAAAAGCAAGAAAAAGGTGTGTATTTTTTTTCTGAGTTGCATAAGTCTTGAGTAAAAAAATTAGTTTGAAGTGATTCTAAGGGCCTATTGAGCATATATTTCAGTATAGGGTTCTAAAATCCCCCCTAAAAAGAATTCAACATGCATTAAGCCTTCATAAGTCTCTACTATGACTCATGAAGACGAAGAAATGAAACATGAGATATCAAAATTATAAGAGCAAGTGCACCTATCGCAAAGAGCAACAAAAAATGAAATGGAAGTTTTGAAGAAAGGCATGGAAACTAAGATGGATGGTTTGAATAAAGGCACAGAAGTTAAGATGAATGGTTTGGAAGTTAATATGGATTGCATGGAAGTTAGCATGGAAGCTAAGATGGATGACATGGAAGCTAAGATCGATGAAAATATGGAAAACATGAAGAATGATCTAAAAGTAGACATCGAAGGTTTCGAAAAGTTGATACAAGACATGTTTTCTAATGGCAAAAAGATAGTAGAGGAAACTCATGATGAGAACAAAATAAATGTTAATCGTGATGTCATAAACTCTAATGTTGGATGGAAGAACCACCATATTCTAAAGATGGATATGAGGAAGTTTCATGGCAAGGATCCCGTAACATGGATACTACAGTTGGAGCAATATTTTGATCTCAATAATGTGCAAAACATACAAAAGGTACGTATTGCAACTTTACATTTAGAACAAAATATATTTGTATGGTATTGAAGGATTTTCTCCCGTTGTTACACTGAAATTTGTCACCATGACATTTTAGTACACCCTTAGAAGTCTACAACATCAAAGTTCCTAAAATCAAGCCTTGAAATTGAGAGAAAAGCTCATAAAAGTCTTAAAAACTCGTGTACCACACTTTCTCTTAGCATTGCCTGCGGTGCCGCACCTTTTTCCTCTAAATCATGTGGAGCTAAACGCACTTTTTCTTCATTAAGGGTGCGGACCTCTGTAAAAGGTAAAATGAAGGCAGAAAGTAACATTTAGAAGCCTAACAGTCAAATCTGGAAGCTTCTAGAAGAAATTATCCGGTCGAAGGTTCGCTCTTATCATGTATGTTCATTCCTCCATTAAGGGAGCCTACCCCTTTATTTATGGAGCTCAATCCCTTCAAAAGATCATTCTATCCCCTCTTATGTAGAGCTATAACCTCCTCTCTTTTCCTATAAATTGAAGCCATAGTGCAGCTTCAAATGGGGTTAGACTTTGAGAATTTTTTAGGAGAAATGCTATAGAAACTCAGACTCTCTTAACTAATAATTATATGGGAATGATTACACACCCATGTGAATTTTAGCTGAGAGAGTGCAAAGCTTGTCAGAGTAAAAGAAACGCTTGTTCCGAACCCTAGGAAGGCCTATACAACATCAAGACAGACATGGTTGTAAGGCTCTTATTTATTAAAGATAATACGAATGAATACCGTTTTCTCAATGAGTTCTTTAATTAAGTAGCTTGTTTATCATGTTTTATCAATGGGTTATTTAATTAATTATCTTATTTCTTGAATTCCTTGATCATCTCGATAGATATATGATTCATGAATTAGTTTTTACTATGTAGGTGCTATTGATTTTTTCTATGTTTGTGATTGTAGATCTTTGACGACGACTCCTTCAAGCCACTAGAAAGAAGATCAGCGTTGGACTATAGGTAGGTCTCCAAAAACCCCTGTTATAGCTAATTTCGAATCAAACATTATCTAGAGAAAATAGTTTTTGTTTGTCTGTTTGTTGCTAGATGTCCGTAGGATACTTGGGAGGTCTGTCTTGTCAGCAAGAACGACTTATCCGTCCAACAAAATGGTGACTCCACTGGGGATTGGATCTTGAACTTAGTTTTCTTTTATTTTTGACTTGTGAAACTAATTTTCTAATTTTGATTGGTTTATACTAGCTTGGGTAGTTTATCCCTGTAGAATCCCTGACAAATTTTTTAGAGTTTTTTATTTTTCTTTTAGTTTTCTAGTATCTGCACTTTTCTTTTAGAAACAGTGCGGGCATCTCCGCTCTTTTCTTGTATAAACAGTGCGGGACCGCACCTATTTACACTGAAACAAGCGGACCCTGTGAAAAATTTTAGAAAACCTTAAAATTCTATTTTCTGGATCAGTTTGTTAGATTCTCAGTGTATACTCAGACTTGTATTTTATGTCAGAAAGCCTTGTGTGATTTTCTTTTAGCAATTTTACAATCTCATCAGTCTTTGTTAAGTTAATTGGGTGTTTCGAATATTATTTTTGAGAAATTATTAATTTGATTTCTTTTGGTCATTACTTCGAGGTTTGTCTCAGTCTCTTAACAATTTTGCATCTTTTTGCTTTTGTTTTTGCAAAAAAAATTCCACCTCATTCGCTGTGGGGGGCTAAATTGTGTCTGAGTGTTAATCGCCTTTGAGTGTTTTTATTTTTTGATCTTTAGAACTCTCACCCAATTTTCTTTACTTACACTTGATTGGTTTTTTAGATTACATTAGAATCATCTTGTGTTTGAGAATTATTTTGCATAGATCACATTTGCATAATTAGAATTCTCATTTTCAGAATATGAGTGAAAAATGTGCATAGATTACATTTGCATAGTTTTCATGTGAATTGTGCATAGATTACAACTGTATAGTTTACATTCTGGAAAAATAAATCGTAGATTTAGATCAGTTTTCTTTGATTTGAATTTATATGTTTTTATGCTTGTTTTAAAACATAAAAATAAAAAATAAAAATTGTTTTGAATTGATTAGCATTAGTTTTTCTTGATGAAATTAGTGCATTAGAGAATTTTTTATATTTTCTCTTATTGATCAATTTTTTGCATTATTGGAAGTGAATGGAAACTCTCTCCTTACTTTAGTTAGGATTCATCGAATTGAAAATATTACATTATCATATTCAATTGCATTCAATTTTGGGTCGGGTCATAACACCATTGGTTTCATATCCATTTACCCTTTGAGTAATAACAACCCAAATAACACAGCGCTTAATAAAATTCATCTAGTAATTTTTACATTTTTAGGGATCTTTCCACCAATCTAGCTCAGGCTAGTGTCTTGGAATAGGTTTTAGTTAACTCTCCAAGATGGTAAAACAAAAAAGTAGTCAATTTTGCGGTAGGAAAATTCCAATAGTAGCATCTGTGCTCTGGGAAGCTCCTCTTAAAGGAGTCAAGCACAAGATCATATCTGAACTAGTGAGGTAATCAATCCTTCCTCATTGAGAATGATAGAAGATATACACGTATTAACAATAGTAAACCTCGGATTGACCATTGTCGATGAGCCTAGGGTCACTTGTCAGTAAACCTTAGATTATTTCAAGGAGCCTTCAAGGTGATTGAGCTTTATTACTCTGCCCTTGCGTGTGTACCAGATCGTAGACTATTCCCCCAAGTATATGTGTTCCTGTTGGTGACCTTAGTGGCCATAAACTTTAGGATTCTTTCCCAAGGTGACAGTGGAGGGAAGATCCCACTATACTTGGAGAAGACATCAACTATACTCACTTGGACTCTCTGGAGGGTTCTCTTCACTCGAGATGGCATAGTGGAGAAACTTGCACTGATCTCTTTCATTAAGCATGTTGTCGGGGTAACTGTTCCAACCGCCATTTCTACATTAAATTCTACGATGTTGGATTTCATCACCAACTAGTGTTTTTAGTGTGAGAATCTACTATGTGTGTGTGGTTTGACTCCTAGATTTGATAGTGCGTGTTCATTTGTTTGTTTTTACTTTTAGAGACCATAGGCGTGAATTGTGAATTTTAATTGTTTAGGTGTGAATTGTGAATTGTTAATTTTATTTTTAAATTGTTAATAAAATTCACTGAAGTTGAATCTAATGGCAACTATTCCGGAATTTACCAACCAAGGAACCCCTCTTAACGAGAATCCTAGTACTTTTCCTTGCTCTGGAAATGTTTTTCCTCCTTATATGGATACATCGTCATTACCTGGATTTACAATAGGTTTACCGATATGGTTATTTCAACTTCGTTGGCCCCTAATACTCCAATTGTTCCACCTCAACCGGATGCTTCACCTCAACAGAGTTCACCATCTCAACATCACCAACCTCATGTTGACCCTTTACCTTCTTCGCCCAATATTTCTTCCTGCCTTTCTTCCTCTTCACTTGGTAAAAGCCTTGACGCTAGTAACCAAGTGGCTAAGAAGAAGAAGAAAGGGAAGAAGAAGAAGAAGCAAGATAAGAAGGAGTCAACGAGTCAACCATGGCTGTAAGTGTTAGTAGTGTTGAGAAAACCTCCAACATGCATCGTAAACCCAAATTCCCTTGCAAGCTTTGTAAGGGTGACCACTTCTTTATCAATTTTCCTGGTATTCTAAAGGTCTTGGAAGTATGGTATGAAAATTCTCATCAACTTATTGTTGATCCATCAACCAGTGATAGTCAAGTTCCTGGGAAAAAGGGTAAAATCAGGTTTCCTTGTAGGTTATGCAAAGAGAGTCATCAAACTCACATTTTCCCTCACATGGATGAAGCCTCAAAATTGTTGGAAAACCTTCCTATTCCATAGCAAGAACTTCCAACTGGTTACCATAAACTTTCTCCCAACCTACCGTCAACTGACGAAGTGATTGATCCAATTCCAAGTACAGTCAATCCCACTCTTCCATTGGAGAGTGAAACTGATATCATTCAGGTTGATGATCCATTGGTTTATCAAGTGGTTGACTCAATTTCACATTCGGTCAATCCTATTCTCCCTATAGAGAGTGAAATTCATACCGCTCAAGTTCTTCTTGTTACATCAGATTCTTCTACGCCAAGGTGCATTTCACCTGTTCCTACAGAACCCCCTCCAGGTACCGAGGTCTTTTCCTTTGATTGGAATAGACTGACGGAACCTCATCTTCCTTCCTCCATCCCTTTCCAAATCATTATGAAGGCTGGTGGTACGAACATACACCACACACATGTCAATGAAGGAGCTTCTATTAGTATTTTATCCTCAACTGTTTGGAAATCTTGGGGTTCCCCTCAGCTTGTTCCTGTTACGCAGAATCTGAAAGCTTTTAACTGAACCATTAGTGAACCTTTAGGGATTCTTCCTAAGTTTTCTATTACTTTGGAAGGTAAAATTTTCTGTATTGATCTTATGGTAGTTCGAGGCCCCTTGGATTTCAATTTACTCCTTGGGCGAGACTATGTCTATGCAATGAAAGTTATCGTATCGACACTCTTTCGTGTGATGTCTTTCCCTCACAATGGAAACATTGTGACTGTTGACCAAATTTCATTCCCTAATCTTGATTCGACTACCAATAATCTAACACCCCTAAATGTTCCTCATACTAAAGTGGTATCTACCCCGCCATGGGTTAATTATGTGGCAACCAGTCCCATGTTTTCAGTTACCGATGCAAGAAAGCCTCTCACTGTTTGCTCGACTTCCTTTGACTTAGATCCAGTAATTGACATGAAAAAATCTATGGGATTATTTGAACGCAATGTTATTATCCCTTTTGAGTCCCTTGAAATGTGTTCTTTTCAGAGAACTGTTCTTCCTTTTGATGAAGACCTCTTGGAAGCCATGATCGAGGTGCATCCCTTGACATGTGTTTCTTCTGTTTGGAAGCCATGATCAAGATGTCTGCGAGGATAGTTCCTTTTACTGTGTCAACCTCGTTAAAAAATGAAACAAGTCATATGAGGAGAGTTCCTGTTACTGAGTCAACCTTGTTAAAAAATGAATCAGATATGAGGATAGTTCCTTTTATTTTGTCAACCTCGTTAAAAAAATGAATCAGTTTCCCAGAGGATAGTTCCTGTTACTGAGTCAACCTCGTTAAAAAATGAATCAGGTATGAGGACAATTCTTTTCATGTGTCAACCTCGTTAAAAAATGAAACAGACCCATGAGAACAGTTATTTTCCTCTGTCAACCTCATTAAACAATGAATAAGTAGGTTACGTAGGTAGATTGTAGAGAGTAGATATGAGGACAGTTATTTTACTGTGTCAACCTCGTTAAAAAATGAAACAGACCCATGAGGACAGTTCTTTTCCTATGTCAACCTCATTAAACATTGAATCAGTAGGTTATGTAGGTAGATTGTAGAGAGTAGATATGAGGACATTTCTTTTACTGTGTCAACCTTGTTAAAAAATGAAACAGACCCATGAGGAAAGTTCTTTTCTTGTGTCAACCTCATTAAAAAATGAATCAATAGGTTATGTAGGTAGATTAGAAATAGTAGTTTATGAGGATGGTTCTTTTTCTATGTCAACCTCGTTAAAAAATGAAACAAATCCTCTCCTAGTCAATTCGAGTCTTTCATCTGATCTCGTAAATGAACCTTCATTCCATCTAGCTAGTAGTCTACTTAGTTGAATGAAATGAAGCTTGGGGGGCATGCGCTCTAGCAAGTTACGCTTAGGGGGCATTATAACTTATCTCAAGAATGATTTTTCCTTTGTTTCAAGCTTGGGTAAAAATGAAACAAACTTATTTCAAGCATGATTTTTCCTTTGTTTCAAGCTTGTGTAAAAATGAAACCACTCTGAAGGATATTTTTTCTCTGTTTCAAGCTTGTATAAAAATGAAACCTATCTTGAGTCCATTTCGTTTATTATTTTCGAGACTCGTTAAACTCATGAAAATCCTGAGATTTTTTTCTATCTTTCATTCTCGTAAAACACATGAAAATGTCGAGTTCTTTCTGTATTTTCCTGCTCGTAAATTAAATTGAAAGTCGACCATATGAGTACAATTTTTATCACTTTTTTGAACTCGTTAAAACTTACGAAAAAGCAAAAAACCATGAGTACATTTTTATGACTTTTCGAACTCATTAAAACTTACAGAAAAAAGCGAAACTTTGGAGTTCTCTTTTAAGCCCTTTTCAGACTCTCTAAACATGAAAAGATTGCCGAGTACTTGACTATTCGAACTCGTTAAAGGAAATGAACAGTCGTCCCTATAGTATAAGTTTACCCCTTTTTCGGACTGAAATGGACTATTTACGAAAAAGGTATATGTTGACTAATCATGGTCAATAGAGTTCTCTCCCGCATTATTTTATCCTTTTTCGGGCCTAAGAGACTAAAATTACGAAAAAGTACACCCATGGAGTTTTCTTAAGTTTTTTCTTCTGAATCCATAAAAATGAAAAACACCGAGTTTCTCCTATACTGGACTCGTTAAAATTTAACAGTAAAGGACCTGTCGATTAAAAACAGGAACAGACCACTCCTTCTTAGGGTTCGATTTTAAACTAAGCTGGACTCATCCGAAGGATGAGCTTATAAACAAGAAAATTTTATCCTCCCCAAGCTTGTCAAAAATAAAGAGGTACTTGCCAGAAATGGTGGGGGAAAAGAGAGAAAACGAATTCATTTGTTACAATTTGATTTAAAAAGTAGTATACCACTCTTGAACATGACACTTTTTGTCACACTTCTACCTGGGTTGGGAAAATCCATTGCCTATCAGTTAATCAAACCACATTGAAGGTCTTCAGCCGGTTTCTAGGTATTGGCTTAGGGCAATTGTTACCAAACCATCTGCTGTGTCGTTATGTGTTCAAGAAGACAGTCAAATAAACCATTCATCTGCAAAAATTTGTCTCCATTTGACCATCCCTGAGTCAGTCCTTACAAAAGATTTCTTCAAAACTTGATCTATGGTTTCGTATCGTGAGCTTGCTTACGACGGATCACTTTCTATCGATGACAACTCAGCATCTAGGAATTTTATCTAGAATCCGTCAGTACCTTGGAATCTGCATGCCTTAATGGCAGGTTTCTCGCCTTCGACGATAGGTTGCATCATTGACTTTCAATCGAACGATTCCGTGAAATTTTCGACTTCAGATCACTTATTCACATTTCATGGATTGTACTGAGTAATTTGAGAGCCATTTTCATTATTTGTGGTTTCTCTCACACTTGTTAACAGTTCACATCATTGACTGGTAATCAAGTGGTTTCTACCATGTTTGACTTCGACACAATCAATCGCATGGATAAAATCGTACTAGTTCGGGTAGTGAAAATCAAGACCCTGGATCTAGTTTCCACCATCCAGGCTGCGAGGAGTTTTATTATTCATTATGCAGTAGACTATTCAAGATAGATGGTTGCATCCATACTGTGTCTACACTATTGATGTAATATTAAAATCATTTCTGTATTAGAACAAGTTTAGTTAGTTTTGATCTGAGTATGGAAATTCCTACCCTAGTGATGATATATATATATATATATATAATTTTCATTGAATGTTTTTATAGGGTTCCGACTGGGGTGTCCACAGGCTAATCCTTGAAATGATAAAGCACATCACTCTTCAAATGCTCTCAGACTTCACACTTTAGGGGGAAATTTTTTACACTGAAATTTTTCACCATGACGTTTTAGTACTCCCTTAGAAGTTTACAACATCAAAGTTCCTAAAATCAAGCCTTGAAATTGAGAGAAAAGCTCATAAAAGTCTTTAAAACACTTGTACCGCACTTTCTCTTAGCATTGCATGCGGCGCCGCACCTTTTTCCTCTAAATCATGCGGAGCTAAATGCACTTTTTCTTCATTAAGGTTGCAGACCCCTGTAAAAGGTAAAATGAAGGCGAAAAGTAACATTTAGAATCCCAGCAATCAAATCTGGAAGCTTCTAGAAGCAATTATCTGGTCGAAGGTTCGCTCCTATTATGTATGTTCATTCCTCCATTATGGGAGCCTACCCCTTGATTTATGGAGATCAATCCCTTCAAAAGAGCATTCTATCCCCTCTTATGTGGAGCTGTAACCTCCTCTCTTTTCCTATAAATTGAAGCCATAGTTCAGCTCCAAAGGGGGTTAGACTTTGAGAATTTTTGAGGAGAAATGTTGTAGAAACTTAGACTCTCTTAACTGATCATTCTATGGGAATGATCACACACCCATGTGAATTTTAGCTAAGAGAGTGCAAAGCTTGTCAGAGTAAAGGAAACACTTGTTCCGGACCCCAGGAAGTCCTGTACGACATCAAGGCAGACACGGTTGTAAGCCTCTTCTTTATTAAAGATAATACGAATGAATACCGTTTTCTCAATGAGTTCTTTAATTAAGTAGCTTGTTTATCATGTTTTATCAATGGGTTATTTAATTAATTATCTTATTTCTTGAATTCCTTGATCATCTTGATAGATATATGATTCATGAATTAGTTTTTACTATGCAGGAGCTATTGATTTTTCCTATGTTTGTGATTGTAGATATTTGATGACAGCTCCTTCAAGCCACTGGAAATAAGATCAGTGCTGGACTATAGGCAGGTCTCCAAAAACCCTTGTTATAGCTAATTCTGAATCAAACATTATCTAGAGAAAATAGTTTTCTTTTGTCTGTTTGTTGCTAGTTGTTCGTAGGACACTAGAGAGGTTTGTCTTGTTAGCAAGAACGACTTATCCGTCCAACACCCATAAAAAAATTGTCACTTGGTCAATTTTTATGGAGGAAATGATAGCACATTATGAGGATACAAAAAGAAACACCTTCTTTAGCCAATTGATAAATCGCAAACAAAAGGGTTCAGTGGTGGAGCAAATTAAGGACTTCCAAAAATTGAATATAAGGGTAACAGATATTCCAGAGGAACACAGGATTGATGTCTTCATGGGGACTCTAAAGGATAACATCCAACATGAAGTTCGTGTTTGGGAACCTGATTCATTGGAAAAGGTATTCAGGTTGGCAAGAAAAATTGAATGTAAAATTATGGCAACAAGGAAGCCTACCACTCACATATATAACGATGGAAGTGTTGCTACTCTTAGACTTCCACAACCTACAAGGTTGAAACCACAACAATTGGAATAAAAAAAAGAAAAAGGGCTTTGATACAGTTGTGATATAAAATACACTAAAGGTCATAAGTGTGCTGAGAAGAAATTATTTTACATAGATTGTGAAGAGGAAGAATAAAATGAACAAGAATCTTCAAAAAAAGAGGATATACACCAGGAAGCAACCCTAGAATAAGAATAAATGAGTCCGACCATATCATGTAATGCATTGGCAGGAATTACCACTCCTCAATCTCAAGATAGAAGGACATATCAAGAAGAAAAAGGTAATAGTGTTGATTGATTCGGGTAGTACCCATAATTTTATTCATTGTAAGGTAGCCAAGGAATTGAATTATTTCATATACCCAGCACTAGAATGACAAGTGATGGTTGTAAATGGCGGAACTATAAATTGCTCAAGAAAATGCCATAATATCAAGATAGCCATGGGGGAATATGTATTGAATAGTCCAATGCTTTCCATCCCAATGGGAGGTGTTGATGTTGTACTAGGAGTACAATGGTTACAATCTTTGGGGACGGTAGCTTTTAATTTTCAAGAACTTTTCTTGAAATTTTTTTCAGAAGGAAAGGAAGTCGAATTACGGGGTATTGCGGGGAAGCCAGGAAGGATAATAAGCTCTAATGTCATGACAAAGCTTCTAAAGAAAGAACAACGAGGCGTACTTGCACAATTATGCTCACTAGAAGTTCCAACATTAAAATCATCTATTTCTGCAGATCTCCAACAACTCTTGGACAATCATTCCAAGGTGTTTGAAACTCCCAAAGGACTCCCACCTATTCGTGATCATGATCATGCTATTCATTCGATTCTAGGAAGTGTTCCTCCAAACATCAGGCCTTATAGATATCCTTACTTCCAAAAGAGCGAAATTGAACGTATGATTGCAGAAATGTTAGAGGCGGGTATAATTCAACCTAGTCAAAGTTCTTTCTCTGCTCCTGTAGTTTTGGTACACAAGAAATATGGATCATGGAGAATGTGTCTGTATTATAGGGAGCTCAATAAGCTCACCATTAAAGACAAATTTCCCATTCCTATGATTGATGAATTATTGGATGAATTACATGGAGCAATTTATTTTACCAAGTTGGATCTTCGTTCAGGATATCATCAAATTAGAAGGAAGACTGAAGATATTCCAAAAACAGCATTTCGAACTCATGAGGGTCATCATGAATTTTTGGTCATGCCTTTTGGCCTTACCAATGCACCTTCTACATTTCAAGGGATGATGAATTCCATTTTCAAACCCTTCCTTAGAAAATTTGTGCTAGTATTTTTTGATGATATACTAATCTACAACAGGTCTTGGAAGGATCATGTTCAACATGTTGACAGCGTGCTCAAACTATTGCAGGAGAAACAATTATATGCAAAAACATCCAAATGTTTCTTTGGAGTACAAGAGGTGGAATATCTGGGTCATGTTGTATCTCACGAGGGTGTTAAGGTAGACCCTAACAAAATTAAAGCCATTAAGGAATGGAAATTCCCCACAACCATAAAGCAGTTGTGCAGAATTCTCAGGTTAATAGGGTATTATCGCAAGTTTGTTAAGAATTATGGGAGAATAGCAGCACCTCTAACAAAATTATTTAACAAAGATGCATTTTCATGGACTACTGAAGCAAATAAGGCCTTTGAACATCTTAAAGAGGCAATGTGCCTAACACCAGTCTTAGCTACGCCAGACTTCACAAAAACCTTTATTGTGGAATGTGATGCTTCAGGAAATGGAATTGGTGTTGTTTTAATGCAAGAAGGACGACTCGTTGCTTTTGAAAGTCGTTCAATCAAATGAAAGTATTTACAAAAGGCTATTTATGAGAAGTAAATGTTGGCAATGCTACATGCACTAAAGAAATGGAGACCTTACCTAATGGGAAGACACTTCAAGGTAAAAACTGATCATGATAGTCTTAAACACTTTTTGGAACAAATAATATCTTTAGACGAGTAGCAAAAATGGGTCACAAAGATGTTGGGTTATGACTTTGAAATCATCTACAAAAAAGGGAAGCTAAATGTTGTTGCAGATGCACTCTCAAGAAAGGATGAAGAGGCGGAAGCATTGCTTTGTGCCATTTCTATTATCCAACTAGATTGGATAACTGAAGCAAGGGATGAATGGAAGAAGGACGAAGAAGTGTGGATACTCATTCAAACATTGCAGCAAGATCCTAGTACATCTGATACATTTAGTTGGAAAAATGATTCCTTATGGTACAAAGATCACTTATATATTTGCAATAATTCCCAACTAAAACAAAAATTTCCTTATGGAATTGCATACTTCTCCTTTAGGAGCACACTCGAGATTTTTAAAAACTTACCACATGGTGAAGAAAGATTATTTTTGGGATGGCCTTAAATCTAATATTCAAAATTTTGTGGCGAAATGTTTGGTTTGCCAACAAAATAAAGTTGAGACAATTAAGGCCCCGGGTCTTCTACAACCTTTATCCATTCCAAGTCAACGTTGGGAGGAGATTTCAATGGATTTTATCACAGGTTTACCTAAGTCCGAAGGAAGGAGCATCATCATGGTGGTAGTTGATAGAATTACCAAGTATGCAATATTTTGTGCATTATCTCATCCATTTAAAGCAAGTATAGTTTCTACGGCATTTATAGAAACAATTCAAAAGATACATGGAAACCCGAAGATTATTGTAAGTGACAGAGATCCCATTTTTACAGGAAATTTTTGGACGGAATTATTTTCTTGTTTGGGTACTCAACTAGCTCATAGCTCATCTTATCATCCTCAATCCAATGGTCAAACAAAGATAGTGAATAAATGTTTGGAAGGATATCTTCGTTGTTTTGTATCTGATAAGCAAGCACAATGGGTCAAGTGGTTACCTCTCACTAAATAGTGGTATAACACTTCCTTCCAAACTGCAGCAAAAATGACCCTATTTATGGCACTTTATGGATATCATCCATTGTCCATCACATCTTCTTTAAGGGAAAATTATAGGGTTTAAGTAGTGGAGGATCACATCGAGCATCAATAGGAAGTTCTCCAACTCTTAAAGGATAACCTAAATTTGGCACAAAATCGAATGAAACAACAGACATATCAACATCACAGTGAGAGAAGTTTTGATGTGGGAGACTAGGTATTTTTATGGCTACAACCATACAAACAAATGTCCCTCAAGCAAGCTAAGAAGGATAATAAATTATCGCCAAAGTACTATGGTCCTTACAAGGTGTTGCAAAAGATTGGTACTATGGCATACAAATTGGAGCTTCCTACTTCGTCGCGAGTGCATCCATTTTTCCATGTTTCATGCTTAAAAAAGGTTATAGGGGATAGACTTCTAGTTCAATCAATTTTGCCAGAACTTGATGAGGAAGGAAAAAGCATTTTGGAACCGAAATATAATGTAGTCAGAGTATATCATCAAATGGAAGAACTTACCGACTGAAGATTCTACATGGGAGGATGAGAATTTTATACAAAAGCACCCGGAGCTACTTAAGCGTTCAGGACAACAATTTTTTGAAGGAGAGGAGCATGTTAGGTCCCTATATTACTAGTATAGTCCCTTATTTTTGTTAGTGTAACCCCCTTATTGTTATTGTTGTACCCCTGTAACCCCCATATTGTTATTATTGTGCCCTTGCATTATTATTGTTAGGTCGGCTAGGTTTACATTGTGGCCCCATAGATTCCTATATATAGAAAGGAGGTTTTGTCATTTGTATCATCCAAGAATTGTTCATTCATGTAATGTATTGGAGGTTTCCCCCTCGAAGTGGCTTATTTCTAAGGCATTGATATATCTTTTCTTCTATTGGAGTTGGTTTCACGACATTCTATTTCAGTAATAAAATGACGAACCTTATACAAAAAAAAATCAATTACAACTAGAAGACATCCTGTGATAGGCCATATCATGCTAATTTATAATGAACTAGTGGAAAGCGTGAAGTCTTGTGGGCATAATGTACTAGCTAGACCACCATATGAAGAAATTACACGCTGCCAAGTGATGTCAATTGTTCCATTTACTACAATCTAGAGGGGTCTTCTATAATGTCCTTTGAACCCTAAAACATCATTGTGGGCCCCAATTTTTTCCTTTTTCCAATAATGGTTAGATTTTGTTGACCCGTCCACTATTGCATGGCTATATTTAGGTTAAATTCAGGATATGGAATCATATTGAAATGTATCACCCACCTGAAATACTAGTTGTTGATGTAACGATGAACAAGATAATTTTATGTCTTCTCTACTACCTAGTACTCTTTCCATGAATCATCATATTCTAGAGGATCTATCCTTGTTGTCTTAATCTCCAATATCTCCCCTTTCATGTCTGATGCATGTTTCTTAAAAACTTCTCCAAGTTTCCAGTAGCTTCCCTGGTCTACTTCATAGCACTTCCTTAAGCTTGGAGTCTTCGAGAAAAATTGCTGCAACCTATTTTTCAACAAGGCTAGAGCAACCTTTAGACAATTTCCCTATGCTAAGTTGCTTGTTTCCCCCTTGGTTATTAAGTTTTTGTAATATGATGTAGTCATATACTCCCATGGAATAGTAAATAAATGCATAAGCCCAATCAACCAACCACCCACTCTGTGATGATGATTGTTTTCATGTAATTTTTTCCAAAGAAAAAATCAGAAAATTTCTATTAATATTAATGAAAGTTACATTATGCAGATGCATTTAAGCATTTCGAAATGCCCAAAGGGCCAATGTTCTCAAGCACACTAGTCAAAGTAGCTAGGCTACCAACACCATGTAACATGGCTACCAATAATTTTACAAATTGCCAGCAGGGCTTGGATTTTCATGCCTGCCTTTTCTCTTTTGAACGATCTGCCAATTCCTTGAGTGCAATGAGGAAGGAACCAAAGCTAGCTCATTTTTCCCTATTGTGTTGTCTTTGTCCGAGTGTGAAATTTTGGATACATGCGTTCTTATTTACACCTGAGCTTACATCTGAGCGTGCTTCATCTGGCGTTGGATCCATCATCGGGTCCACCGTTTGACGGGTCGTGTTAGTTTCCATCGGTTCGTGTATATCTTGTACTTGTGTCCCTTCATATTCTGCTGGCTATTTTCTCTCTTTTTGGGTTGGGATGTCCCCTTCATCTTCTAACTCGTGATCTGGTCCTTCTGAAGGGAATTTCCATCCCTTGGAGACTTTCCCTATTTTCTTCTTCTTTCTAGTTTCTGGTTTTGCGTCTAGGCATGTGTTTTGTAGGTGCCCAGTTTTCTTGCATATCCTGCATCTAAACGTTGTATTTTCATTGTCCAGATTTTGCAACCATTTTTTTTGCTTGTGGATCAGATAGATGTTATCCGGCAATCCCTTGCTGAGGTCCACTTCCACACAAATTCTGGAAAAATTGAATATCCTCTCCTCCAATCATTGTATGTATGTTTTTATTTATCTCCCAAGACTATTTCCAATGCCCTCTAATACTCCTTCATTCTAGAAATGGAGCGGGAGGTTACACAGCCGGACCCAAACTGGCATCCGAGTAATCTCCATCGTGTTTGCATACAAATCAGTGAACCAAGGAGTGATGAAGAGTCCATTTGAACCCCAAAACCATGGTCCTACCCTGAGAATTATATCTCTGGCTTCCTATGATTGGAACTTGACAATAAAATATCCTTTTGGAGCAAATATGTATGTCGCAGTCCATGGTCTAGTTGGTAAATATCCAATGGAACAAATCCATTGGTTTTGGCTAGTAGCAGTTGAATCTGCATATTATTGCCTATGTTTCGAAAGTGGAACAATGATCCTCGATCTCCGGTGCCTTAATGTTCAGTTCTGGTACGCAATTTAGTTGCTCCACAATGTAAGGTTTGGGTGTGTTTTTAGCATGTTCAATTAGTGTTGTTGCTTTGTTTTTCCGTTTTAGGACATTTCTGTAAGATGGGCCATTTGGGATTCCTGTTTTGCAGGTGTTGACTCCCCTCATCAGACTAGGTGTTCTGTTCTGTTTAGATCTCTCTCAATTGCCTACTCCTACAACTCCTCCTTTGAGTCTTGAATTCAAGACTATGGAGGAATTTCTTTGGATCTGATAATATTTTAATACGTTTCATTCCTGTAATGATTTTCCTGAAAAAATCAAACTTTGTCTCCTAATAGGAATACCCATAGAATTTTTGATCTTCTGCTTCAGATCTATAACCTGATACAAGCCCTGTACCCAAAAATTTTTGGATTTTCCATCTAGTGTTTTGATGAAAATCTGAAAACTACTCCCTGCAATATTTCCTTTGCCTCTTACCTCTTTTGAGGTTTTTTTTGAACCTAGCCCCCGAGAAACAAGCCCTCCGTTCTTCATGCTCACGGGTTCCAGAGGCCTTTGTGTCCTCACACAGTGGAGTCTCATGTATAAGGGCACCCCCTCTCCCTCCACACATACAAATTTCCTTTGGGAAAAATATCGGGGCCACAGAATCTGCCAACATGGGAGGCCCGATGCTGGATTGATCCTCGCCATTCCCCCTCATTCTGTGCTTTGTGGGGATTTTAAGAGCCTTAAACCCCTTTTCTGCCCATGCAGATATTTGTGGTATCCAACCTTACTACATCCTATTATAATAGAAAACAACAAGGAAAATTTTGATAATTACAGGGTTTGAGATTAGGGTTAACCATTATGGGAGTACCCTCTATTTCCAAATCAACCCGCTCTGCTTTTAAAGATCTTTGTAGGGATCTTCATGCCCTCGCACCCTTTCCTTTGTATTCAAACTAGTCCGAGGCGTCGTAGTTGTTCTAACATTCATGACTGAGGTTACCTTCTCTGATACTCCACGAAAAACCACCTCTTTCTTACCTGACCTAATAGAAAGTACATCCGCCCCTAAGCCACCGGATCCTTCGGGCCTCGCCATGATTTGGTCAACGAGAGCCATTGCCCATTCTCCTCGTGTGTCTTCTCTGTTGTGATGCCAACATATCCGCTAAGGGCTTCCAAAAATTGATCCATTGCATGCATCCAACCCCTGATATAGGATGAAATCGCGGTCTTGAAGAGCCGCCGCCATCCATGCCTACCACCGTGACGTGGAAACCCTCATGCCTCTGCACTCCACTTTTCCCGTCATTATCAATTTTTTTCATGTATTACTAGTAGACTTGATAAAAATTCCCCAATCATATATACTTTTGTAAGGCTTTTGTTGCTCCAATATGATATAATTATAGGTGAGAAGTTTGCTATCGGGAATATGATTTTTGATGCTCCTACCTTCCCTTCTTCCATTATCTTCATCATCCGTACTAGAAAACACTTGTAGAACCTTTGATCTCATCTTATTGGAAATTCCCCTCAATTAGTGATAAATCCAATAAAATATTCATATAAGAAGGTATTGTAGATTTTAACTCTGTACAAAAATTAAATACCAACAAATTCCTAAACACATAAAAAATATACGATGACGAGAATAAAAAACAAAGTGTAAGAAAATATTTTTTCTTCAAAACCAAAACTGGGAAAACCATAGTGATTTTTCATTATATTCCTTTCAATGTTAAAATACATTATATACAAGTCAAAGCATTAACTAACCCCAATCCATTAACCTCATATTAGAACATAACCATATTTCCCTTGATCAGATCTACAAAATACCATGGGAAAAACCATCATGCTCATAACCATGCATAAAACCATGGGTAGGTCTGTCCACCATCCTTGGGCCCACCCTCTATCCATTGGTCAGCCCAACCATTATTGGGTCTGCCTATTTTTTTTTTCCCAAGTGTTGCCCCAGACCCCAAGCAAGGGGGCTACTACCCCCCTGTAACCCCCCTACTTCACCTAGTGTAACATAATAACACTTGGGACTAGTCATTGAAAGAATATAACACATAAATAACAGGTATGTTAATAGGTCCCCAGGATGGGTACTTGTCATAATGCTTTCTCCTCGCTTCCAATTGCTCTCCCCTGCGTGTCCCATACCTACCATATGATGGGGTGATCCTCATAGATCCCACTACAAAATAGATTGATCAACTTCTTCCATACAATGGGATGACCCACCTGGATCCCATGGCCAATTAAAGAATCTATCATCCCCCATACTAGAAAGCTCTTATTGTGATGTAATCATATCTAACCGTTTTTTCTCATAAATTCCCCACTAGATAGGGTACGATCTCATAATATTTTGCTAGTCTAACTGTCATGGAATTATGCCATAGGATGTGTCGATGGTACCCAGAACACCTTTGGAGTCCATGACCTTCTGGAAAATTTCTCTACTACTAGTTCTTGGTAGCTTCTAAAAATTTCCACCATGTTGACATTGTGCTACTCTGATTACAATTGGGATGTTGATATATCCAAAATATCGTCTTCTGATTTTGCATCAGGATATATTTTTCATGCCGTAAAACAACCGTCCATTCATGCCACTATGATTAAAACTCAATTCATCTACGTGCAACTTAAAAATTTTCTCAAGTGGACTTCTACTACTACATCCCTGGTTTATGTATGTATGAAGAGGGATACTCCACAAATCTAGATTAAGTGTTTGTTTCTTCCCTACAAGAAACCCTAATGGCACATTAATGTTGGAAGGGTTGGTAGTTTCCCTAGTATTTTAATTCCCAGGGCCTTGAGCAAATTGTCTTGTTATATTACTAAGTCTTTTGGTGCCTTGGTTCTCTCCTTTATTGTTGAAAGGCCTTCTTTTATTTCTTCCTGAGTATGGATGTCACACGAAATTTGTGGAGAAGAGATCTATGAATTTGTACTATCATCCTCACCTACGATGGCATCTATACAAATATCCTCATCCTTTTCCTCTTCTTCCACCATCTCCTCGTCAAACAAGTGAAGCTCCCTTCACATTTTCTGACAATATTGTATACTAAGTAACCTATTGTTGTTTCAATACATCCACTAACAAGGGCATGACAGGTTGTGAATTCCTAGCAGTCTCATCAATAATGGTAATCATGATGCCTTTTTATGTGACCATGGATGGCTATGTCATGGCTTTTAGTGATAGCTTCAAGTGATGAAACATCTACAAAATAAGATCATCATAATCTAAATCAAACATGATGGCACATGACCTTACCTTTTCCATCAACTCTACAACCCTAGTCCTCTTACTGAAGGAAGGACTTATGATGTCACTTAACCCACAAAAAATTTCAATGATCACATGCAAGACTTCCCACATTTGATCATCCCCATAAGGATATTTTGGTGTTGTAAAACTTATAAGCTCACTTAAACAATGTGTGAAATCAACTCTTACCTCCTTATCTTCATGTTTCATAAACTTGTGCTTGCCCATGTGAGTCACCGTTGGAACCATAACTGCTTGCATTAACTGGGAATGTGTTTAATTTACCCTGTGTAAACATCCTTCCACCTCTTCCAATGAGCCAAGAAGAGTGTGTCGTGATGGAGACACATAACCAAGTTTTTCTCTTGCAGTAAAAATCTATTGGAAAAACTCCATCTTCCCTAGAACTGGCCAATAATCCATTGAGATTGAGTTCCTTTATTATTATTCCAGCAATAAATACATTTCCACTAACAATTCCACTAACACTTAGTTCGTGAGTATTTTTTCAAACATTTTGAATGTAAACATGAGGACCAATATTCCCTTTAGGTAATTTCAACTGATTTTAGGGATACTTTGGTTGTTCCTTTAATCCCTAATTCTACCAACACGCACAATTGGATTGCCATGATAGTCTTCAAGCTTAAACTCTAGGTTTCCTCTAGAACATATAAATAACATATAAATCAAGAATATCGATGTGGCGCTCCAGAATACAGGAGGCAGGAGGTGTGTTTCTGACATCCCACCAGGCCACATTCTAGTGGGATGTTTCAGCACACCCCCTTAAAAACTTATCACTTGTCTTACAAAGTGCACGTGCCAACTTTATATTCCACCACACAACGAACTGGTAGTTAGTTTACACAAAGCTTATATGGCAAGGAGGCTGGTAGAAGGCAGGGGAAAATTTTGAAGTTTAAATGAAGGTCATACCAAACTATCGAGCGACCTACCAAGTTGTGCCATGCCTAAATCTACATTCAATTAGCATAGAGAGGCGAGCACTTTGTATTATATTTCGACCTTGGGAGAGGAAATTCATTGTTGTGCTTGATAGAGGGCTAAGGGTTAGTTAAATTGGTCAAGTACCTGTTGTTAATGCACATTGGTTATTGACATGGCAAGGGTTCAATTCTCTTGACTCTCTCGAGCTCAGATTCCATGGTTTAGCTGCTGGAAAGTGATTCCTTCAGGTGGATCTGTCTGTTACAAATATTCTGTGGATGTAGTTGTCACTGATCTCACAGGTCAAACCATACTAGAGAAAAAAAAAGTAAAATTTTTTAAAGTTATTTTTTAAAATATATATATATATTTTATATTTAATCAATTTAATGTTTTTTTTTGAAACTTTGGTAGGACTACATCTTCATCATGTCCAATATATCACCCCGATCAGGGCAGGGAATTGAACTGGTGAATTCACATTAAGGAGTGCCTTAACAGAGCATGATCACTGTCTATAAATAGAATTTTCTCAACCATCTATAAATAGAATTTTCTCATGCATCTATAAATAGATCTCCACATAAAAATATCCTGAGACTCCATCCTAGTGTAAGTGCATAATTTTCACTAGGATCTTCTTGTTGAATCTCAACACTCCCTCTCAACAAGAAAGGGATTATCCTTCACCCTGATCCTGTCTCTATGGTATTCGAATTTTCTTTCAGTGAGTGACTTCATCAGAATATATGCATCCTAATCTTCCGTAGGAATGTACTGAAGCAACATGATCTTCCGCTTCACACAATCTATGATATGATGATACCATATATCTATATGATTAGATTTATCATGAAACACAAGATTAATCGAGAGTTTAATGCAACTTTGATTATCACAATGAATCATTGTCAGATCTAAATGAGAACCAAACAAACCAACCAAGATCTTTCTCATCCAGATAGCCTCACATGCAGCTTGACTTGTTGCCATGTATTCTGCTTCCGTTGAACTGAGTGCCATGGATCTCTACTTCCCGCTGTACCAAGAAACACTATAGATCTGATACTAAAGATCCCCCCTGATGTGCTCTTTTTGTTCGTTGGGCTGCCCGCCCAATCTGCATCTGTGAAGCCATGCAACTTCACCTCATATGTTTGTCTGTACCATAAGCCATACTCATATTTTCCCCTTAGGTATCTCAGGACATGCTTTCCCGCCTTCCAAAAGAGCTTGGTAGGCTTAACCATTGCTTGACTTAGCTGGTTAACCGCATAGAAAATTTCTGGTCTCATGTTCACTAAATACATTAGCGAACCCACTAACTGTTGATGGACAGTAGCATCCACTACCTCTCCAGATGTAGCATCCTCTTTCCTCTAGTTTCCTAGAAGAGGAGTATCCATGGGTTTGCAGCCTTCCATGTGAAACTTACCCAATATCTCCCTTGCATACTTGCCTTGAGACACAAAAAGTTCACCATCTCACTGCCATATTTCCAATCCAAGGAAATAATGAAGGAGGCCCATATCATTCATCTCGAACTCCTTTGCAAGGTCCTCCTTGCATGCGTGTATCAGTTTCTCATCACTAGTCAGTATTAAATCATCAAAATAAAGAACAATGATTAAAAGCTTAACCTACACCACAATTTGGTATAGGTTTGCATTCCCCTCACTTTTGGTGAAGCCAAGTCCGGTGAAATAGCTGTCTATCTGAGTGTACCAAGCACGAGGTGCTTGCTTTAGCCCATACAATTCTCTTTTGAGTCGGCACACATGCAACTTGCTGCTGAAGATCTCAAATCCTTTAGGCTTCTCTATGTACACCTCTTCCTCAATGATACCATTAATAAACGTAGTCATCACATCCATCTGATGAATGCGCCAACCCATCTGCGTTGAGAGAGCAAGGATGGTACTTATGGAAGAATACCTTCTGACAGGTGCAAAGGTTTCTTCATAATCAATCCCCTCGATCTGTGAGAATCCCGGGGCCATAAATCTAACCTTGTATTTCTCAAAACTCCCATCAGGAGCTAGCTTTACCTTGTAGATCCATCTTGAACCTACCACTAATTTATCAATTGGCCTTGGAACAATTTCCAAAGAATTGTTTTTGACAATGGAGTCATACTCCTCCACCATTACATCTACCCATGTGGGCTCCTGCACTGCTTCCTGAAAGGAAGATGGATCAGTCACAATACATTTGCTCATGAGAGCCACGTATCCAATAAATCGGTCAAGAGGCTGTCTTTGTTTGCACTATGAAGTAGGGGCTCCTACATTCTGCGCATCATCAAGTCTCAGCCTATCAGCTTCTGTGCTACGCCTTCTGCCAGTTCTGATGTTTGGCTCTGCCTAAGTGGAATCCTCCACTCCATGAACCTCCTCATGTGGCTGATCAACATATAGAGACACATCTTTGGGAACTAACAGTTCCTCCTCTGCATGCACGTCTAGCTCCCTCTTAAGCAACAACTGCATGGCTTTACCCTCATCGAATTTTATATCCCGTCGCATAACTATCATCTTACGATTAGGAAAATACACACAATAAATATGGGGTGTTTATGTATACCCAAAAAATATCCCAACTTCAGCAGTTGGCTCCAGCTTCTTCCTAGCATTCTTGGTCACATGCACATAAATAGATGAGCCAAAAATCTTAAAGTGTGAAACATCTGGTCTCTTACCAGTGAAAGCTTATTCAGGTGTACTCATGCCAAGTACTCTATAAGGACAACTGTTTTGCACATAAATTGTAGTGTTGCATGCTTCCTCCCACAAATGCATTGGTAGGCCCTGATCATGCAACATCACTCTTGCTGCACCCACGATCGTTCTGTTATTCCTCTCCGCGAACCCATTTTTCTATGGGTTATGAGGTGCTATTAGTTCTCTTCGAATTCCATATTTTTTGCAAAAGTCTTTGAATTCATTAGAGATGTATTCTCCACCATTATCGCTCCTCAGAGCCTTCACTTTATTCCCCGGCTTTCTCCACCAATGCCTTAAACTCACAAAACTTTGAGAATGTTTGATCCTTCTTATGCATGAATAAGATCCAAAATTTACGAGAAAATTCATCAACTTTAAATAACATACTTATGTTTTGTTGTTGAAGAAACCAAGAATGGTCCACACATGTCTGTGTGAACTCTCTCAAGGATCACCGAAGCACGATTCTCCTTTTCATGAAAGGTGGAATTTACATACTTCCCCATGGTGCAACCCTTGTATTGATCTAACTAAGCAAGTGGTCCTATTGGAAGTCCAGTAGATATTTGCTACATGACTTTCAAGGTTCCATGATGAAGATGGCCCAATCACCTATGCCATAATTCGCTCTCATCCCAGCTCACCACTTTTTCTGCCTTGCCCATGATGGCAGAAATTGGCTCGAGGGGTCCTGACCCAGGTTTAGAGTTCAAGGTTTGCCAACAAACCCCTATACTACTGGCCCTTTCGGCAGTGACCTACTTGTGCAAGTCAAAGTCTCACCCGAAGTAGTATGGGTGAGTGCTGGAACCAGGTTTCCACACCTTGAGAAAGGGTAGGTAAGGCAAGCAGAGTTGCATCTGGCCTCGTGATGCCGAGATCGCTTCTTTCTGCATAGGGTTCACAGGTCTATTTTCGCATCCATGTGCGCAAGGCCTATAGTACTTGATAATTATAAACTTCTATAATAGTAGCACAATATCGCCTAAATAGAACCGACAGATCCAGATACAGTAAACACACTTACATAGATCTTTCGCAGCTTGAATATAGAATGTGCATAACATAGCAATTACCAATGATTCACACAAACATTACACATAGATTCAGTTCTCAACACAATCCTTCTATTCATTAATTCATCAATTCCTTCTTACAATACCCATCCCAGCCTGTGCACACAGCAGCAGGGTCTGCACACATCAGGACTCTAGATCTCCGCGCACACAGCCAACAGGAGTCCGTTCCCCAAAAACCCAAACAGATATATTAAACCACAGATCGCATCAATAACTCTTCATTTCTCTACTCCTTATGATTCAAAATGTTCCTCTATTTATAATAATCTAGCCTAAGCTTTCCTATGGTCCACAACCTGTGGTTTTCGGACCCCTGGTTTACCCCTTCACCCATTACAATGCTTTCAGGGCTTTGACCCACCCCAAAACCCCTGTGCTAGCCTAATTATAATAAAAAATATACAAAATCGGACCAGTTTCACAGCTCGTAGGAGACCCTGTTCCAATAGTCCCCTAGCACAATCTTGTGACTCGTACCAAGTCACTGTGGTGGTGCGATCTCTATCCACGCACATAAGGCATTGAAGGTGACGATTAGCAAAGGTAACACTTCCTGACTTTGGGCAGCAGCACGTTGTGTGATATCGACCAGCTCAAGGGAGGTAGGTCCTTCAGGGGCCATGGTAACCTGTTCCAAGATTTGGTTGAGCCGTGCAATGGCGTTGTGAGCATCCAGAGATATCTGGAAGGCAACATCACCCCATGGCTTCGTATGCTTTCTGATTGCATGCTTGGTGCGCCGCAGAACCACAATCTTATCCTGGAAAGCATTGCTAGTTTTCAAGAGTGCCAGACGCTACGCAGGGCCGAGGGAAGGCAAGGTAGCTTTGATTTGAGAGAAATCAGCTTCCTTCTGGCGTAAGTCCTCTATGACACGCTGAATCATCGGGTTAAACTGGGTTGCTATCCAGAGCTGCATTGCCACTTCGAGAAACTGGGTACCTAGAGTAATTTGTCCTTTAATAGCGTCTGTGGCTTCTGTTATTAATGCTGCCCATTGCTTTTGAACCTTTGAGGATATGGTAAGTTGTGCTTGGGCCTAGTACGCTGTGAGTTGGTGGGTCATTTGGGTTTTAAGGGCCTGCACTTCGGTTCGAGATGCCCTGAGCACTGTGACCAAGCCTTCTAGGGTAGCCTGGAGTGGGGATGACATCGGGAATTCGTCAGGGATCTCTGTATTGAGCCGGTGAGTCACTGTCTCAAGCTACGCCATAAGAGGGATATCTTCAGTCTGGCGTGTGGCCACATTGATGTGTTGTTGCGCGGCTTGGTCACGATGATGAAGCTCGTGCAGCACGATGGTGTGTAATCCTTGTAATGCCTCGTGGGGTAGATGTGCTAAATCCATTTTGAGTTCTGTATCTGTTGGGAGGTGGTCACCAACCAAGACAGTGCTAGGTAATGAGCCTTTGTTAGTAGTGTTAGCTACCTATGAATTTTTTTCAAGAAAATAGGTGGCTAAATTGTTTGGAGCCTTCAAGAGATACATTTTCTATGAAAATCTCCATCCTTGAATCCTCTATGTGACCATTGCCTGTAAAAAGACCTTCACTGCTGTTTCCATCCAAAAAGCCTCACTGCCTGTGGAATATTGTGCTCAAAAAGTCCCCCATTTACCCTTGTACCTATGCAAATTTCCCCTTTGTTTCCCAAAATCCCTCCAAAATCCCCTAAACCATCCATTTCATCCTTAGAACCAAGTGAAAATCCTTCATTTGATTTTAAATCCTTCTTTTTACCTCTACCGAAAACCTCCCTTCAGCCTTAAAATGCTGTCTCTAAGGCTAAAAAACCCACTTCCCTCTTTAAACAGGCTAGCCCCCTTCGGCCCAGCCCCAAAAACCACTCCCCCGCATGACCCCAGCACTAAGGTGCTTATCGCAATCGGAGAGGCAGACGGAAGCGCATTCCTGTGTTAAACAAAGAAAAACTCCGATGCGATGACATTGTTCTGTGACTCTCGGGAGTAATCTCCGACGTTGATTCTCATTCCGATCCGACGATCGTCGCACCATTTCCCGATCGCTAATCGCAAATCATAAACGGTGCTACCCTCCGCCCTTTGCGATTGTGATCCTCCGATTGATATCCCCGCCGTCAATTTCCCTTTTGATCCGATGGTCCTCACTTCCCCACTCCGATCACAATCACAATTTTCAGATTGAGCCACCTTCCGTTCCTCTCGATCTGCATTCCTCCGACGCAGTCCCGGTCGTTGATCTCACATAAGATCCAACGGTCGTGAGCCAATCGCACCATCGCTCATCGGAAGTTTTGACCCTTCCATTGCTTCCCGCCGATCAGATCGTAGCCATCGATCTTCTCCTGAGATCCGACTGTCCTGATTGAGTCGCCCTCCACCCACAACCGGGTCCCACCACATCAACCCCTTTCATCTGTTTTTCGCGCATTTTCTATGTTTTTCATTCGAAGGCCCAAACATTGGGTTTTACATTAAACATCGTGCCATCCCGCCAAGCATCAAGATTTTAATGTTTTACATTAAAGTTTCCCATTTCGCCGACTTCCACATACATTTCCCGTTGTTTCACTGCATATCTCCGCAGTATCCTTTGCATCTGCTGCTCTCATCCATGCTGTGTTTCCATTCTCATAGCCCTCCATAGCCATCCTTCCCATGCAAGGATTTCTTAACAAATTTGAGTGTGGTTGTAGGGTACAGGCGGTGAACGCCGCCATTATTCACAGTCATTGTTACAGTGGCACAAAACGCAGGGTAGACCATTTTCAGGGACTGAAATTATGGAGAAGAGCCTGGAAAGTTACTAGAGCATAATTTTCATTAAAAGTATAGAGTTCTACTATTCAAAACCTTTCTAGCGCCATCAAAGCTTAGATTTCACTGACAGAGACGATCATGGAGAGGCAAAGAGTATCAGTAAAATGTCAGAGAGTTTAAGGCCTGTAATTGAAGATTTTAAGCTTTAAACCAGTGTTTAAAGAGAAAAGTGCCAGATTGAAGACCTCATGAATCACACAGAAGGCCTAATGAGGCCCAACGCGCAGAAAACAATATCATCAAGGTTTCACTTCAGCAGAAGTTTTCTCCCGATAAAGGACGAAGTACCCATACTGCTTTCATTATGTACCGTGTTCCTGAGAAGATCTCTGCCCTGACAACAGTCCTATGCTGCCAGAAGCATTTGTTACATGGTATGGCAGACCTTGAAGTCATTCATCTACCTTTTTTTTATTCACCAGAGTACTACAGAGTACTACAGTCGAGAGTACATCAAGGAAATACCTAGAGTAAATTTCAGCCTGCCGAAGACCACTCTTTCACCTTTAGAGTACAGAAGTTTAATGCATAAACATTAAAACATAATGGGTCTCGAGCCCCTCTTCCTACTCTGTTTAATGTTTCATTTAGTGTTTCATCTACTTCCTCCACCTCTCTTTCAGCTATAAAAATCATGAAGAAACTCATTGTAAGGGTTGTTGATCGGATATCTGTGAATTGTAAGTTTTTTTTCTTGAGATATAGTTCTCTGTGTAAAGTTGTAAGATAGGATAAGGAAGATGTTTTCAGACTGAATGTCAAGCTGTTGGAAATGTTTTACATGACTAGTGTTGCTCTTTAATATGACAAGCACATTTCTTTGGATCCTGATTTAAAACAGCGGTGATGTTTTTCTATCTTTGTCTCTGTTTTCCTTTGTAGTTCATCACATTTCATTTCTTCTGGCACGCATCAGAAATCTAGCATAGGATATACCCTTGCTTGGGATCCTGTGTTTTTTCTCTCCCTGCCTTCAATGTTTTCTGATGTATGTGTTATCTGAGGATTGATTCAAGATAATTTAACCAGTGTAGTAGCTAATATTTACTGCTAGCTGATGTATGAATTAATGAATCTGTTCTTAGATGTTCTTGTTAGGCTTTAATTGAATGAATTAGGATACTAGGAGTTTAGAACTCTATCTCTGTCTCACTAGGGTCCTTTTCAATTAATTGAACCTTTCTAAGTTCCCTTAAGTTGGATGCCAAACCATTGAGAGTTCAAAGTCTCTCTCTGATCTCACGTTTTCACCTTTGTGTTTAAATCTTTAATGTTTCCTTGTCTGAAGAGATAACCTTTTAGGTTTTGGATCACAGGTGGTCCAATGGCATGTCCTATCCCTGGATCTGACTCCTAAAGGGTCACCTTGGAGGTTTCCTTGCTTTCACCTTCTCTCTTTCCATTTCATGCCACACTATCATCTTTAAGATCTAATGCTTTAGATGACTAGCCCAACTGAAAGCCTGCATATTGAATAGCAAGTAAACCCTTTCCTGACTCCATTTCCCAATGGTCTCAAGTGTTCTCTGAGTTATCTCTCCTTTGCCTAAAATTCTCTTTTCTCATCCTTGTCTTATATTGAACCCTTCTTTCCTGATTCCCAACAACCAAACAAAAATCAAACAAACAAACCCAGCGCTTATAACTAGCCTAATACCTTAACTTTCGAGCTTCAAAGACATAAAACCTTTGCCTATATAAGAGAGATCCCTCTCTGGACCCAGGAGGGCTAGATCCTGAGGTCTGAAAGTGGTTCTGATGTTGTCTCATCTTTTGGTACTGCCAAACTTGCCAAAACATGGGAACCCCAACATAATGGCGACTTCGCTGGGGAAAAACTGTGAGTGCCCTTAACTGCTATATCTGGTCTTGTGTCCCATTGTAGTCTCCAACATAATGGCGACTCCACTGGGGAAAATTTGAGTAAAACACACCTTTAAACACTTCACATACTCGAAGAAGACCATAGTAGCCTTAGTTTGGTGGTTAATCACTGTGGTGGACAGTATACCATTCTTGAAACATTCTAAACCTTCCACCTGGCAACTCCATAATTCCCTAATGACCAAAGACTCCATTGGTGATCAGTAGGCCTGCTGATTATATTGGTTCACATAATACTCCACTGGGAGACCAGCCTCCATAACAACATCAGCCACAATAGAAGTAGCGAGTAGGATTAAGCTGCTTGATTTAAAGACAACATTCTGGCTTTAAGAGCCATTCATACAAGAGCTTATCCCGACCCAAACCCACTTGAAATAGTTGACAACCCCGAGAGAATTCTCAGGAAATCTCCTGCACGTAAAGGACCAACTATTTTCAGACACATCCGTAGAGCTAACTCTGCACCATAAGACTTTACAGCTCTATCAAACCCTCTTTTTGACCTATACTCTCCAAGCATATTACCTAGAACTATGTCATTCGACACTATAGACCAGTCAGACCTTGAGCTTCTTGGTTCACCACCTCACAGTGGTCAACACATTAGGCACAGAAAGACCCCTCCGTCTACACCTCCCGATATCCATTTCATTCAAAACTTGGGGCTCTGTCATTCTAAATCTTCTCAATGGACTTCTGCTGGTCCTAGTATTCCTGTCATCCAGATACCAGCTGCTAAAACTAATCCTTTACCTCCTCAAAATACCATTATGGTAGCCTGGTATGCACCTCTGGTGTTACCTCAGCCCCTAGTGCCCTTACCCAATGATTATCAATCAAAGATCCCACATTTCACTGCAAAGGAGTCCACAACAGCGCAACACCATGTAGATAGGATGGAAGATTCATTTGACTACATGGAGATAGACGATGAGACAGTCAAAATGAGAATCTTTGGCCAGAGTTTAGGAGGTGATGTGAAGAAATGGTTTAAGGTCCTGCCTCCTAATAGCATCCATGATATTCCCTCCTTATATCAGACCTTCATAAACAAATGGGAAGTTAAGGCCAACCCTCTCCAAATCCTAGCAGAATACAAGAAACTTAAAAGAAACGTAGGAGAGAGTGTTCATGACTACTCTACAAGGTTCAACAACGTTTACAATGCTCTTCCCCCACACATGAAACCTCCCCAAGGTATGGCTTTAGTAAAATACCCTGAAGGCTTTGATGCTGATATGGCTTACTAGCTTAGGGAGAGAGATTACAACACATTGGAAGATATGCAAAAAGGAGCAGTGAGTGTAGAGGCTAACCTGATTGAGAAGAAAGCCAGAATGAGGGCTGAGAAAAGGGTAACATATAGAGATGACACCGTAGCTTCCACATCTGACCCCAATTATGACCGTCTATATAAAAACGTGGAAAAGCTACAGCAAATGATGGAAAAAATGGTTGTCACAGTCAGTAACCAAAACAGGAACCAAAATCATAACCAGAACCAGAACTTTAGGAGAAACAATACCCCTCCCAATAGGTAAAGGGACTTGGATTAGCAATTTATTCCCCCATTTCAAGAGAACTTTCTTGACGAAGATGAGGGAATCATAGAAGAGTCTGAGGAGACCGCAATAAATATGTTTGAGATAGATAACTCAATCCACAACTGTTCCACAGAGGAAGGTCAGTCCTCACCCTCATATTGGGATGAGGAAAGATTAGAATATGAGGACTACAGGCGAGGATTTGAAAATGCCATCATGCAAGTCAGAGAACAATATGAACTTAGAAGAAAAAAGAGCCTAGAAACTTCTAAACCAAAGGCTTCTGAGGTTACCATCAAGAAAAATCCTGAGAAAAATTCTAAAGTGAATGCTGAAAGTAATAAATCAGCAGCTGAGAGTTCTGGGAAGGACAAAGAGAGAGACAACCCAAACACTGATAAACAAATTCAACCCGCTAGCAACACTAACACTGCAGTTAGTGCTCCTGATAAAACATTTCCTAACCCTATACATAGTGAGAATCAATGCATTGATTCTACCACTAAAGTGGTGACTAACAAAACAGAGTTGAGTGTCACGAATAGTCAGTCCACTTTCAATTTGGAGAGTGAGATTGAGAAAATTAAAATCTCTGTCCCGCTCTCTGAGTTGGCCACTCAGGATGTATATAAAGGCCAAATTTTGAAAGCATTACATCTAGGGGAAAGCAGTGACACCATCAATCTGAGTGATGATCAACCAGCCCTTCTATTTGGTCCAAAGATAGAGGGGAAGTTTCAGGAAGGGGTAGTACCTCCTTTTTATATCAGTCTCAATATCCATGACAAGATCCTTCACAATGCAATGCATGACTCTGGGGCGTCACACAACTTAATGCCTAAGACAGTTATGGAGCGGTTAGGCCTACAAATAACCCATCCTTATAAAGATCTATATTCATTTGACTCTAGCAGAGTAAAGTGCCTTGGCCTAATCAAAGACCTATGTGTGAACTTGACCCAGATTCCAGAAAAATGTATGGTCATGTACGTTGTAGTGGCAGATGTGCCACCTAAGTATGGCATGTTACTATTGAGATCATGGGGAGCCAAGCTGCAAGGTACAATGCAGATGGATGGGGCGTATGCCACAATCCCTGTGTTTAGCCATCTTAGGAGGCTGTATAGAGAGGCACAAATGAAATTCTTGGTCAGCAGCCCTGAAAATCCTGAAAATTCTCCTCTATACTCTGTGCACACAGATCTGGACTCCTTTATCCTTTGCAAAGATGAATCCTTAGGAGAGCCCAAACCAGAAAACAGAGATACGAACAATGAGATAGCGCCCATAGGTTTCAACATAATGGCCACTCTAAACTTAGAAGAAAACAAGGACGAATCCTCTGGACAATGTACTGAAAAGGAAACCCAGAATGAACAAGAAACAGAATACAAACAACTGGCCAGTCATCTCTCTGAACCACATACACAGCACGAAGAGAAAAACTCTCCACAGCCCAACGCAGACCCCTTAACACAATAGACCAGTGAAACCCACATTAGGGAAGAAAAAAATAATAAACACGAAAACGAACCCTTATGGGAAATGAATTTCAATGGTTCGTGCACCAGGAGAACTGTAGGAGCAGGAGTGTGGCTACATAACATAGAGAGCGACTATGCAGAGAGTCATGCCTTCAATTTTAACTTCAAATGTACTAACAATATCACAAAATATGAGGCTCTCATCCTAGGCTTGAATCTGTTTAAAAAACTAGGAACCCGTAGGATAGCTGTACATGGGGACTCAGAGTTAATCATAAAACAAGTGAATGGTGAATACACAGTGAAACACCCTAGGCTGATAGCGTACATGAATGACGCTATGGATTTATTGAAAACCTTTGTAGAATATGAACTGGTGTTTGTTCCTAGGAGTCAGAACGTAATTGCAAACGGATTAGCTTGCATAGCTAGTTCATACCATAAGAATCCCAACGACAAACAAATCATCATTCAGACCAAATTCAGACCTGCAGTGCCGGATAACGAAAAATATTGGCAAGCCTTTGAGGGCGATAAGCAGATTGAGGATTTCCTGATTGGCAGGAACAAGTTTGAATTCTCTGATTCAGACTCAAAATCTGATGATAGTTGCCTAAATGAAGAGCCCTCCGACGAAGAAGAATCACCCCGTAACATTGAAATAAACATGTTAACCGAAGGAATTGGAAATCCAACTGAAGAATATAAAAACGCAGATAAAGAGGAAGTAAATGTGCTGTAGGAGAAAGATAAGAACATACCCCGAGGTCTAGCACCTTTAGAGGATCTTTTTTACTTCGATGATGTAGCGAAAAAACCCACCATAGAACACTCAGACTCTGACGTTGAGGGATGCAACATAGGCACTGAAGATAAGCCTAAGATGGTTAAACTGGCTAAGTCTTTACCCGCAAACATGAAAAAGAAATATATTGACTTATTCAAAGAGTTCATCGATGTGTTTGCCTGGAGCTATGAAGACTTAAAGGCCTACAACACAAACATCATACAGCACAAAATACCTTTGAAAGAGAACCATAAACCCTTCAGGAATAAACTTTGCAGAATTAACCCAAGAAAATTGCCTACAGTAGAAAAGGAAATTAAAAAGATGTACGAGGCAAGAATAATAGTTTTTGTGAGGTTCTCTGATTGGGTCTCAAACCTAGTAGCTGTGAGAAAAAATATGGGTGAGATTATACTGTGCATTGATTTCAGGAACCTTAACAGAGCCTCACTTAAAGACAATTACCCTTTGCCAAAAATGGAACACATTCTTCAGAGAGTAGTGGGGTCAAAAAGGATCTCCCTGTTAGATGTTTTTTTAGGTTAAAACTAAGTTTTAGTACTCCCAGAAGACCAACTAAGGACCGCTTTCACCACTCCATGGGGCACCTTTATGTATGTAAAAATGCCTTTTGGACTGATGAACGCTGGTGCAACCTTCCAACGAGTGATGGACATAGCCTTTTCAGAAGAGATAGGGCACTTCATTTTCATCTACCTGGATGACATAACAGTCTACTCCAAGACTGATGAGTAACACCTAAGACGTCTGAGAAGAGTTTTTGAAAAATGTAGAAGGTTCGGTCTGTCGCTAAATCCCAAAAAGACTGTATTTGGACTGCAAGAAGGTAAGCTCCTTGGCCACATTATATCAGAGAAGGGAATTAAGATAGACCCACAAAGAGTTGAGGGAATACTACAAATCACACACCCAAGGAACATTAAAGAGTTACAGTCCTTTATTGGGAAAATTAACTTCTTAAGGAGGTTTATTCCCAACTTAGCTGAACACCTTAGGAATATGACTAACATGCTGAAGAAAGTTGTAGGGGTTAAGTGGACTGTTGAGGCTAAAAAATCTTTTGAATCAGTTAAAATTGCACTCACCCGGGCACCTATTCTAATTAGCCCATATTTCTCAAAGGATTTCTTGATATTTTCCTTTCCCTCCGAGCATACAATGGTTGCAGTTCTACTGCAGAAAAATCCATAGGGAATGGAACAGCCTATTTCTTTCTTCAGCAAATCTCTGAGGGATGCACCCTTGAAATACAATATAATCGAAAAACAGGCCTATGCCTTGGTTAAGGCCTTGAAAGACTTTAGGGTGTACATACTTCATTCCCACACCATAGCCTACGTGCCAAACATGGTGGTTAAAGACATTCTGTCCCAAGACCCGGATGGGAAGAGGGGAAAATGGATTGCTGTGATTTTAGAGTATGACTTGGAAATAAAACCCACAAAACTGATCAAAGGTCAGGGATTAGCTCAACTAATGGCTGAATCAGATTTACAAGCCCTTTACATTAACATGATAGATGCCTTGGATGAGCAGGAAGGATTGCCTGATCCTACTATTGAAGAACAATTTCAAAATTCTCCTTGGTATTCTAATATCCTATATGTGCTCACAAACCTCAATGCCCCTCCTGAACTATCAAAAACTAAGGCCAGATTCCTAAAGCTAAAAGCTAGAAAATATTGCATACTGAATGAATGTTTATACTGGAAAAATACAAATGGCCTATTGCTTAAATGTTTGCTTGAAACTGAAGCAGAGAGGATTAAACAGGAGTTCCATGCAGGAGAATGTGGAGACCACTTGAACTGGAAAGCCACTGCTAACAAAATACTCAGAGATGGCTATTATTGGCCTACACTTTTCAATGACATCCATAAAATGATAATGGCCTGCCATAAATGCCAGATTTTCGAGGGCAAAAGAAAGCTCCTTCCATTACCTTTACAACCCATTTCTGTTGAGGGTCCCTTTTTGCAATGGGACCTAGATTTCATTGGGGAAATACACCTTGCTTCTTCTGCCCAACACAAGTGGATCCTTACAGCCACAGACTACTTAACAAAATGGATTGAGGCCATACCTTCCAGGAATGCCACAGATTCTGGCATCATTAAGTTCCTAGAAGACCACATCCTCTCTAGGTTTGGCTGCCCAAGAAAATAAATCACTGATAATGCTGCTGCTTTTGGATCCAAGAAAATGGTTGATTTTTTTCACAGGTATCAAATAGCACTCGGTCATTCAACTGCTTATTACCCACAAGGTAATGGGTTAGCTGAATCATCAAACAAGAGCTTGGTGACCATCATCAAGAAGTTGCTTAGAGAAAACAAGAAGTCATGGCATAACAAGTTAGTGCATGCTTTGTGCGTTGACAGGCTTACAACAAAGAAATCCATTGGCATGTCATTGTATCAGCTTGTCTATGGAACATAGGCAGTTTTTCCTACCAGCATTGGGGTACCAGTGATTAAACTTGTCCAAGAGATTCAGATAGAAGAAGATAGTATGGTGAGGAGGATAAACCAAACACTTCATCTCCAACAAACAAGGGAAGTGGTCTATAAAAGAGCTCTGAAAGTTCAGGAAAATATGAAAAATTTGTTTGACAAGAGAACCAAGGCTTCTGACTTTAAAATTGGAGATAAAGTTTTGAAGTGGGACTCAAAGAGAGAAGACAAAGGAAAGCATGGAAATTTTGACAGCTTGTGGCAGGGTCCTTACATCATCCAGGCCACTGTTGGTCCAAATGCATTTTTTCTACAAGTGCTAGATGGTTCAGAGTTGTTTGGGGGTCCTGTCAATGGAAATATGCTCAAACACTACTATTGCTGATTTCTGATTTCCAATTTGCATTCCCATCGTAAATACCATTGTTGTGTTATTTTTTCAAGAAAAAGAGAAAATGTTTCAAAAAACAGAGAGAAAGGAAGGTTCAGACATGCTCAAAACATGAACCTCTGAAGTGCAAAGATTGGCTCTAACACGATCAAAACCTAAGCCAAAGGAAGTGAAAACAGCCGGTTCTAACATGCCCAAAATCTGAACCAGCAAAGAAGAAAGAAGAATCAGCTCCAACAATCCCAAAACCAGAGCTGAAATGAAGAAGAAGGTGACTCTAACAAGCTCAAAACTTGAGTCACTAAGAAAAGAAGGATGCTTCAAAGTTTCAGATCTCAAGCCTTCAAATTTTTGTTTTCCAATTTTCTGCAATTTCAGTCCATGTGCAACTGTCTTTATGCCTTGGATCCACAGCAAACTAGACTGTCTAATCCTAGTTTGTCTGTTTTTAAATTTCTGTTGTAGAATGTAGGGAAGAAATCTTTTGGATAGTTTAATCCCAGCAGATATTAGATTAGGTAGAGAAACATGTGAGGGCTGTTAGAGTCGGACTTTGTAGCCCTCCGTCAGAGATCATTTCTCTATTTGCATTTCATTGTTTAGGTGTCTCATTCCGTTCGATCATCTGCATTCCGTTAGGAGCATGCCACTGACTGACAGAAGGGTTTGGTTCTCTTATTTCTCCTCATGCTTGTACCTGCTGGGTTGGTTAAAACTCCTCAAAATCCATCAAAGTTCAGTTCATGTCATTCATAGTCATAAATGGTTATTTTGGTCAAAAAGAGTCTTTTAGTTTTCGAGTCTAGGGTTCAGTCTTTGACATGTTTAATAAATGCCCGCAGGCCATGAGGATGGTTTTTAAAGAAGTTCTCAGTTCAAAATTTTCATCATCAAACATATTTGAGGACATTTCTTGTTCAAAACTCTATTTTGAATAAGAAATTGTCGAATTCATTTTTTGTAATAATCATGTATTTTTTCGTCTTGAAGTTTTCAAAGCAGGCTCTGGTTTTCCTTTGCCAAACATCAACGCCAATATCCCTGTAAAAAACAACCAATTTCATCAGTCCAAATTCAGAAAGTCAGTGAAAAGCCAAAAGACAGAAGTTGAATGAAATGATAAAGTGCCAAATAAAAAACATTACAAATTGGGTTTTTGAAGAAGCAAAAATTAAAACCATGTCTATGAGATATTTTCCATGGCTATATAAACCATTTGTATCAAGTTTCATTCATAAAATCTCATAGCAAAGTCATGTTTTCAAAGTGGAAGAGCAAATTGCATTGTTGTAGAGGTCGTGAATGTGTGTCAAAGTTGCGCGCGGTGCATTGGGCAAAAGTTTCCAGTGCTTTTTTCCACAGGCATGGCACACCAAACCAGCACGGCGCATTGAGCCATCAAGCCCGAAATTCGTCCAAACTCCGCATTTTTTCAAAATCAAACAATTTTTTCCGCTCCAAGTAAGTTTGTCCAAGCCTGCTCCATGATTTTTTACTATGGTGCTATGGTTTAGAGGCAAAGAGGTTAGTGTTTGAATGGTGAAGATTTAACCCTATAACCACATCCAAATTCGCTCCAAGGATTAAAGGGAGGTGTTTCAAAACGTGAAATTTGGTGCTTAAATTCTCATTTCATTGATATGTATGCTCTTGCCATTTACTGTCATTGGTGTCACTGCTAGTTTTGTCACATTATGCACCACAGTCTCACAGTCTCTCTCCTATTCCATCACTGCTGTCACTGTTATTATCATATCATTGTCTCACTGCTATTATCATTGTTGTTATAGCACAGTCCCATTGTTATACCACCATCCCATATCCCTATACCCCTTTGATCCTATGTGTTAAATCCCAAAACCTATCACTTGCTACCCCATACCTCCATTGACAAAACTCTTACTCTTAAGGGTCATAACTCTTGTCCCTAAACTACCCCCTCCCAAATCACTATCACTATCACTCATTCCCATACCATTTGTAAAGGTGTGTAATCTCAACATTTTCCAAAGCAGTGAGTAAATGTTTGTCCTTTCCAAAGTCACTTGACAGTCCATTGTGTTCACTTTGAAATTTCCTTGCAGCCTCTCCATTTTATGTGACACATTTGGCATTGAAACAAATACACCAATTTGTTCATTTCCTAATCAACCGAGCACACAGTTGACAAACACATTTCAGCATCATGTCAGATATAGGCTCACCATATGAGCAGGGGTACGAGCAGGACAATGATTCATCTACCGAGCTTAATATGCCAAGGAGATCTCACAAAAGTGGCAGGCATGTCAGGGAAGAACCCACTTCTTTGACACAATTGCAGGCTTGCCCGCTTGCAATGGATTGTTTTCAGCGTCAGTCATGTTTCCAGTATTGTGAGATGATTTCTCGAACTCAGCATCATCATGAGTTAGCTCGCCTATTTGTACTACATTTTCATAATGGTCGTGTAAGCCTTGCTGGAGTGAATTTCACTCTATCACCAGAGACTATTTCTGAGGCGACCGAGATACCAAACATCGGGGAAGAGTGGAATAAGCGGCAGCAGTTGAATAGGGCATATTATGAGCCTTACATCAGACCCGGATATCTGAGGCAGCTGAGCAGGGTATTTCCTTTCCAGTTTCTGAAAGATGAGTACGCACCATTGATGAAACTTATCATTAGGTACTTCAGTTGTGAAGGGCGCTTTTCACGCTTGTATGCGTATCACATTCGGCTGTTGAGGCATTTCACGAGAGTGTGCATGATGAGCATTCCATACTTCATGTACCATAACATAGAGCGGATGAAATTCCTTGTACAGAAGAAGACCCCAGCGCAGCAGCATAACAACATTTACCATTACGCGCTTATCAAAATCATGGTGGTACATCAGCTCGCACAACAGGGCATCACATGGGATGAGTTCATTTCCCGTGATTTCTTTGCAGCGCCACAGCCTCCCGAGGTTGTTCATGATGAGGGAGAACCTTCACACCAGTTTGATGTTCCCGAGTTTGAGCCTATTAGTGCTCCGGTGTATGTGACATATCAGAGAGGCCATCGAGCCTTATTTGCAGCATCTCGATGAGTACTATCTCCACCCGTGGTGGAAGGGGTCTCGTTGACTTCATCAGCAGCGCGGGTACTATCTCCACTTGATGTGGAAGGGGTCTTGCCTTCGACATTATCACAGGTACAGGTTCAGGACAGAGGCAAGAGGCCTATGCATGATGAGGGCCCTTCAGGAGGCCAAGACACTGATTTTATACTCATTGATGTTGATGCGAGCTCTCCTAGCTCAAAGCTCAAAGAGATCATCCAGAAACAAAAGGCCGAAATTGATACTTTGACCGTGAAATTGCAGAGATCTCAGTGGGTTATACATTATTTGGAGCAGCGCAATAAACAACTGGAGGATCACCATACACTTGTAGAGTTGCGACAAATCCGGGAAGACCGTGCATTGGCCCAGAAGAGACCAGGTGACATGACACCAGTTGAGCGAGAGACCTGCCTCATGCATGTTAAAATTCATTTGGAGAAGCTCTTGGCGAAGGAAAATAGGGACAAAGACATGCTCAGACATATGAAGAATCACTATTAGGCCCGCATGCATGTTTTCAGAGCAAAAATGAAGATCCTGAAGGCAAGGTTGAGCAAGGCACTGAAATGTCGAAAGAGGTTGGATCCACTACGAATATTGGCCAAAGCTTCCTTGGCTGAGCATGAGACATGATGGGAGGCCTTCACTCCAAATTTCAGCAAATTTGGAGAATATTTTGTCATTTTGAAAATTTTTGGTTGCAAAATAGGTTTTTCCGCCTGACGCGTCGCGCTACCCGACGCGCGCTTACGTTTGAGACATATTCTCGAGGAAAATTTTGTATTTTTGGATTTTTCATGGTAAATTATGTATGTTTAGGAATGGCCGAAGCATTTCATCACATTCTGGGCTGCCTAAAGGGCCAAAAACACCATGAAAATCTCCTTTCTGCCACCTTTTGCACCAGCAGGAAGTACTCTTGGGAGAATGAAGTTTTGGAGGGGCAAATGAGCTCCAAATTGAAAAGTTCCACTTGGGTTGGATAGAAGACATCTAGGGTTTTCCAATGAGCTATCATGAGCTCAATTTTGACTTTAGGAAGTGCTCCAAAATCAGGTCCAAAGTAGCACGATGCATAGAGCTTTGGAGCGCGGCGCATAGAGGAATTCAACGTATTTTTTTCACCTTCCAGCTCAGGAATTCGGCCAATTTTGACTAGTTTTACTTTTTCATGAGAGGGTTGATCTATCTTGATGTAATTTGGTAACCATGATGTAATTTTGGCATGTATTTACTGGTTCTAGATGATTCATTCACCTAAAAGTGAAAATCAAGTGCATGGATCAATTTCCTAGCTTATAGAGGCAAGTTGTTTGGCTGCCTAGATTTTAACTCTTTGTTTAGAATTGGTTCAAACTGCTCCTAGAAGCATGAGCTCGAACCCTAGAGGCATGGGAAGGGGTTAGACTTGTCTATTTATTGTATTTTCTGAGACACTTTCAGGGTTGGACTCTTGGGAAAAGTTTGGCACCTCATTGTATATCCATTTTCAGTTTTTGGCAAAGGAAAGACCAGAGTTTTGCAGCACTTGTTGGGATCCTTGTGGCTTCTAAGTTTTGATGATGTTTCTTCTCATGTTATTGTAATTTTCATTAACGTTATATGTATGCCATCTTTCTCTATGCTTCTGAATTAAACAAATGAGTATTTCGAGGTAGAATTCATTAAATTGTTGGTGCTCTGCCTTAGACTTTTGTTTAATTTTATATGTTTTCGTCAGTTTGAAGAGGATCCTTGTACTCTCTTGACCTCTTCAGCTCCTCAGCAGTATTTTCTATCCATTCATTTGATCTTATACATCAAAGCCATTGTCTACCCTGCCCCAACTTGAATTCTGCAAGATTTGGCCTCATCCCCAAGCCCAAAAATTGTTTTTCCCTTTTTCCAACAAAAACCCCTAAAAATCAAAATCAAACCCTCCTATTTGTTTATCTAGCCTAAGATCAGTTGTTGTTATCGTCATCTCAAGCCCCTTTGAATATTTTCTTGAGATTGACCCGGAGAGAGCCCTCTCCTATCCTCGTAGGGCTAGCTACGAGGCTGAGCGTGGTTTGGTGTTGTCTTTCTTCTGCCTTATTTCAGCCTAATGTGGATTTAGGAACTAACAAGGCCAACAGTTTAATCTGGTCTCATGGAGTGATAAGGGTAGAATTAGATTAGTGTGTTTTCTGTTTTCAATAAAAAAATGATGAAGAAGGTCTGCAAATTCAAATGCACCTTGAAGAAAAAATGTTAGGACTGTAGGATGGGTAGGTAGATTGTTTGGGGAATGCTTTCTACTGATTAATATCCATCATGTTTGCAACAGTTAAAATCAAAGAAGAGAAGATGGTTCAAGGATCAGGCACCCGGCCTACTTCAAAGATTATTTTCTGAATTATTGACTCCTTCAAGAAGAAGCCATCCCCATGTGGAGCCACTGTTAGCCACCTATGAATTTTTGTCAAGCAAATAGGTGGCTAAATTGTTTGGAGCCTTCAAGAGATACATTTTCTATGAAAATCTCTCATCTTTGAATCCTCTGTGTGGCCATTGCCTGTAAAAATAACTTCACTGTTGTTTCCATCCAACAAGCCTCACTACCTGTGGAAGATTGTGCTCAGAAAGTCCTCCATTTGCCCTTGTACCTATGAAAAATTCCCCTTTGTTTCCCAAAATCCCTCCAAAATCTGCTAAACCATCCATTTCATCCTTAGAACCAAGTGAAAATCCTTCATTTGATTTTAAATCCTTCTTTTTACCTCTACCGAAAACCTCCCTTCAGCCTTAAAATGATATCTCTAAGGCTAAAAAACCCATTTCCCTCTTTAAACAGGCTAGCCCCCTTCAGCCCAACCCCAAAAACCACTTCCCCACATGACCCCAGTGCTAAGGCGCTTATCGCAATCGGAGAGGCGGACAGAAGCGCATTCCTGTGTTAAACAAAGAAAAACTCTGATGCGATGACATTGTTCTGTGATTCTTGGGAGTAATCTCCACTGTTGATTCGCATTCTGATCCGACGGTCGCTGCACCATCGCCCGATTGCTAATCGCAAATCATAAACGGTGCTACCATCCACCCTTTGCAAATGTGATCCTCTGATTGACATCCCCGCCGTCGATTTCCCTTTTGATCCGATGGCCGTCGTTTCCTTGCTCCAATCGGAATCGCAATTTTCAGATCGAGCCACCTTCCGTTCCTCCCGATCTGCGTTCCCACAACGCAGTCCCGGTCGTCGATATCACATAAGATCCAAAGGTCATGAGCCAATCTCACCATCGCTCATCAGAAGTGTTGACCCTTCCATCGCTTCTCAGCGATCAGATCGCAGCCATCGATCTCCTCCTGAGATCCGACGGTCCTGATTGAGTCACCCTCCACCCACGACCAGGTCCCACCATGTCAACCCTTTCATCTGTTTTCCGCACATTTTCTATATTTTTCGTTTAAAGGCCAAAACCTTGGGTTTTACATTAAACATCATTCCATTCCACCAAGCTTCAAGATTTTAATGTTTTACATTAAAGTTTCCCATTTCACTGACTTCCACATACATTTCCCGCTGTTTCACTGCATTTCTCCGTATTATCCTTTGCATCTGCTATCGTCATCCATGTTGTGTTGCCATTCTCACAGCCCTCCATAGACATCCTTCCCATGCAAGGATTTCTTAAAAAAATTGTGTGTGGTTGCAGGGTACAGGCGGTGAACGCCGTCATTATTCACAGTCACTGTTACAGTGGCACAGAATGCTAGGTAGACCATTTTTAGGGACTGAAATTATGGAGAAGAGCCTGGCAAGTTACTAGAGAATAATTTTCATTAAAAGTACAGAGTTCTACTGTGAAAAACCTTTCCAGCGCCATCAAACCTCAGATTTCACTGACAGAGACAATGATGGAGCGACAAAGAGTATCAGTAAAATGTCAGAGAGTTTAAGGCTTGTAATTGAAGATTTTAAGCTTTAAACCAGTGTTTAAAGGGAAAAGTGCCAGATTGAAGACCTCATGAATCACACAGAAGGCCTAATGAGGCCCAATGCGCAGAAAAAAAATATCATCAAGGTTTCACTTCAGCAGAAGTTTTCTTCTGAGAAAGGATGAAGTAACCATACTACTTTCATTATGTACCGTGTTCCTGAGAATATCTCCACCCTGACAACAGTCCTATGCTGCCAGAATCATTTGTTACATGGTATGGTAGACCCTAAATTCATTCATCTACCTTTTGTTTATTCACCAGAGTACTACAGTCGAGAGTACATCAAGGACATACCTGGAGCAAATTTTAGCCTGCCGAAGACCACTCTTTCACCCTAAGAGCACAGAAGTTTAATGCATAGACATTAAAACAGAATGGGTCTCGAGCCCCTCTTCCTACTCTGTTTAATGTTTCATTTAGTGTTTCATCTACTTCCTCCACCTCTCTTTCAGCTATAAAACTCATGAAGAAACTCATTGTAAGGGTTGTTGATCGGATATCTGTGAATTGTAAGTTTTTTCTCTTGAGATATAGTTCTCTGTGTAAAGTTGTAAGATAGGCTAAGGAATATGTTTTCAGACTGAATGTCAAGTTGTTGGAAATGTTGTACATGACTGGTGTTGCTCTTTAATATGACAAGCACATTTCTTTGGATCCTGATTTAAAGCAGCGGTGATGTTTTTCTATCTTTGTCTCTGTTTTCCTTTGTAGTTCATCACAATTCATTTCTTCTGGCACACATCAGAAATCTGGCATAGGATTTACCCTTGCTTGGTACCCTATGTTTCTACTCTCCCCGCCTTCAATGTTTTCTATTGTATGTTTTATCTGAGGATTGATTCAAGATAATTTAACCAGTGTAGTAGCTAATATTTACTGCTCGCTGATGTATGAATTAATGAATCTGTTCTTAGATGTTCTTGTTAGGCTTTAATTGAATGAATTAGGATACTGGGAGTTTAGAACTCTGTCTCTATCTCACTAGGGTCCTTTTCAATTAATTGAACCTTTCTAAGTTCCCTTAAGCTGGATGCCAAACCATTGAGAGTTCAAAGTCTCTCTCTGATCTCAGGTTTTCACCTTTGTGTTTAAATATTTAATGTTTCCTTGTCTGAAGAGTTAACATTTTAGGTTTCGGATCACAGGTGGTCCAATGGCATGTCCTGTCCCTGGATCTTACTCCTTAAGGGTCACCTTGGAAGTTTCCTTGCTTTCACCTTCTCTCTTGCCATTTCATGCCACACTATCATCTTTAAGATCCAATGCTTTAGATGACTAGCCCAACTGAAAGCCTGCATATTGAATAGCAAGTCAACCCTTTCCTGACTCCTTTTGCCAATGGTCTTGAGTGTTCTCTGAGTTATCTCTCCTTTGCCTAAAATCCTCTTTTCTCATCCTTGTCTTATATTGAACCCTTCTTTCCTAATTCCCAACAACCAAACAAAAATCAAACAAACAAACCCTACGCCTATAACTAGCCTAATACCTTAACTTTCGAGCTTCAAAGACATAAAACCTTTGCCTATATAAGAGAGATCCCTCTCTAGACCCAGGAGGGCTAGATCCTGAGTTCTGAAAGTGGTTCTGATGTTGTCTCATCTTTTAGTACTGCCAAACTTGCCAAAACATGGGAACCCCAACAAGTAGGGAGCCTGGAACTGCGGAGAAGTCCCAACGTGTCCCTATATCGCTTCGTACCCTGAGGGGATGGAGTATCCCTATTGGCCAGCCCTTCTGTGCGCAAGACTGGCGGCGACTCAACTGCGTCAGTCCTCCTGGTGCGCTGTGGTGGTTGCATATCATCTCGCATAGCCTCTTCAGAGCCCATCCGGCTGGGACCTGCCATCATCCCAGGTTCGAGCTGGGTGCGAACTGTCGTCATGTAGTTGTGGTGCCATCCTGTACAAGGTTCAAAGTTAATTTTTCCTGCAGGGAGCTAGAGGGAAATCAGCTTATCAATCTCGGCATTAGACCCTCTTAACACAATGCCTGCGGGCGCTGGACGGGAGGGTGCCGAGGTGCTCAGAAGGTTAGGGTCTGCCATAGCAGCAAAAGGAGAGGCTTCCCACTTTGGAAACTCGTAGACAACGGAGGTAAGTTGAAGGGGTATGACCCAAATGCTACAGGTCTAGAAAATCAAGCAGTAAAATAACAGGGGCAGAAGACAGAGATAATATGGAGCCTTGAGCAGAATTATCCGTTCGTCCTTATAATGCTCGGGGTTATCCAACGATAGAGTAGATGTAACGTGAAACTTACCATAAATAATTCGGAAAAAATTCACCATAAATAGCCGCATTGATGGCTAGCCGCCTAGTTGCTGTAACGGTATGATTCCCTTTTTACCCAAATGCAGCATTCTGACAATCATCGCTCGCACCTGATGGCTTTCCCATGGATCCACTAACTTTGGTTGAAGCTTCCATGCTGCTCACACATCCCAAATTAAAGTTGACGTCGAATGTGTTGTAATGCAATTCAGGTACACCTTACGTAACCTGGCAGTCGTACGTATCCCGTTAAGCACTGTGGTTGGGGCATTTCAGGGATCACTCACTCCCTCCATCGCGTTAAGGCTCTCATACTCCATCGTGTACGGTACTGGAATTCCCCCTGATCCGGGTGCAATGTGCAGGCGATATTTTCCCTTATTTAGGGCGTCTGTGTTCCGCAGAGCTGCGTCGAGCGTCCCTGTGCCATCTACCACCTTAAATGTTCGCAGAAACTTAGTCTGCAAATTCTCCCAATTGTGTGTGCACAAGTGCAGCTCCGCATCTAAATACCACACAGTTGGGCATAGGCCTAAGCTATGGATAAACAGGTGAACTCGTTCATTTGGGGTCCTGTCGCACCATTGTGTTTCCCATGCAACTAGATATCTGCGTGGGTCTTCGGATCCAAGGAATTCTGGGGTTTGCTTCTCAACTGGAGCTTTAAACCGCAGGATCATCTTACCCCGACATTCCTCCCAATCGCAGAATACCATCTCATGTGTATTCCACCAGTGCGTCGACATTCCGTGTAGGGATAGCTTAAGGGCCCCTAGCCTGCATCCCTTGCGAACTTCTGCTTCGAATGCACATAAAAATTCCTCAATATTACTTGAGTCCCCAAAGTAGGGCAAGTATCTTACCTCGGCGGAGACACGACGAAAATTCCTTGTGACCCGTAGACATCGTAGTGCCGAAACCTCATGCAACTGACCTTGCCAATTCTCTAGCTCCCCATCAGAGTTGGACAGGCATTCACTATCATTTTCCCAGCAGAGTACTCCTTCCGCCGTGGGGTTAATCCAATCTATTAGCCATCAATAAAATTTGCTGCAACAAATTATGGCTAAATTTGTTTTTTAAGCCTTCAAGAGATTATTTTCATAGAAAACTACTCATTCTTGAAGCCTTTGGTGTCCTCTGAATTAAGAGTAATCTTTACTGTTTTTTCCTTCCAAAGAGCATTCTAAGGAACCCTGCTATTATAAAAGAAACTGCTCTTCAGACCCATTTTTCACCATTTTCATTTTGGGAAATCCCTCTGCAAAAATCCCCCCACTTTCCTCATTTTTCCCTCTACTTCCTCAAAATCCCCTTCTAAACCTTGAAAGTCCCCTTGGTTCTAGTTTAAAACCCTTTTTCCATCCTATCGAAACCTCCAAAAACCATTAAAAAACCTCCATTTTCGGCCTAAACTTCATTTTTACATATAAGGCTTTAAGCACTTTTTGCTTAATCCCCTAGCCCATTTCTCCACCTTATGACCTGCACCTGTAACCGAGCGCTAGGCTCATCGACACATTGCTCATTGGCGCATCGAAAGTTTCAATTTCTTGTGCCCAGACCCCTTATCTCGCCGATGGTCGATATCCTGATTTAATCTCAGCCATCCATTCTCCCCAAGGTCAATGGTCAACACTCATCACATCGGAATTTTTCATCACATCAGCATTTCGCAAATTTCCTCGTTCCCATTCTTTTTTCCCCGCCGATGCAATCTCTCGAGGGCTTAAATCCTTTGCCCCTGTTTCTCATGTGACCCAGTCCTGTGACCAAATCTTAGCCCCCATCGGCCTTCGAAAATCCAAAAATATTTCGTTCTAATAGCCTCTTCTCATCAAATCGTCGATCTGCTGAAGTTCATCTTTGCCGTCCATCTCAAGGATCCGACGGCCCGCGCTGATTTCCATTTTCCTCCACCTGTGAGTACCTTCTGTTATCACTCAGATTTTCCTTGAAGTTGTTGGGAAGAGGAAAGGGGTCTGAGGTAACCACAAACCAATCTTTTAGGTACAGAATCTAGCCAATCTGTACCTAGAGAGGGCTCTCTCTATAAAATTTAGCTTTGTTTTTGAAGATATTAGGCTAGTTATAAAGTCCAAGGGTTTTGTTTGAAATTTGGGTGATGGAATTCGATAACCGAGGGCAAGATTGAGTAGTTCAAGCCATTGGGTTATGGAGTAAAAAAGATGGCTTTACTGGATTAATTTTCTAAACAAAAGATGGTTTCACAGGGCAAGATAATCAAACAGGGAACAATTATGAATCTAAAATAAATGAAATGGATTTAAAATGGATGAAAGGCAATTAAGAATCTTTCAACACATTTATAAGAGGGAAAATTGAGTGATTATTAATAAATAGCAATTAAGTATTCTTTACTAAATAACCAAAATGTATAAACTAGAAAAACAGGAGCAATTAAGAATTCACTGTTTAAACCAGTTTAGAAGAAAACATTTAGAATAACAATGATTAAAATCATATTACACTTAAGCACTTTCTAATTTATTCCTTTTCATTAATCATTCAGAAATGAAACACAGTGATATAATAAACAAATATAAAGACTTTAAAACACAAGGAAAAAATGATTTATTGATCTGTAGTCTGACACATGAATCCTGTAAAAAGTCTTTCGCATCAATTCATCATCCAGCTAGCCACAAAGAAATTTCTCCAACAACACTTTTATTTTGAAAAAGTCAATATTACAAAAAAGTATACGAATCCACCCTTAATACTCCAATTGATGGAGTATTTATACAAAAAATTATACAAAATATCTCACAACAAATTAAGATATAATCTAGGATGACTAATAAGTATTTTACAACAAATTAGAGACAGATGGTCTCGTAGATAAGGAAAAATGATAACTGATGTTGTGTTGTTTCCTTCTTTTGAGAATGTGCTGGAGGTAGGCCTTATGTTTTGGCTTGCTGCTATCCTCTTCAGTAATTCTATGTTGGTTGCTCCGTTTCACTGATACTCTTTAACTGCTCTGATACACTTTGACCTTTATTCACCATTTTATCCTTATAACCATGACTTACTGCAGTACATAATCAAAATGTAAGGATAATTCTTACAAAAGTTCTAACAATTCTTCCCACCATTTTTCTTCTGGTATCCTGGTCCTTTGCAATTTTCTGAGAGTTTCATCAGTTTCTGTATACCTAAATAAAGTTGGTTGAAATGGGAACAAATGCTTTACCTCATGCTCGAGATAAAACAGATTTTCCAATCTGTCATGAAGATTTTTTCCTGTAGTCAATGCTGCTGATGATGAACTAGTTGAGGCACTAGCCTGAGTGTGAGCATACTTGTCCAATTTCTCAACATAACTTTCAAGGTCCATCAATTTATCCTCTGAAACTAAAGGATTGGGCAATCCTTTATTCAACAAAATGTCAAATCTTTTTCTGAAGGCAGTGATTTCTTCTTGCATGTCAGAGCATCTTCGTTCCAAATTCTGCATCAGAGTTCTTTTGGTAAAAAATCCCTTTATTTCCAAAATCGTGCCTGTCATGTCTTGAATACCAAATTCTTCAAGTTGATGCTTATTCTGAGTATTTAAAAAGTGGATAAGTCTATCAGCTTCTTCAGGCCCGTTTCCCAATTATTCTCTTTCTTTTAGGATTTCTTCCAAAGCTAATTTGACCAAATCATTCTGTTCATACATTATTTGAATTGAGGGCCAAAAATCATTTATTGACTGGATGATGTTGTCCCAAAGAATTTCATTTATTTCTTTTAAAGGTTTCTCCAATGTGAGATCCTTTTCCAATCTGCTAACCAACTTTTCTAATCTGTTGACCTCTCTTGTTTTATCTGCAACACTCATCTTCAAGAGATCATATTTCTGTTCCAAAGAGGTAAGTTGCACCTTTGTTCTCTATAGCTCAGTTACTTGGAGTTTCAATTCCTCCATTGACTTTGTTAATTCTTCTGGACTTAAATTGGAAATATGTACCTATGACAATTCTGTTGGCTTACCTATTGTTGTAGTACTTGTAATTACCTCTGGTGTAGATGCTGGAACACTAGGCTGCTTGTCTTTCAATGCCTTTTCAAGCTCTTTTTCTGTTTCATTAAGTTTCTCATTCAGTTTTAAGAGAAAGTCCATTAATTCTTCTTCAGAATTTTTTTTTATAATTTCGGCAGTCTAGGGATGTCTTGAGGCTGGTAGCTTTAGTTGTTTTCTCAAAGCTGCAATATCATCATCTTTTTTCTTGATCAGAGCTTTTATACCCTTGACATCCTTAGGATTATGTCCCAAACCAATAATAATTTCCTCCAAATTTTTTATCCTGTTATCCTTAGCCTGAGAAGAGGCTTTTTCAAGGCTTAATTGAGCATTTGTATTTTCCAAAGAATCCTGCAGTTTCTGGGTCATCATTGATTTATCCGTCACAGTAGAATAAATCATCTCACCTGTCTGTTTATGTAGCTCAATTTGATCTAAAGGATGAATATCCTTTGCTAGAACTTCAAAATTATTCCTGATGTAATCTACAGTTGTCTGAGGTTGCTGCACTTTGGGTTTGAAGTGACTCATTAGCATTTTACCCTGTTGAATTTCATAAGCTGACATCAACCTTTGCTGATTATTAGGAGCCATATTCAAACACTGATTGTAAATTTGAAGTCTGAGAGGATCATTTCTGGCCTTGATATTGATGAATGTTCTTTTAATGTCCCAGGCATCTTTCACTGGTGGTTTGAAAGATGACACTTCTGCACTTTGATGCCTTTGACGCTCTTTTTTCTGTAAAGTAGTGGATGTCCCATTGTTTGCACCTGTTTACTGACTACCCGATTGTTCTTCCCCTTGACTATCAAGGATTTCATGAACAGATTCCACTTCTGGAAGAGGATTCAATTTTTGTCTTTTAGCATCTTGTTGTTCAGAATATCCGCCGATAGGAGTAACTGCTTCAGCATCTCTCCTTTTTCCCTTTTCTAGATTCAGAGGAGTTTGTAAAATTGATACTTATGCTACATTGGTCTGAGTAGGGGAAACCTGTACTTGACCCTGTTCTTTAGAAGTCTGACGATGTTCTGTCATTGTAAATTTTTCTGCAACTTGGATATCAACCTCTTTCTCCTTTCCTTTAGATGCTACTATAGCCAATGCACTGATTTCTTGTAGATTTTGTTGAGAAGTCCCAGCAGAAGAAAAACCAATACCTGGTAACTGTACCTGTCGAAAAGAGTCCAGGTCAAGTATTTTTTCAAGATATTTCATTACATTTTCAACATTGACCTGCTCACTATCCTGTTCTACCAATGTTCCTTCCATCCATTCATCCATATTGGCATACTGTTCAATTTATGGGATTCTTTGATGAATGCATGGTGATAGTTTGTTTTTCATTCTTCTGTCACAAATAAAACTATTTGGGTCATAAGGTACCCAATAGAAAATTTTTTGTAACTTAAGATAATCTTCTAATATCCTTTCCAGCATCTCTAGAGTTACAAATAAAGGGACCTAGCTGGATTTTAACCCTGAGTTGAGCCTTTTTCTTTGCATTACAAAAATGTACTATATCTGAGTTGATCATCTGCCTAAAATACTATAATGCAAAGAGTCTCATCAGGACATACTTTGGCAATTTGAATGGGCATAACTCACACCCATAAACTCTGATTTCTGTGTGATTCTAGTATAGGCACCAATCACCTATCCGGTATTGTTTTCAGAGCTGAAGAATCTTCTTGATTTCATTATTAACCCTAGGAGGAGAGACTCCTGTCAACAAGGTGGTTGCAGGGTGTACAAAAAGGTCAATAAACTCATTGTAGGAATAAGGAGAATCACGGAAATTATGAGTGATGGCAGACCAAAATATCAGAGACCTAGGATTTCCTTTGGCATCAAACTTTTTGACATGGAAAGGGAAATTTTCTGATTGGTAATAGAGCATGAGATGATAAATAACAGAAGAATACTTGAACACTCTCTCATTCTCTAATCTCATGAACTGATCATGGATTTTGTCTGCAATGTATGTAGCAAAATCATACTTGACAGCAGGGAGCTGTTCAGGGGTGAAAATAGACAACAATACTAGGGTTAACTGGTCAACATATTCACTGGTATTGAAACCCATTATAAAGGATATCATGTTCAGAATAAGTCTACCCTCATCAGTGAAAAAAGTGTAACCATAAGGGGGAGGGCCTTTGGGCTGATGTTCTGGCAACATGAAGGTCTGGCAAAGGCAATTTAACTCTTCATGGGATAATTTGGTAGATTTCTCAAGTAATTCTCCCATAGACAGGGGAGTGAGAGCGTGAACAGGTTGAAATTGTAACATCTCGTTGATGGACTGAGCAGTTATGGGAAAAAGGACATTCTGACTTGGGGATAAAACTGCTCGTTGATTGGGATCATAGTTTGCATGACAGTAATGGATTATCTCAGGGAAAGGTAGTTTCGAGCGGAGGGCGAGCGATTCCATACAATGAACGACGCATGGCGCGGCACTGTTTGGAAAACCACCAAGCCATCGCGCGTTATCGTTCGGACGTGGATGGCTAGCGATATGGATAATAGTCGTTGATCTCAGATGGGTTGATCGAACAGTCGTCGGGAAAGGGAGATGACAGTGATTTAATAGGGCGGGCCCAATACAATTAATTATGAAATAATCATATCGGGGGTGATTTGATTGGCAGATTAAGTTATTAATTAACCGGGAGGGTTAATTAATCCTTTTATAAAGCACGGGAAAGTGATCGGGAAAGGTTTTGAACTGGGATTTAACCAAGGTTAAGACCCGCAGTTAAGGGAGGTATCGGGGATTTTACAAAGGGTTATAGTTTTAACCTTGGGTAAAGGGAGTCGGGGAATAAAAATACGCAAGGGAAGGATTATTTTTGTTTTAAAACACGTAATAAAACATGTTTTAACTGTTTTTCAATGTATTTCTATTATATGGTAATTAAATCAGATTAATCTAATTACCATAGGGGGCGGGATTAATATTAAAGATATATTTTAGCCGAAAGGGAGTATAATGAGGGTGTTTTATTCAAACATGTGGGGATTAAATACTTTGGCTAAAATTATAATAAATGGATTTTGAGTTTTTATAAAAAAGGAGTTATATATAATGGGAGAAGGTCATTCTTATAGGGATTTAAATAATAAATTAGGAATTAATATGGAGAATGAAATGAAGCACTAAGTGTGAAGCATTATGTTAATGTCTTTAACTTATGCTTTTATGAAATAGGGTTTTTATGAAATATTGCATGATTTTCCTAAGTAAAATGGGATTTTACTTAGGAAAATATTTTTTATAAATAAGCGAATGTCATGATGAATGGTTTCAAGTACTTAGGTTTTTCCAATTATTGGGCCGAGGGTTCGGTCCCTCCAAAAGTCAAGGAAATGCCTTAAGCCCCTCTAATTTTCAAAAGCTTCAGTACTTAGGGGAAATTAGTGAAGTTTTTAGGGAAAAATGAGAGGGGAAGTTAATAATCTGACTTTTCTTTGCTTGAAATTTTTCCAGTGTATTGTCTGCCTCTGCACTTGTGATGAAAGTAAAATATTTAACACATCTAAAGCCATTATTCATCACATGTAATTCTGCAACACCATCTACCTACCCTACCTACTTTACCCTACCATTTTTTCTTCTTTATTAGGGTGCACTTATACTGGCAAACCCTTATCACATTTTTTCTTTTACATATGAAAATCTATCTAATTCTAACCTTATTACATCCAAGGGCTCAGATTAAACTGTTGAGCTCCTTTTATTCACTCTACCTATCTACTTATCTGCCAAGATTAAATAGTTTGGTCAGCTTTTATTCTCTATCTCTAAAACATAAAATTGAAAGATGAACTAGTCAAGCTTAAACTGTTTGACTATTCATGAATTGTGGCATAAAATACAAGTTGCACACAATTTTGTTTATTACATTAGAGCAAAAAGTAGCGGCATTTAGACTTGCACACTTTCCTTGGCCTTTCTTTTGTTGGGGTTCATTTTCTTTCAATTTTTTGGCCATTTTATTTTTTTACCCTTTGATTTTTCTTTTAGGGTATACCCTCTTTACATTTTTAAAATTTTTATTTTTATTTTTCGAGAATATGGAAAACCTTTGCAACAAGGAAAGGTATGAAAATATTACATAGCCCATCAAGTCAATCATGAAATATGACTCCTATTGGTATAGGAGACTAACACCTTCCACGCACAGGTCAAACATAATAGTGCCCCTGTAGTTGACTTCTTGGGATGTGTGAAATCTTCATCGAACGGTTAAGATTCACTGCAGAGGCACCCCATCCTCAAATTTGTTCGTACCCCAAGTGCCCTTGCTATGTGTATTTTATTTATATTTTCCATATATTCCCTCTAGTCCGACCTGACCACGCTGGGACCTCTCATTGTGTTTTCCCGAAATATACACCGTCGATCTGTTTCCCCCTCCCAAGATCCAATGGTCCACAAGCACTCTCACACCCTTTTCTCCATAACACTATAAACCCATTTTCAATGTAAAAAAAGACATTTTTTTCCCTAGACATGTATTAGCCAAGCCCCACCATTTCTTCCTATCATGCTACTCTTATCCCTTCGCATTCATTCCCATCCGTAGATCTGCAACCCCCAGATCTAACGACCCATATTCCATTTCACGTCCATTTTTCCCCTCCTCCCCTCCATGCACTTTGAATGCGAAATGGGCAGTTTCCAGGAGCATACGTGTCAACCATTAGCGTGTATTGCGTTCCCCTTGCCCATTACCACTTACCGCCTTTTCCCCGCATGAATACGACCTCTGGTATTCCCCAAACCGCTCTTCCTGTTCTTCACACCAAACTCAATTTGACCCTGGTTTTCGTGGTTTTGCACCATGAAATCCTTCCCTGCTACATCCACCTTGCCTCCTCACTGCTCCATAACCCCTCGTCGAGCCTTCTGAATTAGTTAAACCCAAAGAACGCGAGATTTTATAACTAGTTTGTTTGTGTTGCAGGTTTAATGGCAGTTAAGTTATAAAGCAGTCCCACAGCAGAAATCCAGTTACAAGGCCGAGGGTGACGATACTCTGTGGACTGATTAAATGCAGAAAAGGGACAAAGGAAAGTGATTTCCATGTTTTAGTCGATAAATCATGATATCGGCTTTTAGTCAAACCCTCTGGCGCGGCCACATGTACACAAAGGAAAACAAAGAAGACCGGTGAAATTTAAAGGTTAAAGCATAAATCCGAAGATCAAAGGCTTAACCAACAAGTTAAGGATAAATACAAAAACATAATTTAAAGCTAAATATCAGTGTTTAAAGAGATAAATTCAAATACAAATCAGCAAGAAATGACTTCAAAATTCCAGATCATCGAAGTATTTATTTCTCCAAATGACCAAAAGGACACCTATAGTCTACTTTTCCTCTCAAAGACACCATGACAGCCATCCTGATGGTAGAAACTCTTTAAAAACCGTCAGAAAATTTATTGCACATTCATGGGGCTAAAAAACCCCAAAAAAATGACAGTTTACTTGTCAGAGAGGTCAAACAAAGTACTTCAGGCCACAGTTAGCTTCAAATAGCACATTTCGGAGTTATTACCATGCCTACCAGATATGCATAGAAATAGGAAAAACTACCAAAATGGTACAATCAGTTAATGCAACGGTCATTAAGCATAATGGGCATCCGAATACTTCTCCCACTTTGTCTTAATTAATATTTACTACCATTTCTGCAACACTCTTCCTCTTGGCACCTATAAGTATTCACAGAAATTTCATTGTAATGGCTGGGAAATTGTTAATATTTTGAAACTGTTATTTAGTAAGAGCTTATGAGTAGTTGTAATATAGTAGGCTAGGAAGAAAAGCATTGGACTGTAAAAGCTATTGGACTCAAAGCATGTAACTAGTTTTTCACATCAATAGACAAGCAAATTCATTGGATCCTGATCTAAATCATTGGTGATGTTATTCTCTCTGTAACTATTATTTTCATTATGTTTCCATTGTGCTCATATTCTCTGATAAAGAACATAAAATATAGAGTAGGATTTACTGCAAAGTACCCTAGCTCTCACTAAAAATATTTATCTTTATGTTTTTTGCTAAATGTGTGTTTGAGAATGATTTCAATAGAGTACAACCAGTCAATGAATGTTGGTGAGCCCATATCTTGTTGAGTAGAACTTGAGATGTTGTTCTTAAATGATCTTTTCATTGCATGGTAAGTAGAGTCTTAATCAAGGAAGTTTAGGGTTAGCCTTGTCCCTTGTTTAGTCTTAAACAATTGTTTTGAAGATTTCCCTTAAGAGTGTGCCAAAAGCACGATAGATCAAAATTCCTTACCTAATCTTAGGCGACTTTTTATGTTTATCTTAAATTTCTTATTCTTAAGAGTATGTCAAAAGAAAGATAGGTTAAAAGTCCTTACCTGATCTTAGGCTGCCCTTTGTTTTCTTACATGTTGCTTCTTTCACCTCACTCCTTAATGTTCCATACCACCAACTCAACTTGAAAGATCTTCTGATATAGATGACTTGCCCTTTGAAAACCCTTTTATGATATGATATTAGGCTAGTTATGCAGCACAATGGTTTTGTTTGTTTTTTGGTTGGGGATCATTAAATGAGAAGGTCATATGAAGTGAAGGAGGAAATAAGTGGAAGGATGGTTCAGCATGGGAAGACTCAAAATCAGAACCGGAACTTTAGGAAAAACCCCCCTCAGATGAGACAAAGAGATTCTGATCAACATATCAAACCTCCATTTCAAGAAAACTATGTTGATGAAGATGAGGGAATGATAGAAGAGCCAGAGGAGACTGTTATAAACATGCTGGGAGGAAGTAATGAATACCTTTCCTTTTTCATAGAAGATGACCAGGCCACATATACATATTATGATCATGAAGGCTTAGAATTTGAAGACTATAGGCAAGGCTTTGAGAATGCTATCATGGAGGTCCACAAAAAATATGACCTCAGAAGAAAAAAGAACCAAGAAACCCCCCAAACAAAGACCTTTGAATCTGCTACTAAAAACATATCTGAAAAAGTGATTAGAAAGGCTGTTGAAAGCAACAAAACAACAACTGAAAGTTCTGGTAAAAACAAGGGGAAAAGAACTCAAACCACTGACAAACAGAGTGTGGACCCTAACAGCACTAGTACTTCAACTAGTACCCCTGTAAAAACAATTTTGACTGATGTACATAGTAAAAACCAGCAAGCTGATTTTGCTGATAAATTAGTGACTAATAAGACAGATTTGAGCCTTTCAAAGAATCAGTTCCCTTTCAATTTGGAAAGTGAAATTGCTAAAATCAAAATCTCTGTCCTCCTCACTGAGTTAATCACTCAAGATGTATATAAATGTCAGGTGTTAAAATCTTTAAACATAGAGGAAAATAATAACTCTATCAACCTGAATGATGATCAGCCAACCCTTTTATTTAGTCCTAAAATTGAAGGAAAGTTCCAAAAAGGAGTGGTCCCTCCTTTCTATGTCAGTTTTAATATCCATGACAAGATTTTACACAATGTTGTGCATGATTCAAGGGCTTCTTATAACCTCATGCCCAAAGTAATCATGGAGAGATTAGGCCTTGAGATAACCAGACCATATAAAGATTTGTATTCTTTTGACTCAAGTAGAGTAAAATGCTTAGGCTTGATCAAATACCTTTGTGCAAACTTGACCCAGATCCCAGCCAAATGCATGGTGATGGATGTGGTAGTGGCTGATGTGCCCCCCAAATATGGCATGCTTCTTTCAAGATCGTGGGGTGCTAAGCTTCAAGGTACCATGCAAATGGACATGACATATGCCACCATCCCTGTTTTCAGTCAACTTAGAAGACTTTACAGGGAATCACACACGAAATTTATGGTGAGTAGTTAAGAAAAATGAGAAAACTCCCCTCTTTATTCTGTCCATACAGACCTGGACTCATTCATTCTTTGCAATGATGAAAGATTTGGTGAGCTAGAGTTGGGTAGTGAGCAGTCACCCAAAAAAACAGAAAATATGGAAGGAGGAAATAGGGAGGGAGAGGCTCTCAAACAGTCTGTCGAATCTGAAAATTACAGCAAACAAAAAAGAAAGTATGAACAGCCCACTATCCACCAACTTAGACAAGTCATGAGAGTCAGGAAGAAAGGCCTCAACTCCATGAAAACTTTAAGGAACAAGAACAACATAAACATGATGCAGAACCCATAGAACTGCATAATGACAATTGGAACACAGAGAACAAAGGGTACAGTAATGAAAACAACAACAAGTCTGAAACTAGCCCTCTTTGGAGTATGCGTTTTGATGGGTCTTGTAATAGAACTAGTGCAGGGGCAGGTGTGTGGCTTCACAACTCAGAGAATAATCACGCTGAAAGCCATTCATACAAGTTAAACTTCCAATGCACAAATAACATAGTAGAGTATGAAGCACTCCTCTTAGGACTACATTTACTGAAGAAATTAGGACCCAGGAGGATAGCTGTTCATGGAGATTCCGAATTGATCATTAAACAAATAAATGGAGAGTACACTGCCAAACATTCGAGACTAAGAGCCTATAGAAATGATGCTATGGACCTTTTGAAAACTTTTGAGGAATATGAAATTTTTTTGTCCCTAGAGACCAAAACATTCTTACCAACGATCTGGCTTGTGCTGCCAGTTCCTGCCAAAGGCCCTATGACAACAAACAATTCACAGTCCAAGTAAAGTATAGGCCAGCTGTCCCAGACAACGAAAAATATTGGCAGGTCTTTGAGGGAGATAAACAGATAGAAGACTTTCTGCAGTTCAGAAATGAGTTTGAATTGCCAAATTCAGACTTAAAGTATGATAAAGAGTGTCTTAATGAGGAACAACCTATTGAAAAAGAACCTTCTCCCATCGCAGAAATTAATCTGCTAACCAGAGAGTCTAAAAATCAAATAGAAGGGTACTTAAACTTAGAAAGAGAAGACATAGAGGTACTACAGTCTAAAGACAAAGGCTTACCCAAAGGACTAGCACCTCTAGAAGACTTGTTTTATTTTAATGATGTTGCTAAGAAACCAACAATAGAACCCACTAAATTTGATACAGAGGAATGAAATATAGGCAGCAAAGACAAGCCTAAAATGATCAAATTATCTAAAACATTGCCAACTCACATGAAACTGAAATATATTGAGTTGTTTAAAGAGTTTTCTAATGTATTTTCTTGGAGATATGAGGATTTAAAGGCATATGACACAGAGACCATTCAGCACAAGATACCACTTAAAGAAAACCAGAAACTATTTAGGCAGCAATTACGCAGAATAAACCCGGTACAGTTACCTCTGGTTGAGAAAGAAATTAGGAAAATGTATGATGCTGGAATTATTGTCCCTGTGAGATAATCAGAGTGGGTATCTAATATTGTAGCTGTAAGAAAGAAAACAGGAGAAATAAGGCTCTGTATTGACTTTAGGAACTTGAACAGAGCCTCATTAAAGGACAACTATCCCTTGCTTAAAATGGAGCACATCTTACAAAGGGTGGTTGGTTCCAAGATGATTTCTTTGCTAGATGGCTTTTCAAGATATAATCAAATATTGGTACTTCCTGAGGATCAACTGAAAACATCCTTCACTACTCCTTGGGGCACTTTCATGTATGTGAAAATGCCTTTTGGATTAATAAATGTAGGTGCCACCTTTCAAAAAGCCATGGATATTTATTTCTCAAAAGAAATAGGCCACTTCATTGTGATTTATTTAGATGACATTACAGTCTATTCCAAAACAGATGAAGAACACCTAGTACACCTAAGAAAGGTCTTTGAGAAATGTAGAAAATTTGGGCTATCTTTAAATCCCAAGAAGACATTGTTTGGTCTCCAAGAAGGTAAAATTCTTGGTCATATCATATCTGAAAAAGGGATCAAAATAGACCCAAAAAGGGTTGAAGGTATACTGCAGATCAGTCACCCCAGAAACATCAAAGAACTTCAATCTTTCATTGGAAATATTAATTTCTTAAGAAGGTTCATACCCAACCTGGCAGAACTCCTTAGGAACATGACAAACATGTTAAAGAAAGAAATAGGAGTTAAATGGACCTTAGAAGCAAATAAATCCTTTGAACTGGTCAAATATGCACTCACCCAAGCACCAATCCTTATCAGTCCTGATTTCACTAAGGACTTCCTCATATTTTCATTTTCATCATAACATACTATGGCTACTGTCCTATTACAGAAAATTCCAGAAGGACAAGAGTAGCCAATTGCATTTTTCAGCAAGGCATTAAGAGATGCACCTCTGAAATATAATATCATTGAAAAAACAGGCCTATGCATTGGTCAAAGCCTTGAAGGATTTCAAAGTTTATATCTTACACTCTCACATTATTGCATTTGTGCCTAATATAGTGGTAAAAGACATTTTGTCACAAGACCCTGATGGAAAAAGAGGAAAGTGGATTGCTGTGATATTGGAATATGATTTGGAAATTAAACCCACTAAACTCATCAAGGGTCAGGGCCTGACACAATTAATGGTTGAATCTAACTTGCAAGCACTTGATATAAACATGATAGATGCATTAGATGAATAGGAAGAATTCGAAGCTCCACTTCTTGTATATAATTTCCCCAATTCATCTTGGTATGCTGATATTTTGTATGTGCTTACTAATCTCAATGTCCCTGCTGGTTTGTCTAAAAAAAAGGCAAGATTTTTAAAGTTAAAGGCTGTAAATTACTGCATTTTAGATAAATGTCTATATTGGAAGAATGCCAATGGTTTATTGCTTAAATGTTTGCCTGAGGTTGATGCAGATAGGATCAAGCATGAGTTTCATGAAGGAGAATGTGGAGGCCACCTCAATTGGAAAACCACTGCCAATAAAATCCTTAGAGTTGGTTACTACTGGCCCACCCTCATTCAATATGTCCACAAAATGATAGTTGCCTACCACAAATGCCAAATATTTGAAGGCAAGAGAAAACTGATTTCCTTACCATTGCAACCAATCACTGTTGAATCTCCTTTTCATTAGTGGGGCCTAAACCTCATTGGGGAAATCCATCCTGCCTCATCTGCCCAACATAGATGGATACTCACAGCCACTGATTATTTCACCAAATGGATAGAAGCCATCCCTTATAGGAATGCCACAGACTTAGTTATCATAAAATTCCTTGAAGATCATATATTGTCTAGATTTGGCTGTCCTAGGAAAATTATCACTGACAATGATGATGCATTTGGTTCTAAGAAGATGGTTGAATTCTGTCACAGATATCATATTGTTCTTGGTCATTCCAAAACTTATTACCCTCAAGGTAATGGGCTAGCAAAGTCTTCTAATAAGAGCCTGATAAACATAATAAAGAAGCTGCTTGAAGAAAATCAGAAGTCATGGCACAACAAGCTGGTACATGATTTATGGGCAGATAGATTGACATCAAAGAAATCAATTGGAATGTCTCCCTATCAACTAGGTTATGGAGCAAATGCAGTTTTTCCTACTAGTTTAGGAGTGTCAGTGATGAAGTTGGTCCAAGAAATACAATCAGAGGAGGATAGCATGATGAGAAGGATAAATCAGACCATACATCTTCAGCAAACCAGGGAGGAAGTTTATAACAGAGCACAAAAAGTACAAGAGAATATCAAAAATTTGTTTGATAAGAGGACAAAGGCCAATGATTTCAAAATTGGTGACAAAGTACTCAAATGGGATTCAAGGAGAGAAGATAAGGGCAAACATGGCAAGTTTGACAATTTATGGCAAGGCCCTTACATCATTCAATCTGCCATTGGTCATAATGCATTTTTTCTACAAAATATGGATGGTACAGACCTGTTTGGGGGTCCTGTCAATGGAAGGATGCTCAAACATTATTTCTGCTAAAACCTTTGTTTGAAGCTTTCATTTTCCATTGTAAATATCACTGCTTTGTTTTTTTTTTGAAAAATTGAAAAATATAAAAAAAATAGAAAAGAGAAAAGAGAGCAGATATGAATGAAGAAAGTTACAGCCCCATACCAAAAAAGAAAGAAGTCTGAAAGTGTGCAAGCCTAAATACCACTACTTAAAAGAAAGCACTACTATTTAGTCATACAGCCTAATAATGACTAGATAGATTTCATTTTACTACTGATAGGTTAGTGAAGAAGATCTACCAAACTATTTAATCTTGGCTTATCAGTAGATTAGATTAAGATAGAAAAAGAACTAGTTCTAATATGATCAAAATCTAAACCAAAGAATCAAAAGAAAGATGGCTCAAACAAGCTCAAAACCTGAGCCAAAGAAAGGAAAAATACTAGTTCTAACATGTTGAAAACTTGAACCAGGTAAAGAAGAAGAAAACAACTCAAAAGAGATCAAAATCAGAGCTGAAATAAAAAATGAAGGATGTTTGTAATTTTCAGATCTTAAGCCTTCGAAGTTTTTTTTAAATTTTCTGCAAATAAAGGTCTATGAGCAGCTTGTTTTTATGCCATAGTCTTACAGCAAATCAGACAGTTTAATCCTGGTTTGGTTGTGTTTTCAATTTCTATTTTAGAATATAGAGAATGAGATCTGTCGGACAGTTTAATCCTGATAGATAGAAGATTAGGTAGAGAAGCTATGAGTTCAATTGTTTAATCTAAACTCATGGAGAGATAAGGGTAGATTTAGATTAGTTTTTCATGCTTTCAAAAGAATAAAAATGTTGATGTCAAAGGTTTGCAAGTCCAAGTGCACCTATGAAGAAAAAATGTTAGGAAAGTAGGTTGTGTAGCTAGTTGTTTGGGAAAAATTGATTTGTTATGATGTAATGATTGATCATCTTTTCAAGCAGCATGATCAAGGAAAAAAGGGTTGTCAAGGATAAAGCATTGATCTACGTCCCAGAGATAAAATTTCTGAGGTTCTTGACAACTCCAAGGACCTGCCTTCCCCAAGTGGAGCCACTCTTAGCCATCAGTAAACTTTGCTGCAGCAGAAGATGGCTAAATTTGTTTTGTAAGCCTTCAAGAGATTATTTTCATAGAAAACTACTCATTCTTGAAGCCTTTGGTGTCCTCTGAATTAAGAGTAATATTCACTGTTGTTTCCTTCAAAAGATAATTCCAAGGAACCCTGCTATTATAAAAGAAACTGCTCTTCAGACCCATTTTTCACCATTTTCCTTTTGGGAAATCCCTCTGCAAAAATCCCCCCACTTTCCTCATATTTCCCTCTACTTCCTTAAAATACCCTTCTAAACCTTGAAAGTCCCCTTGGTTGTGGTTTAAAACTCTTTTTCCATCCTATCGGAACCTCCAAAAACCATTAAAAAACCTCCATTTTTGGCCTAAAATGCATTTTTACATATAAGGCTTTAAGTGCTTTTTGCTTAAGCCCCTAGCCCCTTTATCTGCCTTATAACCTGCACCTGTAATCGAGTGCTAGGCTCATTGGCACATTTCTCATCGACACATCAACAGTTTTAATTTCTTGTGCCCAGATCCCTTATCTCGCCGATGGCCAATATCCCGATTTAATCTCAGCCGTCCATTCTCCCCGAGATCGATGGTCAGTGCTCATCGCATCGGTGTTTCGCAAATTTCCCCATTATGATTCTTTTTTCCCCACTGATGCAATCTCCCAAGGGATTAAATCCTCCGCCCCTATTTCTCATGTGACCCGGTCCTATGACCAACTCTTAGCCCCCATCAGCCATCGCAAATCCAAAAATATTTCATTCCAGGACCCTCTTCTCATCAAATCGCTGATCTGCCAAAGTTCATCTCCATCGTCCATCTCAAGGATTTGATGACCTGTGCTAATTTCCATTTTCCTCCACCTGCGAGCACCTTCCACGCATAGGTAAAACATAATAGTGCCCCCGCAGTTGACTTCTTGGGATGCGTGAAATCTTCATCCAACAGTTAAGATTCACTGAGGAGGCACCCCATCCTCAAATTTGTCTGTACCCCAAGTGCCCCCGCTATGTGTATTTTCTTTATATTTTCCATATATTCCCGTTGGTCCCACCCGACCACGTTGGGACCTCTCATTTTTTTTTCCCGAAATCTACACCGTCGATCTGTTTCCCCCTCCCCAGATCCAACAGTCCACAAGCACTCTCGCACCCTTTTCTCCATAACACTATAAATCCATTTTCAACGCAAAAAAAGATGATTTTTTCCCTGGACATGCATTAGCCCGGCCCCACCATTTCTTCCCGCCATGCTACTATTATCCCTTCGCATTCATTCCCAACCGTATATCTGCAACCCCCAGATTTAAGGGCCCATATTCCATTTCGCGTCCATTTTTCCCCTCCTCCCCTCCGTGCACTTTGAATGCGAAATGGGTAGTTTCCAGGATCATACGTGTCAACCATTGGCGTGTATCGCATTCCCCTTGCCCATTACCACTTACCACCTTTGCCCCGCACGAATACCACCTCTGGTATTCCCCAAACTGCTCTTCCTGTTATTCACACCAAACTCAGTTTGACCCTGGCTTTCATGGTTTTGCGCCATGAAATCCTTCCCCGCTGCATGCACCTTGCATCCTCACTGCTCCATAACCCCTTGTCAAGCCTTCTGATGCAGTTAAACCCAAAGAACGCAGGATTTTATAACTAGTTTGTTTGTGTTGCAGGTTTAATGGCAGTTAAGTTATAAAGCCATCCCACAACAGAAATCCAGTTACAGGGCCAAGGGTGACGATCCTATGTGGCTTGACTAAATGCAGAAAAGGTACAAAGGAAAGTGATTTCCACGTTTTGGTCAATAAATCATGATATCAGCTTTCAGTCAAACTCTCCGCCGCAACCACCTATACACAAAGGAAAACAAAGAAGATCGGTGAAAGTTAAAGGTTAAAGAATAAATCCGAAGATCAAAGGCTTAACCAACAAGTTAAGGATAAAGACAAAAACACAATTTAAAGCTAAATATTAGTGTTTAAAGAGATAAAGTCAAAGACAAATCAGAAATAAATGACTTCAGAACGCCAGATCATCGAAGTATTTATTTCTCCAAAGGACCAAAAGGACACCTATAGTCTAATTTTCCTCTCAAAGACACCGTGATAGCCATCCTAATGGAAAAAACTCTTTAAAAACCGTCAGAACAGTTATTGCATAGTCATGGGGCTACAAAACCCAAAAAAAAAAAATGACAGTTTACTTGTGAGAGAGGTCAAACAGAGTACTTCAGGCCACAGTTAGCTTCAAAGAACACATTTCAGAGTTATTACCATGCCTACCAGATATGCATAAAAATAGGAAAAACTACCAAAATGGTACAATCAGTTAATGCAATGGTCATTAAGCAAAATGGGCATCCGAATACTTCTCCCACTCTGTCTTAATTAATATTTACTACCATTTCTACAACACTCTTCCTCTTGGCACCTATAAATATTCACAGAACATTCATTGTAATGGTTGGGAAATTGTTAATAGTTTGAAAATGTTATTTAGTAAGAGCTTCTGAGCAGTTGTAATATAGTAGGTTGGGAAGAAAAGCATTGGACTATAAAAGCTATTGGACTCAAAGTATGTAACTGGTTTTGCACATCAATAGACAAGCAGATTCATTGGATCCTGATCTAAATCATTGGTGATGTTATTCTCACTGTAACTGTTATTTTCCTTATGTTTCCATTGTGCTCATATTCTCTGATAAAGAACAACAAATATAGAGTAGGATATACTGCAAAGTACCCTAGCTCTCACTGAAAATATTTATCTTTATGTTTTCTACTAAATGTGTGTTCGGAAATGATTTCAATAGAGTACAACCAGTCAATGAATGTTGGTGAGCCCATATCTTGCTAAGTAGAACTTGAGATGCTGTTTTTGAATGATCTTTTCATTGCATGCTAAGTAGATTCTTAATCAAGGAAGTTTATGGTTAGCCCTATCCCTTGTTTAGTCTTAAACAATTTTTTTGAAGATTTCCCTTAAGAGTGTGCCAAAATCAGGATAGGTTAAAAGTCCTTACCTGATCTTAGGTGACTTTTTATGTTTATCTTAAATGTATTATTCTTAAGAGTATGTCAAAAGCAGGATAGGTTAAAATTCCTTACTTGATCTTAGGCTGCCCTTTGTTTTCTTACATGTTTCTTCTTTCACCTCACTCCTTAAAGTTCCATACCACCAACTCAACTTGAAATATATTTTGATATAGATGACTTGCCCTTTGAAAACCCTTGAATATTTTTTGTGCAAGTAAACCCTTTTATGACTCCATAGCCCAATGGTTTAGCACTGTTTTTGGACCTATCTTCCCATGCTGAAATATCCTTCCACTTATTTCCTCCTTCACTTCACATGACCTTCTCATTTAATGATTCCCAACCAACAAACAAACAAAACCCTTGTGCTGCATAACTAGCCTAATATCATATCATAAGCCTTAAATACATATCCTTTGAAAACACATATAGAGAGATCCCTCTCTGAATCCAAAAGGGCTAGATCCTAGGATTCCAAAGTGGTTTTGATGTTGCCTTGTCATTTAGTATGCCAATCTGCTAAATCATAGGACCCTGACACAATCTTCATCCTGTGTGGTGAGCTTGTAGATGTGATCTACCTCCTCTAAATCCTACACTGGCTCTGTATACCATGTGCCTTCTGCAGGATCCAATGGGACTATGAATCGTGTGCCATTATTTTCAAATACCATGCTGTGCTTTTTGAGATTTATCACACCCCCCATATCTATAGCCCAATCTAGTCCTAGGAGGGCAGGGTAGGGATCCGCATCTTCCATGATTTCTATGACCTCAAAGTCAGCTTGGACTTTTACCCCTACGATATCTACCATGATTTTTTATAGCCTTCCCAGAGGGATGATTTTCTGTTGATTTTCCATGCGCAGCTCGATGGTAGACCATTCCAATTTAGGTTCTCCCATTCATTGCCATGTCTACTTCGGTAATACGTTCACATTTGATCCAAGGTCTAAAATAACCTGATCCATCTCGTAGTCACCAATCTGCGCAGTTAGCCACATTTATCTTCCTGTGCGTCTCTTATACCTGTATAGCTTATGTACATCCTTGGTCCCAGGAGTTGGTTCGGGCCGAGCTGCGCAGTTATTCATTAACGCTTGAAGGTTCTCTATAGCCTTTGGGTTACGTAGCAGCTTCAGACATGCCTACAGAAAGGGCTCAACCCCCTCATCTGTCTTAAGGTGTGCTGGTACCTGCGCAGTAGCTACTATAGTCTCTTGTCCCTTGCTGACGATTGCTCCTTCTTGAGAGGTCATAGGATCCCTGGTAGCCTCTTTCTTCACTCCCTAGGTGACCATCCCACTACGTGTTATGACTTTCACACTCGGGTCCATGTTCCTTAGTTCGACTTTAACTCTTTGCACATTCTACGTAGGGGTGGGTTGTTTCTCCTACATTTTGGCTATTAAAATTGGGCAATCTTCCACCACATGGTCCTGCTGTCTACAATATTTGCATGATTTCCTTGTGGGATTTGGGCAGTCCCTGGAAAAGGGTCCCACCTTCCCGCAGTTATAACATATTAGCTACCCACGTCCGCGTCCTGCGCTTCCTCCTCGACCTCCCCTGCCCCTTGCTGGAGAGCCACCAAATCTCGCGGGATATCTTGATGACGCAGGGTCTAACTGTACCCTATACAAGTTCCCACGATCTATCATCAAGTCATAAGTGCGACAATTCTTCTCATCATGTCCTACCGATCAGCATAACCTGCACCATTGTTGCTTCAGTTTTGGGACATATGCACCTAGTCGAGGGCAATGGTTCATATCATGCAGCCCTGCTATACGACAGTCATCGCACCACAGCGCTGGTCTGCTTGAGCCTGGTTGTGACAGGATGGGTTCCCCACTCACTCATGGGTGGACCGAGCTAGGTCCTCCTACCTGCATGTACTCTGCCACTAGAGGGCACTAATCCTTTGTATGGCCAGATACTCGACATCGTATGCCCGGACCTACCCTTTCTCAGGGTGCGGAAACCTGGTTCCAACACCTGCCCATACTACTTCGATTGAGACTTTGACCTGTGTAAGCAGGTCACTACCGAAAGGGCCAGTAGTATAGGGCTTTGTTGGCAAACCTTGAACTCCGAACCTGGGTCAGGACCCCTCGAGCCAACAAACCCCTATACTACTGGCCCTTTCGATAGTGACTCGCTTTCATAGGTCAAAGTCTCACCCGAATTAGTATGGGTGGGTGTTAGAACCAGGTTTCCACACCTTGAGAAAGGGTAGATAAGGCAAGCAGAGCTGCGTCCGACCCTGTGATGCCCAGATCACTTCTTTCTACACAGGGTTCACAGGTCTATTTTCACATCCACACGCACAAGGCCTACAGTACTTGATAATTATATGCTTCTATAATAGTAGCACAATATCGCCTAAACAGAACAAACAAATCCAGATACAGTAAACATAGTTACATAGATATTTCACAGCTTAAATACAGAATGTGCGTAACACAACAATTACCAATGATTCTCACAAACATTACACATAGATTCAGTTCTCAACACAATCCTTCTATTCATCAATTCATCAATTCCTTCTTACAATACCCATCCCAGCTTGCGCACACAGCAGTAGGGTCCACACACAGCAGGACTTTGGATCTCCACGCACACAGCCAGCAGGATTCCGTTCCCCAAAAACCCAAATAAATATATTAAACCACAGACCGCATCAATAGCTCTTCATTTCTCTACTCCTTACAATTCAAAATTTTCCTCTATTTATAATAATCTAGCCTAAGCTTTCCTATGGTCCGCAACCCGTGGTTTTCGGACCCCTGGTTTACCATTTGACCTATTACAATGCTTTCAGGGCTTTGAACCACCCCAAAACCCCTCCGCTAGCCTAATTATAATAAAATATATACAAAATTGGACCAGTTTCACAGCTCGTAGGAGACCCTGTTCCAACAACAACGTAGCCATCTACTTACAGCTTGTAAATATTCTTAACTTGAATCCCTATCCTCTTGGGTTGAGCCATTGTTTTATGTCACAGGAAAGCTTTTCCATCACTGAAAACAACGTCATAGCCTTTGTCCTCCAACATTGCGACTGAGACCAAGTTTTTCTTCAGACCTGGAACATGCATAGCATCTTTCAATTGACATGGTTTACCTGACTCCCTCTGAAAGGTAATGGTACCAATTCCCAGTCACACTATATCGTCCATCGTCACCCATATCTATATGCATTTGGAGATATTTCTCCTCCAAGTCAATGAAAAAATCCTTATCTCCCGTCATGTGGAAGGAAGCGCCACTATCCAAATATCACACCAATCCCACTGCGCTTGACACCATGCATGCGATCGAGGAGAAGTCAAGTTCAAATTGCAAGGCAAGGGCCTCACCAGCTCCAACAACTTTCTTGTTCTTCTTCTTCTACGGATAGTTAGTAGTGAGATGCTCATGTTCGTGACAGTGAAAACACTTCACCTTGGACAAATCCAGCGTCTTGCATTTAGACTCGGATTTTGAATGGAATTTATTTCCCTTCCCTTTCCTTTCCTTGGCAGCCAAATCACAATCCTCTTCATCATCATGCTTTGATGAAGATCCATCTCTGGTGTTTCGCCTAAACTCCTCCTGCACTAGATCTGACCACAGTCATTCCCAATCTGGCAGTTTTTCCCATTTGTTGACAAAGTCTTCATAACTATGCCAACTCTTAAGAAGTCCCAAGAGAGCCAAGCTCACCAAATCATCATCAGCAACAGTTATTCCCACACTCCCCATTTCATCCCGACATTAGACAAACTTCGTGAGATACTTTGGAATGTTGGCGCGCTTTTCCATCTTGATCTTCCTGAGTTTATCTTTGAGCGCCAATTTCCTGTGGTCACTTCTGCTTTGGAAAAGATCCGTCAAAGCCTTCCACATAGTATACGGTGTGGCTTTCCCATGAAGGCTTGATACAATGTGGTCTCATACACATTCCAATAGAATCCTCCTTTTCTTTACCACTTTCTTTTTCCATGCATCAAGTAATGCAACATCTATCGAAGTGGGCTTAGGAACATCACTATCGATGAATTCCTTCAAGCCATTATCTTTGAGCACCGCCTCCATCCTGTCCTTCCAGGAAATGTAGTTTGAGCTTCCCTCGAGTGTTGTGTAACCAACTCCAAAAATAGAAGAAATGAGATATCAATGCCTTAGAAATAAGCCACTTCGAGGGGGCAACCTCCAATACATTACATGAATGATCAATTCTTCGATGATAAAAATGACCAAAACCTCCTTCTATATATAAGATTCTATGGGGCCACAATGTAGTCCTAGCTGACCTAACAATAATAATGTAAGGGCACAATAATAAAAATATGGGAGTTACAAGGGTACAACAATATCAATAAGGCGGGCTACACTAACATAATAAGGGATTACACGATTAATATAGGGACTTAACATACCCCTATCCTTCAAAAAGGTGTTGTCCTCAACGCTTGATTATTTCTTGATGCTTCAGTATAAAATTCTCATCCTCCCATGTGGAATCTTCTACAAGAAAGTTCTTCCACGTGCTGAGAGACTTTGAAATTGATCGTACTTGTTGAGTTCTTGTTTCTGTATTGCTTCATAACTTCTTTCGATATGATGTTGATCTTCTTTGTTGTTTCATTAGATTACGCACAAAGTTGGGTTATCCTTTGAGAGTTGGAGAACTTGTTGTTGATGCTCGATGTGATCTTTCACTACTTTATCATCCATATTAGATTTTATTTTATCCTTCAAACCATCCATATTAGCCTCCATTTCTGATTTTAAACCATCTATTTCATCTTCGGTTGCTCTTCGTAAGATCGAAATTTGTTGCATTTGGTACCGTAATTTTGATATCTCATACTACAATTCTTCCTCCTCATGCATCATAGTATAGCTTTTTTAGGGATTAATGGGTATGGAATTATTTTTTGGAGGCGTTATAGAACCCATTCTCCCATTAACGACAAAAATTCTTCAATATGCCTTGGAATCAATTCAAATTGATTCTTCAAACAAGAATTATGAAACTTGGACAAAAAATACACACCTTTTTTCTTTCTTTTCAGGAGCTCGATATTGAAATTTTATTATCTCTGTGATTGTAGCTCTTCAATATCTGAAATTCATCACTGTATTAGCACTCTCAATTCTCTTTTGAATGCCATAGGTCTGACTTGATTTGGATTCCCCAAGAATAAGTTATGTCCAATCTCCCACAATGACCTAATTATGGATTGGTTCAGTAGACCGAACTTGTACGACTTGCCACGCGTCAATGTTTCGTCCTTTGTCTTTGAAATTGATAGCCAAGAAACTATAGTCCGTGTAATTATGACCACTTTTTACGGTACTCCAATCCGATGCCCAGAGAGAGAGTTATTGAAATTTTCCCACGATCACCTCTTTGAGATGAAATTCAGGAGCCTGAAAAAGCACTACCTTCCACAGATCATATCTCCAAAAATATTGCGAACTAAGCTCTAAAATTTTTTGAAGAATTTCCTTAGGATTTCAGCTTCGCACCATATGAATTTAAGATTCTGAACCTTCGTAGAAAAACATTTATAGCGCAAACGTCACGATGACCTGTTTAGGAGCCTGAAAAAAGACCTAACGTCTATAGATCATATCTCTGAAAATATTGTGAACCAAGCTCTGAAATTTTTAGACAAGCTTCCTCAGGATTTCGGCTTCGTACCCTAAAAATTTGAGCTTCTGAAACTTCGTAGAAAAAAATTTATAGCGAAAATTCCACGATGACCTGTTTGGAGCAGCGAAACCTAGAATCCAAAGCCCTGATACCAAATGTTGTGTAACCAGCTCCAAAAAGAGAATAAAAGAGATATCAACGCCTTATAAATAAGCCACTTCGAGGGGGAAACCTCCAATACATTACATAAATGAACAATTCTTGGATGATTCAATCTACAAAACACTCCTTTCTATATATAGGAGTCCATGGGGCCATAATGTATTTCCTGGTAGGCCTAAAATGTAAATCCATGGAAGCCTAACAGTAATAATGTAAGGGCACAATAATAACAATATGGGGGTTACAGGGGTACAATAATAAAAATAAGGGGGGCTAAACTAACATAATAAGGGGATACACTATTAATAAAGGGAATTAACATGCCCCTCTCCTTCAAACAAGTGTTGTCCTCAACGCTTGATTATTTCTTGATGCTTCTGTATAAAATTCTCATCCTCCCATGTGAAATCTTCTACGGGAAAGTTCTTCCACTTGCTAAGATACTCTGAAATTGATCGTACTTGTCGAGTTCTTGTTTCTATGACTGCTTCATAACTTCTTTCGATGTCATGTTGATCTTCCTGTTGTTTCATTAGATTATGCACCAAAGTTGGGTTATCCTTTGAGAGTTGGAGAACTGTTGTTGATGCTCGATGTGATCTTCCATTAATTTATCATCCATGTTTGCTATTATTTGATCCTTCAAACCATCCCAATTAGCCTCCATTTCTGCTTTTAAACCATCTATGTCATTTTCGGTTGCTCTTCATAAGATCGAAATTTGTTGCACTTGGTACCGTAATTTTGATATCTCGTACTGCAATTCTTCCACTTCATGCGTCATAGTACAGCTTTTTGAGGGCTTAATGGGTATGGAATTATTTTTTTGAGGCATTATAGAACCAAATACTGATAAAAATTCTAAAATATTCCCTTGGAATCGCTTCAATAGCTTTTTCAAACAAACGTTATGCAATTTTAAAAACCGGATACACACCTTTTACTTGCTTTGAGGAGCTCGATATTGAAATTGTATTATATCTGTGATTGCAGATCTTCAATATCTGAAATTCAGCACTGTGGTAGCTCTCTGAAGCTTCTTTCAAATGCCACAGGTCTGACCTGATTTTGATGCTCCAAGACAAAGTTGTGTCCAATCTCCCACAATGACCTAATTCTGGACTGGTTCAGTAGAGCGAACTTGTACGACTTGCCACGTGTCACTTTTTTGTCCTTTGTCTCTGAAATTGATAGCGAAGAAACTACAGGCCATGTACTTGTGACCACTTTTGACGGCACTCCAATCCAATCTTCAGAGAGAGAGTTATTGAACTTTTCCCACGATCACCTCTTTGAGATGAAATTCAGGAGCCTGAAAAAGCACTACCTTCCACAGATCATATCTCCAAAACTATTGCGAACCAAGTTCTGAAATTTTTTGACGAATTTCCTCAGGATTTCAGCTTCGCACCATATGAATTTCAGACTCTGACCCTTCGTAAAAAAAAATTTATAGCGCAAATGCCACGATGACCTGTTTATGAGCCTGAAATAATACCTAACTTCCACAGATGATATCTCCTCAAATATTGCGAACCAAGATCTGAAATTTTTAGACAACCTTCCTCAAGATTTCAGCTTCGCACCCTAAAAATTTCAGCTTCTGAAGCTTCGTAGAAAAAAAATTTATAGCGAAAATGCCACGATGACCTGTTTGGAGCAGCGAAACCCTAGAATCCCAAAGCTCTGATACCAAATGTTGTGTAACCAGCTCTAAAGAGAGAAGAAAAGAGATATTCACGCCTTAGAAATGAGCCACTTCGAGGAGGCAACCTCCAATACATTACATGAATGAACAATTCTTGGATGATACAATTTACAAAACCTCCTTTCTATATATAGGAGTCCATGGGGCCATAGTGTAATCCTAGTGGGCCACAATGTAATCCTAGCCGACCTAACAATAATAATTTAAGGGCACAATAATAACAAAATGGGGGTTACAAGGGTACAATAATAACAATAAGGAGGGCTACATTAACATACTAAGGGGCTACACTATTAATATAGGGACTTAACATTGAGTGCATACTCTAGCCGCAAGCCATTGAAATCCATTTCGATGTTTACTTAACTGTAGCACCAAGAAAATCTTTCTGCAAATTCAAATTCTTTCCACCAACAAACTCAGCTCCTGATTCAAAAATGCAATCTTCTGTGCTCTGATACCATGTAGAAATTTAATACAAATTATGTATTTCCTAGATTCTCCCAATCTAACAATTATATGCCATTGTTAAATACAGAATCTCTTCTACAAAAATCTTTACGGAATTTAAAACACGATCACCAATTGCAATATCAAGAAGAAAGATAAATCACACATAACATAGATGTTTTTACCGGGAAAGCATAAAGCCAAAATCCCCACTATCATATATTATGTATATATCATGTATCATGAAACAATCTCATACATAACTCTAATCCAAGAGCTCTGAGTACAATATACAATTGTCTCACACTATCATACAAAAATTGGCAAATTCATGTGCCAATTTACTGCCTCCAGACAACCTATCTCCACTGCACAATCCCAGCTGATAGAAATGCCTGAATGAATGGAATCTTTCTTGCCTTGAGTGCACAATCCTCATGGGCACATCCAATGTGTGTGTGGTTGCATGAGTGCACCCACTAATTTCACAACTTATAGTCAAAATATCCCTTTCACCTACATCTCAACTGGGTCTCCACTGGATCTGACATGCATGTAGTTAATAGTAGTAAATCTTTAGTTGCATGTGAGACCACTAATTGTGAATTAATTAATAATTAATTCACTGATCTCTCGCTAGTGTATCTTTAGTTACAATTAGCTCAACTGAGTTTAACTCACTTAACTAAGTTAAACTACTTTACAACTCACATAACTATACATCCAACTTTGTTACAACTTAGAATCACTCAGTTACAGCTAAGTCCACATGCATGTCCCACCAACCAACCTTTGAACTCGAATTTCATATAGCTAAATGATTTGCCACTTCAATTAACTATTTCCAAGAGCTCATTGAGAATAGATTATTGTTTATTGTCCAACTATTATTAAGGGATAATAATAGCTAACATGCATTATAAATAGACATGATATCTATAAATAGAACTCACACATAAGTCCATCAATAGACCATCATCTATAAATAGAATTTTCTCAACCATCTATAAATAGACATCATCTATAAATAGAATTTTCTCATGCATCTATAAATAGAACTCCACCTAAAAATAGCATGAGGTTCCATTCTAGTGTAGGTGCATAATTTTCACAAGGATCTTCTTGTTGAATCTCAACAAGGATTAACATCATTTGATGAGTTCATGTTGAGCACACACACTAATGTGTGATTTTTATTAATCGGATATGCATCCTATCTCTAAAATAGGGCAAGTTTCCAACAATATTGGATTTATTTTAGCTAAAGTAGAAGCAACCTCAACATTGACCAGCGCTTGTAGATGTGTTGGAAATGATAGAAATGTTGGATTCAAGAGATGATAATTCACACTTCCTTGATGAGGTGGGATAATTAGTGAAGTTAGTAACATGAAAGTTAATTTTACTGGATCATTAGAAGAAACATTGACATTTTCATATCACTCATCCAAAGACATTAGGGGAAGATAAATTGCAAATAAAAAAATTCGTAGTTGGTGAAAGAGTAGGCGTGGATAGGGAAATATAGGACATTGAATCCAATACATTTTTCCACTAATCATGAGGTATAATGTTTAAGCGTCTGTAGTATAGTGAATTAGTGATATGGGGGAGTGAAATATAAAACCAAAATGGCCTAGAAATACACTGGAGTGGACTATGAGGGAAGATCTCTCTTCTTCCATCAATTTGGTAGTTGACGATGTTGTGTATGCAACCAAGCTACATAGCCATTTTTGGCAGATGAAGTGGGATGATATGGGAGCTAGATAGTTTTGGTTTTTAGATAATAGCAAGAGAGATGTGTTAGGGTCCTATAAACATAGGATTCGTAATTTTGAATCGACTTTTGATAGTCTTGTAAAATATGTACATACCTTGCTTTCTACAAGTTGTTTTCCCATATTTTGAAAAAATAAAAAAATCAAAAATCAAAAAGAGGGTAAAAAGTCCTAAAAGAAAGATTAAAGGACTTAAAAATATATAGACCCCAAAAATAAAAAAGATGAAAATAAGACATGAAAGTGTGCAAGTCCAAATGCCACTACTTTTTACTTTTTGAAAATGATTATGGCAGAGTGTTAATAAATGCCATAATCCATGATGAGTTAAATTGTTTAAACTTGACTTGTCATGTTTTCAATTTCCATGTTTTAGATAGTGAATAAAGATTTGTCAGACAATTTAATCCTGACAAATTACTAGATAGGTAGATAATAATGAGGAGCTCAATAGTTTAATCTGAGCCCTAAGATGAAATAAGGTAGAATTAGATAGTATTTTCTTTTAAAAGAATAAATTTTTTCAAGGTTGCAATCCTAAATGCACCTGCTAAAAGGAAGAAAAATGTTAGAGTAATTAGGGGTAGGTAGAAAGAAGTGGGAAAAAGCATGTAATATTTATCACTGGGCAAAAATCACTAATTTCCCTTCTTCTGTAAGTATTCAGTTTTCTACACTATCAGTCAAAAAGGCTTAGAGCATTTCTCTGACTTTTGTTGGGACCGGACCCAAGGCTCGATGACTGGATAGTTGAAAATGTTGAGTTCTTATGAAAAAATCCCCATTTATCATTATTTATCCCTCATTCATACATTTGATTCTTTTCATAAGTAAAGACTCTTTCTTACTTAATGAAACATAAAACCCCAATTAATTAACTTCCTTCATTCAGAAAACATACAAAAACTCTAAAAAATACTTTATCCTAAGTAATTGGTCAAATGATGAAATGACAAGATTTGCTTTACTTATTCACTTTACTTAGTCATTTTGTGTATTCCATTCCCCCTTTTCATATGAACTTTTAACTTAGTTTATTAATTCCCTAAACTAAAACCTTATCCTATTTATATAAATCCCTATATCTAAATATTCCCAAAAATCCCACTATTATAAAGATTTTGGACCAAAGATATTATCCACATGTTAAAATAAAACCCAAATAAAGCGCCCTTTGGTCTAAAACTAACTTTAATTAAATATCCCGCCCCCTATGGTTATTAGACCCTTCAATGGTTTAAAACTATATAATAAAATAAACTCTGCGCCCATACATATGTTCAAAACTAAACATATTCCTCCACATATCACATTTTTATCCTAAGTTTTTAAAACCAAATAAAGTTTTTTTTATGTAAGGTTCAAAAGGAAAAAATCCCGCGCTTTTGCAATACATGTGCTAAAGTCTTCCCCGTAATGCGAAGCCTTCCTCACATAAGCTTTTTAACCCAAAGTTCTAACGGAATAAAACTCAAGTTTATTTTCCATAGAACTTAAGCCTTTCTCTTTGTATTTTATCCCCACTATATAAAGCCTCAAGCTTTACAAAGACTAACCCATGGTAAACAAAACTCCACCTCAACATTACCCCCGCCCATATATATAAGCCCCACATATATACATTTCAAACCCTTATCAATTGAAAAATACAAAGGTTTAAAGCCCTATTATAAACTACCACCAGCGCCTTTATAGACCCCGGTCCCACCATTCCATTGACCGCATCTTTCAAACAGATCGTGACCGTTCACTTCCATCCCGCAGATCTAACGGCCCCAGGACCATATTGCGCCCAAAAAGTAATTGTCATCCCAAGTGAAAAATGGACGCGAAATTGGTTGTTTTACCCATTCCGCCCCCCGCGACGTGTCATTTTCTCATTCAATAACGTCCATTTTGATTGAAACCACTTACTGCCAGAAATGAACACGAATACCATCATCTGGTTTCACCGTTTAAACTAAAACCTCTCCCGCCTATGATTTGACCTGCAATAAATGATAAATAAACAAAATCCAAATAAGTTTAAAACCTTTGAAATATACATATCATTTCATTTTTGCACAGTCTATCCATTACTTCGCTTTTCTCTCGACTGTGTAAAAGCCTTTTTAAGCCCCGATTGTCGATTTTATCTACAGAATCTTCCAATTGACCACAGATTCCCCATTGAAGACCAGTAAAGATCATTTGTTGCGCTAGTAAGTCAGACCAGACTTTAGGATCAACCAAAAGCATCCGAAAACCCTTTCAAAAGCCGAATACTTTCATCTTAAGGTATTTTCCTGCAAAATTGAAGCCTGCAAATTCAATTCTGAACCATCAATAACTAAACTAGATGTTTTATTAAAAGATTCCATTGAACCAATTTGCTTTAAAACACCAAAAAGGAGGCCAAACCCTAGCCAATTTTTTTCCAAGAAACCTCGTTTTCTGCTGTAAGCCTTTCTTAAGCCAAATTTCCATTTTTCGAAGCTTCAAAACCAAATTCAAAGACCTAAAGGGTTAAATTTGTTGAATATACCCTAAAAACCCTTTTTTCAGTCAAATTTACTCAGGAAACCCTCATTTATTGTTTTATCCTAGGTTTTGCACTATCTGTTAAAGCCTAATTGAGCTATAAAACAAACTGAAGTTGTCCTTAGCCTAAATATCACTCAAAATTATTCTGTGCTAAAGAAAAATACTCTTGCAAACAATATAATCTTGCAGAAGTATTCTTGAAAGAATGCCTAAAAAGCAAAGCACCAGTAAGCCTGCGGGATCCAAACCTCCCAAACCTGAAGGGTCTAAAGTTCTTAAGCCTACCCCAGCCATCTCTGCTAAATCTACTATAACAATGAATCCCCTCCAACCACCTGTAGTTGTTGTAGAAATCCTCTCTTTGACTGATGTTGACTACAAAATTGTTGATCCTGTTGTAGAATTCAACCTTTTGGATATACACAATTGGTGTTATGAAAAGTACTTGGACAAGGATGAGATACCTATTTGGGAGACTCATTTTCTCAAATATATAGTTCCATTGACCCACCCTGGCCAAGATCTTATCATATTATGTCAAAAATATTATGAACTAGATCAAAGGGCCATAGTCAATGTTGATAGAGAAATCCTTTTCACCATCACAGTAGAGTCAATAAACCAAATGCGTCAATTACAGTTTGAGCCTCAATCAGTCCCCCTGTCTATAGAAGCTTTGACCCAGTTGTACTTAGGCCTAGACTTCCCTAGGAGGTTCATGATATTTCGAAAATTTATGCCTTCCCATGTTGACATTCCTAAAATAAATCCTCCTTATTCCACTGTTGAATTCCCTAAAGGGTATAGACATATTATCTCTATGCTCTCCTTTATACTTGGATACTTTACAGATGGACACATTGATGACTCCATTCTAGGTATCATGTCCACCTTGTCTCCAGGCCAATCTCCATCAGTCATATTTGACTTTGCTGGTTTCATAGCCAACAATATCCATCATCAGCTGATAAAATTACCCACTGAAGGAGTTTTTAGATACTCATCCTATCTGTTTCACTTATTCTTATTCTTTCAAGATGATAAATTTCCTATCGCATTACAAAAGATGGACTTGGAGAGTAAGCCGCTATCCATTATATTCTGAACTTCCTTGCTCAGGAAAGAGGGCAGTAATTTCACCTACACATATTTTTCAGACCTTTTTCTACATCCAGCAATGAACATTCTGAATAAAGCAGAGCAATCTAGAATCAGTGAGGAAATGAAAAGAATCCTGCAACTTTCAGAAAAGAGTAAAATGGGAGATTGGTATCTCTATGAGAAGCATACAAAGTTAAGAATTTTTGGATCCAACTTATTACCTTATAAGTTGCCTAGATATATGAGCATGAGAATTTTTGCACTAGAGTATTTGAGACAAATTCTCAATTCTGATTCTATTAACTTCATCGCTGCCAGAAAAAGATGCAGAAAAGGAAATCACAAAGAGATTAGTAGAGTTTAAATTTCAAGAAATTTTTCCATGGAACTATGATCCTCAAGGGATCTTGAGCAGTCTAAGGGTAAAATGTAAATTGACACCCTTCATACATGAGCTTAAGCCTGAGATTGAAAAAATTTTCAACCAAGTTGAATGGCTAGAAAATGCACTGACAGATACAGCAAGTAATACAGAGACAACAGGGAAAATGGACACAGCACAAGCTCTAGAACTTGTAAAACAGCTAGAGACATCAGCAAAAAGAGTTAGAGAGGAAGGAGCCTATACAACAGAAATAACTACAGAAACAAAATTCAAACTGATCTATAATAAAAGGCCCAAAATCACTTCAACTGAGAAAGAGAAGGAAATTGATATTGAAGATACAGGAAATCTAGATACTACAGATGATATAGCCACTATCATAATAAATGAAACTCTGGTGGAAATTGAAAAAAATAAACCAGCAGACAAAGAAAAAAATTAGATGATTGAAAAACAACATATCATGGAGGCCTCTTCCTCACAAACAACTGAGGAAAAGGATTTAGACATCAAGGAGAAATACAAGAAGATAAAGAAGAAGAATTAGGAGATCAAAACATAGATATATTCTCAATTCCTCAAACAAAAGTCTTGAAATCAAAATAGGTTATTGTCATCCTTTGATTATTCTAGTAACAAGATGATAATGTCATTTCTACAACCTACTATCTCCACACCTAAAACAATAGTAGATTATAAGAAGGTGGACCTTGAGGTTGATGCAGAAACTATCCATGAGCTAAATAAAATTGAATTTCACAGACAAAGCTCAGAGATGCTTTATTCTACAACAGCAACCAAGGCAATGACTACAAATAAGCTATAGAACACCATCATTAATATGCAGGATCAGATAAAGATAGACAAGGCATCTTTATATGCCAAGGATATAAGGATTAAAGCCTTAGGGGAATTAGTTTTACAGGTGGGATATGATCCCTCAAACATTCAAGCAGTAGAACTATTGATAAAGAAAAAGAATGATGACATAACAGCTTTGAGGAAACAGCGCAAGCTTCCTCAAAGTGAGCATCCACAAACCAAGGAAATCCTTCAAGATCAGAGTAAGAAAGAAGAAATGATGAAGCTCATTCTTAAAGTGACTGCTCAAATCAAAGAAATGGAGACCCAAATGGACCACCTTGTCAAAGAAAAAAAGACTATAAAAGAACATGAGACTCCTATAATTCCTACAGTTATTCCAGTAATAACTACAGTAGTGGCTTCCACTTTAGGAGAGAAACTAGCACCAAAAGAACCACTAGCAACTGCAGTGCCAGTGTTTTTAGCTACCACTTCAGCTACAGAATCTTCTACTATAAATGTACAACAAAAAAATGAAGCAAGCCAGATTGTTAAAGCTATGGAAGAAATGTCTTTAAAGACAAATGAAATCAACAGCCTGAAAAAGATGATTGAAAATCTTGAAGCTACAAATAAGACAGCTCTGATAAATTCTAAAACCCATGAACAGAGAGCAATCAGATTGGGAGAACATATCAAGAGTTTACAAAAAGAGCTAACTTTCACTAAGCAGATTTCATATGTAAAAATTCATCTCTGGAATAACATAATTGAAGCCATTCACAATCAATGGTCTTCAATTCAGGTTATCTATGAGCAGAGAGATTTGTTGTTGGCAGCCCAGACATAGATATAAAGGACAAAAAATGAGTTGACTGATAAGCCTGCTCAGGCTTTAAAACTCATTACTTTTTTAAACAACAAGAACAAGGCAGAACTGGAAGAATTACAAGTCTTGGACAGGACAGAAACAATCTTACAGATAAAAAAGGTTGTAACTAAGAAGAGCTTGATGAATAATCTGGAAGAAAAATGTGAATCAATGAACATTGCCATAACAAAATTTATGGTAAAATACACAAACTTAAGACAAAGGGGCCTACTAGAAATCCATTTTTTTAATGAAAAACTTATGCCCTAGAAGGATTATGATAGAAAGATCAAAGAATTTGCTAAAGAGCAAGTTAACAAGCCACTAGCACAAGGCACTCCCACAGGGAACGTCCTCCTTCAGTATTTTGAAGATCTCTTCTTTTTACAGCATGAGATTAAACATCTCTTTATCATCAGGCCCACTTTTGCTAGATATACAGAGGCTGACGAGAATTTAAGGAAGTTGAGGAATGTCAAAATTCCCAAGGAAGAAGAATGGAAAACTTTTACTGATTTGATGTAAAGATAAGAGGTAAAACAGTGAAATAATATTATCTTACGAAAAAGTCAAATGAACAATTAAAATAACAAGACAGTTTGTTGATTTTACTGTTAAAAGATAATTTTACAGCAGTAAATCAGTTAAGCTAATCAGATGAAAGAGTATCAGTGTTAAAGGTCATTAAGTAAAGAGTATCAGATGAAAGAGTATCAGCGAAGGAAATTTAGAAGCCAGATATTTTCTAGTAGCCAGCAAGCATGACACCTTGACAGTTAAAAGCTCCTTATTAGATAAAGCAGTTCTATTTGTTTTGGATGAAAGAGTACAGCTTGATGTTTGTTAAGAAAATGTCCCTTTTATTATGTAATGATATTTCCCTTTTCCTAAAGATATTCCTAGAAATCTCCTAGGATATTTGTAATTACATTTTGTATAAATACTACAACATTAGAAGTATTGAGGGTGGAATAAAATTACTGGACTTACTATAGATATTTTTGTTGAACATTGGAGGCATTGTGTGTTTGAATTCAAAGTAGCAGACTGGACAAGCTGACTGGCATCATAATTCAGGATCCTTGTGATAATCTGATGAGTGAAGTACTCCCTTCTTGTCATTGTTTCATTTTCTGAGTTTCATGCAATTCATTATATGTTTGTTCTATCTAAATGTGTAACTAGGAATATTACTACAGGATTAGTCTAGTGCCCCCTATCTTTAACTAGTTTCCATTTTAATGTTTTCTTCTGATTTCCAGTGCAAGGAATCCTTAACTGCTCCTTCTCCCGTTTGACCTCTGCCTTCTACTTCCATTTTCAGGATCAAAGGATCCTTAATTTCCCTTTATCCCGATCATACCATTTCACCCAAAAACGCTTTCCAAAATATCTGAGGGTTATCTATCTTGCCTTGAATACATTTGTACCTTTTTGGCCTTGACTTCTAGTGTTGCTAGCTTGATTTAGACTCCATAGCCCAATGGACAAGTATATTTCTCTCTATTTTACCTCTAAGTATTTTTTCCCACCAAACCCTTCAAAACAAAACCAATTTTTCTTTCATAACTAGCCTAATATTCACAAATTAGAATAAAGATAAATCTTAAAGAGAGAGCCCTCTCTAAATTTTAGGAAGGCTATATCCTATAGTTTGAAGTAGTTTTATGGTTACCTCTAGTGTTCTTTGACTAAAAACTCAAAATCCCACAACTTAAGAAATTACTAGAGTGATAACATATTGGGGACCATACTGGGGACTAACGAATCTCCAGTCTTAAATTTAGTCTTAAAGGAAAATCTTTAAATTATCCTTTTACTTTAAGATTAATTTTATAGGTTATGGGTATAAAAACAGTCATTCTGGCTTCTAGGAAAACCTACTATACCAGGTCTAACCCGGATCCTAAACCTGCAGTTATAGTAGATAACCCAGATCAGATATGTAAAAAGAAAAAACAAACTGTCAATTTAGAAACTGAAGTACCATTAAGAAAAACCAATTCTTTACCCAAAGAGTTAGTGACTCTAAATGATATTGATTTTGATCTGAAGTTGGAATATTCATTGTTTAAAACTAAATCTGAAACTGATTTGAAAAATGCTATTATAGATCATGTTTTTATTTCATTTCTGAATGCAAAACAGAAAAATATTTCAGTAGGAACAAAATCAAATAAATCTGAATATCAAAATACAGTTGAAAAGACTACTATTTCATTGATTAAATATATCAATGAAGCTATTAAATTAGCTCATTCGTTGTCTTACATAAAACCTCCAGTTTCTCAATTGCATACAACAATAATACCAACAGCAGATTCATATTTATATGTTGTTACTTCATTTATAGATACCACTGCAAGTTCATCTACAGATCATTTCATTCCTAGATTTCCTTTGCAGCCTAGGATATTATTTCCTTCATCCACTCCATCCACTACTTTACATTCAGATTTTATAAGCACCACATCTTTATTTCCTAGCAATTCCATTTACATACCAGCTTCATTTCCCATCTCTTCAACTACAGTTTTCAGTTCATCAGCTGCCATATCCAACACTGCACCTATCACTATTGTTATACCTCCTAGCTCAGCAAAGCTTCAAGCCATGGCTACTAGATATGCTCCCCTTGTCTTACCCCAAAACCTCCATGACATGCCTCAAGATTATCAAAAACATGTAACATTGTTTGATGGCATTTCACAATATACTTCTCAACAACATGAAACTAAAATGACAAATGTATGTGAATTTTATGAAATTTATGAGTCAGATGTCTAGATGAGGTTATTTTCCTAGAGTTTGACAAGAGAAGTTCAAAAATGGTTCAAAAATTTAGCTCCTGGTAGTGTAGTCGATTTAGTTGTATTTCATAGAATATTTTTAAATAAATGGGAAAGGAAAAAGAACCCCCTTCAAATTTTGTCTGAGTTTGATGCCATGAAAAGATCTCCTACTGAGTCTATCCAAGACTACTGCACTAGGTACAATAGTGTCTACAATTCAATACCTGCAAATCTTAAACATACACCTTACTCTATTCTGCTCAAATTCCCTGATGGATTTGATGCAGATATGGCCTATCAATTATGGGAAAGAGATGCGCAAACCTTAAAACAGATGCAATTAGATGTTGTCAGTGTAGAAATCAATATTTTAGCTAAGAAAGCTAGACTTAGAAATGAAAGAAGAGTTACCATTAAATAAAAAAGTTCAAATTCAAATGTTAAAATAGATTTAATTGCTAAAAATTTAGAAAGGGTGGTAGATAGATTAGATAATATAGAAAGAAAACCTCAATGGGATAATCAACCTCAGATCAGAAATCTCAATTTTAGAAAAAACAATAATTCTGGAAAAGCTAAAGAAGCAGCTCCAAACCAAAACATTAGGCCCCCATTCGAAGAGAACTATGCTGAAATTTCTCAAAATAATGTTGAAGATGAGGATGACATCAATCATCTAATGGGAATAGATGAAAACAATACAATTTTCCTCACTCAGGAAGATTAGGAACTATTTGAGCTTCAACAACTCAAATTAGAATCCAGTGAATCCTTTGACTACAAACAGGGTTATGACTTTGCTATAAATGAAATACACATTCAGTATAAACTTAGACATAAGAAAAATAATGTGTCTTCTACAAAAAACAATTCCCAAAATCAAAACAGGAAAAATGTAGAAGCACCAAAAACAAAAGTTTTGCAAATTCTCCTAAGGGAAAAAAAGCAAAATTCCAATCCTTCCAGTCCTAAAAAATCAACAAGTCCCAAAATTGTTGATATTACTGATGAAGTATCTCAATCTTCCAAAGATGTACATAAATTTAATACTGCTAAAGCTTCTAATTCAGTAAAATCAACAAATTCTGATCCTAAAAAGCCTTATGTTGATCCTAAATCAGTAGATCCAAAAACTGATAATTCAAGAAAACCTGCAGATAATTCTAAGTCTGATAAAACCTCTGCTGCAACACAAACTGTCCCTGAAAAGAAATTTAAAAGCAGCAAAACTCAGGAAACTCAGACAGAGAATATTCATTCTTTCTCGTCCTGAAGATGGATCCCTGTTGGGATTCGAAACGTCGACAAGTCTTCTATGATACCGTGGATAATCCGATTTCTGATGACAATATCAAAACAACTGAAGATAGAAATAAAACTGTAGAAACTCAAGAAAAACCAACTCAGAATATAGTTAATAAATATGAATTACTTCAAATTAGTAAATCTCAACCCTCATTTAATATTCAGACTAAAATTGCTAAGTTAAAAATACCCATTCCTTTAACATAATTGGTAAAAAATGACTTATACAAATCAACCATAACTGAAACACTGAATATGAATGATAGTGAAGATGCAATTAATTTGAATGATGATCAACCCAAGTTGATTTTTGGCCCTGATGTGAATGGAAAGCATTCATATGGACCAGTCCTTGCTTTTTATATCAGTCTTACCATTCATGATCAAATTTTACATAACGCTATGTTAGATTCAGGAGCTTCCCATAATTTAATTCCCAAAGCCATAATGGAAACTCTTAATCTATAAATAACCAGGCCTTACAAAGATTTGTTTTCATTTGACTCCAGCAAAGTTAAATGCCTAGGATTAATCAAATACTTATGTGTGACTTTAGTTTAGTACCTTGGTAAAAGTATATTAATCGACATTGTAGTAGTTGATATCCCACCAAAATATGGTATGCTTCTTTCTCGCTCATGGGGAGAAAAGTTGTAGGGATCTCTACAACTGGACATGAGTTATGCTACCATGCATATCAGTGTTTGGTCAACCTAAAAAACTTTATAGGGAAACATTAATGAAGTTCATGGTTAGTAGTGTTGAAAGATCCATAAACTATCATATTTATTCTACACCAACTGACCTTGAATCTTTTATTTTGTGTAACTCTGATAATAATGAAATCCAAACTGAACTTATTGATAAAAATCCAACACCAAATAATGATAACATCTTTCATGAGTCCCTTTGGCACTTATACTTTGATGGCTCTGTAAACAAATTAGGAGCAGGAGCAGGAGTATGGATTACGAATATGGAGACTAATCATTCAGAAGGACATGCCTTCAAACTCAACTTTAAATGTACAAACAATATGGCTGAGTATGAGGCACTCATTTTAGGCCTCCAAATCATTAGAAACGTAGGAGGAAAAAGAATACTAATCATGGGAGATTCAGAATTAATCATAAAACAAATAAATGCAGTATATTTTGTTCATAATCCTAGATTAGCTAGATACAGAGATACAGTGATTGATTTAATTGATGATTTATTGGAATGCAAGTTGTTGTTATACCTAGAAAACAAAACATTCAAACACATTGTCTGGAAAATTTTGCTAGTACATGTAACTTACCATTTAAACCAACTCATAGGTACACTGCTGAGGTTAAACATAGACCGATTATCCCAGACAACCTCAAGTACTAGCAGATTTTCTCTCAGGATGAATAGATTTACCATTTCTTAAACAATGAGGAAGAATTTCAAAATTGTAAAATAGAGACAGACTGTAATATAGATTCAGATTTTGATTGTGAAATAAATAGCATAGATGTACATAAAGTTAAATTTGATAAACCTACTGTATTTATTCAATCTGACATAGATAGCTTAGAGAAGATAGATGTTGAAGAAATCATTGAAGAAGAAATTGACATGTTAGATATAAAAGATAATTTTTTACCTAAAGGTTTAACTCCTTTGGAAGACCTTTTTGATTCCAATGATGTGCCTAAGAAGCCAAAAATGGAGCCAGTTAGGTCTGATATTGAGGATTGTAATAATGGGACATAATTAAAACCAAAAATGATTAAATTGTCTAAGTCTTTACCTCCACAAGAAAAGGAAAAATATATTGATCTTTTAAAAGAAACCAAGATGTGTTTGCATGGAGTTATGAAGATCTCAAATCTTATGACACAAACATAATCCAACACAAAATTCCTATAAAAGATTATCAAAATCCATTTAAACAAAAATTGAGGAGGATTAATCCGATTCTGATACCTTTGATAGAAAAGGAAGAAAAACGAATGTATGATGCCCAGATCATCGCACCAATCAGATATTCTGATATATCTGATTGGGTTTCAAACTTAGTACCAACAAGAAAGAAAACAGGTGAAATTAGATTACGTGTCGACTTTAGAAATTTTAACAAAGTATCTTTGAAGGATAATTACCATTTACCCAAGATGGATCATATATTACAAAGGGTAGTTGGTTCCTCAAGGATTTCTTTGTTAGATGGTTTTTCAGGATACAACCAAATTCTTGTCCAAAAGGAAGATTAGGCTAAAACAACTTTTACCACTCCTTGGGGCACTTTCATGTATGTGAAAATTCCTTTTGGTCTGATGAATGCAGGAGCAACCTTTCAGAGGGATATGGAAATATCCTTTGCAAAGGAAATACATGAATTCTTGGTTATTTATTTAGATGTTATTACTGTATTTTCTAAATGAGAGAATGAACACTTGGATCATTTGAAACAAGTATTTACTAAATGTAGAAAATTTGGTATATCTTTAAACCCTAAGAAAAGTCTTTTTCGATTAGAGGAAGATAAGTTACTAAGGCATATAATTTCAAAAGAAGGTATTAGGATAGATCCTGCTAGGATAGAAGCAATTCTGAACATTCATCCACCTAGAAACATCAAAGAGTTACAAGCATTTTTAAGTAAAATTAATTTTTTGAGAATATTTATTTCTAACTTAGCTGAAATCATCAGAGAAATGAATAACATGCTTAAAAAAGACTCAATTCTAAAATGGACTGTTGAAGCCAAACAATCATTTGAATCCATAAAACAGGTTTTAACTAAAACACCAGTCTTAATCAGTCCAGATTTCAAAAAAGACTTTATAATTTTTTATTTTGCATCAGAGCATACCATTACTGCAGTTTTACTGCAAAAGAATGATCAAGGTTTTGAACAACCTATAGCTTTTTTCAATAAGACCCTTAGAGATGCCCCTCTAAAATATAACATAATGGAGAAACAAGCCTTAGCTTTGGTTAAGGCCATTAAAGACTTCAGAGTTTACATTCTTTACTCCCAAATAATTGCCTATGTCCCTAATTATGTAGTTAAAGACATTCTTACTTAGGATGGCCCTGATGGAAGAAGAGGTAAGTGGATTGCCACTATCCTAGAATATGACATAGAAATTAAACCAACCAATCTTATTAAAGGACAAGGATTAGCCAGATTGATGGTTGAATCTAACTGCAATGCATTAGACATAAATTTTATTGCTCAGGTAGATGACCAGGAAGAGATGGCGACTCCAACGATCAGTGAAGCCTTTCTAGATTCACCTTGGTACTTAGATATTATCTTTGTACTTACAAACTTACAAGCTCCTCCTGGATTGTCTAGGACTAAAGCTAGATTTCTTAAACTTAAAGCAATGAGATTTTTTATTTTAGATAATGTGTTTTTTTGGAAAGAACAAAGTGGGATATTATTAAATTATTTACTGAAAGCAGAAGCTGACAAAATACTTGAAGAATTTCATGCAGGTGACTGTGGAGGGCATTTATATTGGAAAAGCACTGCAGATAAGATCCTTAGAGCTGGTTTTTACTGGCCTACCTTATTTCATGATGTTAAAAAAAATGTTACTTCATGTCATAAATTTCAAATCTTTGAAGGTAAGAAGAAATTGTTACCTTTACCCTTAAAGCTTATTTCAACTGAGATACCATTTCAACAATAGGGCTTAGACTTCATTGGATAAATTCACCCCCCATCCTCTAGCCAACATAAGTGGATTTTGACTACCACTGATTACTTTACAAAGTGGATTGAAGCCATTCCTACTAGACAAGCCACTGATACAGTCATAATTTCTTTCATAGAAAGCAACATTTTGTTAAGATTTGGATGCCCTCAGAAAATAATTACTGATAATGCAGCAACATTTAAATCTAAAAAGATGATTTCCTTTTGTCATAAATATCATATTACCCTAGGTCACTCTACTACATATTACCCTCAAGGTAATGGCCTAGCGGAATCCTCAAATAAAAGTCTTGTAAATATCATTAAAAATTTACTTGAAGATAACAAAAAGACTTGGAATAAAAAGTTAGTCTATGCCTTATGGGCAGATAGACTTACTACCAAAAAATCCATTGGCACTTCCCCTTACCAGATTGTATATGGGATGGATGCAGTTTTTCCATCATCCTTCGGTGTTCCAGTAATGAAGATTATTCAAGAATCACAAGTGGAAATAAATGATATACAAAGAAGAATCAATCAAGCTATTCATCTACAACAAACAAAGGAAGAAGTCTATGAGAAATCTCAAGTCATTCAGGATAAAATCAAGAAATTTTTTGATAAAATAAGTAAAGAAGATGATTTTTACATTGGAGACCAAGTGTTACAATGGGATTCTAGAAGAGAAGACAAATGCAAGCATGGAAAGTTTGACTTTATATGGAGAGGAAATTATGTAATTTATGGATATAGGGGTAACAATGCTTTCTTTATCAAAGATTTGGATGGAACAGATATTCAAGAAGGACCAGTAAATGGTAGAATGCTCAAACACTACTATTCTTCTGAGTTAACCAATAATTAGTCCCATTTAATTTTACATCATTATAAATATCCATTGAAGTTTTTTAGATTGGATTAGATATTTTCTTTAAAAAGTTGAAGCCCAGAGAGAATGCCCTAAGCTTTGTAGAGTAAAATGTCATAAATATGAGTTTTTGTAGAAAACAAAAGACAATTACTAGATCATCATGGTCAAAAATTGCAGGCTACTAGTCTTAGAGTTCTTGACATTTCACCAATAAATGCCATCCCCATGTGAAGCCGCTATCAGGGCCCTATAAATATAGGATTCGTAATTTTGAATTGACTTTTGATAGTCTTGTAAAATATGTACATACCTTGCTTTCTGCAAGTTGTTTTCCCATATTTTGAAAAAATAAAAAAATCAAAAATCAAAAAGAGGGTAAAAAGTCCTAAAAGAAAGATCAAAGGACTTAAAAATATATAGACCCATAAAAGAAAAAAAGATGAAAATAAGACATGAAAGTGTGCAAGTCCAAATGCCACTACTTTTTACTTTTTGCAAATGATTATGGCAGAGTGTCAATAAATGCCATAATCCATGATGAGTTAAACTGTTTAAACTTGACTTGTCATGTTTTCAATTTCCATGTTTTAAATAGTGAATAAAGATTTGTGAGACAGTTTAATCCTGACAAATAAGTAGATATGTAGAGAATAATGAGGAGCTCAATAGTTTAATTTGAGCCCTCGGATGAAATAAGGTAGAATTAGATAGTTTTTGTTTTTAAAATAATAAATGTTTTCAAGGTTGCAATCCTAACTGCACCTGCTAAAAGGAAGAAAAATGTTAGAGCAATGTTGGGTAGGTAGAAATAAGTGGGAAGAAGCATGTAATATTTATCACCAGGAAAAAATCATTAATTTCCCTTCCCCTGTAAGTATTCAGTTTTCTACACTACCAGTGAAAAAGGCTCAGAGCATTTCTCTGACTTTTTTTAGGACCGGACTCAAGGCTCGATGACTGGATAGTTGAAAATGTTGAGTTCTTATGACAAAATCCCCATTTATCATTATTTATCCCTCATTCATACATTTGATTCTTTTCATAAGTAAATACTCTTTCTTACTTAATGAAACATAAAACCCCAATTAATTAACTTCCTTCATTCAGAAAACATACAAAAACCCTAAAAAATACGTTATCCTAAGTAATTGGTGAAATGATGAAATGACAAGTTTTCTTTACTTATTCACTTTACTTAGTCATTTTGTGTATTTTTTGTGTATTCCATTCCCCCTTTTCATATTAACTTTTAACTTAGTTTATTAATTCCCTAAACTAAAACCTTATCCTATTTATATAAATCCCTATATCTAAATATTCCCAAAAACCCCACTATTATAAAGATTTTGGACCAAAGATATTATACACATGTTAAAATAAAACCCAAATAAAGTGCCCTTTTGTCTAAAACTAACTTTAATTAAATATCCCGCCCCCTATGGTTAGTAGACCCTTCAATGGTTTAAAACTATATAATAAAATAAACTCTGCGCCCATACATATGTTCAAAACTAAAGATATTCCCTCGCATATCACATTTTTATCCTAAGTTTTTAAAACCAAATAAAGTTTTTTTTATATAAGGTTCAAAAGGAAAAAACCCCATGCCTTTGCAATACATGTGCTAAAGTCTTCCCCGCAATGCGAAGCCTTCCCCACATAAGATTTTTAACCCAAATTTCTAATGGAATAAACTCAAGTTTATTTTCCATAGAACTTAAGCCTTTCTCTTTGTATTTTATCCCTGCTATATAAAGCCTCAAGCTTTACATAGACTAATCCATGGTAAAAAAAACTCTGCCTCAGGCTTAACCCTGCTTGTATATATAAGCCCCACCTATATACATTTCAAACCTTTATCCATTGAAAAATACAAAGGTTTAAAGCCCTATTATAAACTACCACCAGCGCCTATATAGACCTCGGTCCCACCATTCCATTGACCGCATCTTTCAAACAGATCGTGATTGTTCGCTTCCATCCCGCAGATCTAACGGCCCTAGGACATATCATGCCCAAAAAGTAATCATCGGCCCAGGTGCAAAATGGACGCAAAATGGGTTGTTTTACCCATTCCGCCCCCCGTGACGTGTCATTTTCTCATTTGATCATGTCCATTTTGATTGAAACCGCTTACTGCCGGAAATGAACGCGAATACCATCGTCTGGTTTCACTATTTAAATTGAAACCTCTCCGCCTATGATTTGACTTGCAATAAATGATAAATAAACAAAATCCAAATAAGGTTAAAACCTTTGAAATATACACATCATTTCATTTTCGCGCAGTGTATCCATTACTTCGCTTTGCTCTCAACTGTGTAAAAGCCTTTTTAAGCCCTGATTGCCGATTTTATCCGCATAATCTCCCAATTGACCACAGATTCCCCATTGAATACTATTAAAGATCATTTGTTGTGCCAGTAAGCTAGACCAGACTTCAGGATCAACCAAAAGCATCCGAAAACCCTTTCAGAAGTCAAATACTTTCATCTTAAGGTATTTTCTTGCAAAATTGAAGCCTGCAAATTCAATTATAAACCATAAATAACTAAACCAGGTGTTTTATTAAAAGATTCCATCAAACCAATTTTCTTAAAAACACCAAAAAAGAAAACAAACCCTAGCCAATTCTTTTCCAACAAACCCCGTTTTCTGCTATAAACCTTTCTTAAGCCAAATTTCCATTTTTCGAAGCTTCAAAACGAAATTCAAAGACCTAAAGGGTTAAATTTGTTGAATATACCCTAAAAACCCCTTTTTCAGTCAAATTCACTCAGGAAACCCTCGTTTCTTTTTTTATCATAGGTTTTGCATTATCTGTTAAAGCCTAACTGAGCTATAAAACAAACAGAAGCTATCCTTGGCCTAAAAATCACTCAAACTTATTTTGTGCTAAAGAAAAATAGTCCTGCAAACAATATAATATTGCAAAAGTATCCTTGAAAGAATTCCTAAAAAGCAGAGCACCAGTAAGCTTGGGGGATCCAAACCTCCCAAACCTGAAGGGTCTAAAGTTCTTAAGCCTACCCCAGCCATCTCTGCTAAATCTACTATACTAGTGAATCCCCTCCAACCACCTGTAGTTGCTGTAAAAAGCCTCCCTTTGACTAATGTTGACTACAAAATTGTTGATCCTATTGTAGAATTCAACCTCTTGGATATACACAATTGGTGTTATGAAAAGTACTTGGACAAGGATGAGATAGCTATTTGGGAGACTCATTTGCCCAAATATATAGTTCCATTGACCCACCCTAGCCAAGATCTTATCAGATTATGTCAAAAATATTATGAACCAAATCAAAGGGCCATAGTCAATGCTAATAGAGAAATCCTTTTCACCATCACAATAGAGTCAATAAACCAAATGCTTCAATTATAGTTTGAGCCTCAATCAGTCCCCCTGTCTATAGAAGCTTTGACTCAATTGTACTTAGGCCTAGACTTCCCTAGGAGGTTCAAGATATTTCAAAACTTTATGCCTTCCCATGTTGACATTCTTAAAATAAATCCTCCTTATTCCACTGCTAAATTCCCTGAAGGGTCTAGAGATATTATCTCTATTCTCTCCTTTATACTTGGATACTTTACAGATGGACACACTGATGAATCCATTTTAGGTATCCTATCCACCTTGTCTCTAAGCCAACCTCCATCAGTCATATTTGAATTTGTTGGTTTCAGAGCCAACAATATCCATCATCAACTGATAAAACTACCCATTGAAGGAGTTTTTAGATACTCATCCTATCTGTTTAACTTATTCTTATTCTTTCAAGCTGATAAATTTCCTATTGCATTACAAAATATGGCCTTGGAGGGTAAGCCTCTATCCATTATCTTCTGGACTTCCTTGCTCATGAAAGAGGGCAGTAATTTCACCTACACATATTTTTTAGACCTTTTTCTACATCCAGCAATGAACATTCTGAATAAAGCAGAGTAGCCCAGAATCAGTGAGGAAATGAAAAGAATCCTGCAACTTTCAGAATAGAGTAAAATTAGAGATTGGTATCTCTATGAGAAGCATACAGAGTTAAGAATTTTTGGTTCCAACTTATTACCTTATAAGTCGCCTAGATATATGACCATGAGAATTTTTGCATTGGAGTATTTGAGACAAATTCTCAATTCTGATTCTATTGAATTCATGGCTGCTAGAAAAAAGACTTAATTTAAATTAAAGAATCAGGTTGGTCACTTTATCATAAACCACAGAGATGAAGAAAAATAAATCACAAAGAGATTAGCAGAGTTTAAATTTCAATAAAGTTTTCCATGGAACTATGATCCTCAAGGGATCATGAGTAGTCTAAGGGTAAAATGCAAATTAACACCCTTCATACATGAGCTTAAGTCTGAGATTGATAAATGTTCCAACCAAGTTGAATGGCTGGAAAATACACTGACAGATACAGCAAGTAATATAGAGACAACAAGTAAACTGGACACAACATAAGCTCTAGAACTTGTAAAATAGCCAAACACATCAGAAAAAAGAGTTAGAGAGGAAGGAGCCTATACAACAAAAACAACTACATAAACAAAATTCAAACGGATCTATAATAAAAGGCCCAAAATCACTTCAGTTGAGAAAGAGAAGGCAATTGATATTGAGGATACAGGAAATCCAGATACTACAGATGATATAGCCATTGTCATAACAAATGAAACTCTAGTGGAAATTGAAAAACAAACCAGCAGACAAAGAAGACAATCAGATAATTGAAAAGCAACATATCATGGAGGCCTCTTCCTCACAAATAGCTAAGGAAAAGGATTTAGAAATCAAGGAGAAATACAAGCAGATAAAGCAAAAGAATGAGGAGATCAAAACAAAGATATTTTCTCAATTCCTCAAACAAAATCCTGGAAATCAAAATAGGCTATTGTTAGCCTTTGATTATTCTAGTAACAAGATGATCATTTCATTTCTACAACCTACTACCTCCACACCTAAAACAGAAACAGATTATAAGAAGGTGGACCTTGAGGTTGATGCAGAAACTGTCCATGAGCTAGATCAAATTGAATTTCATAGACAAAGCTCAGAGATGCTTTATTCTACAGTAGCAACCAAGGCAATGAGTGCAAATAAGCTACAGAACACCATCATTAATATGCAGGATCAGATGAAGATAGACAAGGCATCTTTATATGCCAAGGATCTAAGGATTAAAGCCTTAGAGGAATTAGTTTTACAGGTGGGATATGATCCCTCAAACATTCAAGCAACAAAACTATTGATAAAGAAAAATAATGATGACATGGAAGCTTTGAGGGAATAGCTCAAACTTCCTCAAATTGAGCATCCACAAACCAAGGAAATCCTTCAAGATCAGAGTAAGAAAGAAGAAATGATGAAGCTAATTCTTAAACTGACTGCTCAAATCAAAGAGATGGATAACCAAATGGACCACCTTGTCAAAGAAAAAGAGACTGTAAAATAACATGAGACTCCTATAATTCCTATAGTTATTCTAGTAATAACTACAGCAGTGGCTTCCACTTTAGGAGAAAAGCTAGCACCAAAAGAACCACTAGCAACTGCAGTGCCAGTGTTTTCAGCTACCACTTCAGCTATAGACTCTTCTACTACAAATGTACAACAAAACAGATGAAGCAAGCTAGATTGTTAAAGTTGTGGAAGAAATGTCTTTAAAGACAAATGAAATCAAAAGCCTGAAAAAGATGATTGGAAATCTTGAAGCTACAAATAAGAAAGCTCTGATAAATGCTAAAACCCATGAACAGAAAGTAATCAGATTGGGAGAGCAGATCAAGAATTTGCAAAAAGAGCTAACTTTCACTAAGTAGATTTCATATGTAAAAAATCATCTCTGGAATAACATAATTGAAGCCATTCACGATCAATGGCCTTAAATTCAGGTTATATATGAGAAAATAGATTTGTTGTTGGCAACCCAGACAGAGATACAAAGGACAAAAGATGAGTTGAATGATAAGTCTGCTCAGGATTTAAAACTCATTACATTTTTAAACAGCAATAACATGGCAAAACTGGAAGAATTACAAGTCTTGGACAGGACAAAAACAATCTTACAGATAAAAAAGGTTGTAACTAAGAAGAAATTGATGAATAATCTGGAAGAAAAATGTGAATCAATGAACATTGCCATAACAAAATTTATGGTAAAATACATAAACTTAAGACAGAGGGGCCTACCAGACATCCATGTTTTTAATGAAAAACTTATGCCCCAGAAGGATTATGATAAAAAGATCAGAGAATTTTCTAAGAGCAAGTTAACAAGCCACTAGCACAAGGCACTCCCACAGGGAAAGTCCTCCTTCAATATTTTGAAAATCTCTTATTTTTACAACATGAGATTAAACATCTCTTTTTCATCAAGCCCACTTTTGCTAGATATACAGAGGCTGATGATAATTTCAGGAAGTTGAGGAATGTCAAAATTCCCAAGGAAGAAGAATGGAAAACTTTTACTAATTTGATGTAGAGATAAGACGTAAAACAGTCAAATAATATTATCTTAAGAAACAATCAAATGAACAATTAAAATAAAAACGATTTTCTGATTTTACTGTTAAAATAAAATTTTACAGCAGTAAATCAATTAAGCTAATCAGATGAAAGAGTATCAGTGTTAAAAGTCATCAGGTAAAGAGTATCAGATGAAAGAGTATTAGTGAAGGCAAGTCAGAAGCCAAATATTTTCTAGCAGCCAGCAAGCATGACACGTTGACAGCTAAAATCATCTTGTTAGATAAAGCAGTTCTATTTGTTTTGGATAAAAGAGGACAACTTGTTGTTTTTTAAGCAGTTGTCCCTTGTATTATGTAATGATATTTTCCTTTTCCTAAAAATATTCCTAGAATTCTCCTAGGATATTTGTAATTACATTTTGTATAAATACTTCAACATTAGAAGTATTCAAGGTGGAATAAAATTGCTGGACTCACTATAGATATTTTTGCTGAACATTGGAGGCGTTGTGTGCTTGAATTCGAAGTAGCAGACTGGACAATATGACTGGCATCATAACTCAGGATCCCTGTGATAAGTTGATGAGTGAAGTACTCCCTTCTTGTCATTGTTTCATTTTTTGAGTTTCATGCAATTCATTATATGTTTGTTCTATCTAAATGTGTAACTAGAAATATTACTATAGGATTAGTCTAGTGCCTCCTGTCTTTAACTAGTTGCCATTTTAATGTTTTCTTCTGATTTCCGGTGCAAGGAATCTGTTATCCACCTATAAAATTTGTCATATCAAATGGTGGCTAAATCATTTTTGAAGCCTTCAAGAAACAAGTTTTATTGTAAAATTTTTAGTTCTTGAAGTCTCATGAAGACATCTTATTCTTTGATTAATCTTCATTGTTGTTTCCCTCTTAATTCTGAAAATCTATTGTTTTCATGAAGAAAAGACTGCTGCAAAAATCCCCATTTTTCGCTTATTTTACCCCTCCTTTCAGTCATTTTTAACCTTCATTTTTATCCCCTTATTTCCCCATAAATTTCCTCCATTTTCCCTTATTCCCCTTCTTCCCTTCATTAAAATCCCTTTTATAAGGTTGAAAAATCCTTTTTTACCTTATCTGAAACCCTCAAAATGCCTTGAAAATCCTTGAAAAATCGTGAAAAACATCCTTTTTCATTACAGGCCTAAGCCCCTTTGGGCTAAGCCTTAAACCACTTCCCCACCACATACCCACACGCTAGAACCAAGCGCTAAGGCCAAAAGCGCTTATCGCAATCGAAACTTGCGAAGCGGCGCATGTCTTTTTGTTATATAAAAACCCCTAATGCGATTGGCCCTTTTGTATTCAAACCCCAGTCCCTTTATCTTTTTCATATATCCAAAGGCCCCGCAATCGGGTGCTAATAACATTATATAAACCCTTCCCGAAAAGTTTTTTCCTTTGTAAATTCATAAAAATCCCTTTTCCTATGTTTTTATCTAAACCCGCTGGTTCAATGTTTTAAATGAAAAGGACTGTTGATCTTTTCCCCGATTGACGGTCAATGAAACCTTGCATCGGAGATTTTCATCGGGCGCATTTGAAAGGCCCTCACCTTTGTTCCGATTCCGATTGGCTCTTTTGAATATAAACCCCCGATCCCTTCATCCTTTCGCATAACCAACAGCCCCGCAATCGGGCGTTAAGCATAGTATAAAAACCCTCCCCGACACAAAAATCCTTTGTATTTCATAAAAAAATTTGATTTTCCTATGTTATAAAGGGTTCCACCGGTTCATGGTTTAAACGAATCCTGACCGTTGATCTTAAACCAATCAATAATCGGCCAGATCTCACATCGGAGATTTCATTGGATGCGATTAAATTTTTTATTGCTTCCCCTTCGATTGGTTACCTCCCGATGGAATATAAGCCATTGATCTCCTCCCCGCCTTCCCAGATCTAACGGCCCTTATTGCTCCATACCAAAGCCCATCCCCTGCCTATGACCTCCTCCGATTCATCCTCCACCGTCGATCTGATCCTCAGATCGATGGCTCACAATCAATCGCATCGGCGCCCTTTCTGTTTGGCCCCCGCTGATCACAAACCTCCGATTGCATCTGGGCCGTCCACGTATCAAGATCTGACGGTCCAGATTGGAGCCCGCAACCTTTGTTAAATTTATGAAGCCCCGCTTTATAATGTTTTTTGGGGAAATCTCAGCCGTTGATCTCTGCAGATCAATGGCCTATACTGACCCATTCTCCGCCTTATATATTATTTCATTAACCTCAAAAATCAATCTTGGCCGTCCATATTAAAGATCCAACGGTTCGGATTAACCCCGATAGGCCCAACTCTTTTGGGTCCTATCCCTCCCAGATCAGTCTCAGCCGTCCATTTCCTGATCTAACGGCTCAGACTGAAAACCACCTTCCCCTGCCCCCACCTCTTTCCGTCCTTGCATCTTCTCGATATCACACTCTCTCACAGCCGTCCGATCTGATGCCCCATATCTAACGGCCAACGTGCAGTTTTGCGCAGATTTAAGCCTGAACGTTAATTCTCCAAAATCACGTGATATGGGTGGTTTTGAAAGGCCATGTGTCGACCTTTGACGCATATCACGTTCAAAAATGCCATACCACCTTTCTCCCGTTTTGCTGCGCAAAATCAACTGTTTTGCTCTCTGAAACCGATTTCCCCATTTACATTACATCCCATCGCATTTGTCCTCCGCCGTTGATCTCTACGGATCAACGAACAACATTCCATTTTGAATTTCTTAATCACCCTCTGCCCATCTTCCAAGGGCCTTCTTAGATCAACCTTCACCGTTGATCTCCATGAGCTAAACTAATCCAATGGCCTACAATCATCCGGGAAACCCCAAATTTCATTTCAATACATTTTCCTCCACCAAAGGATTTTTCACTCATTTCCTTTGTATTTCTTCCATTTCGCGATAGTGTAATCCCACTGCATTATATTTCCTCGGTTGATCTCATCCATTGATCAACACAGATCAACGGTTCAGACTTAATCTCCCACTGTTTGATTCCAACTGCCTCCTATCTGACCCCCGCAAAGCAATCTCCGTCGTTGGATGCTTTCATCCAACGACCGCGACCTAACCACAACCTCTGAAGCAGTTAAACCAAAAATACACAGTATTTTCTTAATATTTCTTTGTTTGTGCAGGTTTCAAAGGTTTTTCAAATGTTTTAAAAGAAAAATGAAAGCCGAGGATGACGATCCTCCAGGCCTTCATTCATCAAAGAATATCCATCTACAGGGTTCAAAACCATGTTTTATCAGTGCCTCATGAGCACTGGCACCATTATAAAGCCCCTGTATCGCCTACACATCAACAAGACACAGCAAAGCTTAATTAAAACAAAGAGTATCAGTGTTGAAGATCAAATCAAACCAGAGATGAAGAATTAAAAATGGTTTACACAATTTTGGTGAAATACAGCTAAAATCGATAATTAAAAGCCTAATCCACTCAATTAAACATATTTAAAGAACACAAGATAGAGAATTAGGCCTAATTATGCCTAACACACAGATTAGACACAAATTAGTCCTATTTAGGTCAAAGCAAAAATATCTACCAGACCGAGAAAGCCTCCATTGCCACATCAGAGGCTAATTAAATCCTCTCAGCTACCAGAAGCCACCTGTAGCCTCAAAGCATTCAAAAGAGGCCAATTTATTACCAGAACAAAGCATATCTACCTTAATACAGCCAAACAGTTATTCCAAGCGAAAGAGACTTATTGCAAAAACATCAGCAGAGTTACTACAACGATGACACAGAGCCTTAAAGTCAACAAAATCTCCCTAGTGAGCTTAATACTTAATGTAAAGCCAATTAATAGAGAGAAATATCTGTAAACTTCTCCATCAAGCCCCTCAAAGGCTGAGAAGCATTAAAACATATTAATTGAGCCTGTAGATCTTTTTTCTCTTTCAACCTCTTCATTCTTTCTATAAAATCTTCTTGAGGAGCTCATTGTAAAGGGTTGGTTGGAGAACTTTGAAATATACTTATGCTCGAAACTTCTACATGTAAATAGTGTTCAGAGGCTCTTGAAGCTCTGTTTTTAATCAAATATGTTAGGCTGATAAGTGAAGATGATTGCTGAACTAAAACATTGGACTTGAAGAATGTAACTGGATTGACGTCAATATGCAAGCTGATTCTTGGGATCCTGGTCTTTATCACTAGTGAAGTGCTTCTTTCTATGTTATTGTTTTCCTTTCATGTATGCCATTATTTCCATTATACTCTGATAAAGAACAGCAAGCATAGAGTTATGATTTACTTTTTACAGTACCCTTCTCTGACTGATAAGCTTTATCTCAATGTTTCCCTCCAAATTGTTTATTTAAGAATGATTCAATATGGTTCAAGCAGTTAGGAATGCTGGTGTTCCCTCATCCTACTGTTTACTTTAAACATTGTTCTTGAATGTTATTTTCATTATTTTCTCAGTAAAGATAGACAAGAAAAGTGATGGTTTGCCCTGTTTTCTAGCTTCTTTCTCCAAAGGTAGTTCTGAAAGTTTCCCTAAGAGTATGCTGAAAGCAGTCTAGATTTAAAAGTATCTTATCTGATCTTAGGCTACACTTCATTTTCTTATCTGTTTTCATCCCTTCTGAAAGTAATTATGCGGATTACTGGATTTTTTGTTTGTTGAGTTTGCTTTAATACGAACTTGTCCAAAGAAGTCTATGGTTAGCCCTGTCCTTTGGTCAGTTTTAAACAGTTACTTAAAAGGCTTTTCTTGTTTGGACAGACTGATAAATCCTAGTTGAAATTATTGTCTATTTCCACCCCTTCAACATTTTTATCGTTCCATTCTATCATTTTATCTCAAAGATCTTGTGATATAGATGACTTGCCCCTTGGACCACTCTTGAAATTGTTGCACAATTAAACCCTTTTATGACTCCATAGCCCAATGGACTAAAAACCAGCGTTATATCTATCCTATCGGCCAAAGATTATTCTGATTGCTTGCAACTTCACACCTTTGGAGCTCTTTCATTTAGGACTTTCCACTCGACAAATAATCATGCTCAACCATCCAAAACAAAAAAAATCCTTGCTCTTAATAACTAGCCTAATATCATTACCCAAAAGCCTTAAAGATAAATCAATATTTTTCACTTATAGAGAGATCCCTCTCTGGATTCAGGAGGGCTAGATCCTAGAATCCCAAAGTGGTTCAAGTGTTATCTCTGCAGTTTGTATTTGCCAATCTTGCAAATTACTGGGAGCTAACATTTCTGGCGACTATGTTGGAGAACTGAGTCAAATTTCATCTTAGGTTCTCTTACAGACTTCATAAAACCTCGTGAGTACAAGTAGCCCTCTTCAAGCACTACCAAGCATATGGTAATCATGATAAAACTTCTTTGAATTTGTGACAAACTAAGGAAACCTTAGGATTCTCATAAGAAATTATCAAACCTTGAAGGATCGGCTAGCTTAGCCATAAGAGTAGACTTTCTTTGTCTCATAACCATAGCTAAGTTTTGGAACAGATTTAGGACACTCTTAGAACCCATAGGACTGAAATAACTCAGAAAACCCAAAAATATTTCAGATTGGTATTCAATAAACATGGTGGTGGACCATAAAACCTTTTACCTCCAAAAGAGCTACAAATTTCCACCTAGTGACTCCACAATCCTAAACAGACCTTAAGACTCCACTGGGAAGACCCATTATCATCATAACATCATATAAACTCAGTTATAGGACTTTAGGATTAAATTTTTCTTGATTAAAGATTATCTAGCCTCTTAAAGATTGTCATATTTGGTTAAACTTTTCTTGTTTAGTAGGGTCTGAAAAACACAACATAATGGCTCCTAGAAATATTCATACTAGAGCCTATCCTGACCCAAACCCTCCTAAGATAGTTGATAACCCTGAAGGAATCCTTAAGAAGTCTCCTGAGGTTAAATATTCAACTGTTTTCAGATTACCCCGTAGAGCTAATTCTATCCCAGATAATCTTATAGCTCTACAACAATCACAAGTTGACTTAATAAATCCATTTAGAACTAGGTCACTTGATGATATAATTCAGATAGACTTTGAATCTCCACTTTATTCCCAAGACAGAAGTGAGCATCCTAGTAGCAGAGAAACTACACCACTTGATTTACATTTCCTTCATAATTTTTGGTTTCTCTCATCCCAGATCTGCTCAACAAACTCTTGTTGGTCCATCCACATATGTTATCCATACATCCACTAGCCAAGCTACACCATTCCATCAACCTCATCCACTTGTAAACCCCCCACTGTTTCCACAACCTCCTATCATGGCAACATGGTATGCTCCCCTAGTCCTTCCTTTACCTTTATTCAATCTCCCATAGGACTATCAGTCCAAGATACCATTGTATGATGTTATTAATGCTACTACTTATTCACAACATGTGGATAAGATGAATGACTACTTTGACAGAAATGAGATTGATGATGAAACTGTCAAACTTAGATTATTTTCTCAGAGTTTAGGGGGGAGAAGTAAGAAAATGGTTTAAAAGCTTAACCCCTCACAGTATTAATGATCTCCAAGCCTTTCATCAGATATTCTTAAACAAATGAGAAGTAAGGAAAAACCCTCTTCAAATACTTTCTGATTACAAAAATCTCCAAAGAAATGTTGGGGAAAGTGTACAAGCTTACTGCACTAGTTTTAATAGTGTGTACAATGCCCTTCCCCCAGACCTAAAACCTCCACAAGGCTCAGCTTTAAACAAATTTCCTGAAGGATTTGATCCTGAGATGGCCTATCAGCTGAGAGAGAGAGATCCTTTAACTCTTGAAGATATGCAAAAAGGAGCTCTTGCTGTGGAAGTTAACTTAATGGAGAAAAGAGCAAGAATGAAGAATGAGAAGAGAGTGTCCTTTAGAGAGGAATCTACACCTTCCACATCTAGCTCAAAGATGGAAAGAATGATGGAGGAGATGATGAAAAAGATGAGCATACTTGAGAGAGCACAAGCAATTCAAAACCAAATAGCTCCTCAAAACAAAAATCAGAACCAAAATCAGAATTTTAGGAGAAACCAGCCTCAAAACAGACCAAGGGAGGATGATGAACAGATACTCCCCCTTTTCATCAAAACTATGTAAGTGAGGTTGAAGAAACATTGGAAAAAAAAGAGGAAGATGACATCAATATGTTGGGAGTAGATAATGATGACTCTGAAGTCCATTACAATAGGAAACAAGGCCTATATACACCCTATGATGACAAGAGACCAGAAGATGAATATTACTATCAGGAAATGGAAAATGTCATCATAGAAACCACAAAGGAATATGACCTTAGAAGTAAAAAGAATCTGAAAACCCCCAACAACAAAACCTCTGACAAATCTACACAAGGCAGCACTGTAAACAAACCCAAAATTGTAAAACAAAAGGACAAAATAGTGGCTGTAAATTCTGATAGAAACAAGGAAAAAAGCACTCAAACTACTGAAAAACAGAGTGCAGACCTTAGTAGTGTTAGCACCTTAGCTAATGCTCTTGTTAAAACAATTTTGAAAAATGTAAATAGAGTAAATTAACAAATTGATTTCACTGATATAGTGGCAGTTAATAAGGCTGAAACAAGCACTTCGAAGAATCAGATGCCTTTTTGTTTGGAGTAGGAAATTTCTAGAATCAAAATCTCTGGTCCCCTTACTGAATTAGCTGCCCAGAATGTATATAGATCTCAAATAGGTTTTTAACATAGAAGAGAATAATGACACTTTAAATCTTAACGATGACCAACCAGAGCTCATTTTTGGTCCTAAGATTGAGGGCAGATATCAAGAGGGACCAGTTCCTCCTTTTTACGTTAGTTTAAATGTTCATGACAAAATTTTGCACAACGTTATGCATGATTCAAGGGCCTCTCACAATTTAATGCCCAAAGCTGTAACGGAGAGCCTAGGTCTAGATATCACTCAGCCTTACAAAGATCTTTACTCCTTTGACTCAAGCAAAGTAAAATGTTTAGGATTAATCAAAGACCTCTGTGTAAACTTAGCACAAATCCCAGCCAAATGTTTAGTCATGGATATTGTTGTGGCTGATGTACCCCCAAAATATGGTATGATGTTATCAAGATCTTGGGGAGCTAAGTTACAAGGAACTATGCAGATGGACATGACCTATGCGACCATCCCTGTTTTCAATCAAACAAGAAGACTTTACAGGGAGTCTCATATGCAGTACATGGTTACTAGCCAAGAGAGACCACAAAACTCTCCCCTTTATTCTGTAAACACGGGGCTTGATTCATTTATCCTTTTTAACGATGAAACATTCAATGAACAAGTGACTTTAACTGAATTAATGGCAGATAGAGAGGAGGGGGTAGACAACACAAAACTGTCGAAACAGTTTGCTGAACCTATAAATCATAGCAAAAAAAACACTGGTCTAGAGCTACAAATCATCCATCCTTTTCTTTTTAACCTTGATAGTCATGAAAAACGTCCTCAACGTAATGAAAAACCTGAGGAATTAAAAAAAATTCAATAGAGTGCTTACCTTCAAGAATAATCTGAAAGCACGTTAGTTGAAGAGGATAGTAACCAAATAGTTCAACCTGAAACTAGTCCTCTATGGAGTATGAACTTAGATGGGTCCTGAACTAGGAGTAATGCTGGTGCAGGTGTCTGGATACGCAACACTGAAAATAATCACACAGAAGGCCATTCCTATATATTAAACTTTTAGTTTTCGAATAACATAGCGGAATATGAATCCCTTCTTTTAGGCTTACATTTGTTGAAGAAATTAGGAGCCAAGAGAATTAAAGTTTCTGGGGATTCAGAGTTAATCATTAGGCAAGTGAATGGGGAATACAACGCTAATCACCAAAGACTTACAACCTATCGAAATGATGTCATGGATCTATTGAAAAATTTTGAGGAATCCCAACTTGTTTTTGTCCCAAGACGAAAGAATATCACGGCCCACAGTTTAGCTTTTATTGCTAGAACATGCTTAATGCCTTGTGAAACCAAACAATGCACAACTCAAATTAAATTCAAACCAGCTGTCCTTGACAACGAGAAATATTGGCAAGTGTTTGATGGAGACAAACAAATAGAAGACTTCCTGCAGTCCAGAAATTAATTTGAACTACCAAGTTTAGATTCAGACTATGAAACAGACTGTCATAGTGAAGAAAATTTTCTTGATGAAGAAGAAAAGTCTCCTGAGGTTGCTGATATAAATCTGTTGTCTGACAAACTTGAAAACAAAACAGAAGTGATTGCAGGGTTAGAAGCAGAAGACTTAGAAACTCTGCAGTCTAACATTCAAGGTTTGCCAAAAGGTCTGACCCCTTTAGAAGAGTTTTTTTATTTCAACGATGTGGCCAAGAAACTGAAACTGGAGCCTGTGGAAACTGAAGTTGAAGAGTGTAATATAGGCAGTGAACTAAAACCAATGATAATCAAACTGTCTAAGACTTTACCAGCTCATATCAAACTCAAATACATAGAGTCGTTTAAAGAATTTTCTGATGCTTTTGCATGGAGTTATGAGGATCTGAAATCCTATGACACTGAAATAATTCAGCACAAAATACCTCTCAAGGATAACCAAAAGCCATTTAAACAAAAACTGCGCAGAATAAACCCTGTTCAGTTACCTTTGGTTGAGAAGGAAATCAAGAAAATGTATGAAGCTAGTATTATTGTCCCTATTAGATATTTTGAGTGGATGTCTAATCTGGTGTCAGTTAGGAAGAAAATAGGAGAGATTAGGCTTTGTATAGACTTTAGAGACTTAAACAAAGCTTCATTAAAGGACAACTACCCTATACCCAAGATGGACCATATTTTACAAAGGGTAGTTGGTTCTAAAAGAATTTATTTGCTGGATGGCTACTCAGGATACAATCAGATTTTAGTGCATCCTGATGATCAATTAAAGACAGCTTTTACTACACCTTGGGGCACTTTTATGTATGTGAAAATGCCCTTTGGTCTAATGAATGCTGGTGCTACTTTTCAGAGAGCCATGGACATTGCATTCTCAGAGGAATTGGGCTACTTCATCATTATTTACCTTGATGATGTCACTGTGTTTTCCAAGATAGATGAAGAGCACTTAGAACACTTGAGAAAGGTATTCGAGAAATGAAAAAAGTTTGGGATATCTTTAAATCCTAAGAAAACACTATTTGGTCTCCAATAAGGTAAACTTCTTGGGCACATTATTTCAGAAGAGGGGATAAAGATAGACCCAAAAAGGATCGAGGCTATATTGCAAATCACTCATCCTCGAAACATCAAGGAACTACAATCTTTCATTGGAAAGACTAATTTCTTGAGAAAGTTCATACCCAACTTGGCCAAACTCCTTAGAAACATTACAAACATGCTGAAAAAGGAACAAGGAGTTAAATGGACCTTGGAAGCAAAGAAGTCTTTTGAGCTGGTAAAACAAGCATTAACCAAAACACCAGTTCTAATTAGTCTTGATTTTTCAAAAAAAAATTATATTTTTTCATTTGCATCATAACATACAATAGTTGTTTTCCTATTGCAGAGAAATCCACAGGGACAAGAGCAGCCCATTGCATTCTTTAGCAAGGCATTGAGGGATGCACCTCTAAAGTATAACATCATGGAAAAGCAAGCTTTTTCTTGGTCAAAGCTTTAAAAGACTTCAGAGTATACATTTTGCACTCCCACATCATTGCCTTTGTCCCAGATTCAGTTGTGAAGGGCATTCTAACACAAGAGCCAGATGGTAAGAGAGGTAAGTGGATAGTTGTAATACTTGAATATGATTTAGAAATCAGGCCCACTAAACTCATCAAATGCCAAGGTCTAGCTAAATTAATGGCTGAATCAAATTTTGAAGTTCTTGATATAAATATGATAAATGCTTTAGATGAACAAGAGGAATTGTCAACTCCCATTGTTGTAGACCATTTTATGAATTCCTCTTGGTATGCTGATATTCTATATGTTTTGCTTAATTTGAATACACCTCCTAGTTTATCAAAAACAAAGGCAATGTTTTTAAAGTTAAAAGTTGTAAACTACTGCATTATAGATAAATGTCTTTATTGGAAAAATGCAAGTGGAATATTGCTTAAATGTTTTCCTGAGAATGATGCAGAGAAGGTTAAGCACGAGTTCCATGAAGGAGAATGTGGAGGCCACCTCTACTGGAAGAATACAGCTAACAAAATCCTTAGAGCTGGTTACTATTGGCCCACACTCTTTCTAGATGTACATGAGATGATAATTTCCTGTCATAAATGCCAACTGTTTGAAGGCAAAAGAAATTTGTTGCCCTTACCTCTGCATCCAATCACTGTTGAAGCTCCTTTTCAATAGTGGAGACTTGACTTAATAGGAGAAATCCATCCACCTTCATCTGCCCAGCATAGATGGATTCTCACTGCAACAGAATACTTTACCAAATGGATAGAAGCCATCCCTTCTAGACAAGCCAATGAATCTGTCATCATAAAATTCATTGAGACTCATATCCTCTCTAGATTTGGCTGTCCTAGGAAGATCATCACTGATAATGAAGCAGCATTTGGATCCAAGAAGATGGTTGAATTATGTCACAAATATCAGATAACATTGGGTCATTCTACTGCTTATTACCCTCAAGGTAATGGGCTAGAAGAATCCTCAAACAAGAGTTTGGTGAACATAATCAAGAAGTTGTTGGAGGACAACAAGAAGTCTTGGCACACAAAGCTAGTACATGCTCTATGGGCTGACAGATTGACACTTAAGAAATCTATTGGAATGTCACCCTACCAGCTTGTGTATGGAATAGATGCAATTTTTCCAACCAGCCTTGGTGTACCAGTTATGAAGTTGATTCAAGAGGTGCAGTCTGAAGAAAATGATATGATCAGAAGAATAAATCAGACCATTCACCTTCAGCAAACCAAAGAGGAGGTTTACAACAAAGCATTACAAAAGCAAGAGAGCATCAAAAATATTTTTGATAGAAGAGCAAAGGCCAACAATTTCAATGTTGGGGACAAAGTGTTAAAGTGGGACTCAAGGAGAGAAGTCAAGGGAAAGCATGGGAAATTTGATAACTTATGGCTTGGCCCTTATGTCATTCATTCTATTGCTGGTAACAATGCTTATTTCTTGCGGGAGTTGAATGGAGCTGAACTGTTTGGGGGTCCTGTCAATGGCAGGATGCTTAAAAATTATTTCTCTTGACCATGGCATGTTGGAAATCCTTTTTATATTTTTTCTCATTATAAATATTTCATCCATCATTGCATTCAAAGTTAGAAAAATCAAAAATACAAAAACAATAGAAGAAAGAAAAAAGGGCAGATTGTAAAAACAAGAAAGGTACAGCCCCATACCAAAAAAGAGAAACAAAATCTGAAAGTGTGCAAGCTCAAATGCCACTCCTAAAAAACACACTTCTAATTAGTCATACAGCCTAATCATGATTAATTAGTTTTAAATTTACTGCTGATAGGTTAATGAATTCGATTTTCCAAACATCTTAATCTTGGCTTATCAGTTAGGTAGATTAGGATAGAAAATAAAGGTTCAAACAAGCTCAAAATCCAAACGTCGGTTTTCATAAGGAGAATGACTCTAATCTGTTTTAATTTTGAGTCAAAAGACAAAAGTAATCTGGTTCTAATAAGTCCAAAATCTGAACCAGATAACAAGGAAAAAACAACTCGAATAAACTCAAAAACAGAGCTGAAGAAAAGAGAAGGATGTGCTAAAAACTTTTAGGTCTTAAGCCTTCAATATTTTGATTTAATCTTCTGAAAAATAGTTATATATGTGCAGCTTGTTTTATGCCATAGAATCAGCAACAGGTTGGACTGTTCAATCCTGACTTGTATGCTTTTAAATTTCTATTTTAGCAATTAGTGAATAAAATTTGTTAGACTGTTTAATCCTAACAGATAGTAGACAGGTAGAGAAGCTTATGAACTCAACTGTTTAATCTGAGTTCATGGAGAAAATAAGAAGTAGACTTAGATTAGTTTTTTTCTTTCAAAAGAATAAAATGTTTGAAAAAAAGTTTGTCAATCCAAGTGCACTCTGAAAGAAGAAAAAATGTTAGATCAGTAGGATTGGGTAGGTAGAAAGCTTGGTTTGATGTTATTCCATTGTCTTTCATGGCTGCTAATATTTTCAGAGCAAAAGAAGATCATCCAAGTGAAGAAAGTTGCAGCCCAATGGATGAGGCACTGATCAGCCCCCCAGAGAATGCAAGTCTGAAGTTCTTGATGCCTTCAAGAAGGCACCATCTCCATGTGGAGCCATTGTTAGCCACCTATAAAATTTGTCATATCAAATGGTGGATAAATCATTTTTGAAGCCTTCAAGAAACAATTTTTATTACAAAATTGTTAGTTCTTGAACTTTCATGAAGACATCTTATTCTTTGATTAATCTTCACTGTTGTTTCCCTCTTAATTCTGAAAATCTATTATTTTCATGAAAAAAAGACTGCTGCAAAAATCCCCATTTTCCCTCATTTTACCCCTCCTTTCACTCATTTTTAACCTTAATTTTTATCCCCTTATTTCCCCATAAATTTCCTCCATTTTCCCTTATTCCCCTTCTTCCCTTCATTAAAATCCTTTTTATAAGGTTGAAAAATCCTTTTTTACTTTATCTGAAACCCTCAAAATGCCTTGAAAATCCTTGAAAAATCGTGAAAAACAGCCTTTTTCATTACAGGCCTAAGCCCCTTTGGGCTAAGCCTTAAACCACTTCCCCACCATGTACCCATGCACTAGAACTAAGTGCTAAGGCCGAAAGCGCTTATCGCAATCGAAACTTGCGAAGCGGTGCATGTCTTTTTGTTATATAAAAACCCCCGATGCGATTGGCCCTTTTGTATTCAAACCTCGGTCCCTTTGTTTTTTTCATATATCCAAAAGTCCCCGCAATCGGGCGATAATAACATTATATAAACCCTTCCCGATACTTTTTTTCCTTTGTAAATTCATAAAAACCCCTTTTCCTATGTTTTTATATAAACCCGCCGGTTCAATGTTTTAAATGAAAAGGACCGTTGATCTTTTCCCCGATCGACGGTCAATTAAATCTCGCATCGGAGATTTTCATCGGTGCATTTGAAAGGCCCTCACCTTTGTTTCGATTCTGATTGGCTCTTTTGAATATAAACCCCCGATCCATTCATCCTTTCGCATAACCAACAGCCCCGCAATCGGGCGCTAAGCATAGTATAAAACCCCTCCCCGACCAAAAAATCCTTTATATTTCATAAAAAAATTTGATTTTCCTATGTTATAAAGGGTTCCACCGGTTCATGGTTTAAACGAATCTCGACTGTTGATCTTAAACCAATCAACGATCGGCCAGATCTCGCATCGGAGATTTCATTGGATGCGATTAAATTTTTTATTGCTTCCCCTCCGATTGGCTACCTCCCGATGGAATATCAGTCGTTGATCTCCTCCCTGCCTTCCCAGATCTGACGGCCCTTATTGCTCCATCCCAAAGCCCATCCCTTGCCTGTGACCTCCTCTGATTCATCCTCCACCGTCGATCTGATCCTTAAATCGATGGCCCACAATAAATCGCATCGACGCCCTTTCTGTTTGGCCCCCGTCGATTACAAACCTCCGATTGCATCTGGGCCATCCATGTATCAAGATCCGACGGTCCAGATTGGAGCCAGCAACCTTTGTTAAATTTATGAAGCCCCGCTTTATAATGTTTTTTGGGGAAATCTCAGCCGTTGATCTCTGCAGATCAACGGCCTATACTGACCCATTCTTCGCCTTATATATTATTTCATTAACCTCAAAAATCAATCTTGGCCTTCCATATTGAAGATCCAATGGTTCGGATTAACCCCAATAGGCCCAACTCTTTTGGGTCCTATCCCTCCCAGATCAGATCTCAGCCGTTCATTTCCTGATCTAACGGCTCAAATTGAAAACCACCTTCCCCTGCCCCCAACTCTTTCCATCCTTGCATCTTGTCAATATCGCGCTTTCTCACAGCCGTCCAATCTGACGCCCCAGATCTAACGGCCAGCGCGCAGTTTCGCGCAGATTTAAGCCTGAACGTTAATTCTCCAAAATCACGTGATATGGGCGGTTTTGAAAGGCCACATGTCGGCCTTTGATGCTTATTGCGTTCAAAGAGGCAATACCGCCTTTCTCCCCTTTTGCTGCGCAAAATCAGTTGTTTTGCTCTCCAAAACCGCTTTCCCCATTTACATTACATCCCATCGCGTTTGTCCTCCGCCGTTGATCTCTGTGGATCAACGGCCAGCATTCCAGCTCGCATTTCTTAATCGCCCTCCGCCCATCTTCCAAGGGCCTTCTTAGATCAACCTCCGTCGTTGATCTCCGTGAGCTAAACTAATCCAATGGCCTACAATCATCTAGGAAACCCCAAATTTCATTTCAATACATTTTCCTCCGCCAAAGGATTTTTCACTCATTTCCTTTATATTTCTTCCATTTTGCAATAGTGTAGCCCCGCTGCATTATATTTCCTCGGTTGATCTCGATTGTTGATCAACACAGATCAACGGTTCAGACTTAATCTCCCACTGTTTGATTCCAACCACCTCCTATCTGACCCCCGCAAAGCAATCTCCATTGTTGGATGCTTTCATCCAACGGCCACGACCTAACTGCAACCTCTGAAATAGTTAAACCAAAAATATGCAGGATTTTCTTAATATTTCTTTTTTTGTGCAGGTTTCAAAGGTTTTTCAAATGTTTTAAAAGAAAAATGAAAGCCGAGGATGACGATCCTCCAGGCCTTCATTCATAAAAGAATATCCATCTACAGGGTTCAACACCATGTTTTATCAGTGCCTCATGAGCACTGGCACCGTTATAAAGCCCCTGTATCGTCTGCACATCAACAAGACACAGCAAAGCTTAATTAAAACAAAGAGTATCCGTGTTGAAGATCAAATCAAACCAGAGATGAAGAATTAAAAATGGTTTACACAATTTTGGTGAATTACGGCTAAAATTGACAATTAAAAGCCTAATCCACTAAATTAAACACAGTTAAAGAACAAAAGAGAGAGAATTAGGCCTAATTATGCCTAACACACAGATCAAACGCAAATTAGTCATGTTTAGGTCAAAGAAAAAATATCTACCAGACCGAGAAAGCCTCCACTACCACATCAGAGGCTAATTAAATCCTCTCAGCTACCAGAAGCCACCTGTAGTCTCAAAGCATTCAAAAGAGGCCGAGTTATTACCAGAACAGAGCATATCTGCCTTAATACAGTCGAACAGTTATTCCAAGCCAAAGAGACTAATTGAAAAAATATCAGCAGAGTTATTACAACGATGATACAGAGCCTTAAAGTCAACAAAATCTCCCCAGCGAGCTTAATACTTAATGTTAAGCCAATTAATAAAGAGAAATATATGTAAACTTCTCCATTGAGCCCCTCAAAGGCCGAGAAGCATTAAAACATATTAATTGAGCCTGTAGATCTTTTTTCTCTTTCGACCTCCTCATTCTTTCTATAAAATCTTCTTGAGGAGCTCATTGTAAAGGGTTGGTTGCAGAACTTTGAAATATACTTATGCTCAAAAATTCTACATGTAAATAGTGTTCAGAGGCTCTTGAAGCTCTGTTTGTAATCAAATATGTTAGGCTGAGAAGTGAGGATGATTGTTGAACTGAAACATTGGACTTGAACAATGTAACTGGATTGACATCAATATACAAGATGATTCTTGGGATCTTGGTCTATATCACTGGTGAAGTGCTTCTTTCTGTGTTATTGTTTTCCTTTCATGTATGCCATTTTGTCCATTATTCTCTGATAAAGAACAGCAAGCATAGAGTTAGGATTTACTGTTTATAGTACCCTTCTCTGAATGATAAGCTTTATCTCAATGTTTTCCTCCAAATTGTTTATTTAAGAATGATTCAATACAGTTCAAGCATTTAGGAATGCTAGTGTTCCCTCGTCCTACTGTTTACTTCAAACATTTTCCTTGAATGTTATTTTCATTATTTGCTCAGTAAAGATAGACTAGAAAAGTGATGGTTTGCCCTGTTTTCTAGCTTCTTTCTCCAAAGGTAGTTCTGAAAGTTTCCCTAAGAGTATGTTGAAAGCAGTCTAGATTTAAAAGTATCTTATCCGATCTTAGGCTACACTTCGTTTTTCTTATCTTTTTTCATCCCTTCTGAAAGTAATTATGCGGATTACTGGATTGTTTGTCTGTTGATTTTTCTTTATTACGAACTTTTCCAAATAAGTCTATGGTTAGCCCTGTCCTTTGGTCAGTTTTAAACAATTACTTAAAAAGCTTTTCTTGTTTGGACAGACTGATAAATCCTAGTTGAAATTATTTTCTATTTCCACCCCTTCAACATTTTTATTGTTCCATTCTATCATTTTATCTCAAATATCTTGTGATATAGATGACTTGCCCCTTGGACCACTCTTGAAATTGTTGCACAATTAAACCCTTTTATGACTGCATAGCCCAATGGACTAAAAACCAGCGTTATATCTATCCTATCGGCCAAAGCTTGTTCTGATTGCTTGCAACTTCACACCTTTGGAGCTCTTTCATTTAGGAATTTCCACTCAACTAATAATCATGCTCAACCATCCAAAACAAACAAAATCCTTGCTCTTAATAACTAGCCTAATATCATTACCCAAAATCCTTAAAGATAAATCAATCTTTTTCACTTATAGAGAGATCCCTCTCTGGATTCAGGAGGGCTAGATCCTAGAATCCCAAAGTGGTTCAAGTGTTCTCTCTGCAGTTTGTATTTTCCAATCTTGCAAATTATAGGGAGCTAACAGAATCCTTAACTGCTCCTTCTCCCGTTTGACCTCTGCCTTCTACTTCCATTTTCCATATCAAAGGATCCTTAATTGCCCTTTATCCCGATCATACCATTTCACCAAAAAACACTTTCCCAAATCTCTGAGGGTTATCTATCTTGCCCTGAATACATTTGTACCTTTTTGGCCTTGACATCTAGTGCTACTAGCTTGATTTAGACTCCATAGCCCAATGGACAAGTAGATTTCTCTCTATTTTACCTCTAAGTGATTTTTTCCCACCAAACCCTTTAAAACAAAACCAATTGTCCTTTCATAACTAGCCTAATATTAACAAATTAGAACAAAGATAAATCTTAAAGAGAAAGCCCTCTCTAAACTTTAGGAAGGCTAGATCGTATAGTTTGAAGTAGGTTTGTGGTTACCTCTAGTATTCTTTGACTAAAAACTCAAAATCCCACAACTTATTAAATTACAAGAGTGATAACAAGATGTATGAAGGCCATGGGAGACATGTGTAAATGTTGTGGAAGTTAGTTGGGCTAGGGTGGGCTCTAAGTGGAGAGTTAGGGTTTATGGAAAGTGGGGTGAAAAATAGAAAAATATATAAAATAAATAGAGCAGTGGTTGTTGGGAAGAAAGGTTATAAGTAGATGGTTTAAGGTTTATGACAAGTGGGGTGAAAAATAGGAAAAACATAGCACATAGGTAAAGGAAGGGGTGATTGTAAGGAGGAAGTTGAGGGGATGTAGTTGTGAAGCACAAAGTGGTAAAGTAGTTAAAATAACATGAAAATATGAACTAAATAGGTGATAGTTGGGATTGGGAGACGGTAGAAAGATGGGTTGAAATCAGATGTGTAGTGTTGTAGGAAATTGCAAGTATTATGGAGAGTTAAGAGCACACTAGATCATGCGATGTACATGAATTAGGTCTTATTGATGTAAATCAATCTATTGAAGCTTATGTATGTTAAGAGCGAGACATGCCAATTAGAAATTGATACAAGGAATAGATGCCAAAAGCCAAAAAAATAGATTCAAAAATTTGTCCCAATAAATACACATATTTTATATTTAGAACATTTACAGTTATGAGAGTAAAATAGAAAATGGTGGTTGATCATAGTTGATAGAATCAACAACTCCCATAGTTGATAGAATCAACAACTATGCTAAGTATCTTGATAAATACTAAGCTAAATTGTTAATAAGCTACTAATAAGCTAACAACCTGGAAGTATTCCCACATCAATCGATCCCAATGAGATTTAGGAGCCATATCAACATGCTTTTCAAAGTCCCATTTTCTACTCTTATAGCCATTTAAAAAAGGTTTATTATGAAAACAACAATGATTCGTGTTTTTGTCTTTCCAACATGTTCACTCTTTTGTCTTTCCAAAAAGTCAAAATGCATATTTTTGAAGTTAATTACTTATTATATTATTTAAATTTTATTTTTCATTGTGTTCTTGTATTGAGCATTTATTATCTCTTTTCCTTTCAAGCATTGCTTTATGAAGTCATGGTCTTGTTTTTCAAATCATTTTTGACTAGGTAACAATGTCAAGGCACTCTATAAAGGAAAATAACCTCTCTATTTTAGGTTTCAATGTAGCTCTTGTGGTAGCAGGAGTAACCATCAAATATATTTAATGTTGACTACCTATTGTATAATGCTTACTTCTATAAGCTTCAAAATTTCAAATATAATGATTGATGATTGATAGACAAAATTAATAAAATAATATTACAAATTTTAAGTACAATTATTGATTATTGATAGACAAAATATAATAAAGAAATATTAAAACCAAAGACAAAAGAAATCACATTTAACTCTTTAGGGCTTTATCCATTAGGAGTCATTATCCCATGGTGCAAAACATACAACTGATTGAATATAATACACATTAAGAATTAAGTCTAGCAATCTAACTTAGCTCATAATAATTGTAGGCTAACCTCAAACATTCAAGACATGTGAAAGAATCCATCACATTAAAAGAATTAACAAGAACAAAGAAAAATAAATTCTACAATAACTATGGTGAATTCTTTGGTAAACTCCTAGATCTGCTTAAATATATAATGGGCCATTAGGCTTTAATAAAGCTCAGCGTTTAGGCTGCAAAAATTCCTCTCCTCCCAGTATTCAACACTGCAATTTATTACAGGCTACAAAAATTCCTCTCCCTCTCCTCCCAGTCTTCAATACTTCCCTGTCTTGTCTTGAATAGTGATTTCCAAACTCCTTTAATGTAATTACTTTCCAAGAATAAAATGACCATACAATCACCTTAACCACCCTGGGCATTGGTCACACCATTCAAGTTTGTCTATCAAGTATGACTTCACTGACATCCACTGAGAATGCATAGGCATTGGTAATTTTTCATCGCATGCCTATGAATTCACCAGCCTAGGAATTGGTCATTATTCATAGCATTTAAGTTTGCTATTCAAGTCACCGTTGTCACCATAGCATTCAAGATGTTCAAAATAAGCTAGCTCTTTGCAAAATTGAATGTTATGGTCATGTGGTTCACCGGCCTGGGTTGAGAACTATTATGTCGAGATTCTAATAAACCATACTGGATAATGCTTGAAAATGATTGCAAATTTCCTTCTTACCAAATATTGATATTGACTATTTGAACGAAAATTGAATCCACTCATTCCCTAAAAAATAAATTTCCACCCAAATGTCGTAAAGGGTTTGATTGTTGTTGTTGTTTAGCTCAGTGAAGAAAGTATATACCTGGTGGATTCAACAAGGTGGGTTCAGTGAAGAAAGTATATACCTAGCGGATTCAACAAGCTAGGTTCTGCGCAAAGAACGAATAAGAACCAAATACAATGTCTAATAGTTGCTCAACTTTTTCGGACGTAGCATCAGAGTGGTATCACTCAACTTATCCAATGTCGCAGAATCATTAACATTTCATCTGATGTATTAACAATATTGTAAACACCAGCCTTGTCCCTTGACTTGTTTTTTGCAAGCGGTTTCACAGAGTAAATGAATATTAGTTTGAATTTTTAGGGCGAGAGATAGAGTGATTACTGGCGACATGCATTAATTTCACCTCCACCTAACCAAAACTTTCCGATTTTGAAAATTTTCTGGGCTGTCGTGAAGGATGATAGTAGACAGAGATGGTAACAAAAATGGAGGAAGTTAGCCACATCGACAATCAGAAGAGAATCTGCAATCGAGATAAGCTCGGTGGTGATTGACCAACTATTGTTTTTCCATATCTAGTTTAATCATGCCAAACTTCTAAATATTTCTTCACAATAAAACATCACCCTAACCGGAAAACCAACTCTAGTACCGCTTTAATATTCCTTGTACTTTTATTTGAATTAATTTTAATGGACACACTATAAAAATTGTTGGAACACAATAAGTACAAAAATTTCCAGAATTCAAATTTCCAAATGCGACAGAAGAGGAAATAATGCAAAACCCCAATTTATTTATAATAAATAAATCTTGAGGAGAGATTACATCAAAAATTTTAGGAAAACCTGGTACAAAAACTCAGTTGGGCTCTTCAATATTCCACTCGACCTTTAAACCCAACAACTTCCTCAAGCTGGGTTTGTTTGTTGTTAAATTGCGCCAATCAATAGCTCTTGGACTAGCGCATATCTATGTTGAACTTGTTATCTTTATAACGATCTCTATACCGCAATCTAGAAAGAAAGATCAAGAGCGGAAGAAGCAGGTTGCACAAGAACTAACCTAATTTCGTTGGAGCGAATTATTGAACTTTTAGTCTCATTTCCCCATTTTTCTATAAGGACATGAGTTTTGATCAGGCCTGCTGTCATCGGGAACATCAAATGGATTTTTTCTAACTTAACATGGATTTTCCATTCTCCAGCGGTGTGCTATGATAGAAACTCGACCTCTTCTTTTTCTCCACGTGAGCGCTACTGGTTTTACCTCTTGTGACTTTACAACCACCAAAAGTAATTACCACCAGCTAAGATGTATGGTTGCAACACAAAAACTAGGAATTCTCCAAGGGCTTCACCTCACTCGGTAAGCTACAAGAACTCCCATATCCAATTCACAATAAAGAAAATCTGGATGCCTTAAAAGTATCCCCTACCTTGACTTTATTGTGATGGCTATTCTGAAAACCATCGGTCCTTTTTCTTCTTTTTAATAAATTGACTTTTTTATAAGGTTTGTTCTTTGATAGATTGTAAGTCACTTAATAATCATTTTTTTTTAAATTTAATTATTTAATATCAGCTTAAAGATGGAATTAAATAATTAAACTTTTTATCTCGTTTTTTTTCAAAAAGAAATAATGCATTGAGCGGAATATGATGGTAATGTCAATTTTTAATTCCACAAATTTTTAAAAAGAAACATTTTCCTAATCCCATTTTTCATGACAGATTATGAAAGTTTGGTAATGTCAATTTTTAATTCCACAAATTTTTAAAAAGAAACATTTTCCTAATCTCATTTTTCATGACAGATTATGAAAGTTAGGTTCGAAATAGTAAAAGGGGATGGGAGGGAGCATTACATTAAGTATTATGCCATTTGGTTTCTAAATACTCGGATATTTTTCCAATCAAGGTTTATTTTGTGATATCTTGGTATAGCATTAAAGGTGGACCTTTCACTAGCTAGTATGTGGGATTGGTGCATGGAAATATTGCAATATAAGTTACATTTTTGGAAATAAAAGGATCTTTTCTTTGCTACTAAGTTGATAATGGTGATAAGGATTCTTCAAGCTTCATTATCTATTATGTGTTTTGTTGCATGATCAAGTTTGGTTTATCAAAATAGATTTTATGCTCATAATTTTAGGCCAAGTATGGCGGGGCTCATTTTCCTCTCATGTTCCCATGAATAGACTATTTCATTCCCAAGGATTTGCAGTATTTGCTTTGATTGATGTGGTGACCTAAGGAAATGTTTTGGCCACTAAGTGAGTGGTTCAATTTCTAGGGGATTGTTCCCTTGGCAGGTGTTGATGCAACATTGATTGATTAAAACCTAGCATGTGGGAAATTTTGTGGGTAATTTGGTTTATGTGATAACATTATATCTCTCATAACTTCTAGATTTCAAGGACCTTCATCTTTAGGAGTATTTAAATAGCTTAGAGAAGGGTGGGGTGTATGGTTCATTGGTAGTGGATAAGTAGTATGATGGAGTTGGGATTTGGCTAGGAGGCCATGGAGTTGAATGTGAGAGAGTACTTGCATTCTTTGTCTCCCTCACTTTCAGGAAAGGAGGCTTATCAAGAAGATTATTTTAGTCTAGAGATATCTTTAAGATTCCAAGTCTCATTTCTAGAAAATTTGGCATTCAATAGTTAGATAATTTACATTTTCCTCTATAGATCAACCTAACTTTCTAGAGATTATTGGGTTAATACCCTAGGAGGATATTTTTAAGATTAATATTGATATGAATGGTCTCTTTCTACAAGATTAGACTCAATATGATTCCCAAAAGTTGTACTCCACTTGGCATCAACTGCATGAGTTAGGCCCCATTCTCAATGGTAGGTGGATTTCTTCAAATGTAGAGAGCCTCTCGATTCAGTGGTTGCATGGTGTTTGGTCAATTCAAGTTTGCTATAAGCTATGAGTTTTTTCTTAGTTGGTGATCTACCAAGGTCTCCCCTCTAAAACCTAGTTGGAAAAAAGTGGTATTTCTAAGGGCCTTTGAATTGTTTGCTTGAAGTTAGAAAAAAGTGGTATTTCTAAGGGCCTTTGACTTGTTTGCCTGAAGTTAGAATCAATAAATCACATCTTGTGGCAAAGTTCCTTTGTGAGATCTTATTGGGCTCAAGTTCACTCTCAACTAGCAAACATCCTTTAGGAACATTTATAATCAATAAATCACATCTTGTGGCAAAGTTCCTTTGTGAGATCTTATTGGGCTCAAGTTCACTCTCAACTAGCAAACATCCTTTAGGAACATTTATAATAACTGGTGTTTTTGTTTGGTGAATCCAAATGGATGATACATTATTCATTGGCTTGTGTTATTTCAAAATTAGTTCTCAATAGGCTTTTGTCAATTATGACGAGATAATATATGTATGCAACTCCTAACCAAATAAACATCACTAATAAAAAAATGTCTATATAACCACTTATTCTAATTTCATATCTATTTTAATTACCATAAAAAAAAGATATAATTTACATAGATAAGTATTTTTCATATGTTTTTTTAAGACTGATGTAAATAGTTTCCTAATAAAATAAAATAAAAAAAATAATAATAATCACTTTATACTTAATATTGTAGAAAATATTTGAAACAAAAATATTAACAAAATATATAATTTTATTCTAAATTTTATATTAAACTAATCTAATGTCTTTATGTCCTCGAAACTCCTAAATACATGTACATAGAAGCAAAGGGTTGAGTGAATCTGAAATTATGAATGCTTAAGGAACCTGGTGACCCACTATGGAATTAAGTGGGAAAAAATAGCGTCGTACACGTTATTTGTTAATTTCAGGAAACTCCTAAATACACGTATATAGGAGCAAAGGGTTGAGTGAATCTGAAATTTATGAATGCTTAAGGAACCTGGTGACCCACTATGGAATTGAGGGGAACAAAAAAATAGGGTCGTACACGTTATTGGTTAATTTCAGAAAATCGACCAGATATCATTTTTTGGTTTAGAATTTTTTATAAAAATTGAGGAAAATTATAATTTAAATTATTAAATTTTTATAATTTAAATATTTATATTGAATGATATGTGTATTTTGGAATAGATTGTTTATAATTTTAATTTAATTATCAATAATTATTAAGTATATGATAAGGATTTAATTTTAAAAAATATATATTATAAATTAAAGGTTTCAATTTGTTTCAAAAGTATCTGTTTTATTATTTTTCTAATTAAATTTATTAATTAAAAAAAATATCATATAAATATGAATTATGAGTTTTTCGTATGGTATTAGAAAGCCACTTTATTGTAACAAAGTCTATTACAAACTAAAAATTTCCATAACAAAATAGAAGTGAATTTCTATTATTAATTTTCTTATTACATATGTTTTAAATATATATATGTTAACTTTTTATTATTTTTTATAATTAATAATAATAATAATTTGTATAAAGAATTATAATTTAAGTTTCTTTTTCATTTAGAAAATGTGAAATATATTATTAAATATTTTTTTTAATAATGTATCAACATTTATAAACCACTTAATTTTTATAAATATGCTGGTTTATGTGTAACGTAGATTGTGCATCATTAAATCTAATCAAATACATTTATTATAGCTATCTAAAAATAGATTGTGCATCATTAAATAGAAATCTGTGACCCCACAACAAATATTTGCACCCTCATCTGGTCACATCTATTCACGTGCACTACTGTACTTGCAACTTGCACCTTGATGCGTACCGAGTTCAAATTCTTTAGCGATCACAATACCTTTTGATTTAAAGAATCATAACTTCACATCCAAGCTCTGAGTTCGATTCCTGTTACCTTCGCAACAACATAACATATGGCTAAACACTCTTCAAATCAGAATGACCACAGCAGACTCCAAACGGCTCACTGAAGTCACAGCAGTTCAAGGGAATTCGAATGAGAAAATGGGGAAATGGGTCTCTGAAATTCGAATGCCCAATTCGAGGGGCAGAATTTCGCTGGGCTCCTACGACACCCCGGAAAAAGTTGCCCGCGCCTACAACTTTGTCGTGTATTATTAGAAAAGATCCAAGGCCAAGTTCAATTTTCCCGACTCTCCACAGAAAATTCCATATGCCTCTTTTGTTTCTCCGCAGCAAATTCCAGTAAGTGTTTGAAGCTATTTTTAAATAAAAATTTGAGAGAATGCTAACATTTTAAATATATATATATATATATATATATATATATATATATATTTTTTTTTAATTTCGCACAGCCTTGCCATTTTCTATATATCAAAAAAGTAGATTGTTATAGATATATTGTTGCATGTGGTGGTCTTAACCTGTTGAAGGAAACCAGGGCTGTTGGCCACCGCCAACCAGAATTGAAATTGTTTTTTCCTTCTTGCTTGCCGCTATGTCTACTTTACAATAGTCACAAAAGTTATAGTTCAGCCAAAAGCTCTAAAAACTTGCTGCAAAAATCATAAAAAATTAATAAAAGCAAATATCACCCATCAGAAGAGTCAATTGGAGCCGGGTCTTTTGCAGTAGATCCCAACATCTCTAATTGTTGCATTGCTTGTACTTGTCTTTCAATTCTCCCAATTCTAGCTGCAACATTGTATTGAGACATGTTAATTTCTCGAATTTTCTGCTTGATTTGCTGCAATTTTGAAACCACTAATGGGTTTCCTTCTGTTTCCGGCATGCTAGTCATGGTCTTCGCCAAAACACATTTGAGCTTCCAGTAGGTGTTAACAGATTGGTGGAAAAGGGATAACCTTCCTATTGTACTCCCTAGGTCGTAGATGAAGTCCATTGTGGCCTCCTGCTGTTTGATATCTTCTTCATCATGGTTGCTCTCTCTTTCCCAGCCTTGGATGGTATTTTGGATGTGAGTTGGATTTCCTGCTCCATAGAGGTTGAAGATATTTTCCATAATTTCTTTGTTAGTTTTTCTTCCACAGTCACTGGATCCTTCATTCTGAATAGGTTGCTTCTGTTTCCCTTTTCCGGGTCCCTTGCGTTTCCCATATTGACCTTTTGTCATTGTTTTGGTCTGACAGACGAACTCCGCTAAATCTTCTTTTATTCCTGTAATACTGTGGAATAGGCTTGTATATGGCAACATAAAATCATTTACAGATTCCAGATAAATTTTGGTGTAGCCAATTACACCCTGATTTACGTGAGGATCCTCAGGCGTTGTGGAGCAACCATCATCATGATTGGTAAACATGTAAAAGACAGAGACATAAATTTTCATTGCTACAATTGAGATTAAGATTTCCACTGAGACTTTTAGAAAACAGACACTGAGGGAAGACAATCTTGTCTACATACACCCTAGAAATTTGCTGAGAGGGGCGTTTAGAGACATATAAATTTTTGTTGCTACAATTGAGATTGATATTTCCACTGAGACTTTTAGAAAACAAACACTGAGGGAAGACAATCTTGTCTACATACACCATAGAAATTTGTTGAGAGGGGCGTTTATGGGTGGGGGGATGTCGTTACTAAGCATGCAAGCCTGCTCGTAAGCTTGACTAGAAGCTTCTTTGTTGATGGTGCACCGACCCCAAGCCATGAAATGGGTCTCACGCAGAGGAGGTTTCCTAAGAATGTGCGACTCATAGGGAAACGAGGATGTCAAATTAGGGCATATACCGACAGGGTTGAAGTTTTGGGTTGGCCCTGTTCTATAATGTAAGATCCTACAGGGTTTTAACCGGGTTTCGCTGCTAACACACAGACTAGATTGAGCTGCATTTTGGGTTAGAGGCGGGGTTCTAAAACAAGGGTCAATGACTATAAATCCTTCATTAACATTGTAACAGACAAAACCAAAGACGATTGCATACTGGAAGCAAACCCGCTACAGAAATGATAAACTTTCTGCATGGCATTACATTCTTCTTCCAATTTGATGTCGTCTTCATAGCTAATGACAGGAACAGGAAATTGACATAGTAAGGTGATAATAGCCATAACATACTAGTTTTTCCGACGTCGTTGTGGCTCTGCCTTCGTTTCCTCGAACTGCTCTAGGGATTGCTTGCTGAGGACCTTACTTCTCTGAGGTTCCCTTTCCTGTCTTAACCCTGTCCACAGGCACTGTTTCCAATCCCTTCTTGACATGCTATGTTGGCGGCCTTCATTTCCGCAGGGTTCCATAATGGTTCGGTGTGTAAACGCGTACCCTTTCCTATCCTCTATGAATGTTTTAATTACCAGTTGTGGTGGACAGTTAGGTGCACATCTCGATGTGTCACCAACCTATGTCCTAGCATGGCTTCATGGCACCCCGATTGGGGGTTAACATTTTAAATACTAATAATATACAACATTTCAAGTACTAATAATATGTACGTATGGATTTTGAAGAAATTTATAATCTTTTAACAATGAAGAAGAATAGAGCTCTTAGTTAGACATTCTAGAAGAAATTTATAATCTTCTAACTAGGAAGAAGAATAAAGCTTTGAGTCAAACATGTTATTTTCCTAAAAGGCACAAATCCATTTGTAATTACATTCAAGTGTGAGTGTATATAAAGCATCATAGCTTTGGTAACCACGCATTTGAGACTTCCATATCCAACCACAAAATAGATTTTTCTTCTAATCAATCCAATAAATAGACCCATTTTATAAAAAGCTAGACCACCAATGTACCAACACTTGAAAACTACATAAAACTCTCAAAAGCAAACAAAAAATAACTATTGCACATACATAATCGAGAATTTAAGTAAATTTGTTTTATATAATGACCCATGGATGTGGACATGTTTTGTAAGTTTCAACCTCTAAGCTTCACTATTCAATGCTTATACTTTATGCTTAAGTGTGTATAATGTAGTATCACATGGTATGACCTAGGACCACATAGACAAGCGTTTTTTAATAAAGAGTATAAATGAGTCCAAACTTATTTTGAAATTTCATCTTAAAATCTTAATACTATGCGTGTTTCATAATGCTATACTTATTACGCTGTAAAGCTTACTTATTTGAAAACAACTTTCCTAAATTGTTACGTGTACCATTTTGAACCCTTGAATGTAATGTTAGACGATTCAAATCATATGGACCGAACGATTAAAAACAGTTAAATTTTTAATCAGTTACAAGAAACTAACATCAAAGTAAGTTGCTCTGTCTGCAGTCGGTGAAAAAATCTTCAGCGAGCTCTCGCTGTTACGTATGGTCTGCAGGCTGAGGGCAGCACTTCGTGGTAGTTTCTTAAGAATGTCTTCGAGAGTATAGCAGCCAGAGAATCTTGGACGCTTAGCAGGAGGTTCCTCACCGCCGGAGACATATGATTCGGAGGGATTAGACAGATTACGCCATGCTGCTACTGGAGGTCTCGATTTTCACTTAAAGAGCACTTTCCACTTTCCAATACCAGCAAATCGATAACAATGGCAAGGAAATACTACAGGAGCAGCACAACAATGGCGGTGTCGATACTGTTGTTGGCATGTCTGTGCGGAAGTTCTGATGCTTCTACTCGCATTGGAGGGATCCGCGACGTTTCGGGGTTCGAACACAAGAAAGAGATTCAAGACCTCGGACGCTTTGTTGTCGATGAGTACAACAGGCAACGGGTCTATGCGTATACAATTTCTGGTCAAGATTCTCTCTTTATTGTAATGCAATTGACAGTTAGGGTTTTATTGGCTTTTGGCAGAATGCCAGTATTTCGTTTTCCAAGGTAGTAAAAGCCCAGGAGCAGGTCGTCTCAGGGAGACTGTACTACCTCAGAGTAGAAACAATGGACAGCAGCAAAACCAAACTCTATGGGGCGAAAATATGGGTGAAGTCATGGGAGAAATTTAGGCAGCTGCAAGAGTTCAAGCCTGTGCAGACTCTGCATCTATAATGGTTTGTTTCGTATTCATTTCTGCCTCTTTATTTCCCCCTTTTTTGTGAAATGAGGGTTTGAGCATTCTCAGAATAAAAACTGTAAATGATCTGGTCGGATGCAAGGTTTTTTGTGGTCAAACTTCTTTGCTTTCTTGTTTTTTCTTTTTCCCTTGTAAATTTTATTTGGAAGTGCTTCAAGGAAGATGCACCTAGGGGCTGCAGTGCATTGAGTGAATTTCTTTCAGCTTAGATGCTAGGTCTGAGGGGAAACCAATCTACTAACATCGGCCTCATCCCTTTTATACTCATGTCAAAGCTAGCTGGATGGGACAGACTACAACAAGAACGAAGCCCTGGTGGATAGTTTAATGGTTTGGCAATAACCAGTGAACCGATGCCCTCTTCACAAGTGTTAAATTGGAAATTTCAAACATGTCTCTAGATCTAGGTCTGTTTTGTTCTATACCTGATATTCTTGTAAAAAAGGATGAAGCAAGTTGTGCTATATAACTCTTACTGCAGATTTTGTGTTCTTTTATTTTACAATTTACTTGAGAAAGTAATTTTGGCTGGACCAATTAACTACCAGAGGTCTTAGTTGTAATGTAGCTTTTGGGTAGCAAAGGACTATAAAATTACTTTTGTCCAAGGCCTTTTTATTATGTTGTTACATTATTAGTACGTAACTGATTGTGCATTATTTTGCCCTATAGAATAATTGATATACTTCATTTACTACTTACTATTACTACCTTTCCTGTGTTAAGTAGTTGGTACGTGTGAACTTTATTTCTATTTCGGAGTCACGGATGCCATAACTCTTTTTTTTATCAAGGCCTTATGTAATATTTATCTATCTTTCAATATTTTTAAATCTTACCATAACATCACTGGAAACCACAGTAGGAAGCTAAACCAGATATTTGTAACATTGTATGTCCAAGGAAAAGTTTTTATTTACAATAGGCCTGAATGATAAATGTGTATAATTCGGTTTAGCATCATTTCTTCATTTAAGGAACAATTTGATATCAGTAGAAGGCTTATGGTTTGAAAATATTAGGTTGTGTTGTTCAAGGATCTTGTATCTACAGATGAGTTGGTTACTGGAAAATAGATTTAAATGCAGTGTCTACCTGTACCTGAAGCAGATCAATCATGTAGTCCATCAAAATAATGGAATAGTACACAGATTTTAGTAACTAAGTGTGTCTTCATCCAGAACAATGATTTCTAACCTGCTCTAAATTCTGACTGCAATGGCTAAAGTTGAAACCAAAAACCCTGTTGTCAAAACCATAGAAATCTACCCCGTTTGGAACTTGAGAAGTCGCATTGCACCTCAAAATTCTTTTAATAGCTTCAAATCTTAAGTTTTCTTTATGTTTAAGTGGGATTTTGTCTCAGTCCTGAATGGCTAAGAAATGTTGAAACTTTATTTTTGAGTTGTCATCTACTCTACCTTTTCAGCATGCATTTTATTATTGTACTTTAAAGGATTGTTGCAAATACCGTGTTGGTGAATATATTGTCGAGAGATGTAACTTGTGAGGAAAATTGCGGAAAATATTGACAAATCTATAAAACAAAAGGAAAAAAATCACTTTCTTATTCCATTTTCTTAAACATCTATGGTAATGACAACCTCAAACAAATGCATTGTTACATGAAAGTGAAAATAAAACAGATATATAAGATTTATGGGATGTTGAGCGTACATTACATGTTGATACTCAATCTGAATTACAGTCTTGACTTTTGAAAGGCTGATGCAAAATCACATAAAAATAATAATAATAAATCTATCTCATGATTCGTCAAAATGAGTCAACTTGATGCTACAGTGATAAATATATAATGAAATCGTTAATTCCCTCTACCCCTTTTATGGGCAAAGGTGGTTCTCTTCCTTGGAAGTAGAAGGTGTTAGTGCTGAGGTGAAAGGCAGGGGAATTGAAATGTCCTCTATTAGCTACATGTCTTTTATTCCTTCTCATCTTTCTTCTTTCCAATATCAAAAATTGATTGAGTGGCAATTTGGACGTCTTCTGGGGTAAATGCAGGGAAAATTTCCACTTCATGCCCTATAATTTTGGCAACTGATTTCACTGTTTATTTCATTTTGTTTTTATTTACAATATTCTGTAAAGTGCAAATTAAAAAAAAAAAGAGAGCAAAACTCAGCGAGAATAGATCAGGACGTGTAAAAACATGGAAAATTAGGAGAAATTGGAGAGTTGTTCACCACCGATATAATTTGCATAATGTAAAAACGTGGAAAACTAGGAGAAATCGGAGAATTGTTCAGCACCGATATAATTTGCATTGTTTTATGGGTGTTGTTTGACATATTAAACCTCTCTGATACTATCTATGACACTGCTTAACGTATCATATTTCAGTGCATTTTTGCATCACGGCTATGAAAATTCAAACATGACTGTGCTATTCCAATATTCAAGGGACTTAATCTCTGATTCTGGTAATAGCTTTCTGAAGGCCATTATATGCTGGAAGATGATAGAAGGCTAGCATTAATTATTAGTAACTTTGCTTCCCTTTTTAGTAAATGGAGTTACAACCATAGGACTGATTTGATTGGTTTTTCAGGTCTGTAGTTCTTTCAGGGAATTTAACAAGTTTGCAATAAAGGTATTTTTGTATAGCATGGATGAGTTTCTGTCTTGCTTATGGACAAGGGAAAGGGGTGGGCGTTTGAACTAATGATTCTCGCTATTAATTATCAGGAGATATGGATAATCCACTTCCCAATTCAAAGCATGATGCATGTGCTTATCAATAAATATTAAATCGCTGCATTTTTCAATTGTGCTGCCCATTGGAGTGGCTCTTTCTTAGCCCTTGAAGATCAAATATTCCTGTGCAAAGTCTAATCACCACCTATACAGTTATCTTGTTGTTACTTGAGCTGTTCTTGACGTGTAGCCTCTTATGCATTATCCTTGGCAAATTCCTGTTGTCTTCTTTGATTTCCGATGCCTAAAAGGGTTCATTGTTATTAGATTCAAATGAAGTTCGAGGTGATGTTCATAAATTCCATGGCTATAAGGCTGGAGGACCGCTTGGTGCTGGTCCAGTAACTGTTAATGTTGTGAAGAAATGTTATTATTGAAATTTTAACTCTGAGAATGTCTATCAGCGAGGGTCAAATTTCAATCATATGCATTAGTGACTCAATTCAAGCAAGATCCTTTTGTTGGGAATGTTAATTATTTTAGACGAATTAAATACTAGGTTATTTTTGAAACCCTTTTGTTGAAGGGTTGATCCTTTTCAGTCAGGTCAACCCTTTGTATGCATTGATGATTGCAGTAGATACTCATCCCGTCTGTCGCTAATTGAATCTGTGACCTCACTCGCCCATTTGAATAATAATCCAAGCACGGAGATTCTTGCCCTAATAAGCGTGTTTGACTTTGTGCCAAGTTTGGTTGTGATTTGTGTGGACTTGACGGTCTATTATTTGCGGTGAATAGTGATCAGATAAATGCCGAATTGTCACTTGTAAACGATTTCTACGTGTTAGGTTTGAAAATAAGAAAGTGGGTCCACACGTTTTAAATGTTTACATTGGCATTTTATTTGCTGGTTTTCTTGGTAGTGTAGATTCTTTATATTTAAAAGTCTATTATAGAAATGTATGTAAAAGTTTCTCATAGAAAGGTTATTTATGAGTTGAGTTTACTTGAAATGGTTAGGTAATCAATTCATTTGAAATGGTTCAGTAAAATGGTTGTAATAGTATAAATGAATGATATTTTATTTTTTACGACACAAAAAATAGTTTATGGGACTATTAGCTTCTTTGTTTTTTGTTTTTGGTATAGTTTTATAATTTAATATGTTTAAATTTTGAAAGAGTATATATATGTGTTACATTACAATTCTAGGGAGGTTGTATAATCTAAGTTATATTTGTTTTCAAGGACTTTATAATCTTCTCCATTTCCAACCCCAGAAAGGATTAGCTCCTACCTTTACTCTTTCTCCATTAACAACTTCCCACAATAGGCAATTCCGCACAAGATGGAAGGCTTGGACAATGGCCTTCCAACATATCAACAAATTATATTATGAGTATTCTTGGAAGGTCTTATAATGAATTAGGTTCAATGTATTTTTAGAGGATAACTTAGCTTCATAGGCCCTTATTTGATATGATCCTTCACATGCATCTAGCTACCGAAGCCTTCCGAAAATGATGCATATTCTTAAGCTCCAGTTCGTTCACCACCTTAAAACTCAACTTCTTCATCAAGGCTTGGACAATTCCGTTCCAACATATCAACAAATTATATTATGAGTATTTTTGGAAGGTCTTCTAATGAATTAGGTTCATTGTACTTTTAGAGGATAACTTAGCTTCATAGACCCTTATTTGATATGACCCTCCATATGCATCTAGCTACCAAAGCCTTCCCAAAATGATGCATATTCTTAAAGTCCAACTCCTTCACCACCTTAAAACTCAACTTACTCTATACTACTATTTCTTTTTTTACTGCTTTACAACGTTTCCTTTGCAACATATGGTGCAATTGCTAGTCTTAAGGTTTTAGCCAAAATCACTATATATATATATATATATATATATATATATAATTAGTGATTTTGGCTAAAACCTTAAGAGAAGTATAGCATTATGAAACACCCATAGTATTAAGATTTTAAGATGAAATATATATATATATATATATATATATATATATATATATATATAAAGTTACCCATCAAATTTAATCATTATTGCTTTCTTCACCAATATCTTTCAAATTTAATCATTATTACTGTATTCACCAACATCTTTCATCTTTTTAGAATAGTCCTTAATTTGAAAGGAGAAGGCAATGAAAAATGAAGGCAATGTTGGATTCTCATTTGTTAAACTTTTGCTACCCAAATCTAAGTGAAACCCATATAAAGTCAAGATGTTTCATATAAAGTAAACCCATATAAAGTCAAGATGTTTGATCATACCAAGTATTGCATGAGGCACTTAAATAATTATCTTATTTTATAAGGCAGATATAACATTATTGTGTATAATAGTTATGTTAAATGCAATAAAAAATTTAAAATCTAGATTAATAAGGTCAACTACGTAGCGACAATCTCTACTGATTTCAGTGTAATGTCAATTAGTTTGGAAAAAAAAAATCATATATGGCACTCGGTCTAGTTTATGAGAAAAGAGAAACTGGTTATTGCTAGCAGTTATTCTTGTTCTTTACAATTCGTAAAACCAATAAAGGAAGTAAGGAAGCGAGTAATCTTCGATGTACATCGAAAAGCATTTTATTACCTATATAAAAAATGCATAACAAATGACTGAAAGAATATAAGATTTGTTCATCTGACTACTTGAGAAGCTCAAGTTGTCCATATTGGAGTTAGTTTAGTTATCTACATAGAGGGTTAGAGGTCAGAATTGAACAAAATGAGAGGACGCCTCCCCTCTTCAATCTTTCCTTTTCCTAGAATTGATGATTGATGGTTATGTTTACTATAGTCCCCACTAGAGGAGGATATTGAGATGTACGTTTTTTCCATTAGCCAATCATAGTCGATCATTGCCAGAAGGGCGGTCATTTTCAGGAGGAGCTTCGTTTCTAATTCTAGTTGGAGAATTCGACTAGTTACCAGAGGAAGGGAAAACTACCTTGAATTCAGATTATTCATTTATTAATGGGAGGGGGACATTGACATTAAGCTAGTGTGGATTAATACCCCTTCTAGGGCTGATGGAAAGAGAAGGTGGGTAGTAACAAATACGACCTCCTGTCAGTCAAAGGTTAATGGGTACACTTCAACATATTCAACAAACTATGGAATATCTACATATTCAATTTATTCATTCTAATAATAATGACAACAGACACAGGTAATTCCATACAGTAAGTACAATAAGTAAGTTCAATAATTATTTCCAACCCAATTAGTTAGATCTTCGCTTGACATTCTAGATTGGATAGATTTGGTATAGAGATCGTGATCAGACATAATGATAAGTGAAACTTCTCTATACGTGAGAAAGACTCCTTCCTTCCTTTGTGAGTATGAGGATCTGACATAATTCATTGGTTAGGTAGATGTTTTCTAAGTGCGAAGCTCTGAAAAGAGGTTTGTGCAAATGGGGTTAGTGGAGCAGTGAAACTTCAGGATATAACATGTAAGAGGCTAGTAATTAATATACTGCTTAACTATTAGACAAAGTATTTGATTCTTCAGGTGCTTACTGGGTTGTATCACATGTTTAATTACAATGATATAATAGGCGTAATGTTCTTGCCACACAGTTGTATAACGTGACACGTTTCCACACAACCATGTAACGTGAGACGCTTATTTTTGCATGCATCACCCACCTAACTAATATCTGACAATGAAAGGGATACCTTGAACTGGTCTCAAGGTTCATTCATTCATAGTTTTGGGGTCACAACTTTGTGATCATACGTTTGATGGGATGTACACTGCTTGAAAGGCATCATCTACACCAAAAAGCAAGCGTAGATTAAATAACCACCACTCGGTATTCACCTTATCATGATGGAGTAGAAGCAGTAGAGATATATGCAGTAGTTGTGGTGGTTGATCCGGTAGTGACGTAAGGTCGTGAACAAGTCCTAAAGCCAAGTTTATTCATTATTTTGAAACTGGTTCAATTTTGATCGATCATTTGTGGAACTTCTACTCCTAATATTAATGTTGCACCATTTTTCCCCAATTGCCTACCTTCGACCGTAATTATTAGCTCCTCTCCTATTCGAGTTTGACTTCACTATGTTCTTTCTTAGCTCTGGTCTACATTGACGGACTATCATAAATGTTTGTGGTTGGACAATTTTCTCGGCTCGAAACTGATATAGTAGCTTGTGCCAAGTTTACATAGATGGACGTTTGTGCTCGGAAAAAAATTTCAACCAAAAAAGGATCTATCTCATCCCTGTAGCATGTTCCCTAGATGGATGTTTTATCCATATTCAATTACATTCACGGATGTTGCCGTTCCTTATGAAGACAACTTGCTCGGAAAACTTTCTCTATCAGAAACTATTCTCGTAGATAGGCATTGGCATTCATTATCAATACTATCGGTGGTTCGGAAATTTTCTCACTAGGAAACTAATGTTGTATCTCGTAGTGTGTTACATAGATTGATGCAGTACTCCTTGATAAGAATTTGGAGAACTGAGGGATGCATTTAGTTTCACAGTTGTACCTCCAGAAACAGTCTGACCAAAAAAAGTTCTGATTTTCATAGAGGCGGGAGAGAAGGAGGGAAAGGAAATAGAAGAAGCAGGAGAAAAGGAGGGAAAGGAAACAACAAATCGAGTCTAGTTAACTCGAGATCAAGCTCGTGACAAAAATAATTGCTAGGTCTCAGTCATTTCACTATTCCATTGACATATGGAGCAATGTATGCTTATTTTTTTCTAATAATTCCTCCATTTGTCTCCGCGATGGAAGTACTGACGATATAAATGAGGTATTCTAAGTTCTAAGTTGTAGTTTATTTTCACTGTGAGAGAGCAATTTCATTCTAATGTTTCTACGTAGCAGAGTAGGTTTACTCATACAGAAAGTGAGCGTTGAAATATGTTGGTTTATGAAAATAAATATGTTATTCAGGGGAAGAAGGGAAGAATTTGGAAAAAGGGGTAAAATTCCCAGAACTAGATTCAAATCGGACCAAGTTTCTAGAAAAGGGCTTGGTAAGTATATCCATACCTACACTCTCTGATTCAGAACATGCTAAGAAGAAAAATGTAGCTTTTACAGGTGGGTTAGAGGACAATGTGAAGAGTAGTGGGTCGTGGCTTATGGGAAAACAATGGACATCATAAGGTGAATGGAGTAAGGTTTTCAGATATAAGACATGTAGGATCTCTTGTGGTTAAAAATTACTCACAAAAGAAGGATTTCTACACAAACTCGTCGTTGGAAACCCTTGGTAGAGAGAAGGGCCTCAATTCAGAGGCAGGAGGCAATTTTTTGGTAGTAGACATAAGCGAACTCGAAGGAAACCCTAAGAGAAAAGGGATCTAGGGTTTTCTAGCGGGATCCGTAGAATAGTTGAGAAATGAAGAGAATTAATTATGCATACATAATCTTAGGGAACTAGATGTGATTTAATCATTGAAGCTGATAACATTCGAAAGTTTTGGGTGTCAAGTTCTGGTTTCCATGGATTTTCTTCTCAGGAGACGAGCCCCCATGGAGTGGGAGAAAACATCAATACTACAAATGTGGGAACTAGGACACAAGGGGTTAATACTTCTTGAGCGAGAGAGACCCTTGGAGTGAATATTCATTTTCTCTCTTGTCAAAGTCATAGCTTGATGGACCAGGTCTCCGAATCAGAAGGGTAGGAGACTCAAAAGACAGGTTGCAGACGGAAGAAAGGTGGAGGTATAAGAACAAAATATAAGGACAATAACCTATTTTTGGGGGAAAATGTACAATTTCATACAACCATGGTGGCCTCTGAAATTATACTAGTGGGAATAGCCAAAGGGAAGTATTTCACAGTGAAGGAAATTAGTGAATGGGCAAGCATTCTTGAAGGGACTCCCCAACACGTGAGGAAAAGGTGACAGTCCTTGTCCCCGGGTGGTTCATGCTGCGATTTAAATATATGGAACATGTTTTGTTGGTGCTTAGAAGAAATCAGAGTATAGCATCATCTCTGATTCTACTTAAGAAATGGAGCCCATTGTTGGATGCAAGCAAGGAGAAATTGGGGGAAGTCTTGGTGTGGGTAAGTTTACCGGGCCTTCTGCCCCAAATGTGGACATAAGATGTCTTTAAGGCCATTGGTGATAAAATTGGAGATACCTGGAGGCCAACATGTCCTTTATTGTAACGCATAATAGAAGAGTGGCCGAAATATTGATAAAGCTAGACCCTCGGGAAGGCCTGTTCGAAACCAAAAAAATTATTTTGATGGCCATAACCATATCCAATATTTAGATTATGAATAATTGTTGTTTTGATGCAGATGTTGCCACAAGATCAATGATATGATTGGAGATTTCCTATTGGGATTCATAGGAAAAATAAGACAAAGATATGTCTCATTGGAGAGAGATGGGTAGTGTGGTTTTCATAAAAGCACAAACACGCAGAGGGCCTATGATAGAATGGGCACACCAATTATAGAGTAAGTGGATGCAAAGACATACCTGCATAGGGGAGCAGATCGAATAGAAGTGGAATAAGGAGAGATGCAAGAGCTTCAGGTTGAGATTGTTGTGAATAATAGTGAAAGTAACGGTAATGGACAACCCCCAATCCAACTATATATTGTTTCTCCTCTAACTTCCTACCATTTCTCTGATATTGTTTCCTTAGATTCAACAGATTTGGAGCTTGGTCCTTCCAGGACTGTTTCTATAGTCTATACTCTTGTGAATTGTCTTATTGAGCCTCTAGAAAGCATTATTATGTAATAAATTTGGCCTGTAAATATATAAATCATACTAATATTCCACAAGAATAACATAATAAACTATAAAAGCTTCAGATCTTTATTAATATCAAACCCGTGAGGTAGGGAAACACCATACAACTACTCCTTAAGGAAAGAGATCACTCCACAAGCTAATTCCTATCAATACAAAAAATACTTGACATGTATCAATGGACATACTCTAGCCTCTATACATGCTTTATACATACAATACCATGGTTAATTGCGATGGGCCTCTCAATACCATGCATCCAATATAATGGGCTTATCACATTATTCCCTAACTACTTTTGGTCCCTTGCATAATTTGGATTAACCACTTTATTTATTAACTATGGCCCATTTATTTATCATCCTTACATTATTACATCACATTATTTCCTTGGGTGCCTCGCTCTATACCCCATATTATCCCCCATAGGTATACTACATTTTGTAATAGATTTGGCCTGTAAATATATAAAACATACTAATATGCTAAAAGAATAACACAATAAATGATAAAAGCTTCAGATCATTATTAATATCAAACCCTTGAGGTAGGGAAACACCATACAACTACTCCTTAAGGAAGGAGATCACTCCACATTCTAATGTCTCTCAATACAAACAATACTCAACATGTCTCAATGGACAGTCTCTAGCCTCTATATAGGCTTTATACATACAATACTATGGGCTTCTCAATACCATACATCCAATAAAATGGGATTATCACATTATTCCCTAACTACTTGTGTCCCCTTTCATAAAGTGGGTTAATCACTTTATTTATTAACTATGCCCCATTTATTTATCATCCTTACATTATTACATCACATTATTTCCTTGGGTACCTCCTTTTATACCTCATATTATCTCCCCTAGGGATACTATATTACACCCCCCTTAAGCATGTTTCGTCCCCCCTAATTGTAGACTCCCCTAGGTATACTACATTACACCCCCCTTGAGATTAGTCCATTGGTACCATGCACGTGCATCTAGCCATCCAAGGTTAAGGTGAAAACTTGGTCTAGTCAGTGCCTCACTCGCCTGAGATGGAAGTTGGTTCTTGTAGTTCCTCTGTGTTGATGTGTTGTGGGTGGATTATCGCACCTCACTATGTGTCTTCCAAGGGTTTTCATCCTTGTTGCTAATTCTTTGCCACCTTTTTGGTTGTTGTCTTTTTGGGTGGTGCAAGTGGTGATATGATGAAGTTTTAACTGATGGTGTATATTTCTTCAATTCCCCACCTAATGGAGCCTGAGTTGTATCAGCTTGCTTTTGTGTTACCTGGTTTTGTTTCTTGTCTTCTATTATTACTTCTAGCATAAACTCCTCATTTGATGTGTCAATGCCTGTAGAGTTTTCTACTTGAGTCTCCTTGGACTATACCTGTTTACTAATGGAAATATTTTGCAATGTATTTTTCTTCTTTTTATAACAGATCTTTAGGAATTTCGTCTTCACATTAATATTGGCAGTACCAATGGATTCCATCCAATGGTATCCCAAAACAACATCCACATTATCCATATTTGAAGTATAAAAATCAAAATGCAACACATACTTATCCATATAAATCTTCAAATATTTATAAATTTGAACATCCTCATTATCAACTTGTGTGTTTGCAATATGTTTTGCTCGAACTTGTAATTTTTTTGCCAAACTAACATTGATAAAATTATGATTTCAACTAGGATTGATAGACACAATAATATTATCTTTTTGAATACATCCCTGAACTTGTAATAAGGAGATACTAGTAGAACATAACCCCTTATGTGTGTCATTATCCTGTCTTCTAGCATGAGACCATTTTTCCAAAAGGAATTTTTCAAATTCTTCATCGGAAAGTGCCTGCATCTGATCATGGTTAAGTGATTACACCCATATGGCAGCCTCATATTTGAAATAAAGCCGTGGTCCAGATCGCCAATATTTTGGGTATAGTGACTTGTTATATTTTATGTATTATTTAATAGTAGGACCGTCATCTTTTCCTGTAAAAAACATCTTGCGAGAACCCTTAAAATAAAGTAAGGGTTTTGAAGAAAATCACTTACTTTGGAAAAAATTAAAATGGGCATAACTTGGTCAGTATAAATCAAAATCCTTAATATAATTTTTTTTTTTTTTTAAATGCAATGGCCATTCTGAATCTTCCCATGTTATTGGAATCACAAGATGGCCACACCGTGAACTCATATATGTGCTAAAATTATTCAGTCCTCACACAATTTTTTGAAAAAGGGTTGATTTTAAATCAGCAATATCTCTCTCATCTGGAAGTCTTCAATTCGACTGATTTGTTTGTTTGTTTTTTTTTTTTTTTTTGATTTTTCAAGAGGAGATCATCTACGCAATTATTTTTTTCAATTTTTGCACACAAAACTACAAAAAATTACTTCAGAGTCGTCATCCACGAATTTCCGTCAAAACAATTTCTGCAAACAACTTATATTTAATTCAATGATATCTCCCTCATCCGGACTCTGATTCGACCGATATTGTTCTTTGAAATTGGGTATTTTTTGCAGGAAATTTAGATCTGCATTTTTTTTGGAAAATTTGGGAACAAAATTTTCAGATATTATCTGCAAACTCGCCAAAAAAATTATCTCTGCTTTTCCCAAGAAAGAACTCTGATACCACTTGTAATAGATATGGATATAAAACATACTAATGTGCCAAAAGAATAACACAATAAATGATAAAAGATTTAGATCTTTATTAATAGTAAACCCTTGAGTTATGGAAATGCCATACAACTACTCCTTAAGGAGTCACTCCACAAGATAATGTTTGTCAATACAAACAATACTCGACGTGTATCAATGGACAGTCTCTAGCCTCTATATAAACTTTATACATACAATAACATGGGTAATTACCATGGGCCTCTCAATACCATACATCCAATACAATGGGTTTATCACATTATTCCCTAACTACTTGTGGTCCCTTGCATATGTGGGTTAACCACTTTATTCATTAACTATGGCTCATTTATTTATCATCCTTACACTATTACATCACATTATTTCCTTGGGTACCTTCCTCTATACCCCATATTATCCCCCCTAGGTATACTACATATTACCACTCCATCACATCTCAATCCTTCTTTTGTCTCTATGTTGGATGCTATTACAATCCCTTTGATACCCAGTCTGTATAATCTCAAACCTAGATTTCTAAAGGACCCTTCGGTGTCCCGGGCGGGAGGCCGCGGGGAACTATTTGTCAAGGTTTCTCCTATAAAATTCAGGGACATAAAAACTAATATCTCAAAGTATCAGCTAAAGGCCATGCTTGACATCGTCGATGACAAACAAAAATCCCTAGACGGGGTGCTTAGAGTAGCACATGCCTCTATTGTAGTTCCAAAATGTTTGCCATATTCTTTAATTGTAGGGGTTTATCAGGTACCCATAAGAAACTAGATCTGAAAAGACTCCTCTCCTCTTCATGCCCTGACATGATTATGCTTCGAGAAACCCTAGGACATGGGGACTCAATTTATGATTCTCTCAACAAGATTTTTATGGGTTGGTTATTTTTCTCCTTGAATGCACGAGGGAATTTGGGTGGCATTGCCACTAGTTTCAATTTGATTAAATTCATAATAAAAAACATCTGGAGTTCTAAATCGATTCTAAGAGAAAATGTTTTCTTGGTAGAGTTTTGTATGGATTTAACTGTTATTAATGTATATGGTCCTTTTCATGACTTGGAATCCTTCTGGAACTCCTCACTGGAAAAAAAAATTACGAAGGGAAAAAACCTGTTGTTTGGTGGGAATATGAATTTCTCTTTGGGGGCATCAGAGGTATGGGGTCCCCAAGCACATGAAGATCTGATGACATGGTTCTTCTCAATTAAACTATTCGAATGTAGTTTTATTGATCTAAATATGATCAAATACATGCCGACTTGGAGGAATAGATGCACAGGGAATGCCATGGTGTCAAAAAGGTTGGGCACATTTCTTTTGGCGGAAGAGTTAGTAGAAAAAATTCAAATGTTTCGCCAGTGGATCGGGTCTCGAGGTGACTTAGATCATCACTCGACTTTTTAAGAATTAAAAAGTGGTAGTAAAAATCCAGGAAGTCCATTTAAGTTCAACTCATCTTAGATGAAAGAGGAGAGTTGTATTCAATGCATAAAAGAAACTTGGTCCCCTTTCAATCTGGATGAGACACGATCATGTTCCCAACAATTCATGGAAAATATCTAAAAGGTGAAAAAAGCCTCAATTTTATGGGTCAAGCAAAAGAAGATCAAGGATGATGAGGACGTCAAAGTGATAGAAGATGATTTGGAGAGAATGGAGGATCTTGCAGGAGGAGGATATGACTCAGAAGAGGAAAAATGAAGGATTCTAGAACTAGAAGGAAAAAAAATAAGGATGCTTCCAGATAAAGAGGAACAATGGACGTTGTAGAGCTGGAAAGTATGGTTAAAAAGTGGTGAAAAAAACTCTAAATTCTTCCATAATTATTCTAGATGGAAGAAGAACATTAATAGAATATTGGAAGTGCAGAAAGTGGATGATACTAAAGCAAAAACATTTGAAGAAATTGCGCAGTTGGAGAAGGATTTCTTAAAAACCCTCTATAAGGCTCCAGAAGAAGCATCAATTACAAACGTAATCAAAATTTCCCAATTCTTCCCTAGATTTTTGGAGGAGGAAGACAATAGGAATTTGATGGCTTTGATTACCAAGGAGGAACTTGAATTTATCCTTAAAGCCATGCATAAGGGGAAAATTCCAGTTCCAAATGGATGGACTATGGAATTTTATCAGGGTTTCTTTGAACTGATTAGAGATGACTTGCTTCAAGTGGCCAAATATCCTCAGTAGGGAGGACATATACATGAGCCATTCAACACTAATTTCCTTGCTCTAATCCCAAATGTTGAATATCCATAATCCTTTGAAGAATACATGTTTATCTCTTTATAAAATTGTATATACAAGATAATTACTAAAATAATTACAGTTCGACTTTGGCCTATTGTCTCCAGAAATATATCTAGAGAACAATTTGGTTTTCTATAAGGTAGCCAAATCCATGAAGCCATTGGGGTATCTCAATAAGGTATGCACAACATCAAAACCTGAAATATGAAGGGCATCATAACTGAAATTGATATATCTAAACCTTATGATAGAATTAGATGGATTTATTTGTGGATTCTTATGACTCACTTGGGTTATGAAATTCATTTTATCAATTGGTTCATGGGTTTTACTACTAATGTATCATTTTCAATTTTATTAAATGGATCTAAATCCCCTTTCTTTCACTCTTAGAGAGGTTTGAGAAAAGGGTTCCCATTATCTCCTCTCATCTTCTTGTTTTCAGCTGAAGGGATAAGAAAAGTATTATTCGTAGCCAAGAGAAAGGGGGGCCTTGAGGGCATTGAAGTTGCATCAAATTTATTCATCACACATCTCCTTTTTGTGGATGACATTCTTATTTTTAGCAATGCATCTAGATAGGACCTGGATTTCCTAAAATATGCATTATTACTCTTCCAAAAAGAAACATGGATGATTATCAATGAAAGGAAATAAACTTTGACTTATGAAGGTCTAAACTAGAGGGATATTCGAAGAGTGAAAACCTTCTTTCCTTTTGAGGCAAATTCGATCAGGGAAAGTTTTGAATACTTGGGATTTTATCTAAAGGAAAATGACTATAAGAAGATGACTAAAGATGGCTTCTAATGAAGGTGGAAAAAAGAATAAGAAATTGGAGCTTCAAGTGGTTTTCGATATCAGGAATATTGTTGTTGTTAAAGTCAGTGATTGAAGCAATTCCAATGTGTTGGATGACCCTCACTTGGGTCCCGAAAGATATTTTCCAAGCCATAAGGAAAATGTGTGGAAGGTTTCTATGGGCAAGAAATAAGGAGGAAAACATTCTACCATGGGTTTCTTGGGATAAAATTGCTTCACCTAAATCATGGAGTAGTTGGGGTCTAAACTACCTTCCCCTATTTGAAAATTCTTTATCAACAAAGTAAAGCTAGAGGATTTTATCAATACACAACCTTTGGACAATGGTGGTGTCTAGGAAGTAAATTTTTCCTCTTACACTAGATGAATGGGTGACGAATATTTCTAAAAGGGTCCCCAACTCGTGAAACATTTGGAAAACGACAATGGATTCTTTTAATGTTGTAGGCTCAGGTCTAGCATGGCACATTGGTAGAGGAGAGAGATTTAGAATAGGCCTTGACCATTGGGTAGGTGGGCCATAAATTTTTTGTCTACCTCCTGAAATGGTGTCTCTTCTAAACAAGTAAGTAATAACATACTTGATCCAGGTTGTAGACAATAGGAGAACCACATTCTGGTCTCAAGGATGGGTGAGTGTAGAGAAACTATAGCTAAATATTGATTTTGTAGGTTACTGGAAAGAGTACACAACATCCTTTAGAATATCACACATTATAATTAGAGACTAAGAATATTTTCTCAGATGGGTTTTTTCACCTTCAGGTTACTATTCTCCAAAATTTGGATATTACTTTCAGATCGAGCGGCAACGAAAAATAGATAAGGACTATTGGTGGACAAAACTTTGGAAGCTGGATTTTTCAGCCAAATCTAAATTGTTTCTCAGATGTTTCATAAGAAATAAATAAGGTCCTTGTTGGTGCATTCTATGCAAGAACACGGAAGAATCAATTAGACACATGTTCCTGAAATTTCCCTTCACTACCAGTACATTAGATTTCATTAAACAAAGTTTGGGATGAAATTTATAGTGGAGAGTGTTATATCTCAAAACAAAATCCCTCGGTTGTGATAAGGAATCTGTGCTCAAGACATTTTTAAAATATATGTCACAATTTTAAGCTATCAGATGGTCTTTGTTAAGCACCTTTGGAAATTAATTATTTATAACCCTCAATGATCTGATATAATGAAAAATTTCACAATGCCATTATCTACTAATATTACTTGAAATGGAAGGAAGAAAATGGAATGGAAACTTAAAATGATATGTTGGATAACATAATCTATCACTTTAAATCTTAGAAAGAACTTTATAGAGAGAAAATAGTTGGAGTGAAGGAGTGCACATTAAGTACATTTAACTCTTACTTACAAACTGTTAAAAGAGATCCACATCTACATTACTTCACCTCATTCACAGAAGAATAAACATATGATGAAACTAGAAAAACGCATCAAAATCAACAGGTGCAAGAAACTTGATCCTTTTTCATTAATTTTCAGAAAATTTTGAATACAAAATTTATGGTCTCCCAGAGGTCCAAAAATCGAAACCCTCCTCTTTCTTTTTCATTACTTTAAATACAATGCAAAGTAGTTGTAACTGTTGAAAAATACTTGTAACTGTTTTAACTACGAAAACTATATAAACTACCTATTACATGGCAAGTTAACAACTTCATTACAATATGGATCTTTCTTTTAAAAAGATAACTAAAACTAAAGATTTAATCTATCTGCTGAATTAGGACTGGATTGGCTGCCACTGTACTCTCTGGATTTGTTGTCGTGTCCTTTTGTGACGTTGAGGTGTCACCAGGTGGACCAGTCATCCATGCTCTGCACTTCTTCCATATCTCGATGCTAGTTTTAGGAGAATTGATCAATTTATGATATTCTAGAATGAAAGCTGTGATCTTGGTGAAAGTAAGACGTTCTTTGAACAACGTTTTAACCATCCAAAGCAACCGAAAAATGCCTCTGCAAGAAATTAATAATTGTGGCTCCTTTCAAGGTAGCGATCTTATCATGGGTATTATCCATTTTACTCTTCGCTAGCACTAACAGTGGCTCATAGGAATCCCATGATAAAAGACTACCTTTGAGATCCCATCTTGAATGCAATCCCGCTCTGCCCTTTTTTTGAATACATTGTCAAACCTGGTTACAGCCTGCTTAATCTCTGCCAACTTCTTCTTTGCTTACTTCCTGCAAGCATTCTTTACAATCAATTTATTAATCTCTATGACACAAAATGTCATGTCTTTAATTGCATCTGCCTCCAACTCTTGGTCTATTTTAGCATTGATGAAATCAATGAAATTCTTTGCCCATAAGGCTCTATTAAGAGTCTTCTGTTTATCTGCCATAAAATTTTCTTCTAATTTTCTGATAATATTCTTTTCTTCTGATACTATTATTAGAGACTCCCAAACTGTTCTCATGGCTTCAATGATTTCATTCCATACAATGTATTTTGCTTGGATCAGAGTTATATTCCCTTTCAATATTTCCCTTAAACTCTTGATCTCATTATTGGTTGTCTGACAATCTGATCAATATTTGCTAATTTCTCCTTCTTGAGCCTACATTATCTTATTCATTGCCTCCAAGTCACTCTGAGCCTTCTTGAGATCCCTTTCTACCATCTTCAACTCTGTACTCAACTGAGATAATCTTGCTACTGGGTCATCAGTTCCTGATGGCATGACTATGGTACAAGAATGATAATCAATCCGAGTTTGCAAGTTATGGACAAACTCCTTTAACTTATAGATTTCCTCTTATTTTTGTAACAATTGTTGTAAAATATGTTCTTTCTCATTCTCAACCTCTGCTACCTCTGCTGCCATTGAGTGTTCTCTAGTGGGCAGCTTTAGTTTCTTTTTCATCACATTTATCTCTGATTCAACACTCTGTAACAATTTCTGTACAACAGACTTGTCATTAGGATTTACTCGAATTTTCACAATAATATTTTTCAATTCTTCGTTCTGAGTTCACAGAGCCCTAGAATTGGCCTTTTCCAATTTCAACTTCTTTATCACTTTTCCTGGCATCTGTTCTGCCTTTTGAGCTGTTGTAATGGACTTGGTTAAATCATTAACAATCAGTTGCCCTGTCTTCATATGTAAATTAACTTTATCAGGCAAAGGAATTTTCTTTACATCAATAGTCAAATTAACAGTCTTAAAAATACTTGATGACCCTACTGTCATTTTAGATGGGTGAGAAAAAGAAATTTTAAATCGATCATTTTCTATGTCCATAGAAGTAAACAGTCTAGTTTGGTCAGAAGTAATCTAATATTCTGCTTGTGCTTCCATACTTTCTTTCATTAATTGATTCCTCTCTGCAATCTGAGCAAAAACTTGCTTGATAAAATGGATTTGATCTTGAACATCTCCATGTCTTGTAGGTGAAGCTGGTATTCTGTTAATCTCCTAACTGAAGGAGGAAACCAGGTCGAGTGTTTGGTATTTCCTCAGTTAGTCTTGCCCTCTTCTCGGCTCTCTGTTCCTCATATTCAGAATCAACAACTACTTCTTTACTTCTTTTGCCCAATTTCTCTGAGATGACAGGGGTCTATATGCTGGAAATAACATAATCTGCAAAAATTTTGTTAACCAAATTTTCATGTTCAGCTTTATTATCATGAATGAAACAAGAGTAGCCATTTTCAACCCTGCTGTTATAAATCACCTTGTGGGGGTCATAGGCCCATTTCTCACCTAACAATAATTGCATATCTTCCAACATCCTACTTGCCTCATTAAATGTGTGCCTCATATTTACTATAAATGGACCCACAGACGTAGGAGGTTTAAACACATGACCCTTCTTCATAGGAACAAAATGAACTTGATCTACGTTCAAACTTTGTCTAATGAATTCCAATGCAAACAAGCTTATAGGAACAAAAGTTGGTAGTCTATAAGGTTCTACTTCTGCTCCATATAACCTAATCTCTGAATAATCCTCATATACAAACCAATACCCAAATTTACAAGCATTACTTAACTGGAGACACTCCTGAGCTTTGGCCAGGAAACAAGGAGGAGGAACACCATTTAAAATCTTATAAGAAATTGGCATAAAAGATGTAGCAAAATCAAATATCCCTCTCTCATCTGGTTCATTTCTTACTATATCAGTCCAGAAAACTATTGATTGCCTTTTCTTATTTACATCCCTTATATTCAATCCCAAATATAAAAATTCCTCTACATTTTGATACATAAATAGATAAGTCATAAGCGAGGGGAACCTGAAGGACCTGGTGAGGGATAAGCTCATGAGCTAAGTATTAACAACCTCTTTCCAATAAGAGGGAATATCCAACACTGCTTTAGACTACATCATCATGGCAAACAATCCCAACACTGGCCTGTCAAATTGAGAGGAATATTCTCTTCGGAGAATCTTTGACAAAATTTGTAACACTAACCTGACCTCTGCATCAAAATTCTCTAATCGGAATTCTCTATCATCTACTGCAAATTGCTCCAAATTCGGCTTCAAGAAGGAGATGACCTGGTTAAATTCTTGTCCTGCAAGGTTATCATAGAATGCTACCAATGAATCATCAATGAATTGAACATAAGACTCGGACTCAAGATAACACAGGATTTGGTGAATTAATTGGGCTAAAACCTGAAGAACATTTTCACCTAAGAAATTCATCACAAAGCATTTATCGGGATACAATGCAGACACTAACCAACACAAAAACTCAGTAAAAATATATGTTTTGTGGATGCATGCAGAGAGAACACCAGAATTAGCCATAGTTGAATAGATGGGAGAATTTTTCTCATTCAAGATAACCTGATGGTAAAAGGATAAATGTTCAATGGTGCGAATGGTGTCCCGAATATCTTGCTAAATATCCATGAGAGGGATGTGGATTGAAGATCTGGACAAGGAAGATTGCTTAGCCATGGAATGATGCAGGGTGGCGAACAATGGTATGTGAAAATAAGCAAATGAAACAACCAGAATAACCTCACGAATGACTGAGAATCAGAGACTGATAGATAGAAGAAAGACTTGAATCCTTTAAATAAGTGATGCAGAGTTTAAACATTAAGGTTGAATTAATGCTCAAACAGAAAAATAATGGTACAAATGACAATAACAGGTGATTTGCTGCCAACTAGATGCTTACATCACTATGGGAGCGCTCGGGGTAATGGATCTTTCGACAGAGTGTTGCCCCTACAGTAAACGAGAGCCATCGATTCTCGATCTGCAATTGGTCAACGGGGTCAACTACGGAGGAACCTCTTCGGCTAACCTGCAGGTTGTTTGTGCCCACGGGTTCCCATTGATCTTCATGAAAAGGAACATGCTTCAATACCGCTTGCCAACTCGCACGAGCATTAGTTGGAACCCTCGGTCCCACCTTCACATCCTATGTTGAGATTCAACAAGATGATGATCCTAGTGAAAATTAAGCACCTTCACTAGGTGGGGCCTGCAGGCTATTTTTAGGTGTACGTCTATTTTTAGAATGGTGAGAATATTCTAAAATTGGCAGGACGCTGATTCTAGATGGTTGAGTAAATTATATCTTTAGATGAGTTTCTATTTTTAGAACATGGGCGAAGTCTATTTATAGATCACATATCTAAAAATAGAATGCATGTCGATTATTATTAGCCCTTAATGATAATCAGACAATAAATAATAACTTATTCTCTTGGAGCACTTGATTTCAGTTAACTGATGTGGCAAACCAGTTAGTTGAAGGAATTATGATTTGCAAGGTTGGTTGGCGACTCGTGCATGATGGACTTCATTATAACTGAGTGTGACACAGTTGTAACAGAGTTGGAAGAGTAGTTATGGGAGTTGTTATTTAGTTTAACTCAGTTAAGTAAGTTAAACTCACTTGTGCTAGTTGTAACTAAAGATACACTAGTGAAAGATAAGTGAATTAATTATTTAATTAATTCAAAAGTAGTGTCTTACTTGCAACTGAAAAAATACAACAATTAACAACTTGCATGTCAGATCCAGTGGAGAGATAGGTGAAAGGGTCTGTTTGAATATCAATTGTGACTATAATGTTGCATTCAATGCATATACACACACATTGGAGTTGCCAATGAGGATTGCCCAGTATAGGCAAGGAAAGATCAAATTCATTCAGGGATCTTCTTCAGTAGGGATTGCGCAGTGGAGGCAGGCTATCAGGAGGCAGTAAATTGGTGCATGTGTGAACCAATTTTTGTATGACAGTGTGAGACGATTGTATATTGTACTGAGAGCTCTATGAGTTGAGCTTTACATGAGATTTTTTCATGATTCCATGATATACATATATATGATAGTTGGGGTTTTTAGCTTTAAGCTTTCCCAGTAAAACATCTTGTTATGTGCAATTGATTTTTCTTCATATGTTTGTAATTGGCGATTTAATTTCTGTAAAGAATTGAGTAGAAGGATTCTGTATTTAACAGTGGATTTAATTGTTAGATCAGGGGAGTCTGTTAATATACATGCATATTGAATAATTTCTACATGGTATCAAATCACTTTCAATCACTGAAGATTGAAATATTGAAGCAGTGTTGAGTTGTGTTGGTGGAACAATTCGAATTTGCTGCAAGAATTTCTTGGTGCAACAGTTGAGTAAAAATTGAAATGGCTTTCAATGGGTTGCGGTTGGAGTATGCACTTGAGCGCAGATCAAACTACATAGCCTAGAAGGATAGGATGGAGGCGGTGCTTGAAGATAATGGCTTGAAGGAGTTCATCGATAGCGATGTTCCTAAGACCACTTCGACGGATATTGCATTACTTGACGCCTGGCAAAATAAAGTAGTGAAGACAAGAAGAATTCTATTGGAAGGTGTGAAATAACATATTGTGTCAAACCTTCATGGGAAAGCCACTCCATTTTCAATGTGGAAGGCTTTGACAGATCTTTTCCAAAGCAGCAACGACCATAGGAAGTTGACACTTAAAGATAAACTTAGAAAAATCAAAATGGAGAAGGGTGATAGTATTCCAAAGTATCTCACGAAGTTTGTCTAATGTAGGGATGAGCTGGGGGCTGTGGGAGTTATAGTTGCTGATGATGACTTGGTGAGCTTGGATCTCCTTGGACTTCCGAAGAGTTGGCACAGTTATCAAGACTTTGTCAATGGACCATACAAACTGCCAGATTGGGAGCGACTTTGGTCGGATCTAGTGCAGGAGGAGATAAGGCGGAGTACCAGGGATGACTCTTCATCAAAGAATGATGATGAAGAGGATTGTGCTTTGGTTGCCAAAGCGAGGAAAGGGAAGGGGAAGAAATCCCATTCAAAATCGAAGGCTAAAGGAAAGAAGCTGGATTTGTCCAAGGTAAAGTGTTTTCACTATGACGAACATGGGCATCTTGCCACCAACTGCCACAGAAAAAGAAGAACAAGAAGGCTATTGGAGTTGCAGCTGGTGAGGCCCTTGCCTCACAATTTGAACTTGATTTCTCTTTGATCGCATGCTTACTTTCAAGCGCAATGGGATCAGTGTGGTATCTTGATAATGGTGCTTCCTTCCACATGACGGGATATAAGGAGCTTTTCAACGACTTGGAGGAGAAAGATCTCCAAATGCATATAGAGATGGGCGACGATGGATGATACAGTGCGACTGGAATTGGTACCATTACCTTTGAGAGGGATTTAGGTAAACCATTTTTGTTGAAAGATGTTATGTATGTTCCAGATCTAAAGAAGAACTTGGTCTCAGTCGCGATGTTGGAGGACAGAGGTTATGATGTTTTTTTCAGCGATGGAAAAGCCTTCCTGCAACATAAAACAACGGGTCAAACCAAGAGGATAGGGGTTCGAGTTAAGAATATTTACAAGCTGGAGGTACATGGTTGCGCTGCAATGGTGGGCAAAGAAGAAGAAGTGGTGAGTCAGGATGAGGACGAATTATGGCACAGGAGATTGTGCCATCTTCACCATGGCGCCCTGAAGATTTTGCATCATATTTCTATTGGACTTCCCAAGGGTACACTTGTGCAAATAGATCAGTGCAAGGGATGTACCATGGGTAAGTTTTTGAAGACCACCTTTCATGAAAAGGAGAACCATGCTTCGGGGAGCCTGGAGAGAGTTCACGCAGACGTGTGTGGGACATTCTCGATTGCTTCAACAACAAAACATAGGTATTATGTTATTTTTGTTGATGACTATTCTCGTAGATGTTGGATCTTCTTCATGCAGAAGAAGGATCAAACATTCTCAAAGTTATGTGAGTTTAAAGCATTGGTGGAGAAAGAGTCAGGGAATCAAGTGAAGGCTCTGCAGTGCAATAATGGAGGTGAATATATCTCGAACAAATTCAAATACTTCTGTAGCAAAGAAGGAATTCAAAGAAAACTCATAGCGCCTCATAACCCACAACATAATGGGGTCGCGGAGAGGAAGAATAGAATGATCGTGGGTGCTGCACGAGATATCATGCATGATCAGGGCCTACCAATGCACTTGTGGGCGGAAGCATGCAACACTGTGGCTTATGTGAAAAACCGTTTTCCTCATAGAGTACTTGGCATGAGTACACCTGAAGAAGATTTTACTGGTAAGAAACCGGATTTTTCTCACTTTAAGATTTTTGGCTCATCTATTTATGTTCATGTGACCAAGAACGCCAGGAAGAAGCTGGAGTCGACTGCTGAATTTGGGATATTTGTGGGGTACACAAAAACACCCCATAATTATCGTGTGTATTTTCCAAACAGTCGGATGACAGTGGTGCAACGAGATATAAAATTCAATGAGGAGAAAGCCATGAAGTTGTCTCTTGAGAGGGAGCTACACTTGCATGTAGAGGAGGAACTACTTATTCCCAAAGATGAGCCTAAAGACGTGGATCAGCCATAGGAGGAGGATCATGGAGTGGAGGAGTCGACCCACGCAGAGCCAAACATAAGAACTGTCAGAAGGCGTACCATAGAAGCTGAGAGGCTGAAGCTTGATGGGGCACAGAATATAGGAGCCCCTAATTCACAGCGTGGACAAAGACGGACTCCTGACTGATTCACTAGATACATGGCTCTCATGAGAAAATGTATTGTGATAGAGCCATCTTATTTTCAGGAAGCAGTGCAGGAGCCCACATGGGTAGATGCAATGGTGGAGGAGTATGACTCCATTTTCAGAAACGATGCTTGGGTTCAATTGTTCCAAGGCCGGTTGATAAATAAGTGGTAGGTTCAAGATGGATCTAAAAGGTAAAGCAAGCTCCTGATGGGAGTGTTGAGAAGTATAAGGAAATATTTGTTTCTCGGGGCTTCTCGCAGATTGAGGGGATTGATTATGAAGAAACCTTTGCACCTATCACACGGTATTATTCCATAAGGACCATCCTTGCTCTCTCAGCGTAGATGGGTTGGCACATTCCTTAGATGGATGTGAAGACTGTGTTCCTTAATGGGATCATTGAAGAAGAAGTGTACATTGAGCAGCCTGAAGGATTTGAGATCTTCAGCAGTGAGTCGCATGTGTGCAGACTCAAAAGAGTGATTTATTGGCTGAAGCAAGCACCCCATGCTTGGTACACTTGGATCGATAGCTATTTTACTGGACTTGGCTTCACCAGGAGTGAGGTAGATGCAAACCTATACCAGATTGTGATGGAGGGTAAGATTTTAATCATTGTTCTTTATGTTGATGATTTAATACTGACTGTTGATGAGCAGTTGATACAGTCATGCAAGGAGGACCTTGAAAATGAGTTCAAGATGAAGGATATGGGCCTCATTCATTATTTCCTTGGATTGGAAATATGGCAACGAGAAGGTGAATTGTTTGTGTCTCAAGGCAAGTATGCTCGAGAGATATTCGGTAAGTTTCACATGGAGGACTGCAAACCCATGGATACTCCTCTTCTAGGAAATTGGAGGAAAGAGGATGCTACATCCGCAAAAGTAGTGGATGTTACTGCCTAGTGACAGTTGGTGGGTTCGCTCATGTATTTAGTTAATACAAGACTGGACATATGTTATGTGGTGAACCAGCTTAGTCAAGCGATGGTTAAGCCTACCAAGCTATTTTGGAAGGCAGGTAAGCATGCCCTGAGATATCTCAGGGGCACATCTAAGTATGGCTTATGGTACAAACAAACATATGAGGTGAATTTGCATGGCTTCATGGATGCAGATTGGGAAGGCAGCCCAGCGGAAAGAAAGAGCACAACAGGAGGGGTTTTCAGTATCGGATATACAACTATTTCTTGTTACAGCAGGAAACAGAGATATGTGGCACTCATTTTAGCGGAAGCGGAATACATGGCAGCAAGTCAAGCTGCATGTGAGGCTATCTAGATGAGGAAGATCCTAGTCGATTTGTTCGATTCTCATTTAGATCCTATAGTGATTCATTGTGATAATCAAAGTTGCATTAAACTCTCGATTAATCCTTTGTTTCATGATAGATCTAAGCATATAGATATCTGGTATCACTATATTAGAGATTGTGTGCAGCGAAAGATCATGTTGCTTCAGTACATTACTATGGAAGATCAGGATGCAGATATTCTGATGAAGGCGCTCACCAGGAGCAAATTAAAATACCATAGAGACAGGATCGGGGTGAAGGATAATCCCTTTCTTGTTGAGAGGGATTGTTGAGATTCAACAAGATGATGATCCTAGTGAAAATTAAGCACCTTCACTAGGTGGGGCCCACAGGCTATTTTTAGGTGTATGTCTATTTTTAGAATGGTGAAAATATTCTAAAATTAGCAGGATGTTGATTCTAGATGGTTGAGAAAATTATATATTTAGATGAGTTTCTATTTTTAGAACATGGGCGAAGTCTATTTATAGATCGCATATCTAAAAATAGAATGCATGCCGATTATTATTAGCCCTTAATGATAATCAGACAATAAATAATAACTTATTCTCTTGGAGCACTTGATTTCAGTTATCTGATGTGGCAAACCAGTTAGTTGAAGGAATTACGAGTTGCAATATTGGTTGGTGACTCATGCATGATGGAATTTGTTGTAACTGAGTGTGACACAGTTGTAACAGAATTGGATGAGTATTTATGGGAGTTGTTATTTAGTTTAACTTAGTTAAGTGAGTTAAACTCAGTTGTGCTAGTTGTAACTAAAGATACACTAGTGAAAGATGAGTGAATTAATTATTTAATTAATTCACAATTAGTGTCTTACTTGCAACTGAAGAAATACAACAGTTAACTACTTGCATGTCAAATCCAGTGGAGACCTAGTGGAGAGATAGGTGAAAGGGTGTGTTTGACTATTAGTTGCGACTATAGTGATGCATTCAATGCATCTACACACACATTAGAGTTTCCAATGAGGATTGTGCAGTACAGGAAAGGAAATATTGAATTCATTCAGGGATCTTCTTCAGCAGGGATTGCGCAATGGAGGCACACTATCAGGAGGTAGTAAATTGCTGCATGTGTGAACCAATTTTTGTATGACAGTGTGAGACGATTGTATATTGTACTGAGAGCTCTATGAGTTGAGCTTTGTATGAGATTGTTTCATGATTCCATGATATACATAATATATGATAGTTGGGGTTTTTAGCTTTAAGCTTTCCCAGTAAAACATCTTGTTATGTGCGATTGATTTTTCTTCATATGTTTGCAATTGGCGATTTAATTTCTACAAAAAATTAAGTAGAAGGATTATGTATTTAACAGTGGATTTAATTGTTAGATCAGGGGAGTCTGGTAATATACATGCATATTGTATAATTTATATATTGAAACCATACTAATTGATCAAATATATGAATTATAAAATGACTTTCATACATATGAAGGATTTTCATTTTATCATATATGTTTTTTTTTATATTTTGAAAATAAAATAACAGAAAATGCAATTGAAACACAACTTCTGGCTCCACCTGGGGATAGTGTTTTCTTCCATGAAACATTAAGAACCATAGATTAGTGCCTTCACTTCAAACATGGAGTCAAATATTTCTTAGTGGTATATGAACATTGAACAATCTTGTTATGTACAATGGTGACCGTTGAATTCTTAATGCTAGAAATAGTGTTTCAAGTACTGCCCATTTATAGGCAGTTGTAATGGCTCTCCATCTAGGTCCTCCAAAATGAATGTGTTATTTGACCTTGTCTCATAAATTATGTATGGACCATACCAGAGAGGGTCGAATTTACCATGCTTTCCTTTCTCTTCTCGTCTGGTGTCCCACCTCAGTACCAAATCTCCTACTTGAAAAATAACTTCTTTTGCTTTCCTATCAAATATAGACTTCATCTTCTCTTGATAAGTAATTAAGTTATCCCTAACTTTTTTTTTGTTTTCAGTTAACTCAATTACTTTGTTCAATCTTCTTATCAGAGCATTGGGTTCTTCTTGGGCTTCTTGAAGGAAAGAAATTGTTGGTTTAGCCAGCTGAGTAGGAAATAATGCTTGAGTTCCATAAACCAGTTCATAGGGAGACTTACCAGTAGATCTCCTAGTAGTAACTCGGATTTCCCAGAGAGAAAAATTCAACTTCATATACCAACCCTTCTGATTTTCAGTGATTTTATTCTTCAAGATTCTGACTAAATAATTGTTTGAAGACTCTACCAATCCATTCCCCTGGGGATGGTATGCTGTGGAATGTGATAACATGACATTATATGTTTGAAAAAAATTAATGAAACAAGCAGAGTTGAATACCTGGGCATTATTAGTCACAATTTTGATTGGACATCCAAATCTACTGAAATTTTTCTCCTCCAGAAACTTCATCACTACTTGGTCATTCGCCTTTTTGGTGGGGTTTGCTTCAACCCACTTTGTAAGGTAATATGTGGCAGTTAGAATCCACTTCAACTGTCCACTTGATGGTGGATTGATTTCTTCAATAAAATCCAATCCTCATTTCCTAAAAGGATCTTCAATGAATACTGGGATGAGAGGCAATAGAGAAATTTTTTACTTTTTAGCAAACAGCTAACACTTCTGATCATTCTGAAAACATCTACAAAAAAGGTTGGCCAATAGAAATCTGACTTGAGAATCTTATGGGCAGTGACCTTCTAGCTATAATGTCCTCCACACAACATTTCATGATATTCTTTCGTTACTTCGGTAGATTCTGTTTCAGTCAAACACAACAACAAAACACCAGCAGGATATTTATAGTATAATTTTCCTTCCACTATAATATATGTTTGAAATTTGAGCTTGAGAGCTCTGTATTTTTTTCTATTTAGTGAAGTTGGGCAAGAAATGAAACACAAGTAATGCACAATATCTTTATACCAATCAGAGCACAAGAATTTATATTGAATACCTGTCTTGGACTTGTTCTGGTCTTATTTATTGACAAATTCCTCTACTGGTGCCAACATTTTAATTCCTAGGGCTTGAAAATTTGTTTCTATTAACAACTTCACTAGACCCTGTCCTTTGACCAATTTAGTGGGCTTGATATCCAAATCATGTTCTTGGATTTTTGCTATCCATTTTACGCTTTTACCTTCAAGATAGCTCTGAACCAACACATATTTTACAATAGAATTAGGAACATAAGCCATTATTTGAGACTGTAACACGTATGTCCTGAAGGCCTTTAGTGCTTTGACCAAAGCATATACTTGTTTCTCAAAAATATTATATTTGAACTTAACATCCCTGAGAACTTTACTGAAAAATGCTACTGGCTACTCCTTATTATATTCATTTTTCTACAACAATACAACAATGATAGTGGTAGGGGATGCAAATGAGAATATTTGAAAGGTTTTCAGATAGTCTGGGCTGATCAGAGCCAGAGCTTCCTGCAATGCTTCCTATATTCTAGAAAACTCCTCTCTTGCTTCTTTATCCCATTTAACTTCTGCATTTTTCTTCAATATATCTGTTATGCTTATCACAATATCAACATAATTAGGTACAAATCTCCTTAGGAAGTTTGTTTTTCCCAAGAATACCTGGATATCTTTCTTGCTTCTGGGTAAATAAATCATCTAAATGGCTTCTACTCTTCTTGGATCAATATTTACTCCTTTATTTGAAACTATATGACCCAATAATTTACCTTCTTCTAAGGCGAATAAATACTTCTTGGGGTTTAAAGGCAGACCAAACTTCCTTCATTTTTGAAAATTCTTCTGCAAATGTTCCCAAGTGTTCATCATCTGACCTAGAGAAGATGGTTACATCATCTAGATATATAACCAAAAACTTGTCACCAACGAATGCTATATCCATGGCTCTCTGGAATGTTGCACTTGCATTCATAAGGCCAAACAGCATCCTTGCATACATGAAGGCGCCCCAGGGCATTGTGAAAGCAGTCTTCTTCTAATATTATTTCTCTACTTCTACCTGATCATACCTAGAGAATCCGTCAATCAAAGACAACCTGTAAGCTCCTGTCACTTTCTGTAATGCATAATCCATTTTCAGCAATGGATAATTATCCTTTAGGAATGCTCTGTTCAAGTTCATGAAGTCTACACACAACCTTATCTCTCCATTCTTCTTCCTTACAAGAACCAAATTTGAAACCCAATCTGAATATCTAAGAGGGACTATAAGTTTTACCTGCAGAAATTTCTTCACTTCCTTCTCAATTGGAGCTAGCAGCAATGGATTGATCTGTCTGAGTTTCTGTATGTGAGGTTTAATTCATTCCTTCAAAGGAATATTGTGTTGAATTATACTTGTGTCATATGTTTTTAAGTCTTCATACGCCCAGGCAGACACATCCATTGAAGAGATCAATGTACTTCTCTTTATAATCTTTTGGAACACCTTTGGATAATTTCACCATCTTTGGCTCTTGTTGGGTTCCCAAATTATAGTCTTCCATCTCTCCTTCTCGATGTATCTTCTTTGAATTGAGAGCAACATCATTGGAATCAAATAATCTTTCAAGAGGAACCAATCCCTTAGGAAGTACATTGTCTTTTAATTGGATAATCTTCTGCTCACCTATTAACTGCTTCAAACTTGTTATTTCTCCTTTCTGCTCTATCAGTTCTTCCTCTTGATCTATCTCAATATCTTCAAAAATTTCGACCATGGTCAAGAAGTGATTTATCTACTTGTCATCTTCAAACACCTTCCAATGCTTCACATTGTCAGGGATGGAAGACTTGTGTTTGATTTCAATCTCATACCTCAATATTGGATTTATAGGTGGCTTGAAGGTTCTAGCTGCTATTGCCGATGAATATGACAGCCTGTTCTCTTCCCTTGGAATAAATTGTAGATTAAAAGCTTCAAAATAGTTCTCAATCAAATCCCAAACTTCATTCCTATATGATCTCAACCTTGGATGCTTAGTTTGACATTTATTTTTAATCTGCTTTATAATTAATTCAGAATCACCAAAAACATACATATATTGAATTCCTATTTGTTTGGAAATTTGAAGACTTAGGATCAAAGCCTCATATTCAGCCACATTTTTTGTTGAATCAAATTCTAATTTAAAATAAAAATTCATAAGATTACCTTTTGGAGATATCAATAAGAATCCAACTCCTGTGCCATATTTTGAGTAGGCACCATCAAAATAACAATTCCAATCTTTTTTTGAATGCATCTCCTAATGTACAATTGCTGAAGAGAGCATATTTTTCTATGTCTTCAACAAATTCTGCATCCTCATGCAACAAAAAACGAGAAATATCTTCCTTTTCCTGATTGTAAATGGGGGAATTGCTTGCATCTTTCTTTGTCACGTAGTCTTCACAAATCTTGTTTCTCTATACCACCTTCATTCTTCCCCATTGAAAACAAGAATGATAGCATAAGTGAAGTCCAATTTCAAAACTCCTCCCAACTTTTCTCCCCAAGATCTTGACAAGAGCATTCCAAATCTGGTTGGAATATCAACAACCACTACATCCATCATAATAATCTTTGCTGGGATTTGAGCCAGAGACACTGCCTTGTCTTTGATGAGTCCAATACACTTCACCCTCTTAGAATAAAAAGAGTATAGGTCTCTGTAAGGTTTAGTGATCTGTAAATTCAATTCTTTCATAACAGACAACGGCATACGATTGTGAGAAGAACCTGAATCTAACATGCAATTGTGAAGGAGAAAATCATGAAGAAGTAATGAAATGTAAAACGAAGGAATAGAAGAATATACTTCTTCAACATGAGGACCAAAATTGACTACTAGTTTTCCTCTTGCAAATTTATAGTACCACCTATGTCCTCAATCTGTGAGAGATTAATGAATTCAGCAATTTCTTTTTTGTAACCTGGTTTTTTAGCTAATTCAAGGAGAGGTACCTGAATCTTGACCTTCTCTAGTTCCTTTGATAGATTGAAATCTTGAATCTGTTTGTCATTCTTCTCAGGTTCTTCTTCAATTCTTATAGGATTTGAGACTTGTTTAGGTACAGGAACTACCTTCTCCAAAATATTATTATCAACAGACTTGCTTTGGGAGGATTCATCTTGTTGCACTTCTGTTCTATTCACTGAATTGATAAGTTTTTTTCCTTTGTCTCCTTGTGCTACTGAGTTCTTTTGTGGTGGAGTCGCCATTGGAGAAGGAACATAATTCTATTGTTCACCTTCATCATCTTGTACCCTTGATATTTTTCTAGATCTCAAATCATATTTCTTATGAAACTCAGCTTGCATGAAATCTATAAATTTCTTACAATAATCATCCATCTCGTCCTGATCAAAAGACACCTCTGCCTCACCATATTCTTCTTCACATTCTTCATCTTCTTCCTCTTCTTCATTTTCTCTTATGTATATACTAGATATTTGATCTTTAGCCTCTTTCTGATCATCCTCTGCTAACTGTGCAGGTGCTGCTTCAATGTACAGTGGTGCTTGAACTTGGTCTTGGTCTCTTCTCTCCCTCTGCAAAATTTGTAGTGGTTGTTTTCTGAACCGAGGATTGAATCCTCCTCTATTTTTTTGTGCATCTCTTTGGGAGTTCTTACTCTCTAAATCCATCTTCACTAGCTTATTTGACATATTTTTTTATCACCTTTGTCATATTTTCAATTATTTGATCCTGTGGTGATTCTTCCTTTGGTTTTGCCTTACCTTGAACTGACTGCTTTTCTTTAACTTTTCCAGCTGCAGTCATGTTAGCCTCAATCTCTAATGCATCAGTTTGTATTTGTTCAAGGGTTGGGGCTCTTCTTTATCTCAATGTAAAAATGAAGTCAGCTTCAAAAGCCCTAGCAAAAACTACCTTTGCTCCAACACAGGAGGGAGGGGGGCTTCATTTCTACATGTAAACTATTATACAATTTGTTAAATCTCTTTACAAACTCATAAATTTTTTCATCAGGAATTTTTTTTAATTACATTGAACACTGTGAACGAGTAACCATGATCTCTATTTTCTCCCTATCTCTGAGTAAATTGAGTTTCTAGCACATCCCAGTTATTTATCGAAGAATCTGGTAAACCTTTGAACCAGTTTCTAAATTCTTTGTTTAGAGCTGCACAAAAAGTCTCATCACAACATCCAAATGTTCAATATTCAAATTCTTTGAAAAAGTGCAGAACAAAGGTAAATGTTGTTCTGCAATTACTACATCTTCTCCACTGAAACGAGGAAGTAATTTGAGGTATTCTTGAGGCATAACATTTGTTGGTTGTGGAATATTTAAAGGCGCATACCTATTCATTAAGAATGTTGGTGCTACCATATTGACACCTTGGTTAACTGCTTCTTGAGTGGTTGAGATTGAAGAACATGTTGTGAAAGTGAATGAAGGCGGTGAGAAGGTTGATATTGGAGTGGGTTGATAAGCGATGGAAAAAGAACCAACAGTTATGTTTGTTTTAGCTTATGTGAAGGTAAAAGAAACAGACTCAAAAGAATGTTCTTCTAACTTGGGTTCTTGAAAATGAGTGGGTGTGGAAGGAGAATCTTGTTCCAAGAAAAGGATTTCCTTGGAAATACCTTAAAATAAGGGATTATGAGAATTGTTTCCAGGAGCAGACAATGTAGGCTCAGGTGTTGAAGGGGTTTTTGGTCTCTGAACTCTTTTAGAAACTAATTTTTTTGGATCTGACAAAGTAGGAACTTTCTGTTGCGAGGTATCAGACCTCGTGTGTGGCCTTTTGAAAGCCAGAAAAAGAATATACATAGCCGAATATTTACTCCTCAGTGAAAAACCAGAGGAAATAGAAAGAAAAACCAAGGAAATGAACTTTGCTTCTTTGCTCCTCGGCAACGACGCCAAAAAATGTTGTATCTCAAGAAACAATCCCTTGGCTGTGATAGGGAATCAATGCTCAAGACATTTTAAAAATATATGTCACAATTTTAAGATATCAGATGGTCTTTGTTAAGCACCTTTGGAAATTAATTATTTATAACCCTCAATGATCTGACATAATGAAAAATTTCACAATGCCATTATCTGCTGATATTACTTGAAATGGAAGGAATAAAATGGAATGGAAACTTAAAATGATATGGTGGATAACAAAATCTATCACTTTAAATCTCAGAAATAACTTTATAGAGAGAAAATAGTTGGTGTGAAGGAGCACACATAAAGGACATTTAACTCTTACTTACAAACTATAAAAAGAGACCTGTAGCTACATTACTTCACCTCATTCACAAAAGAATAAACATATGATGAAACTGGAAAAACGCATCAACATCAATAGGTGCAAGAAACTTTATCCTTTTTCATTAATTTTCAGAAAATTCAGTACAAAATTTATGGTCTCCCAGATTTCCAAATCTCAGAACCTTCCTCTTTCTTTTTCATTACTTTAAATACAATGCAAAGAAGTTGTAACTGCTGAAAATTACATGTAACAGTTTTAACTACGAAAACTGCATAAACTACCTATTACATGGTAAGTTAACAACTTCATTACAATATGTATCTTCCTTTTAAAAATATAACTAAAACTAAAGCTTTAATCTATCTGTTGAATCAGGACTGGATTGGTTTCCACTGTACTCTCCAAATTTTCTGTCGTGTCCTTTTGTGACGCTGAGGTGTCACCAGGTGGATTAGTCATCCATGCTCTGCACTTCTTCCATAGCTCGATGCTAGTTTTAGGAGAATTGATCAATTTATGATATTCTAGCCTAAAAGTTGTGATCCTGCTAAAAGTAGAACGTTCTGTGAACAATGTTTTAACCATCCAAAGAAATTGAAAATGCCTCTGCAAGAAATTAACAAGTGTGGCTCCTTTCAGGGTAGCGGTCTTCTCATGGGTATTATCCATTTTACTCTTCGCTAGCACTAACAATGGCTCATAGGAATCCCATGATAAAAGACTACCTTTGAGATCCCAGCATGAAGGCAATCCTGCTCTGGCCCTTTTTTTGAATACGTTGTCAAACCTGGTTATAACCTGCTTAATCTCTGCCAACTTCTTCTCTGCTAACTTCCTGCAAGCATTCTTGACAATCAATTTATTAATCTCTAAGACACAAAATGTCCTATCTTTAATTTCATTTTCCTCCAACTCTTGGTCTATTTTAACATTGATGAAATCAATGAATTTATTTGCCCACAAGGCTCTATTAAGAGTCTTTTGTTTATATGCCATAACCTTTTCTTCTAAGTCTCTGATAATATTATTTTCTTCTGATACTATTATCAGAGACTCCCAAACTGTTCTCATGGCTTCAATGATTTCATTCCATAAAATTTATTTTGCTTGGATTAGAGTTATATTCCCTTTAAATCTTTCCTGTAAACTCTTGATCTCACTATTGGCTATTTGACAATCTGATATGTATTTACTAATTTATCCTTCTTGAGCATGCATTATCTTAGTCACTGCCTCCAAGGCGCTTTGAGCCTTCTTGAGATCCCTTTATGCCATATTCAACTTTGTACTCAACTGAGATAATCTTGTTGTTAGGTCATCAGTTCCTGATGGCATGACTATGGTACAAGAATGAGAATCAATCTGAGTTTGCAAGTTATGGACAAACTCTTTTAACTTAGATATTTCCTCTTCTTTTTATGACAATTGCTATAAAATATGTTCTTTCTCATTCTCAACCTCTACTACCTCTACTGCCATTGAGTGTTCTCCAGTGGGCGGCTTTAGTTTCTTTTTCAGCACATTTATCTCTGATTCAACACTCTGTAACAATTTCTGTACATCAGACTTGTCATTAGGATTTACTCCAATTTTCACAATAATATTTTTTGGTTCTTCGTTCTGATTTGACAGAGTCCTAGAATTAGCTTTTTCCAATTTCAACTGCTTGAACACTTTTCCTAGCATCTGTTCTGCCTTTTGGGATGCTGAACTAGACTTGGTTAAATCATTAATAATCAGTTGCCCTGTCTACATATGTAAATTAAATTTATCAGACAAAGGAATTTTCTTTACATGAACAGTCTTAAAACTACTTGATGACCCTACTATCATTTCAGATGGGTGAGAAAAAGAAAATTTAAAGTGATCTTTTTCTAAGTCCATAGTAGTAAACAGTCTAGTTTGGTCTAAAGTAATATGATATTCTACTTATGCTTCCATACTAGCTTTCATCTTTTGATTCGTCTCCGTAATCTGAGAAAAATCATGCTTGATCAAAGGGATTTGATCTTGAACATCTCCATGTCTTGTAGGTGAAGTTGATACATTTTGTTCATCTCCTAACTGAAGGAGGAAACCAAGCTGAGTGTTTGGTATTTCCTCAGTCAGTCTTGCCCTCTTCTCGGCTCTCTATTCCTCATCTTCAGAATCAACAACTGCTTCTTTACTTCTTTTATCCAATTTCTCTGAGATGGCAGGGGTCTGTATGCTGGAACTAATAGAATTTGCAAAAATTTTGCTAGCCAATTTTTCAAGTTCAGGCTTATTATCATGAATGAAAGCAGAGTAGCCATTTTCAACCCTTCTGTTAGAAATCACCTTGTGGGGGTCATATGCCCATTTCTCACCTAACAATAAGTGCATATCTTCCAACATCCTACTTGCCTCATATTTCATACAAATGGACCCACAGACATAGGCAATTTAAACAAATGACCCTTCTTCATAGGAACAAAATGAACTTGATCTACGTTCAAACTTTGTCTAATGAATTCCAATGAAAACAACCTCACAGAAACAAAATTTGGCACTTTATAAGGTTCTACTCCTGCTCCATATAACCTAATCTCTGAATAATCCTCATATACAAACCAATCCCCAAATTTACATGCATTACTTAACTGGAGACACTCGTGAGCTTTGGGCAGGAAACAAGGAGGAGGAACACCATTTAAAACCCTATAAGAAACTGGCATAAAAGATGTAGCAAAATCAAATATCTGTCTCTTATCTGGTTCATTTCTTACTATATTAGTCCCGAAAACTATTGATTGCCTTTTATTATTTACATCCCTTATATTCAATCCCAAATATAAAAATTCCTCTACATTTTTATACAGAAATAGATAAGTGATAAGTGAGGAGAACCTGAAGGACCCGGTGAGGGATAAGCTCATGAGCTGAGTATCAACAACCTCTTGCCAGTAAGAGGGAATATCCAACACTGCTTTATACTACATCATCATGGCAAAAATCCTAACACTAACCTGTCAACTTGAGAGGAATCTTCTTTTTTGAGGATCTTTGACAAAAATTGTAACACTGGCCTGACCTCTGCATCAAAATTATCTAATCGGAATTCTTTATCATCTGCTGCAAATTGCTCCAAATTCGGCTTCAAGAAGGAGATGACATGGTTAAATTATTGTCCTGCAAGGTTATCATAGAATGCTACCAATGAATCATCAGTGAATTGAACATAAGACTCAGACTCAGGATAACACAGGGCTTGGTGAATTAATTGGGTTGAAACCTAAGAACTTTTCACCTAAGCAATTCATCACAAATAATTTATCAAGATACAGAGAAGACACTAACCAATGCACAAAATTGGGAAAAATATATGTTTTGGGGATGCATGTAGAGAGAACACCAGAATTAGCCATAGCTGAATAGATGGGAGAATTTTTCTCATTCAAGATAACCTGTTGGTAAAAGGGTAAATTTTCAATGGTGCAAATGGTGTCCCAAATATGTTGCTCAATATCCATGAGAGGGATGTGGCTTGAAGAACCAGACAAGGAATATTGCTTAGCCATGGAATGATATAGGGTGGCAGACAATGGTATGTGGAAATAAGAAAATGAAACGACCAAAAAGACCTCGTGGATGACTGAGAATCAGAGACTGATATACAAAAGAAAGACTCGAATCCTTTAAATAATTGGCATGGAGTTCAAACATTAAGGTTGAATTAATGCTCAAACGGAAAAATAACGGTACAAATGACAATGACAAGTGAGTTTTTGCCAAATTGATGCTTACATCATTGTGAGAACGCTCGGGGGTACAAAGCTTTCGGTGGAGTGTTGCCCTCGCAGTGAACGAGAGCCGTCAATTCTCAATCTGCAATTGGTCAGCAGGGTGAACTATGAAGGCACCTCTCTGGCTAACCTGTAGGTTGTTTGTGCCCGCGGGTTCCCACTGATCTTCATCAAATGGAACATGCTTCAATCCCGCTCGCCAACTCGCACGAGCATTATTTGGAACCCTCGGTCTCACCTTCACATGCTTCAAAACCATATTAATTGATCAAATACATGAATTATAAAATGACTTTCATACATATGAAGGATTTTCATTTTATCATATATGTTTTTTTTTGTATTTTAAAAATAAAATAACATAAAATGCAAATGAGCCACAACATTTGGCTCCACCTGGGGATAGTGTTTTTTGGCACGAAACACTAAGAACCGCAGATTAGTGCATTCACTTCGGGCATGGAGTCAAATATTTCTTGGTGGTATATGAACAATGAACAAGCTTGGTATGTACAATGGTGATCGTTGAATTCTTAATGCTGGAAATAGTGTTTCAAATACTACCCATTTATAGGCATTTGTGCTGGCTCTCCATCTAGGTCCTCCAAAATGAATGTGTTATTTGAACTTGTCTCAGAAATTCTGTATGGACCATACCAGAGAGGGTCGAATTTACCATGCTTTCCTTTCTCTTCTCGTCTAGTGTCCCACCTCAGTACCAAATCTCTTGCTTGAAAAAGAAATTCTTTTTCTTTCCTATCAAATATAGACTTCATCTTCTCTTGATAAGTAATTAAGTTATCCCTAACTTTGTTTCTATTTTCACTTAACTCAATTACTTTGTTCAATCTTCTTATTAGAGCATTGGGTTCTTCTTGGGCTTCTTGAAGGAAAGAAATTACTGGTTTAGCCAGCTGAGTAGGAAATAATGCTTGAGTTCCATAAACCAGTTCATAGGGAGACTTACCAGTAGATCTCCTAGTAGTAACTTAGACTGCCCATAGAGTAAACTTCAAATTCATATCCCAATCCTTTTGATTTTCATTGATTGTCTTCTTTAAGATTCTGACTAAAGTCTTGTTTGAAGACTCTTCCAATCCATTCCCCTGGGGATGGTATGCTGTGGAATGTGATAACATGACATTATATGCTTGAAAGAAATTAATGAAACAAACAGAGCTGAATACCTGAGTATTATCAGTCACAATTTTGACTGGACATCCAAATCTACTGAAAATGTTCTCCTCTAGGAACTTCATCACTACTTGGTCATTCACCTTTTTGGTGGGATTGCTTCAACCCACTGTGTAAATTAATCTGTGTCAGTTAGAATCCACTTAAACTATCCACTTGATGGTGGATTGATTTCTCCAATAAAATCCAATCCCTATTTCCTAAAAGGCTCTTCAATGGATACTGGGATGAGAGGCAATGGAACAAGTTTTTTCTTTTTAGCAAACAACTAGCACTTCTGACCACTTCTGATCATTCTGAAAACATCTGCAAACAAGGTTGGCCAATAGAAGCCTGACTTGAGAATATTATGAGCATTGAAATTCCAGCTATAATTTCCTCTGCACAGACTTTCATGATATTCTTTGGTAACTTCAGTAGATTATGTTTCAGTCAAACATAACAACAAAATACCAGTAGGATCTTTCCATTATAATTTTCCTTCCACTATGACATATGGTTGAGATTTGAGCTTGAGAGCTCTGTATTTTTTTATATTTAGTGAAGTTGGGCAAGAAAAGAAACACAAGTAATGCACAATATCTTTATACCAATCAGAGCACAAGAATTTATATTGAATACATGTCTTGGACTTGTTCTGGTCTTCTTTATTGACAAATTCCTCTACTGGTGCCAACATTTTAATTCCCAGGGCTTGAAAATTTGTTTCTTTTAAAAACTTCGCTAGACCCTGTCCTTTGACCAATTTAGTGGGCTTGATATCCAAATCATATTCTAGGATTTTTTCTATCCATTTTCCCCTTTTACCTTCAACATCGCTCTGAACCAACACGTCTTTTACAACAAAATTAGGAACATAAGCTATTATTTGAAACTGTAACACATATGTCTTGAAGGCCTTCAGTGATTTGACCAAAGAATATACTTGTTTCTCCAAAATATTATATTTGAGCTCAGTAGCCTTGAGAAATTTACTGAAAAATGCTACTGGTTGCTCCTTATTATCTTCATTTTGCTGCAGCAATACAACAATGATAGTGGTAGGGGATGAAAATGAGAATATTTGAAAGGCTTTCAGATAGTCTAGGCTGATCAGAACTGGAGCTTCCTACAATTCTTCCTTAATTCTAGCAAATGCCTCTCTTGCTTCTTTATCCCATTTCACTTCTGCATTTTTCTTCAACATATATGTTATGCTTCTCACAATCTCAGCATAATTAGGTACAAATCTCCTTAGGAAGTTTATTTTTCCCAAGAATATCTGGATATCCTTCTTGCTTATGGGTAGAGAAATCATTTGAATGGCTTCTACTCTTGCTGGATCAATATTTACTCCTTTATTTGAAACTATATGACCCAATAATTTACCTTATTTTAAGGCAAATAATGACTTCTTGGGTTTAAAGACAGACCAAACTTCCTGCATTTTTGAAAAGTCTTCTGCAAATGTTTCAAGTATTCATCATCTAACCTAGAGAATACAGTTACATCATCTAGATATATAACCACAAGAGAATGATATATCCATGGCTCTCTGGAATGTTGCACCTACATTCATAAGGCCAAATAGCATCCTTGCATACATGAAGGTGCCTTGGGGCATTGTGAAAGCAGTCTTCTTCTGATCTTCTTTCTCTACTGCTACCTGATTATACCCAGAGAATCCGTCGATCATAGACAACCTATAAGATCTCGTCACTTTTTGTAATACATAATCCATTTTCGGCAATGGATAATTATCCTTTAGGGATGCTCTGTTCAAGTTCCCGAAGTCTACACACAACCTTATCTCTCCATTCTTCTTCCTTACAGGAACCAGATTTGAAACCCAATCTGAATATATGAGAAGGACTATAATTTTTTCCTGCAGCAATTTATTCACTTCCTTCTCAATTACAGCTAGCAATAATGGATTGATCTGTTTGAGTTTCTGTCTGTGAGGTTTAATTCCTTCCTTCAATGGAATTTTGTGCTGAATTATACATTTTCATATGTTTTTAAGTCTTCATACGTCCAAGAAAACACATCCATATACTTCTTCAAGAGATCAATGTACTTCTCTTTATAATCTTTCAGAACACCTTTGGATAATTTCACCGTCTTTGGCTCTTGTTGGGTTCCCAAATTACAGTATTCCATCTCTCCTTCTCGATGTATCTTATTTGAATTCAAAGAAACATCATTGGAATCATATAATCTTTCAAGAGGAACCAACCCCTTAGGAAGTACATTGTCTTTTAATTGGATAATCTTCTGCTCACCTATTGACTGCTTCAAACTTCTTATTTCTCCTTTCTGCTCTATCAGTTCTTCCTCTTGATCTATCTCAACACCTTCAAAACTTTTGATCATGGTCAAGAAGTGATTTGTCTGCTCATCATCTTCAAAGACCTTCCAATGCTTCACATTTTCATGGATGGAATACTTGTGTCTGATTTCAATATCACACCTCAATCTTGGATTTATAGGTGGCTTGAAGGTGCTAGCTATTACTGCCAATGAATCTAACAACCTGTTCTCTTCCCTTGGAATAAACTGTAGATTAAAAGCTTCAAAATAGTTCTCAATCAAATCCCAAACTTCGTTCCTATATGATCTCAACCGTAGTCTGACATTGATTTTTAATATGCTTTATAATTAATTCAGAATCACCAAAGACAAACATATATTGAATTTGCATTTGTTTAGAAATTTGAAGACTTAAGATCAAAGCCTCATATTCAGCCACATTTTTTGTTGAATCAAATTCTAACTTAAAATAAAAATTCATAAGATTACCTTATGGAGATATCAATAATAATCTAGCTCCTATGCCATATTTTGAGTAGGCACCATCAAATTAACATTTCCAAACATTTTTTGAATACATCTCCTTATGTACAATTGTTGAAGAGAGCTTCTTTTCTATGTCTTCAACAAATTCTGCATCCTCATGTAGCAAAAAACAAGAAAGATCTTCCTTTTCCTGATTGTAAATGGGGGAATTTCCTACATCTTTCTTTATGGTAGTCTTCACAAATCTTGTTTCTCTATACAAACTTAGTTCTTCCCCATTGAAAACAGGAATGATAACATATGTGACCATTCCAAATCTGGCTGGAATATCAACAACCACTACATCCATCATAATACTCTTTATTGGGATTTGAGCCATAGACATTACCATGTCTTTGATGAGTCCAATACACTTCACCCTCTTAGAATCAAAAGAGTACAAGTCTCTATAAGGTTTAGTGATCTATAAATTCAATTCTTTCACAACAGAAAATGGCATAAGGTTGTGAGAAGCACCTGAATCTAACATGCAATTGTGAAGGAGAAAATCATGAAGAAGTAATGAAATGTAAAACGAAGGAACATAAGAATATACTTCTTTAACATGAGGACCAAAAGTGACTACTGGTTTTTCCTCTTGCAAATTTACAGTGTCACCTATGTCCTCAATCTATGAGAGATTAATGAATTTAACAATTTCTTTTTTGTAACCTAGTGTTTTAGATAATTCAAGGAGAGGTACCTGAATCATGACCTTCTGCAGTTCCTTTGATAGAATAAAAGCTTGAATTTGCTTGACATTCTTCTTAGGTTCTTCTTCAATTCTTCTAGGACTTGAGACCTGTTCAAGTACAAGAACTACCTTCTCTAAAATATTATTATCAACAGACTTGCTTTGGGAGGATTCAGCTTGTTTCACTTCTATTCTATTCACTGAATTGACAACATGTTTTCCTCTGTCTGCTTGTGCTACTAAGTTGTTCTGTGGTGGAGTTGCCATTGGAGAAGGAGAAAAATCTTGTTGTTCACCTTCATCATCTTGTACCCTTGATCTTTTTCTAGATCTCAAATAATATTTCTTATGCAACTCAACTTGCATGAAATCTGTAAATTTCTTACAATAATCATCCATCTCATCCTGATCAAAAGACACCTCTGCCTCAAAATATTCTTCTTCACATTCTTCATCTTCTTCATCTTCTTCATTTTATCTTATGTATATAGCAGATATTTTATCTTCAGACTCTTTTTGATCATCCTCTGATGACTGTGTAGGTGTTGCTTCAATGTATAGTGGTGCTTGAACTTGGTCTTGATCTCTTCTCTCCCTCTGCAAAATTTGCAGTGATTGTTTTCTGAATGGAGGATTGAATCCTTCTTTGTTTTGTTGTGAAGGTATTTGGGAGTTCTTACTCTCTAACTCCATCTTCAATAGCTTGTTTGAAAATTTTTTGATCACCTTCATGATATCATCAATTATTTTCTCTTGTGGTGATTCTTCCTTTGCTTTTCCCTTATCTTGAACTGAATGATTTTCTTTAATTTTTCCAGCTGAAATCATGTTAGCCTCAATCGCCAATGAATCAATATTTATTTATTCAAGGTTTGGGGCTCTTCTTTCTCTCAATGTAAAACTAAAGTCAGCTTCAAAAGCCCCAGCAAAAAATACCTTTTCTCCAACAAGGGGGGGGGGGTGGGGTGGGGGGGGGGGGGGGGGCTTCATTTCTATAGGTAAACTATTATACAATTTGTTAAATCTCTTTACAAACCCAGAAATGTTTTCATCGGGGTTTATTTTAATTGCATTGAACTCTGTCAATGAGTAACCATGATCTCTCTTTTCTCCCCATCTCTAAGTAAATTGATTTTCCAACTCATCCCAGTTATTTATCGAAGCATCTGGTAAAATTTTGAACCATTTTCTAGCTTCTCCGTTTAGAGACTCCACAAAAGTCTCATCACAACATCCAAATGTTCAAAATTTAAATTCTTTGTAAAAGTGCAGAACAGAGGTAAATTTTCTTATGCAGTTACTTCATCTTCTCCACTGAAATGAGGAAGTAATTTGAGGTATTCTTGAGGCATAACATTCATTGGTTGTGGAATATTTAAAGGTGCATATCTATTCATTAAGTGTAGAAATTATATGCACTAAGCATGCATATGTCCAAGATCCACTTGATCTCACACTATTTAACTTTATGAAAGATACCGAATCTATTCCACTTGTTAATCTTTTGCGGAAAATTTAATTGCACACACATGTGAAGCATAAACAAAAATTATCAATCGCGCATAACACAGTTTTTAACTGGGAAAGCCTGAAACTGAAAACCCCAAATATATATTAGGTAACATGGAGATCATATGAAAATATTATAGAAACATACAAAGCTTATCACAAGCTCTCAGTACAGTACAATCATCATACACTAATTAGACCTAATCTTGCAAATCCATGCACCGATCTTTGCCACCTGCTAGCTTGCCTCCACTACTCAATCCCTGCTGAAGAATGGCTCTGAATGAATTTGAATTACTCTTGGATTGACTTCGCAATCCTCATTGGCACCTCCATTGAGTGTTTGATGCAATCAATGCATCACTAATAGTCACAACAGATAGTCTATCTTGCCCTTTCACCTATCTCTCCACTGGTCTCCACTGAAACTGCCATGCACTGTAGTTAAATGATGTATTGTTCAGTTTATTAATAAGTTATTATTTATGAATGAATTAATTAATTAATTCACTCCACTCTCACTAGTGTATCAATTAGTTATACTAGATACAACTAGCTCAACTGAGTTAAACTAAATACAACTCCATAACCACTTCTTCCAACTGTGTCATAACTCTGCCACTTGAGTTCTAACTGAGTCCTCCATGCAATAGCTCTAGTAAACCCTCAGGAATAGCGTAATTAATTCTGTCAGCTGTTGTGCCACATCTGTGCATTGAACTGAAGTGATCCAAGATAATAAGTTTTTGTTTAGAGTCTGATTATTATTAAGAGCTAATAATAATCGACATGCATCTATTTTTAGATTGACGATCTATAAATAGACTTCGCCCAATATTCTAAAAATAGAATTTCATCTATTTTTCCAACTTGATCAACCATCCACAAATAGCATCCCGCAACTTCTGAAATATGATCGACATGTCTAAAAATAGACATAGTCTAAAAATAGACTCAAGCACCAAAAATAGCCTGTGGGCCCACTTAGTGAAGGCGACTCTTTTCACTAAGCTCATCATCTTGTTGAATCTCAACATTAAGAAAGTTGGTGCTTCCATATTGACACCTTGGTTAACTTCTCTTTGAGTGGTTGAGGTTGATGAACTTGCTATGAAAGTGAATGAAGGCAGTGAGAAGGTTGATGTGGGAGTGGGTTGATAAACGATGGCAGAAGAACCAATAGTTATATTTGGTTGAGCTTGTTTGAAGGTAAAAGAAACAGACTCGTAAGAATGTTCTTCTAACTTGGGTTCTTGAAAATGAGTGGGTGTGGAAGGAGAATCTTGTTCCAAGAAAATGAGTTCCTTGGAAATACCCTCAAATAAGGGATTATGAGAACAACTTCCAAGAGCAGACAATGTAGGCTCAAGTGTTGAAGGGGTTTTTGGTCTCTGAACTCTTTTAGAATACAATTTTTCTGGATCTGAAAAATTAGGAACTTTTTGCTACGAGGTATTTGACCTTGTGTGTGGCCTTTTGAAAGCCAGAATTTTGAAAAGAATATACACAACCAAATATTTCCTCCTCACTGAAGAACCAGAGGAAATAGAAAGAAAACCCAGGGAAATGAACTTCGCTTCTTTGCTCCACGGCAACGGTGCCAAAAATTTTGTATCTCAAGAAACAATCCCTTGGCTATGATAAGGAATCTGTACATAAGACATTTTTAAAATATATGTCACTATTTTAAGATATCAGATGGTCTTTGTTAAGCATCTTTGGAAATTAATTATTTATAACCCTCAATGATCTGATATAATGAAAAATTTCACAATGCCATTATCTGGAGATATTACTTGAAATGGAAGGAAGAAAATGGAATGGAAACTTAAAATGATATGCCAGATAACAGAATATATCACTTTAAATCTCAGAAAGACCTTTATAGAGAGAAAATAGTTGGAGTGAAGGAGCGCAAATTAAGGACATTTAACTCTTACTTAAAAACTGTAAAAAGAGACACGCAGCTACATTACTTCACCTCATTCATAGAAGAATAAACATATGATGAAACTGGAAAAACGCATCAACATCAACAAGTGAAAGAAACTTGATCCTTTTTCATTAATTTTCAGAAAATTCAGTATAAAATTTATGGTCTCCGAGAGGTCCAAAACTCTGAACCCTCCTTTTTATTTTTCATTACTTTAAATACAATGCAAAGTAGTTGTAACTGATGAAAACTACTTGTAACTGTTTTAACTATGAAAACTGCATAAACTACTTATTACATGGAAAGTTAACAACTTCATTACAATATAGATATTTCTTTTAAAAAGATAACTAAAACTAAAGCTTTAATCTATCTGTTGAATTAGGACTGGATTAGCTGCCACTGTACTCTCCAGATTTTCTGTCGTGTCCTTTTGTGACACTGAGGTGTCACCAGGCGGATCAGTCATCCAAGCTTCGCACTTCTTCCATACCTCAATGCTATTTTTAGGAGAATTGATCAATTTACAATATTCTAGCCTGAAAGTTGTGATCCCGCTGAAAGTAGAATGTTATGTGAACAATTTTTTAACCATCCAAAGCAACTAAAAATGCCTCTACAAGAAATTAACAATTTTGGCTCCTTTCAGGGTAGCGGTATTCTCATGGGTATTATCCATTTTACTCTTCGTTATCACTAACTGTGGCTCATAGGAATCCCATGATAAAAGACTGCCTTTGAGATCCCATCATGAAGGCAATGATCTTGCTCTGGCCCTTTTGTCGAATACGTTGTCAAACCTGGTTACAACCTGCTTAATCTTTGCCAACTTCTTCTCTACTCACTTCCTGCAAGCGTTATTTACAATCAATTTATTAATCTCTAGGACACAAAATGTTCTATATTTTATTTCATTTGCCTCCTACTCTTGGTATGTGTTTAGCATTGATGAAATCAATGAACTTCTTTGCCCATGGGGCTCTGTTAAGAGTCTTTTTTTTATCTACCATTGCCTTTTCTTCTAAGTCTCTGATAATATTCTTTTCTTCTGATACTATTATTAGAGACTCCCAAACTGTTCTCATTGCTCCAATGATTTCATTCTATACAATGTATTTTGCTTGGTTCAGAGTTATATTCTCTTTCAATTTTTCCTTCAAACTCTTGATCTCACTATTGGCTATCTGACAATCTGATCTGTATTTACAATTTCTCCTTCTTGTGCCTGCATTATCTTAGTCACTGCCTCCAAGTCTCTTTGAGCCTTCTTGAGATCCCTTTCTTCCATCTTCAACTCTGTACTCAACTGAGATAATCTTGCTGCTAGGTCATTAGTTCCTGATGGCTTGACTATGGTACAAGAATGAGAATCAATCTGAGTTTTCAAGTTATGAACAGACTCATTTAACTTAGAGATTTCCTCTTATTTTTGTAACAATTGCTGTAAAAGATGTTCTTTCTCATTCTCAACCTCTGCTACCTCTGCTTCCATTGAGTATTCTCCAGTGGGCAGCTTTAGTTTCTTTTTCAACACATTTATCTCTGATTCAACACTCTGTAACAATTTCTGTACAACAGACTTGTCATTAGGATTTACTCCAATTTTCACAATAATATTTTTCAATTCTTCGTTCTGAGTTGACAGAGCCCTAGAATTGGCCTTTTCCAATTTCAACTGCTTGATCACTTTTTTTAGCATTGGTTCTGCCTTTTGAGCTACTGCACTGGACTTGGTTAAATCATTAAAAATAAATTTCCTTGTATGCATATGTAAATTAACTTTATCAGGAAAAGGAATTTTCTTTACATCAATAGTCTTAAAACTACTTGATGACCCTACTGTCATTTCAGATGGGTGAGAAAAAGCAATTTTAAATTGATATTTTTCTAAGCCCATAGCAGTAAATAGTCTAGTTTGGTCTGAAGTAATCTGATATTCTGCTTGTGCTTCCATACTAGCTTTCATCTTTTGATTCCTCTCTGCAATCTGAGAAAAAAACTACTTGATCAAAGGGATTTGATCTTGAACATCTCCATGTCTTGTAGGCGAAGCTGTTACATTCTATTCATCTCCTAACTGAAGGAGGAAAACAGGCCGAGTGTTTGGTATTTCCTCAGTTAGTCTTGCCCTCTTCTTGGCTCTCTATTCCTCATCTTCAGAATCAACAGCTGCTTATTTACTCCTTTTTCCCAATTTCTCTAATATGACAGGGGTCTGTATGCTGGAATTAACAGAATCTGCAAAACTTTTGTTAGACAATTTTTCAAGTTCAAGCTTATTATCATGAATGAAAGCAGAGTAGCCATTTTCAACCCTTCTGTTAGAAATCACCTTGTGGGGGTAATAGGCCCATTTATCACCTAACAATAAGTGCATATCTTCCAACATCCTACTTGCCTCATATTTACTACAAATGGACCCACAGACATAGGAAATTTAAACAAATGACCCTTCTTCATAGGAACAAAATGAACTTGATCTACGTTAAAACTTTGTCTAATGAATTCCAATGAAAACAACCTCATAGGAACAAAATTTGGCAGTCTATAAGGTTCTACTCCTGCTCCATATAACCTAATCTCTGAATAATCCTCATATACAAACCAATCCCCAAATTTGCAAGCATTACTTAATTGGAGACACTCCTGAAATTTGGGCAGGAAACAAGGAGGAGAAACACCATTTAAAACCTTATAAGCAACTGGCATAAAAGATGTAGCAAAATCAAATATCCCTCTCTCACCTAGTTCATTTCTTACTATATCAGTCCATAAAACTACTGATTTCCTTTTTCTTATTTAAATCCCTTATATTTAATCCCAAATAGAAAAATTCCTCTACATTTTGATACAGAAATAGATAAGTGATAAGTGAGGGGAACCTAAAGGACCCAGTGAGGGATAAGCTCATGAGATGAGTATTAACAGCCGCTAGTAAGAGGGAATATCCAACACTGCTTTAGACTACATCATCATGGCAAACAATCCCAACACTGACATGTCAACTTGAGAGGAATCTTCTTTTCCGAGAATCTTTGACAAAAATTGTAACATTGGCTTGACCTTTGGATCAAAATTCTCTAATCGGAATTCTTTATCATCTGCTGCAAATTGCTCCAAATTTGGCTTCAAGAAGGAGATGACCTAGTTAAATTCTTGTCCTGCAAGGTTATCATAGAATGCTACCAATGAATCATCAGTGAATTGAACATAAGACTCGAACTCAAGATAACACAGGGCTTGGAAAATTAATTGGGCTAAAACCTGAAGAACATTTTCACCTAAGCAATTCATCACAAATCATTTACTAGGATACAACGTAGACACTAACCAATGCACAAACTCGGGAAAAATATATGTTTTGGGGATTCATGCAGAGAGAACACCAGAATTAGCCATAGCTGAATAGATGGGAGAATTTTTCTCATTCAAGGTAACTTGCTGGTAAAAGGCTAAATGTTCAATGGTGCAGATGGTGTTCTGAATATCTTGCTCAATATCCACGAGAGGGATGTGGCTTGAAGAACCGGACAAGGAAGATTTCTTATCCATGGAATGATGCAGGGTGGCGGACAATGGTATGTGGAAATACGAAACTGAGACTACCAGAATGACCTCGTGGATGACTGAGAATCAGAGACTGATAAAAAAAATAAAGACTCGAACCCTTTAAATAAGTGGCGTGGAGTTCAAACATTAAGGTTGAATTAATGCTCAAACGGACAAATAACAGTACAAATGAAAATGATAGGTGAGTTTTTTCCAAATGGATGCTTATGTCATTACGTGAGCACTCGGGGGTACGAAGCTTTCGGCGGAGTGCTACCCCCACAGTGAACGAGAGTCGTTGATTCTCAATCTATAATTGGTCAGTGGGGTCAACTGCGAAGGCACCTCTTTGGCTAAATTGCAGGTTCCCACTGATCTTCATCAAATGGAACATGCTTCAATCTCGCTCGCCAACTCGCACGAGAATTATTTGGAACCCTCGGTCCCACCTTCACATGCTTCGAAACCATATTAATTGATCAAATATATGAATTATAAAATGACTTTCATATATGATTTTTTTGTATTTTGAAAATAAAATAATAGAAAATGCAAATGAGCCACAACAGAGAGGATAGACATTTGGGGAAGCCTCAAAATCTTGTTGGGATTCTACTCAAGATAAAATTTACAGTAAAATTCCTCCTCTTTTCTGCAGGGAAGACTAGATTTCTAGGAACAAAACAATATTCAAAGATTGAGCTTCATGCCCTGCCGTCATTACATCAGAATATTCTACCATATATAATTTAATGCCTTCTAAGGATCCAACCACAATCCCTCACGAGATTGTAGTGGAGGAAATAAATCAACAAATCCCTTAGGGTTATTTTGATGGAGCATCTGAGGAGCATGAGATTTGTGGAAGAGGGATAATTTTGCATCTCAACAACCATTGCTACTTGAAATAAAAAATCGGTCTAGGAAGAGGGACTAACAATTATGCAAAACTTCTTTCCTTGAAACTAATTTTATGTTGGGCACTGGAATTGGGGTACCTCCCTCTCCAAATATTTGGGGACTCCTTAAATTTTATAAATTGGTTCAATGTTGTCCAGAGATACCACAACCATGTTTTGCTGCCTATATTAGAAGAGATTCATTAGTTAAATACATATTTTTATTTTGTTTCTTGTTTCCATATATACATAGATAAAAATATAGGTGCGGATTTACTATCTAAAGAGGGTGCTCGACAAGATAAAGGAATATGGCATATCAACAAATGCATAGAAGTGACCGAGCACACATACCAACATCAATCTTTCCTTGATATATAATTCATGAACAATGGTTCTCTTTTTTTTCCTATTTTTGATCATCATGACTATGGACTATTATACTTTTTGTAATATGATATACATATAGAGTAGATTGTGGTTTCTACTCTTGAAATATTAGGTGTTTTTTGACAGTTTTTTTACCATTGGACATAATTATATTTTTGATCTTGTGGGATGGTTGTGTAAAAATATCACTTTTGTTTTTTTGCTTCATGATGGATGGATGGATGCTTGAGGCATGTGTTTAGTCAATTTAGTGTTCCTAAATTGTCTTCATTAATTATCAACCAGGGCTAGTAAATTGATGAAGTGTGATGCACCATATGTGCTTAAGCAACCTATTTCTTACTTCGTTGTGTTTGTGTTTTTATATTATTTTTAGGGAGTTTTGTTCTTTGAGTTATTTGAAATGACTAACCTAGAATTATGAAAAAGATTTAAGTTAATCTAATTTAACTTTAGAAGGAAGAAAAGGAAGTGTATTAAAACTAATCTAATTTTCATAAAATCTAACCTAAGGCTGAGCATTAGCTTAAGACCTAGTTTGGAAATCAAAGCATCTATTTATTTGGTTTATTACTCCTAATCCATGGATCTACTTCTAGAATTGATATTCCTATGAAAGCAAGAAATGAATCAACTATTGCACCTTCAATTATCTCTCATCCAATTGTTAGGAGTGACCTATTGAGATCGAGTTTAGTAACTGCTAGTACTTTAGCATGCTAAGGCTATAAAACAGAAAACAAGAAATGCAAATGAAAGCATCTAATATGTGTCTAGATACTCCAATTATTCAATTGTAAAGAGTGACCTTCTTTGAAGTAATGTCTGAGTAAGCTAATTACATCTGTTTTGAATTAAAGCACTAGGAAAGCTCTGTAAATAACCCAGAAGTTGAATTACAATCAATCATTCAACCATCCTTTCTTAATATGTTCATATGAGTTCTTTATGGAGTGTTTTTTTTAGAAAGATTATTGTTGCAGTCAAATGAGGGTCTTGAAGGTAAAAACATGCAAAGTCTAACTAAGATCAACCAAGTGTATAATTGAATTTTCAGTAGTACTCAAATGTGAAGCTTTTAACCTCTTGAAGTATCTTTGGAGAAATCAATTATGCTTCTTGTTATTAGCAAGAAAATGACAGGAAATACGAGAAATTAAACTATTGTACATGTGAAACAATTAACCATTAATATGAATTGAGTATATTGGAAATGGTTTTCATGAACATCAATTTGTTACAGTAATTGGAAATCTATTCTATGGAAATGAAAAGACAAGACAATAAAGCTAAACAACCATGGTTCCCAACACTTCAATCCTTATCCCAATATTGAAAACATAATTTATATCTTCTTGAAACGTTTTGGAAGAACAAGTCTACATAGCTTCTATTTATCATTAAACTATTTGAAAAAGATTGGAAATGAAGCATAACAGAAATTACTAAATGGAATGAAAGAAATCTAACTAGAAAGCATAATAAAAACCTCCTTTAGAAGCAGGGGCCCTCTGCTACAAAGTTGGTTGACTCCTAGCTTGTCAAAAGTGCAATCAAACCAACATTTGACGAATTAAATTCTTTATTGAAATAGAGTTTTGGAAAATAGAGTATTCACTTGCAAATATGAATTATGCTTAACTCAACTAAACTTTCTCGGTTCTGTAGAACCACTATTTAAAGGAGAATTACATAAAAAATTATGAGCTATGTTAGCTACAGTTGTCAGTATTGAATTAAAATCAAAATAGGACTATTGGACTCATGATTTGCCTCGAAGAGAAAATCAGGAGTCCTATTGCTGTAGGTAACGTTCTTTGACTTGTAACTTTGACTGTAGGTTTAGGCACCTCCTTATGTCGATCTAGATCAAATGAGTAGGATAGAATCCATGTAGGAAGGATTCTAAAGACATCCATGTGGCTTGCTTCCTCAATTGACACCTGGATACTATTAAACCATAAGAGTGGCTGTGGAACGTACAGTCAGCCGCAAAACAAGCTGCATTCTAGAGCTAATTTGCAAAAATTTATCAAAATAGCAAAATCATGAAAGTATAAAGTGATAATAATTTAAATGTAACCTTGAGATAAAACTTTAGCATTCTTCACTAATTAAGGGTTATGAACTTATGGAAAAGTGGTGAAATTAGAATAGAAAACTGTAAAGGAGAAGGTAATCTTGAGGTTCAATAGCATGTGCTCATGTAACCTTTTATATATTAATAAAAGGTTATGATTTTTCGGTGAAAAAAAAGAAGCAAACAAACAAACTTCATAAAATTCTTACATTTAAAACTATATAAAATGGGAGTGCATTTCAAAAAATGTTCTATTTAGTAAAAAAATGAGCATAGTGTTTCTTGTCTAACACACATTGTTGTGTGAACATTTCATAATGAAATTGCGCATAATGATCCACTAGCCACTAAGGTCACATGTGACATGAGAAATGTATCTATTCTTTGAACCTTAATTATGGAAAAAACATGCTTCTTTGTAGCACCCCCTTATAATTAGAAAGTCTTTTAATGTTGGAGTGTTATAATTGGGGATGCAAGACTTGAAGAAGTTGAATACTCCAAATTGTTGGATGTATTTATATTTAAGAGTAAAATATTAATTTAGGTTATGTATATGAACAAGTTGAAGCATTTCTACATAAATATTGTTTCCTTCATATGAGATAAAACATTACATTATTTAGGTTATTGAACTTTTTAGAAAGACTTGTGTTATGTAAGTTATAAACTATTGTGTGGTAGTGCATGGTATAACTTTACAATTGCAAGTATTTGACACATACCCTTATATTTTTTTGAAGGTGCTTATTCCTCACATCAACTTTCTCCAACTTGGCCACCTTTTCTACTAACTCATCTTACCAGGGTCAAGATGCAACATACAACATATGGAATAAATAATAATGTATATCTATAGATATAAGCCCTATAAACACCAAGTTCTATCTCTACATATTCCTACATAAGAATTGATGGGAATTTGTGGATCTAAAATGGTGAGGTGCATTCTTCAAATCAAATCACTTCTTTAGCTCCAGCCTTTAAAAAGGTTGATATTCGTACCACACAACACTATGGAGCTCTGTGAAGGGGAATTCAATTTTTATTTAGTTGGTAACAAGGAATATATCAAGGGACATCATAATATACAACAACATTGGGTGATATTAGATTTTCTTGTCACATGTCAAATGACACAAATATCAAAAAATGGCGTTTTTTGAATTGGGAGGCGACATGAGTTTCTCTGAATTCATATTTGGGTTTGGGGTATAATTACGTGTGTCTTCAATTCAACACTGAATTGAAAACTTGATAAGTTCTAAAATATAATACATGGCATATTATGGGTTTCATATCTTATATCCAATCTTGGAATTTTGATTTTAACATGGATGATTGTGGTCAAGCCAACTACCCATTTTCCCTTTAGTGTCATGTACATCCTATTGATTTGATGGCTTTTATAATTTTGTTTTCTAATTGGTTTGAGAAAGTGTTGATCCCAAATGAAAAACATAACTCCTACTAACTTGACCTCATAATCTATGTGGAGGTTGATTTTAATAAGAATCTAGTGCCATTTATTTTCATCATGACTATGGATGGGGTTCACCAGTAGAAAAATCATTATATGAATTTACCAAATGCTTGCTTTGCTTGTCAATCATAGGGTTATCTCATTTGGGATTGTCCTCATCGATAACCCGCATTAGGGGCTCCCCCATATTTAGGTGATGCAGGTGCTTCAACATCTTTTGCCTCAACAGGGTAGGCAGGTTCCTTAATTGATCTAGTTCAAGTTTCTAACAAGGGTACCTATAAATACCTTGTGGGAGGCCTTGTCTCACTTTCAAGGCATGTATCTCGTATAAAGGAAGAGAAAGTAATGGTTTAAGATACTTCTAAAGGTGTTGAAGACTTTATATAGCAAAAAATTCCTAATAACTCTATAGTCCCTCTATCCCTCAAGCTAATCCCATGATTTAGATCATCTACCCAACTTCAATCATTAGTAGTGCTCTTATTTAGAATATGGAGGTGGAAGAGGGTTAGTATGTTAAATATAACAAGTGTAAGGGGGCTCCAACTCCTATAGCATTGGACTACTCTAGTATCATAATATAATCCACACAAGTGAAGTCTTTCATAGAAGTTGTGACCCACTCTATTATGAAACCAGCTCCAAAAATAGAAGAAAAGAGAGATCAACGCCTTAAAATCAGCCACTTCGAGGGGGAAACCTCCAATACATTACATAAATGAACAATTCTTCGATGATACAAATGATAAAACCTCCTTCTATATATAGTGGTCCATGGGGTCACAATATAATCCTAGCCGACCTAAAAATAATAATTTAAGGGAACAATAATAACAATATGGGGGTTACAGGGGTACAAAAATAACAATAAGGGGGCTACACTAATAATAATAAGGGACTACACTAGTAATATGGGGACCTAACATGCCCCTCTCCTTCGAAAAAGTGTTGTCCTCAATGCTTGAGTAGCTCTAGATGATTCTGTATAAAATTCTCATCTTCCCATGTAGAATCTTCAGTGGGTAAGTTCTTCCACTTGATGAGATACTCTGAAATTGATTGATTTTGTAGCTGTCGAGTTCTTGTTTCTATGACTGTTTCAGGTTCCAATATGATTTTTCCTTCCTCATCAAGTTCTGGCCATATTATTTGAACTGGAATTTTGTCACCTATAACCTTCTTTAAGCATGAAACATGGAAAAATGGATGCACTCGCGAAGAAGTAGGAAGCTCCAATTTGTATGACATAGTACCAATATTTTGCAACACCTTGTAAGGACCATAGTATTTTGGTGATAATTTATTACCCTTCTTAGCTTGCTTGAGGGACATTTGTTTGTATGGCTGTAGCCGTAAAATTACCCAGTCTCCTACATCAAAACTTATCTCACTGCAATGTTGATCTGCTTGTTGTTTCATTCGATTTTGTGCCAAATTTAGGTTATCCTTTAAGAGTTGGAGAACTTGATGTTGCTACTCGATGTGATATTCCACTGCTTTCACCTTATAATTTTCTCTTAAAGACAATGTGATGGGTGATGGATGATATCCATAAAGTGCCATAAATGGGGTCATTTTTGTTGCAGTATGGAAGGAAGTGTTATACCACCAATCAGCCAGAGGTAAACACTTAACCCATTGTGTTTGTTTATCAGATACAAAACAACGAATATATCCTTCCAAACATTTTTTCACTATCTCATTTTGACCATCAAATTGAGGATGATAAGATGAGTTATGAGCTAGTTGAGTACCCAAACAAGAAAATAATTCCGTCCAAAAATTTCCAGTAAAAATGGGATCTCTGTCGCTTACCATAATCTTTGGGTTTCCATGTAGCTTTTGAATTGTTTCCATAAATGAAGTAGTAACTGTACTTGCTTTAAATGGATGAGATAATGCACAAAAGTATGCATACTTGGTAAGTATATCAACTACCACCATGATGACACTCTTACCTTCAGACTTAGGTAAACCTGTGATAAAATCCATTGAAATCTCCTCCCAATGTTGACTTGGAATGGATAAAGGTTGTAGAAGGCCCAAGGTCTTAATTGTCTCAACTTAATTTTGTTGACAAACCAAACATTCTGCCACAAACTTTTGAATATTAGTTTTAAGGCCATCCCAAAAAAATTCTTTCTTCACCCTGTGGTAAGTTTTCAAAAATCCTAAGTGTCCTCCTAAAGGAGAAGTTTGAAATTCCAAAAGAATATTTTTTTTTAGTTGGGAATTCTTACAAAGATATAAGCGATATTTGTACCATAAGGAATCATTTTTCCAACGAAATGTATCAGATGTACTAGGGTCTTGCTTCAACTTTTGAATGAGTTTCCACACTTCTTTTTCCTTCTTCCATTCATCCCTTTCTTCTATTATCCAATCTGGTTGGATAATAGAAATTTCACAAAGCAATGCTTCCACCTTTTCATCCTTTCTTGAGAGTGCATCTACAACAACATTTAGCTTCCCTTTTTTGTAGATGATTTCAAAGTCATAACCCAACATCTTTGTGACCCATTTTTGTTTCTCTTCTGAAGATAGTCTTTGTTGCAAAAAGTGTTTAATACTATCATGATTAGTTTTTACCTTGAAGTGCCTTCCCATTAGGTAAGGTCGCCATTTCTTTAGTGCATGTAGCATTGCGAACATTTCCTTCTCATAAATAGCTTTCTGTAAATACTTTCCTTTGATTGGACGACTTTCAAAAGCAATGGGACTTCCTTCTTGCATTAAAACTGCACCAATTCCATATCCCGAGGCATCACATTCCACAATAAAGGTTTTTGTGAATTCTGGTGTAGCTAAGACTGGTGCTAGGCACATTGCCTCTTTAAGATTTTCAAAGGCCTTAGTTGCTTCAGGAGTCCATGAAAATGCATCTTTCTTCAATAATGTTGTTAGAGGTGCTGCTATTCTCCCATAATTCTTAAAAAACTTGCGATAATACCCTGTTAACCCAAGAAATCCTCGCAACTGCTTTATGGTTGTGGGGAATTTACATTCCTTAATGGCTTTAATTTTGTTAGGGTCTACCTTAACACTCTCATGAGATAAAATATGACCCAAATATTCCACCTCTTGCACTCCAAAGAAACATTTGGATTTTTTGCATATAATTATTTCTCCTCCAATAGTTTGAGCACCCTGTCAACATGTTGAACATGATCCTTCCAAGACCTATTGTAGATTAGTATGTCATTAAAAAATACTAGCACAATTTTTTTAAGGAAGGGTTTGAAAATGGAATTCATCAACCCTTGAAATTTAGAAGGTGCATTAGTAAGGCCAAAAGGCATGGCCAAAAATTCACAATGACCCTCATGAGTTCGAAACGCTGTTTTTGGAATATCTTCAGCCTTCGTTCTAATTTGATGATATTCTGAACGGAGATACAACTTGCTAAAATAAATTGCGACATGTAAATCATCCAATAATTCATTAATCACATGAATGGGAAATTTATATTTAATAGTGAACTTATTGAGCTCCCTATAATCCGGACACATGCGCCATGATCCCTCCTTCTTGTGTACCAATACTATTGGAGCAGAGAAAGAACTTTGACTAGGTTGAATTATACCAGCCTCTAACATTTTTGTAATCATACGTTCAATTTTTCTCTTTTGGACATAAGGATATATGTAAGGCCTGATGTTTGGAGGAACGCTTCCTAGAATCAAATGAATAGCATGATCATGATCAAGAATAGGTGGGAGTCCTTTGGGAGTTTCAAACACCTTGGAATGATTGTCCAAGACTTTTTGGAGATCTGGAGAAATAGATGATTTTGATGTTGGAACTTCTAGTGAGCATAATTGTGCAATTACACCTCGTTGTTATTTATTTAGAATCTTAGTCATGACATTAGAGCTTATTATCTTTCTCAGCTTCCCTACGATACCCCATAATTCGATTTCTTTTCCTTCTGAAAAAAAAAATTCAAGAAAAGTTCTTGAAAATTAAAAGCTACCATCCCCAAAGATTGTAACCATTGTACTCCTAGTACAACATCAACACCTCCCATTGGAATGGAAAGCATTGGACTAATCAATACATATTCCCCCATGGTTAGCTTGATATTATGACATTTTCCAGAGCAATTTATAGTTCCTCCATTTGCAACCATCACTTGACATTTTGGTGCTGGGTATACCAAACAATTCAATTCCTTGGCTACCTTACAATGAATAAAATTATGGGTACTACCCAAATCAATCAACACTATTACCTTGTTCTTCTTGATATGTCCTTCTATCTTGAGAGTTTGAGCCAATTGTTGTGGTGTCAACCTTGTAGGTTGTGGAAGTTTAGGAGTAGAAAAGCTTCCATCTTTATAGATATGAGTGGGCTTCCACGTCGCCATAATTTTACATTCAATTTTTCTTTCCAACCTGAGTGCCTTCTCCAATGAATCAGGTTCCCAAACGCGAACTTCATGTTGGATGTTCTCCTTTAAAGTCCCTATGAAGAAATCAATCCTTTTTTCCTCTGGAATATCAGTTACCCTTATATGAAAATTTTGGAAGTCCTCAATGTGCTCCACCACTGCACCCTTTTGTTTGAGATTTATCAATTCACTAAATAATGTGTTTCTTTTTGTATCGTCATAATGTGCTATCATTTCCTCCGTAAAAATTGACCAAGTGACAATTTTTTTACGGGAGAAAAGCCATCAATACCATAAAAATTTATTTTGTTCTAAATTTAAAGTTGCAATGCATATCTTTTGTGTGTTTTGCACATTATTGAGATTAAAATATTGCTCCATCTGTAGTATCCATGTTACGGGATCCTTGCCGTCAAACTTCCTCATATCCATCTTTGGAATATGGTGGTTCTTCCATCCAACATTAGAGTTTATGTAATCACAATTAACATTTATTTTTTTCTCATCATGAGTTTCCTCTACTATATTTTCATCATTAGGAAACATTTCTTGTATCAACTTTGTCAAACGATCAATGCCTTCTTTTAGACCATTCTTCATGTTTTCCATGTTGTCTTTCATTTTTTCTTCCATGCCATCCATCTTAGCTTCCATGCCATCCATATTAGCTTCTACACCTTTCTTCAAACCATCCATATTATTTTTCAAACCATCCATATTATTCTTCAAACCATCCATCTTCACTTCCACTCATTTCTTCAAAACTTCCATTTTGTTTTTTGTTGCTCTTTGCGAGAGTGAAATTTGGTGCACTTGCTCTTGTAATTTTGATAGATCATGTTGCAATTCTTCATCTTCATGAGTCATAGTAGAGTATTATAAGGGCTTAATGGGCATTGAATTATTTTTAGGAGGAATTTTAGAACCCAATACTAATATATATGCTCAATAGGCCCTTGGAATCACTTAAAACTGAATTTTCAAACAAGACTTATGGAATTTGAAAAAAATACACACCTTTTTCTTTCTTTTGAGGAGATTGACATTGAAACTGAATTATCTCTGTAATTTTGAATCTTCAATATCTGAAATTTGGTCCCGTAGTAGCCCTCTGAATCTTTTTTTGAATGCCACAGGTCTGACCTGATTTGGATTCTTCAAGTCAAAGTTATGCCAAATCTCCCACAATGAACTAATTATGGACTCGTTCAGTAGAGCGCACTTGTACGACGTGCCACATATCACTGTTTCCTCCTCCAGCACTGAAATTGATACACATGAAACTACAGTCTGTGTAATTGCAGCTACTTTTTACATAATTCCAATCCAATGCTCAAAGAGAGAGTTATGATGATTTTCCCAAGGTCACCCATTTGAGATGAAATTTGGGAGCCTGAACAAACCTTAAATTCCATAGATCATATCTCCGAAAATATTGCGAACCAAGATCTGAAATTTTGACAAGAATTTTCTCAAGATTGCAGCTTTGCTTTGTAAAAATTTTCAGCTTCTGAGCCTTCGTAGAAAAAATGTTATAGCAAAAATTCCATGATGACTTGTTTAGGTGAAATTCGGGAGCCTAAAAACAAACCTAACTTCCACAGATCATATCTCCGAAAATGTTTCAAAACAAGATCTGAAATTTGTATACGATGTTCCTTAGGATTTTGGGTTTGCTCTGTAAAAATTTCAGCTTCTGAAACTTTGTAGAAAAAAAATTATAGCGAAAATTCCATGATGACCTATTTGGAGCAGAGAAAGGCTAGAATCCAAAGCTCTGATACCAAATGTTATGAAACTAGCTCCAAAAATAGAAGAAAAGAAAGATCAACACCTTAAAATCAGCCACTTAGAGGGGGAAACCTCCAATATATTACATAAATGAACAATTCTTCGATGATACAAATGACAAAACCTCCTTCTATATATAAGGGTCCATGGGGTCGGAATATAATCCTAGTCGACCTAAAAATTATAATGTAAGGGAACAATAATAACAATATGGGGGGTTACAGGGGTACAACAATAACAATAAGGGGCTACACTAATAATAACAAGGGACTACACTAGTAATATGGGGACCTAACACACTCACTTATGAGGGGATTATCTTCCTTAGTGACATCTAATCCCTTTTTATTAGAATGAAATTATCTCTTTTTTCATTATGGAAACCCCGGGTAGGAAGTATGTTATTTGAGGAGTTCTTTAACAAGATAAGACAAAAATATATTTTCATGGGAGGTTAACACATCCAACTTTGAACTTTGCAATTGCATTAGTTATGTTTGGAATGGGCCCTTCTAGGTGCAAAATTAGGAAAATTTAGGGAGTGGCCGAAGAAATCATTTTTGGTGGATTATTATGTTATTTGAAGAGATATTGTTGGGGTTATTTTATGTATGCCCCAAACCTTAGTTGTATGCATACTTATCTCTAGAAATGGATGAATCCCTCTCTTCTAGAGGATGAATGGATATTGGTGGATATTTTAATGTGGTTGAATGGGAGGGTGATAAGGGAGAAAGGGTGGGTTTTGTGATCAATAGTTCAATGAATAAAACTTGGTGTAGGTTTCAAGCATATATTCAGTTGTGAAAACCCAATTGGGGGAAGAAAGGGGTTGAAAACAATCAATGGTTTACTTGATCCAACTTTAAACAAGGATTTTCTAGGTTTTAGGATAGGTTGGATCATATCTATGGGCCAAGAGATGACATCTCCTTTTTTAGGAATATGTGTTTAATTGATGTGTTGATTGTAGCAACAAGGTTGGATTACCTTCACATTATCGATTCTATTTTGGTAGGGCATGTGGTGAACACCAAACCTTAATCTCTATTCAAGATTAATGTTTACCTCTTAGAGTTTACATATTTCCAAGCATTTGTGCATAGTATTTGTAATATTATTCCTCATCCTAGGGGGACAAGGGTTGAATTTTATGGTGGGAGACATCCATTCATTGTACTATGGAGTTTATGAAAACATGGGGTCATGTGATTGCATTAAAGCATATAATAAATCTTTGGGAGGCCCAACAGAAGTTAGAGGAGGTGCATGCTCTCTTGGAGGAGGACTTGCATAACATCACCATCTAGGAGGATGAAACTTAGTTTAAGATGCTAGTTCATAAGCAAGAGTATAATGTTAGAGGGAATCAAGTGAAAGACCAATAATAATGGATTTAGGAGGGTGACAAGGGATCTAAATTCTTCTTTGGCTTCTTAAAGAAAAAAGTGGTGGATAATATGATTCTTGGTCTACTCAAAGAGGATGGGACACTTGAGGAAAACACAACCAAGATCTAAGATATGTTTAGTTATTATTTCCAAATATTCTATCTACTCTTTGTTGGTTAGAGTTGGTTTTGGATGCTAGGGATGTTTTCTTTAGAGTGGTTCCTTACAAATTATCAACTAGATATGAGGATAGACTTGAAAGAGATCTTATTAAAATGGTTTTTTTCTTTCCTCCCTTTATTGAGAAATGAGAAGTCACCAAGTATCAATGGCATACAATGTGAACTTTCCAAGATGATGTGGGACATAGTGGGAGATGATTTATGCAGTGTTTCTCATGAGGTCTTCTCAATGGGAAGTCTTTCTAAAGCACTCAATAAGGCATCAATAAATCTTATTCCAAAGAATCCAACTAGAGATTTTATTAGTGGGAGGTGATTGATAAATTTATTTAGCATTTCATATAAAATTATAGTCAAGAAATTAACCAAGAGAGTCTGATATGTGGCCCAAAACATTGTTTTCCAAGACCAGATAAGCTTTTCATAAGGATGGTTTATTTTAGATACAATCTTACCAGCTTGAGAGACCATGGAATGGGCCAAGGATTTTGGTCAACAATCATTATACTTGAAAATTGATTTTGACAAAGCCTATGATTGTATTCATTGGATATTTATCATGAGTATGTTGACTTTCCATGGCTTTGGCCAATGTTGTGTTAGTATCATTAACACCCTATTTACATGTGCTTTTACTTTTGTCTTAGTGAATAGTGTTGTCCCCTTCCATTCATCTCCACAAGTCTATTAAACAAAGGTGTCCTTTGGCCCCTTATCTCTATTTCATGATGACTGATGCTCTTGGTTATATATTGGTGGCTCATATTTAGTGTTAGCTCAGATGTATTTATCTCCCTAGGAGGGAGGACATGGTCTACAATCATTTCATATATGGCTCATCTTTTTTAGTGTTTGCTAATAAGGAATTGGTCTCAACTGTTAGGGATTGTATTGTTGTGTTTTGTGAAACTTTAGGATAAATTGTGAGTGAGAAAAAAATATAGTTTTGTTAATTAGAATTAAGTATTATTCCATGTAGTTTTCAACTACTTAGATACTTGTCCAAGGAAGGTTTATTTTGTATATTGGTATACCATTCAGGGTGGACCTTTTCACTGGCTAATATGTGGGATTGGTGCTTAGAAATATTGCAACATAAGTTACTTTTTTGGAAATACAAGAATGTTTATTTTCTCCTTAGTTGATGGTTGTGAGAAGGATTATTCAAGCTTCCCACAGGTACTGTGTTTTGTTGGCTTCTTAGTAGGATAAAATTTGGTTATCAAAATATATTTTTTGCTCATATTTGTGGGCCAAATATGGTTGGGCTCATGGTTTTCCCATGTTCTCGTGGACAGTCTATGTCATGCCCAACAATGAGTAGGAATTTCCTTTAATTAATGTGGTGACACAAGGAAACATTTTTTCCACTAACTGGGTGGTTATAAGTTTAGAGGGATCATCCCCTTGGAAGGTGTTGATGTGGATCTTATTGATTAATGCCTAGTATGTGGAAAAATTAGGGGGAAATTTGGTTTATGAGATAACATTTATACCCATCATAAATTTTATATTTCAAGGCCCTTCATCCTTAGGAATATTTAAAATCCTACAGAAATATGGGAGGCTTGGTTCGTTGGTAGCAGAAAAGTAGTAGATAGAGTTTGGATCTAGATAGGAGGCCAATTTGGAGTTGAGTGTGAGAGGGTACTTTCATTTCTTTCCTCCCTCATTTTTAGGAAAGGAGGCTTTTCAAGAAGAATATTTTCTTCTAGAGAGACCTTTGGGATTCTAAGTCTCATTTCTAGAAGATTTGGCATTAACTAGCTAAGGGAGTTTACATTGTCTTCTATAGATAAACCTACTTTTCTAGAGGTTAATAAGCCAATACTATAGAAGTATATTTTTAAGATGAAAATTGATATCAATAGCCCCTTTTAAGGAGATTGTGAATGGATTTTTGGATTTCCCTTGAATCAATAGATTTCCCATATGCTATACTCCACTTTGCATCAACAACATGAGTTAGGCCCTATTCTCCATGCTAGATGGATTTCTTCAAATATAGAGAGCCATTATCTTCGGTGGTAGCATGGTGTTTGGTTAATTCAAGTTTTTTATAAGCTTTGATTTTTTCACAGTTGGTGATCTACCAAGGTCTCCCCTCCAAAGCCTGGATGGTTGAAAGTGTATTTTCTAATGGCCCAGTTGTTGATTCATTTACTTGAAGTTAGAATCAATGAAGCACATCTTGTGGGAATGCTCCTATTATCACACTCAAAATTTGCAATTTTTTTGTGTTGATAGGGTCACCCTAGTTTTTATGTTATGTCAAATTAGATCATGCAATTGATGAAGAGTGGTAAAAATCATGTCTATCCTAAGGCTAAAACTCATCATAAATCATGTCTTGTCAGTCAGTTGTCATTGCATATCATCACAAGGTTCATTTTTAAATTTCACTGTCAACTTGTATGTTTTTATTGGATTTCATATCGCACATAACTATGAAATGACAGTTTGCGCTACGGAAACACCTAAACTTTCTGTAGCGAATGTGTCAGAATTTACACTGTCAGCCCTATGGAAACAGGTTTTTCTGTGGAAAATAGAGTTTGGAATGACATGAAATTTTCTCATTGGTTTAGGTGGAAGTGGAGTTATTTAGTCAGATTATGGCAGTTTGCATCATTTGAAATCATGATTGTTGGTCTCTTATTCCCGCTTTGCACTTCATTATTTGTCTTTTTCCACCGTTAACCCTAATTTAAATAAATCTCCACTCATTCCTGCCTTTTCATAAGCCTATTAAGCTCCTACCTGTCACAACTAGTTTTAAATCTTGCATGCTACGTTCTCCTGTCACCAAAGAGTCCACCCCATTTCAAAGTGATTTTTTGTCCAAATAATTTCTTTGCAGGTGTCATAGGTTCATGAAGGAAACGTAGCATAAAAGGGAGATGGATTAGCACGAAAAAAATTAAAATGTGGCTCTATGGTTATATAGGAACCCATAGACCTTAAAATCATCATGGAGGACCTCAAATTCACACAAGTTTTAATCTAGACACGTTACATGCATTTCTGCCAGGAGCTACAAGGGGATTTGTTGTATTTTTGGACTGTTTGAGCTGTTGGTTTCAAGAGAAATTTACAGGAAAATGAAGATTATTTTCAAAAATCTGAATGAGGGTTTTTCTAAGCACATAACGAGGAACAATAACCTCTTTCACTTTTCTCCCAAGTGCTAACAATTTGGATATTCGAAGATGTCTTTGGGACTTATTTTCAGAATTCCTAATTTTCCTGTTTTATACATGATTTTATAATGCAGATTCCGGACAGCTAGAGATGGTTTTCAAAAAACAAAGAAAGTTTTTTCTTCTAAAAATTCATATTTACAAAAACCTCCTCCCATTGTGCAACAAATATCAGGGATCAAGAGATGGGAGCTCATGATTGCAACCTTATTTTTCCAAAAAAAGGGTAATTTTAATGGAGGATGAGCTACTTGCTGCTCCATGAAGAAGAGTAAATCACATTTTTATTAAGCTTTGACTTTAAGACACCTTAGGAATACATATTAAATCAATACAAATTATAAAATGGTGTTTTTTGAGCTTATGAAGAAAAAATTGTGAAATTCTGTCAAACTAGGCGTTTTCATAGCGCCTTCCAGGCTTAAAGCTCAAAATGCGCTACGAAATTTCTGTAAATGTCTTTTTGATAAAAAGGGTGGTTAGGCTTGAAATTAAATTTTTGGACAATTTTGTATTAGCCCTCCTAACCCATTTTAAAGACTCATGGAAGTAGAAAGTCAAAATGACTTGCAAAAGTGTTTAAAACAGAGGCACTACAAAAAGTTGTTGCGGCATTGCCTACAACACTCTCTTTTTGCAGTGCAAAGTTTTGAGATAAAAGTGGAATATTCCAGCAAGGTTATCTCCTTGAATGAGGTTGTCTTACGCTAGAGATCAGCCTAAAGACAGGGCTTCATGGTCATTATTGGCATATCCTTAAATATAGGAAGATCTGTTTCTTAATCTAGTGGATGTTTTTATGGCTTGATCATGGCCATTTCCACATAAGCACATCATATTCTATGTTGTAAAGATGCACTCATTTCAGTTGAAAATGTAATTAATAGGAAGTTGAGTTCTATTAGGACTCTAACTCCTAAACTTAGCAAATGTTTGTTTTGTTTCTAGATATTTAGTTTTTAGGTAGATGATGTGTCAAAGTGAAGGCTTTGATGGTCTTTCCAACTGTGCAGACCCTATGTAAAAGTGAAAGGCCTATTAATAGGCAGGATTTCGAAGGAAAGAAGGTTGGAAAATGTTATTTCAGAAGACTACGTTGTAAAGCTTTGGGATTTGAACAATATACAGTGACAATACAACTTTTCTTCACCTGAAATTCTTATTATGTTTCAATGAGTTATTGTTCTATCTTTCTTAATGTTTTTCCTCCAATTTCTTAATGCTTGATTAATCAGAATTCATGTACATCATGCTCTAACTTCCTTTAAGCATTAAGCTATGGTATATCTCTCTTAATATTTTTCTTTCAATATCTTGATGTCTCATTATTGAGAATTTGTGTTTCTCATGCTCTGAATTCCTCTGAACATTAAGTTATTGAATATTTTTTGTGTGTTTTCCTTTCATTGAAACATCTATAAGCCTTAGCTTCCACAAGGAAGGCCATTATCATTGAATTCTCTAGAACTGACTCTATAAGGCCAGTGGTAGTAAACCCTATACATTTTTCACTTGCATACAAACACATTCAATCCAATTTAGAGTTAGCCATTTGCTTTCAATTTATTCATTGAATATCCTTTATCCTTTTGAGAGAGCCCTTTCAGGCTGGAAAGGCGAATTTCTAGCTACAACTGGTTTGAAATAGTTACTCCAAGTTGACTATTGAAGCAACCCAGTAATACCAATTTGGTGATAACATTTTGGCGTCGTTGCCGGAGAATGAAGGTGTAAATTTTCCCTGGGAAGAACGACAAATTTTCAGTTCTAAGGTCTGAGAGCAACAAACACTTAGGCACATATTGGTTGTATTTCTGTTTTGGTGACTCCACTCATCAAATAATCAATTGGAAGGTGACTCCACTGCTTGAAGATTAGTAGCTTGATGAAGTTTTAAGATGAGTTCCATTGCAAGAAAGAATGTCAGGTATGCCCCTATGAATCGGTCTCACATCCCTGGTTTTCCAAATCCTATGCCAAAAGTCAATTGGTTAACTTATCTTCCCATATTTAAAGATGAAAAGAAAAACAATGTTTCTCTTCACTTGGTTATATTCCATATGCATGTACGCAGACTTAAGGTTTAGTTTCCTAAGGATTGTCTCATGAAGATGTTTATGGTTGCTTTAGAGGGAAAACTACGGTGACCCTATCAACACAAACATTTTGCAAATTTTGAGTGTGATAACAGTGGCTCCACTAGGGATGGTGTGCCCCGATGGTACAACAAAGAACTAGTAGTTCCAGTGCCTTATCCATTTGGCGCTCCCATCTTCAAAATGAAAACTTGCAACCTGCTTTGACCTATAACCTCAGCATTGAAAAACCAATAGCTGCTAAAGAACTGAAAATAGGCATGCTGAATTTTAAAAATAAAACTGACAAAATTATTTATCCTCAATCTTATTTATATACAAATGATCCTACTCTACTTTCTCAGCAATAAAAGCCGAATCAAGTGATCTCACACTTCCAATGAAGCCAATCAAGAAGTTGGGTACTAGATTGGAATGGGCATTCCACTTCTCTGATCACAAAGCCATTCTTGACATATGATAACTTGTTCCACCATCTGAATTTGTCTATATAACTGATGATCATTATGAAATTCATTTCTATTGAAGATTCTCGCAGAGCTGCGAAAGGATGTTTGAGAGTATGCACAAATAGTTCTTGTTGACCAACAAGAAAATAATAGTAAGTATGATCCTTTGATGTTGTTTGTTGTTCAAATTTTTCATTATAACCCTCGTGACCATTTTCAAATAGAAAAGGAACAATCTATTGATCATTGTTTCCTTTTGCAACAAAGAAATATTTGGAGTATTCTTGGACACTTTCAAAAGGAACTGCCTCAGCATGTACTACAAGAATTTCTAAAGGTAACTCTTCATATGATTCAACAAGCATATCCATCTGATTGTCTAAAATTTTCTTTTCAAAAATTTCTTCATTTGTTTTAAGCTGATACAAGGAATCACATGAGTAATAAATTTCGTCCTTTACGTGAACATTATAGCAATTATCTTCCAGTATTTCCTCCTGTTGTTTGAAATGATTCTCATATTCCTAATAATCAAAAGACTGACAAGTCTGTTGTAACTGTTCATCAAACTCAAAGGATGTAGCATGATTTTCATAAATAAACTCTTGCTAGGTTTCATTCTCATCCAGGAGAGAGGCTACCCTTTCTTCTTGGTGATGAAAGGGATTGTCATGAAGGGACTCTAAAATTTCCTCATCCATGAACTCATCATCTTCATAACCATTCTCCAAGTATTCAATAAAACTCACAAAATGCTTACTACAGTCTTTGACCAACAATAAGGAAGAATGCCATATTTATACACCTCATAAAATGCAACATGGAAAATATCAAGAGAATGTAAATAACCATTTGGCAGGCTTTCATACCAAGACCATGCTTTTCCCTCTAAAGTGACCATAAACATCTTCTTGAGACAATTCTAAAGAAAATGAACCTTAAGTATGCGTACATGCATATGGAATCTAACCAAGTGAAGAGAAACATTCTCTTTCTTTTCATCTTAAAATATGGGAAGATAAGTTAACCAATTGACTTTTGGCATAGGATTTGGAAAACCAGGGATGCGAGACCAATTCATAGGGGCATACCTAGCATTCTTTCTTGCAATGGAACTCATCTTGGAACTTCATCAAGCTACTGATCTTCAAGCAATGGAGTCACCTTCCAATTTATTATTTGATGTGTGGATTTGCTAGAGCAGAAATACAACCAATATGTGCCTAAGTGTCTGTTGTTCTCAGACCTTTGAACTGAAACTTTATCGTTCTTCCTAGGGGATATTTACACCTTCATTCCCCGACAACGGTGTCAAAATGTTATCACCAAATTGAATCCTGATGGCTTGCTTCAATGGTCTAACTGGAATAACTATTTCAAACCACTTGCAACTGGAAATTAGCCTTTCTAGTCTGAGAGGGCTCTCTCAAAAAGATAAAATAGATTCAATGAATAAATTCAAAGTAGATGGTTGACTCTGAATTGGATTGAATGTGTTTTTGTGTAGGTGAATGATGTAAACAAATAACTATCATTAGGCTTATGGAGTCAGTATGAAAGCTCAGTCACAAGTCAACTTATCTCATGGAAGCTTAGGCAATTGTATTCTTATCAAACCACACATGAAGGACAAAGCAACAAGCTATATGTATATAGGAAGTTGGAGCATGTCACCATGAATTCCAAGTGATTATACATAAGCAAACTAATAAAACATGATATTTACAGTAGACTAGGTGTATATAGGAAGTTGGAGCATGTAATCATGAATTCCAAGTGATTATACAACTAGAATACTGGAGACAATGTAAAATATTGATAGAAAAAACATACATAAGAATAGAGAGAAGAATCTCAGGTCTGAAAATAGGTTGTTGCAACTGTATATTACCGATATTAAAAATTACAATAGTGGTAGTGTCAAGTAATCATCTCCCAACCCCCTCAAACTCTTTCTTCTCCCTATTTATATAATTAGGCACATTTACATCATGTATTCCAGCTGGGTTGACCATCGAATACCTTCAAGGACACCTAATCTAACTAACAATTGATTACAAGGAGGAAAAGAAGAGATGATTCTATTTTCAAGAATTAGAAACCTAATAGGACACTTTCACTCATTATTACCTAAACTAACTATTAAAACTCCATACACAAAATGGCTTATCGAAATAGCAACCTTATGAGGTGGCAAAAGGCATGATTTAACAATAAAACATCATGACTAGAATTTAGGAACTGTTCCTCGGATTCTGATTATGAGTTGTCTATGTTGATGATGTGGCAACATGATGAGTTGGCATATCCAAACCACCCTTGTGATGAGTGTTTCCATTCAACAAACCTCTCCTCTGATACTCTTTGACATTCCATATGGAAAATAACCTTGAAAAATCTCTTTATTCTTTGGACATTTCCAAAAAACTTACTTTATTGGAAAAATAGACCCTTTGAGGAACTTTCCCAGCGAGATTCTGTAGCGAAGCAACTTAGGTTGCTTGTGCTATACAACTACTACCTATAACCAGTGGATGGTGTTGAGTGGTCAAAAAAATTTAAATACAGGCCTTAGTGCTCCTAGAGCAAGTCAAAATTGGTGGTTTTGAACCAAAAAACATATTTAACAATTCTGCATCAACTTTTCGTAGCGCCTTTGTTTCAACATTTTTGCCACTCATTAATTCCTTCTGCTACCATGAATTTTTTTAATAGATTAGGAGGGATAATACAAAATTTTTCCTAATTTATTTTCAGGTTTAACCACCCTTTTTAAACAAAAAGACATCTACAACAATTTCGTAGCGCATTTTGGTAGTGAATTTAGTCCACCAACTTCTGCCACCCGTTAGCTCTCTTTACTGACATAGACATGTTTAGTGGGTTTAAAGAGCTAAAAAAAAATTCCAAGCCTTGAATTTCACTTTTTCCACGGTTTTGAGCAAAAACACACCTACAGTAATTCTGCAACGCATTTTGAGCTTTAAGCCTGGAAGGCACTATGAAAACGCCTAGTTTGACAGCAGATTTTGAAATTTTCAATTTCCACTTTCAATAATGTCCATGGATGTGTGAGATGATAGGATGAAGCATGATAAGGAAAATTTGGTTCAAAATACCTCTTACCCTCCTTAAGAAACAACTTTTTCTGAAAAAATAAGGCTGAGAGATGAGCTCCTATCTCTCGATCCTTGATATATTTTGCAAAACAGGAGAAATTTTTTGTAAATAAGCTCATCTTGAATAAAAAAATATCTTGGTTTTTTGAAAACCATCTCCAGCTATCGGGAAACCGCAGTAGAAAAACATGTCTAAAACAAGCAGAAAACACACTCTCAAAACTAAAGCCCAAAGACCTCTTCGAATCTCCAAACTGGCAACACCTGTGAGAAAAGTGGAAAAGGTTTTTGTTCCTTGTTCTCTTCTTGACAATAACCTCTCTCAATATTTAATAATTAATCTTCGTTTATGCATAATATTCTCTTGAATTTGACTGCTGAAACAGTCCAAAAACACAACAAATTCCCTTGTAGCTCCAGCATAAATTCAAGCAACCGGAATTGGTGAATGCTTCAACGAAACTAGGGTCATCCATGAATAGATTAAGGTCCATGGGATCCTATCTAACCATAGAGCATCCTTTGTATGCTTTCTTCTTCATGACTATCTCCCTTTATAACCAAGTTCCCTTCTTAAAAATGTGACACCTGCAAAGAAACAAATTGGACAACACGCTGCTTGCCACAAAGCTAGACTCTTGTAAGGTGACAAATGACTAATACATGAAAAGGCTAAAGGGTTAATGACGGGGAGGAGCTTGGGTGATTTGTTTAAGGAATGAAATTTAAATTCGAGAGGGATCATGACAAAAAATGAGGAATAAAGTGTGATGATGGCATGAGTTTATGAATATGTGTGATGCATGACTCAAACAACCAATCATGTGACTTTGGATTAACCCTAGACCTCTAAAAAAATGACATCTCACCATTTCCATTTTAAACATAGAAAAAACATGTTTTCGTAGCAGTTTTAGTTATAGTTTTGGCAGATTTGCTACAAAAAGTTTAGGTGATTCGATAGCAAAAACTTACAGTTTATAGTTATATTTGCTGTGGAATTATGTAAAAACAAAGAGGTGGCCATTTTTTAAATTTGATGACTATGAAAGTGAACCCAAGGTGAATTATTTCTAATATTACCCTAATGAAAAGACTAATGAAGTGTCTATGACCTATAATAAACATGATTAAGTGAATTTCTCATCAAATGAATGATCTAACCTAATGAGACAAGGTGAAGCTCATGATGACCCTATCAAAAAAAAAATTGAAAAATTGAAAGTGATAACAGTTCCTTTGTAAGATCTTGATGTCAAAATATGTGATCAGCACTGCGCTGCTAGGTCAACTACGATTCTAAGCAGCGTGGTTGCTCTCTGCGGCGACTTACCTAAGGTCCGCTTCCATGGAGGCGCAGGGCTCACCCAAGGAGCCTCCTCCGCCGCCCTCTTTCCCTGCTGTTGATGCGTTCAATCAGCTTCTGGCTGGATTGCCCCAAAAGAAAAAAAATGAAGCAACTAAATTCGTAAAGAAGCTAGAAGATATTCCGGAGATCTCTTTGCCTCCAGAAACCCCCATCCAGGTAGCTTTGTCTCTGGCTGATCGTGGTATTATTGGCCAATTCACGGGACTTTGGCCATCTCCAAAAACTACTGAGCAATGGGTTAATAGGAACTGGGCTCCTCTGATCAAGCAAAGTGTCACATCTTATTTTCTTGGGCGAGGTTTCTTCCTCTTCGAATTCTCATCCAAAGAAGATAAAGACTTGATCTTCCAAAATGGGCCCTATTTCATGGGTCCTCAGGGCCTCTATCTGAACAAATGGACACCGGATTTCGATCTGGCAGTTGATGTTCCCACGGCAGTTTCGGTGTGGGTTCGGCTCCCGAATCTCCCAGTCCATTGCTGGAACTGGGACTCCTTGAAGCACATCGACAATGCCCTTGGGAAATTCATAGATCAGGCAAACAACAAGGACCAGTACGACTGTGCTAGAATTTGCGTAGAAGTAGATCTAGAGGTGGGTCTCCCAGAGGCCATCAAAATCAATGTCGGTAGTTGATCTCATGTGCAGATACTGGACTACGAGCAGCTGCCATTTAAATGCAGGAAATGTCATGTTCACGGCCACTTTGCTAGAAGCTGTCCATCCAATGCTGAGCCAAAGAAAGGAAATGAAGAGGGTTGGAACCAAGTTAAGCGTTCAAAGACCTATCACAAAGGTCAAAAACCTGGAGGCCCCAATGGTAAAGGCCCTCTTCAGGCCAATGCTCAGCGACCCCCTCCCAAAAAGGCACAAGAAAATAAATTCGACCCTCTAAGCCAGCGAATAGAAGCAACTCAGGAGATCGAGATCCAAAAGCCAGTCTCACCAAGCAAAGGCACCCCCTCTTCCTCTCTTAAAGGAACAAGTGCTGCAGAATCAAAAGGCGTGCCTATAGAAGTTGAGGAAGAAGAACATGAATCAGACGAGTCAGAGGAGGAAGGAGAAATAGGAGAGTCTCAAGCCTCGATAAGGAGATCTACAAGAGGCCGCAAAACTGACAAGGAAACAAGAGAGTAGGAAACATACAAAGACAAGCTTCAGGGCAACCAGCCAACTCTGGAAAAGCTGCTAGCCTCAAAGCCAAGGACGATGAAAAATCAACCCCAAGGCTCCAAGGAAGCCCATCAGAAACATAAATAATGAAGGTCATATCCTGGAACTGTAGAGGTATGGGGAATAAAACTAAGGAAGAAGCCATTAGAAGTTTAATAAGAATAGAATCTCCATACATACTTCTCATCCAGGAGACCAAGCTGGAAGACGTAGTCTTTCTGCATGTAAGCAATAAAATTTGGAACAAAAGCAAAGCAAAAGCAATCTCTGCCCGGGGAGCCTCGGGAGGACTAGGCACTATATGGAATGCCATAAAATTTTCAGTTATCTATGAGGCTAGAAATATTCATTGGTTGCTGCTTAAAATGCAGAATCTGGTCACCAAAGAAATTTTCTGTCTTTTCAATGTATACTCCCTAGTCAATGTTGGGGAAAAAAAGGATTGTTGGGACTCTATAAGGCACCAAGCAGATCTAGCAATCCTGGAAAACATTATCATTGCTGGAGATCTCAATCTCACTCTTCACTCGTCTGAAAAAAGAGGAGGTAGCGTAGTTCGAGATCCGGCAAGGGAATGGGCGGAGGATCTTATGCAGGACTGGGATCTGCTAGACATCAAACCTTCCTCCGGTAAGTACTCTTGGTCTAACAAAAGAACTGGCCGAGGCCATATCGCTGCCAGATTAGATAGATTTTTCATCCAAAGCTCTTTCCTGTTACTAGGATTAGAACCTAGAATGCATATTTTCACTAACAGCACCTCGGATCATAAGCCCATCAAGCTAGAACTCCTGTCCCATCTAGATCTGGGCCCTATTCCTTTTAGATTTAGTCCTCTCTGGGTCAAGGAGCCAGATTTCTTGCAACTAGTCAAGGATTGTTGGAGACAGCCAATCAAAGGATCCCCCTTCTTTGTCTGCGAGGAAAAACTTAGAAGGATGAAAGGGGCTCTAAAACGATGGGCCAAAACTTTTCCCAACCCAGCTACAGAAAGAAAAATCATTAAAATTTCTCTAGCCTCTCATCAAATTCAAGTGGAGGATGTCGTCATCACATAGGAGCTCTTAGATAAAGAGGCTCACCTTCAGCAAAGTTTACATAAGGCTTGTTTAGCTGAAGAAGAATATTGGAGATTAAAATCTCGAAATCTTTGGCTCAAAGCAGGGGACAAGAACTCTTCTTTCTTCCACAAACAAGCCCAGGCCAGGAAATGCTTCAACACTATATCCGAGATCAAGGAGGATAATGTCACCCACAAGGACTTTGAGGACATCAAGAAAGCAACCTTCTCTCACTTTCATAACTTGTATAGTGAGGATGTGGATCCGGATCAATATTCAGATCTGTTAGATATTGTTCCATCTTCGATCTCTTCTTGAATGAATGCGCTCCTTGAGGCCAAAGTCTCAAAAAATGAAGTTAAAAATGCCCCTTTTGCCATGGATCCTGATAAGGCCCCTAGACCGGATGGCTTCTCTGCCAGGTTCCTCCAAGTCTGTTGCCTGATAGTTGAAAAGGACCTCTTCAAAATGGTCCAAAAATCCCAAGATTGTCAGAAAATCGAGGGCAGCACAAATTCAACTTTTTTAGCCCTAATCCCTAAGGAGAAAGGCGCCAACAACTTTAACAGATTTCGCCCGATCTCCTTGTGCAATACAGGGTAAAAGCTAATCACCAAAGTGATTGCAAATAGACTGAAGCTCATTCTTCCCAAAATCATTCCGGAGAATCAAGGAGGCTTCATCCAAGGCAGGAAAATTGTGGACAATTTCACCCTAGTCCAAGAGGCAATTCACTCAAGCTTACATCGAAATGAACAAGGTATGGTTATCGAACTCGACTTAGCAAATGCTTTTGATCGAGTAAGACATAGCTTTTTGTTAAATGTATTGAGCAAGTTTGGTATTGGTGTAAATTTCATAAATTGGATCCGGGCTTGCATCTCGAAGCCTTGGATTGCACCTCTAGTGAATGGCAGAGCCACAGATTTTTTTAAAGCCTCAAGAGGTCTTAGGTAGGGGTGCCCTCTCTCCCCTCTGCTCTTTGTCATCCAAGCCTCAGTTCTCAGCTTTCTGTTAGAAAAAAAGATGCAAGACCAAGATATTAATGGACTTTGTATAGCAAGAGGGGTCAAAAACATAAACCATGCCCTCTTCGCGGATGATACCCTGTTATTGGGGGCTGCCACTCTTTCCTTAGCCACAAAATTCAAAACAGTGTTGGATGATTTTTGTGAGGCCTCAGGAAGTGTCTTAAATAAGAATAAATGTCACATCTACAACTGGAACACATTGCCCATATTGCTCTCTGATATTGCTAGATGTCTAGGCTTTGCAGCCTCCTCTTCATGGACCTCTTTTAAATATTTGGGCCTTCCTGTATTCCATAAAAGATCCATAAGTAAAGACCAGCGTCCACAACTGGAAAAATTTAAGAGAAAGATCCAAGCCTGGGGTTACTCCTGGCTCAACATTGCTAGTAAATCTGTTCTAATAAAATCTATGCTCATCAGTCTCCCTCTATTTCATTTTGTTGTTCTTCTTGCTCCGACAAGTATTTTAAAAAAAATGGAGGAGTATATTAGGAGGTTCTTTTGGAAGGGAGGCAAACAGAATGAAAACAAACTGCCTCTATTCAGTTGGGAGACCATCTCCAAGCCTTTGTGGGAGGGCGGATTGAACTTCAAAAATCTCTGTCATCAGAACATTGCTATGGGAGCGAAGTTAATATGGAAGATTATTGCGCCCAAGCCAGGCTGGGCTCAACTGGCTCTCTGGAGAAAATATTTCAGAGGTCCACGCATTAGCTGTTTAGACAAATTGATCCATCTGCCTAACTCGTCTTTTCTCAAGCTTTATGCTAAAGCTGCTCCTCTTATCAATTCGCGCTCCTTCTGGATCCTAGGAAATGGGAGAAAGATAAATATTTGAATTGATAAAATTATGAATTCGGATCCAATAGAAGACAGAGGCTCCATCAGAGCGCTGCGCTGCTGGATGGAAGGAGAAGGGCTGCACACGCTGTGGGATATTTCGCTATGGAATGATTCAGATTGGACAGGCTGGAAACGCATTGGTGTGCCGGCACACCTGCATCACGAATAGATTACGCTGCTAGAGCTCCTCCACGGTATGGCGCCTACCCACATCAGCAAAAGAGATAGGAGAGGCTGGGGATAGAACGTTAGAGGGTATGCTGTCTCTTTGGGTTACGTTAAGCTGAGGGAGAGGCCCTTCGTTCCCCCTGACCCAGCACCATGGCAAGGAGTCTGGCGATGCCCATCGTGGCCTAAAGTGGATTTTTTTTCTTGGCTTCTTTGCCATTGCAAAATCCTCATGCATGAAAATCTGCAGAGGAAAGGGTTCCACGGTCTCTCCAAATGTTCACTGTGTAATGAAAATTCAGAGAGTGTTGCCCATTTAATGCTAGGATGCAGATTTTCTCTGTAGATTTGGTTCACATTCCTTCACAAGCTGGATTCCAACATTACGCTCCCAAGCTCCACTGCTGAGTTATTTTCTAAATGGGCGAACAGGCATCCTGGTCCTCCTCCAAAAAATCAGATAATCAAAGCCGCCTGGTCTGTCCTCCCAAAGGTAATATGCTAGCAGATTTGGCTAGAGCGGAATAGAAGAATCTTCAGAAACATTGAACAGAACCATAAGGCATTAGAAATCAAGATCAAATGCCATCTAAAAGAGTGCTTGATTGAATTAAAAGATGATTCTAATCTCAGTCAACAGGACATTGCTTGGGGTTCTTTTCTTGATCTGCATTTTCAAAAAGAAGTAAGAAATGTCCCTCCTCCCAAAGCTTGGCAAATAAGAGAATCTGAAACAGACTTTCAAGACTGGATTACAACACAACCAAGACACTCCCTCTTTTTTGATGGGGCAGCAAAGGGCAATCCGGGCAAAGCGGGTGCAGGTGGCATTATTTTAAATCCAGATGGGAAAAAAATTCATTCTTTTGCATGGGGGCTAGGCCACTCAACCAGCATTCAAGCTGAGGCTTTGGCTCTCTTTCAAGGTCTCAAGATGCTCAAAGATTTAAACATAAGTGAAGCAAATGTATTTGGTGATTCCCAGATCATCATCAAGGCAATTGTGTCCAACTCTCCAGCTTTGGACCTTAAACTCGCAAGGTTGATAGTCAGAATTAAAGGCTTGGAAAACACTTTTTCAGAAGCTGAATTTCTACCATGTGCTGAGAACTAACAATAAAGAGGCGGACATTGAAGCCAATAAAGCTACCCTCCTCTCTGTTGGGATCAAGATAAAAGACGAAGAAGAATCATGGGAACCCATCCCATAAGCTAAATTGTTGTCATGTTTTACTGTCTACTCTTAAGTCAATTTGTATGTATCTTCAAATTGGGAAAAATCTCTAAAATTGAATCTATAGTAACATCACTAAGGAGAAAAATTCCAAGCATTAGCTCCACACTCATCCTTAGTGGTGAGGTGCATCAGGCAATAGTCCTTCTCAATGTAACCAGAATTTTGGCATTTAGGCCAAGTTTGAAATAATATTCCATAATCGTTACTGTAAAAAAAAACAGTTCCTTTGTAAGATCTTATTGTGCTCAAGTTCACTCTCAACTCATAAATATCCTTTAGGAACATTTGCAATATCGAGTGGTTTTGTTTGATGATTCCATATCGATGCTATGGAATTCCTTGGCTTGTATTTGGTATTTTTTCCTTTAGAAAATTCATTACAAGTTTGTTTTTAACTATGGATTTTCTTTTGAAGCCAAATAATTATGAGGGTCTGGATTGGTAATGGTTCATAAAGAAGGTAGATAAGAGGTTGTCATTGTGGGAACATAAGTGTTGTCTTTGGGGAATATTGATCATGATAAAAGTGGTTTTACAAGGCATATAGTTTTACTAGATGCATCTCTTCAAGTTCCCTAAATCAGTCATCAAGAGGATTGACGCAATCGTCGCTAGATTCCTTTGGGAAGGAGTAGGCTCGAGTAAGAAATTCAACTTGGTACACCTTGAAGTAATTTCCAAGAGTGAGGCGTATGGGGGATAGGAAATTAGAGATACATGAAGCTTCAATCGAACTCTTTTTGTCAAAAAACCTATGGAGGGCATTCAAAGTCGCAGAGTTATGGCATTAATTGTTAAGGAGAAACACCTTAGTAAGAAAAAAACTAGAGGATTGGGTTATCGCTGGTGCCCCAGGTAAAACGAATGCCTCTTACATCATGAGAAGTGTGATGAAAGCGAATATTTTGGCTTTGTGGTAACTTGAGATGGGAAGTGGGTCGGGGAGAAAACATTGCCATTGGCGTGGGTGTTGTTAAAGGATTGGAAGTAATTCATATCCTATCAAATCATATCATTAATTTCCTTAATTCACGTGGATTTCATATACTATAACATATTGGAAATATTATAGATTAATTTCTCTCCTTCCTCAATTGGCCACACCAAAATGATCACGGGTTGTCGGTGGCTCTTGAAACTGAGTGGGAGCGATATATATTCAAGCTCATTCACGTGGGTATTGTGCTGACGGAGAAATAAAGAATTTTAGCATGGGAGTAGGAATGGATCTGTCGATCACATTTCGGTCAATGAAGCATACTCATTCATCACACGGGCACAAGATTCCTCCCAACGATAATTTGTAGTTTAAAATGTGGAGATGGGAGATTCCCCTTAAACTGAAGTGTTTCATGTGGTTCGTGCTCCAGAACTGGATTCTTACTTGGGACAATCTCTTCAGGAGGGTATTTCAGGGGTTCGGTATGTGCATTCTAGTGGTAGGGAAAATGAAGAGGTTGTGCATCTCTTTCTTGACTGCCCATTAGTTGCTTCTATATGGAAATTTGTTTCAAATATTTTTAAAATTCAAGCAGTTGTAGAGAAGTCCTCAATGGACATGTGTCTCACACAGTGGTTTGAAGGCCAGAAGGAATTTAAGGCTTTCCCTTTCAACATTTTTTAGATAATTTGGAGGTCCAGGAATGCAAAAACATTTGACCAAATTTCCCCTTATGTGGGTCACACAAGTATGAAGGTCATGGCCTACTTTTAGGAGATAGGGCCTTAGTGGCCGAAGGGACAAAGAAGAAATTTCCATCTCATGGAAATCGGGACTTCTAAGCTAGTAGGTTATTTTGATGGTGCCTTTGCTGCAAGGGAGTGTGGGTGCGGGATCATATAATTCTGAAGCTTGGTCATTCCTATCAGTTCAGCTGGTATGGGGGCACTGGAATAAATAACAGAGCAGAAATGCTTGCTATTGAGGAGATACTGATTGTTGGAGACTCCCAAGTCTATGATTGAATGGGCACAGGGAAAATATTCATTCGAGTCGTTATCCCTTTTTCATTGGATCCTTCATATCAGAGCCCTGTCAGAGTCATTTAAGCACATCTCATTTGAAATCTATTTAGAGAGCAGAACATGGTGGCATACGCCCTCTCCAGAAGAGGTAAGTCTGCTACGTCATGAGCTATTCTTTTCAAATACTTTGTCGATGAATCTTTGTGTAGCTCAGGGTCTTTCATCATCCAAAGGCTGAGTCATTTTTTCCCCAAGCAGCTATAGTGTCTAGGTGGATTATGGCATGCCAGTGGTCCTGACCTTTCATTTTTCTTAGCTTCAGCCATAGTAGTCAGATTGTTGTAATATTCTAAGAGAAATATGTTGTATATTGTATGGTTTTTGTTTAGGAAATTATATCAGGTTTCTTGCATCCTTTTGAGTCAGATTTTCTTTAGCCCATGAGCATCAATCTCTTCCCTGTTTTCTGGTGTTGCCGACATGTTCTCGAGATACAAGATTATTGAAAATGTAACTATATGATTTTGTCAATTTTGGTAAAATAAGATATGTATGTAACTCCTAACCAAAAGAGCGTCACTAATCAACAATTTTTATCCAACAACTTATTCTGATTTCATATATATTTTAATTGTCTTATGGAAAAGAAAAGATATATATATACATATATATGCGTGAAAGGTTGAAGCTTGTTTCTTTATGTGTTTCTCAATACTAATATAAATGTTTTTTCTATACAATAAATAAATAAAATCATTCTTATAATTAAAATGTAATTTTATATATACTATTTATTATAAAAAATAATAAAAATAAATTAAATTAACAAACATAAAAATGTTATAAGCAAAATATATATATATATATATATATATATATATATATATATATTAAAAAATAATGAATATAAATTAAATTAAAAAATTATTATATTCTATATTTTTCATAATATATATATAGGTGGTTAACGTCTATAGGACCTAAAGAATTCAATTATTTAGTTTGTTTTAAAATTGTACTTTTATGTTCAAAGAGCTTGGAGAAAAGCGTCTTTGCAACAAAGATTATGAAACTGAGATCTAAGAATGTATCTAGGACACTCTAAGAGGAAGTGATTTTCATCCTCAATGTTCATATTCTCACAAATATCTTTATATCCTCAAAACCACTAAATACATGTAAAAAAAACAAAGTGTTAAAGTGAATCTGAAATTTATGAATCTTTAAAATATAGAGTAAATTTTCTGATTAGAATTTAGGAAAATTATATATTTAAATTATTAATTTTTTATAATTAACTTTCCCTGAAATTATTTCAGATTCTTAGTTTTTTTTTAAATAAAAAAAATTAACATTATTAAAATGCTCCAAAAACCATTGAGCGTTTAGGAAAGTTGTTGAGGAGATGAACGTTGTTGAGATGAAGAATTGTCAAAATAGCCACATACCAATTAATGTATACGGTCAAGATGATTGAATAAACAATCACATGGGATTTTCGAACTCCAATCCTCCTGAATATATATAGTCAATTTTGTTTGGTGAAGGTCACACTCGTCAAATTGAGACCTTAAATTATTAAGGTGATGTGTTGAGACATTAGCTCGCTTATACGCCCAGTTGCCTCCAGAAAGCAAATCGAGTATCAAAGACATTAAAAATTCCGTTTTGGTCGCTTAAACCAAGTCAAGCAAAAAGCAGTCTCTTTCTATGACAGGCATCCCACTTAAAATTCACTACAAGAAAATGTAGTAACCGTGTCATGACTTCACGAAACTAAAAGAAATGCGTGAATCTGATTTTCTTTCTATGACAAGCCTCCCACTTACAATTCACTACAAGAAAATGTAGTAACCTTGTCATGACTTCACTTATTCGGTCACTTGGGAAACCATAGATCCAAAAAAAATTAGATTCTTAATATTGTTCGTTAAGTGAGAGTTTGATAAATAGAAACCAAATTTATTATTAACATGAAAAGTAAAAATTATATTCATAAAATTAAAGTAAAAATTATTAACATAGAAAGTAAAAATTATATTTATAAACATACTATTAACATTAGGGTAAAAGTGCTACTACAAATTGTTGGCTTGCTGAGATTTCATCATGTATGGGTCTCCTCTTGGTTTAATGGTTGTGACAAAGGATGAAATGTCCAAGTTTGTCAAGTTCGAAGTGTGACTTTTCTTTTGAGATTGTCAACTTTCTCAAGCATTTCTGCCATGCATATGATCATCTCTGGTTGTGTATCTTCTTCGTTAGTGAGGACACTACCTATTAAGCTTTTAATGTGCCAATAGAGATTTATAATTTGAATGTAAGAGGTAGTCTTGGCCCTAGTGGAATTCCATATAACGATAATCCATTCCCTGGTTTCCTGTTCTATATGTTTGTCTAGGACAAAGAGTTTCAATTGTTGGACTTGTTCTTCCACATTTGAAATGGCCCTTTGAATAGTTGCCAGGATTATGTCCCTGTAACATTCCATGGCTACCCTCGTAGTTGCCTAAGCTTATGTATGGTGGAACGAGGAGGGACTGAAATTAGAAGGGGGGGAGAGAATGGGACATCCATGTCTTCCATTACATTGATGAAATGATAATCAATGCCTAGCCATAGTAAAAGGAAGGAAACATAAATATGAAACCAAGCTATGGGCTTGCTCGAGAGTGCCAAATGAGTGGCCTTTTAATATAGTGTGGGCAGACTAGTCTCGGTGAAAGGGAGAGAGTATGAAACCAGTGTGAATGAATCAAATTAGGTGGAGGGGTGAGTAAGGAAAACTAGTGCAAGAGATCAAATCATTGTCATGAAACTAGAGAACTGCTAGAGAGAACTAAAATTAAGCGATATAGCATAGGAAGAATATGTGACTGGGGAGAGAAGCGAAATCACCTCGGAGAGAGGACGAAATCCTCAGGATCATTAAACCTTGGGAGGGGTAAAAAAACCAGAAGCTCGCCAAACCAAAATCTAAATTCAATGCATTGAAGAGGATTACTAAAATTGAAACAAAAATCAAAATAGGGATAACAATAAGATCAAACCTGTAGTTTTTAAGATTTTTGTGATTTGTTATGTAGTTGGGTTGTTCCGCTTGGAGAGGTTCCAACCAAGGAATATTGTCAATCCTCGGTTGCTTAGCAATACCATAAAACATACTTTCCACACTAACAACATCGTCCCTGCTCTCTAAAGTCCATGGTTGGAAACTTATATCCATTGAGCTATTAATGATCCTTACAAACTCTACCTTATCCAACCACCCCTTACTATTATGATTTTATTGTTTTTCATTTCTTGTCATAATAAATTTCAAAGTTCCTCTGCAGTTTGAGATCCAAGTTGAGTGTACAATGTCAAGACTTCACATGATCGAACATAAGGTCACTACAATTTTCCTTAAATATTTTCACATCACTTCCATAATGTGGAGCACGACTAGCCATGCACGATACCAAATGGAAGGAAGTTTGCCTCCTTTTTTTGTGCCTATACTCATCTCAAGGTGGTTAGAGTTTCCTTCCTTGAGCACTTTTATTAAGAAATTCTTAACTTATATATTAATTCTCTTTATAATCAATAATTTAAAATAAGTTATAATTTTGTTAATTTATAAGTTTTTTAATTTTTAGCAACATAGGATGTATCATGAAGTAATTATTTTGATCTTTATCATGAATTGATGTCTATAGGCATTTACTAGTCATTTAATTTATATGGCTACTCTAGTTATCTTAATTTAAGAGATAGATATTACATTTTGGTGTATATTGTTTATGTTAAATGTTGAGTTAAACTTGATAAAAGATTTAAAATTTAAAATTAATTATGGTAAGTGAAAAAGGAATTAAAAAGTTAGATGAATAAAAAGGAGGTTGTAACAACATGGTTTGGTTGGTTTTTCTCAATTTGGAATAAATCACACATATGTCGTTATATTATTTTTATTGTTATTTCTTTTGATTCTTAATCTTTAATATTTAAAATTATTTAAAAAGTTTTTAAAAGGATTGAGGATAATGTATCGTAATACTTTTAAAAGTAAGTAATGAAGATTTATGTGACCAATTTAATTAAAAAAATAATAAATTTATTTACCAAATAGTGACATTTTAACAACTTAGAATAGCGACATTTTACTCAGTCTTATGCATGCACGTTCTCACATGTAAATCGTTCGGCTGGGAAAAAAAAAAATTTGAAGGCGAAGACAATGTAAAAAGAAAAGTTAAACTGAAACTAGTAGTCAGCACTTCACACAATTTTTAAAATAATGGATTGGCCTGAACACATACAAAATACACAATCTCAAAGAGAAAAAAATGAAATTAAGAAACTAAAGTAAATGTTAACCATCGAATCTAATCCATATTGATGGTAGAGGAAGAATCGCATCTAAACTCAAGATTTATTTACGTAATTTCCAGCATTGAAACTACACACTCCATTTAAAATGTAATTAACAATTTGTTAGTAGTTTTAGCATATTACGCATCCAAAAAGATGTCATAGTTGTGAACATTGTATTTAACTTTTTTTGTTTTTAAAATACATAAATAATTAGATATTAAATTTGATTTACATTGTTATGAGCAAATTTACATTTAATATTTTAAAATAGAAATTTAAAACTAAACAAAATTTTGTAAATTTTTATGAAATTATTATTCTTTATATATAAAAGAAAAGTTAATATTAATGACTTAATATTTAAAATAAAAAGATAAATTTGGCGTGAAATAAATTTAATTATTGTTTTTTTTTTTAATTGGTAAATAGTTTATATATATGGTAAATTTAATTAATTTGAAGTGGCTGCAAGAAATTTTTATTCTCGTCATCCACTTTTAATTTCCATAAATAATATGATGACAAAGTATATTATAGTAATGGTTTTAAACACACACATATATATATATGAGATTGCCCTTAGATGATCACAGTAAGAGAGGGAAAATGTAGAACTTCCCTATGTGGAGCAAGGGAGAGACATTCATAGGTAAAAAGCCACAAGCAATAATTTGGTAGAAGTTGCTAGCCTTATCTCAAAACATTTATTATCCAAAATCCATGGTGAATGATATGCTTCAATTGCCTGTATAATGTCCTTTATTATTTCTGTTGCACTGAACCAGGGAAAGGTCCCGAACTAAGCAAGCCTGAATCCTAAACGATGGAACTAAACCAGACCAAATAAGTGCCCATTGAGCGGAATAAGAGCGATAGGGAAAAAACACAAAGCCAATGCAAACATGTTCTTAAACGCTTTATATATATATATATATATATATATATATATATATATATATATATATATATATATATATATATATATATCCTCGACGCCCTTAGGGTTAGGCCTTGTTAGTTTGGTCGGCGGGTATATCCCTTCAGGTTGATCCACTTGTATTTTCCTGTGGATGTAGCGACCACTTAGTGTTCGTGAACCACCCTAAAAAATATATATATATATATATATATATATAATGCAAAAGAAGTTGATCAATGTTAATAAGCAAAATTACAACCAAATATGACCAAGAGAGATGAAGATATTTCTTGGTTTAAAAGTTAAGGCTTGAGAGCACTATTTCAAAAGTTACTGGTCTATTTTGCTAGGTACTCAAAGAAATTCATTCCTAAATTTATTATATTGGTATATTTGTACAAATTGGTTATATAACGAGAGACAAAACAATACATGATTAAATTGGGTTTCAGGTCTGACTTCTTATCACCACTGGTTCAAGTACTATAGAGGATTTCTTTTTGTCTGGACTTCTTTTGGAGTAATTTAGTTCTGAATTATTCTTAGAGGCCTATATTATCTTGAGCTATTGGTTTTTCTGGTTCTAGAGACTCAACTTCTTTAGCATGATTTTCCCAACTTGTGGTTGGCCAAGGACCTCACTTATTTTGTGTTTCTTGCTTGAATCATATGGGGCCCATTCCTCTATCTTCATGTTTTAGGGTACCTGTTCTTGCTTATTTTCTTGAGACATTATATTTTGTTGAATTGGATGGTTTTCTTGTGATGTGTTACCACATGAGCTTATCTAGTTATCTAATATAGAGGCAACCCACCAAGTTGATTTTCACTAATGCTTCATGTTCTTCTTAAACCCTTTAGGGAATTGAGCTACAATGTGGCATGTTTGAGAACAAGTCATACATCACAAAGAGACTCGCTCATAATCTAAATTCTAGGTCTAGGAATTGTTTTTAAATATCAAAATAACTTACACCAGGAACTCTTTATTAAAATCCATTTCCAAACAAATTCATGTACACATTGTTATGCTTCAATTTTAAGTTTCATAAGAGAAAAAATGGAATTTTCTTAAAGATGGTCCAATTGACTAGACAAAGGTAGACCTCAAAGATGCAACGACCAATTTAGAAGCCTCAACTAAATAGGTTTTAAGTCAAGGACTTCAATTAGAGGATTGAAATATGAAGAATGGGGCTTTATGTGCAAACCTGAGTGCCCCAAAATCATGGACCAAAATTAATAATTTGATCCATATCTTCGGTAGTGTTGAACCTGACGATAAAACAATCGTTCACACAGGGGTGGCTAAATGTTATGAATTGTGCACCTTAAATATGACAAGAATTCAATAATTACAATCCAATTTTGGGGAGGGGGGGGAGGGTGGGGGAGGTCTTCCTATTATAGTGAATGCAATATATAAGACAAGATTTGATGATCTTAAGACTAGCTATCCTTGGTATAAATATACAATATAAAAGGTATAATGTGAAATGAAAGAGTATAATGAAATGTTTTAGTCGACCTTCTAATATAACAAATAAAATAATAATAAATTCTTATTAAGGCCTTAATGTAAGGGCCCAATAGCCTTAACAATAAAGGTTGCATGTTTAATCAATGGAATTCAATATCTCAAGATCTAGATGTAAAGATATACTAACTAAGGCCAAACACCATCAAAATGGAGAACCAATCTAATGGAACTAATAATTTTTCTTTGGTATTAGGCCCTATGGGAACATAAATGGCAGGGGCTTTGAGTACCAAAAAAGAGGGAAGACAAGCAACAAAATTTTCTGGTATAACATCCTTATAAGAATGGCCTCGACGAGCACCACCTTTGATCATGGATGTAGGCAACACATTAGAGAGCACGACTCATAATAGTCGCAAAGGAGGATGTTGGCCCAAATGAAGTCGTAAATCACTTAGATTATAGATCATACATGTTGAACAAAAGAACAAATAGTAAGGGTTTAGAATTATTTATAATTGAAGGAGGTGAAGATAGGCTTTGATCTATTTATATGTGCATGGGTCATATGATCATTTTCATATAAAAATAATATTATTCATAATTAAAAAATATTATTACTATATAATTACTAAAAATATAATAACAACATTGCTGTGAAAAATATAACTACCACATATTAATTTGACCCACAACAATATAAAACATATTTAATTATGTCGTTAAGTGTGTCTATTTTGGAATAGGGCTTCACAATTTTAATTTAATTATCAATAGCATAATCATATAAATTAAACTGCTATTAAAATATGATAGGCATCAAAACACTTCCCTCATGATACATCTCACATTATCAATAAATAAATAAAACATTAAAAAAAAAAACTGAATTATAACTTTATGTTAAATTATTTTTACTATTATTAATTATAAAAAGAATTAATATGTGAATTAAACATATACACATTTATAATAAACAATATTCTTAAACATAGATTTTCACTCCACTTTACCATGGAGATTTTTAACCTGCAAGTAGACTTTGTAACAATCTCATGGCCGAAAATGATGACTTACTAACACAACATGCCTAAAAAACCATAACTCATGTTTATATGACACATTCATATGACGTTTTTTTTAGTTAATCAATTTAATTAAAAGGGAAAAAAGGGCATAACTACTTTTAAGATGTTGGCTTGATGGGGCCTAGACCCAAGTTCAGATATGGTTGCGCGAACCAAAAAATTCCACTATTACTGACCCTTTCAACAACGATCTGCTGCGCAGACTAAAGTCTCACCCAAGCCAAAATGGGGGGATGCTAGAACCAAGTTTCTGCATCCAAAGGGACAATGGAGTGTGACTTTATGGCTTATCTGCCTTTCAACACTTAACAGAGCTTCACAGAACAATTATGCTAAGTATATAGTCGTTGTTCAACACTTCTATTGAACTATTTTGTAGACTACATGATTTTACTTTAACAAACATAAAACATCATAAATAATCATAAACAAGACTTCACACGATGAAATTATGTATAAAAACCCTTAACTCAGCACAGATGATATCAAAATACAAGTAAAGAAATCACATAAACATAGAACACATACAGAACACATACAGACTTCCTAAGGTCTTCGTGCACTCAGCAGAAACAATCTTCCCTTTCCCACAAACAATAGAATACATACTCAAAATAACGTTACATCCAAGTGCATTATATCATGAATTATGAGATTATCGACTTCTTACTTCTAAAATCCTTATACAGTTATCTCTTTTACAATAGCATGGTCTAAAAACCATGGGCGAAGCTCAACGTATACAAAATTATCCCATCCCTTTACAAAATAAGGAACTTTGACCCACTCGTCGATCTGCGGAGTCTTTCTCAAAATCTTCGTCGAGGGTTACACTATCCAACAGACCCCCAACACAAAAATGTGACAAATCCCAAGTCACTCTGAAAATGCGCCCTCGGTCTTTGCTTTGGTGCTGCTCAAGGCATCCTTCAGAGCCGAAACTGTTTCGGTGCACTGCTTCTCAACTTCACAGATTTCAGTCAACAACGTCTCAGTGGTTGGCCCCACGATTTTTGTGGCAATCTCCTTATGTGTCTCGCGCAATCCTTTCAACTTTTTCTCGACAATTTGCGATAGCTGACTGGCTTCGGCTTCCCATGGCTTCATTCTGGCTGTGATAAGTTGTTCTTTTCTGTGAAGTTCATTGATCTGTTCTTGCAAAAATTTACCCTCTTGGAGACAGACATACTGTTGTGCTGGTGCTAAAGTCTTTGCGGTGAACTTAATGTGGTCCATCTGTTCTAGTTTTAACCTCTTCTTCAAACTTCTACACCTAAGGGTTCTCCTGCAGTGAGGCCCAGACATCCATAACATCTTCAAAGACTTGGGTGCAATCCTAGATTATGGATTAAATCTATTCATTGGCAGCCTTAATCTCTACCGCGCGCTACTCCCAGACCTCTAGTGGAGTTGTGGGCTGCAATTTCATTTGCAACTCAACTATGTTCATCTGCATCTTGAGTCACACCTTGTCTACTTGGGCATTGGAATCCTTATCTATTTTCACGAGCTTTTCCAGTTTTCCCTATAGCGTTGTTGCAACCTGAATCTGCAGCGCAGGTAGTTCGTTGCAAACCTTGGTGATGGTTGTTTCCAATTTCTGTCTCTGCGCAGTTGCCTAATCATGCTCTTGTACAACCTGCATCCCTACTCCTTTTCCTCTACCATCCTCCGCCTTTCTTCATTAACATCATGAAGAATTAATAGCGCACGCTGCTCTCGGATCTGTAACTCTTTGACAATGCCCTGTTGGAACTCGTGTAGTGTTTTCAAAGGCAGTGCAATAAGGTTGAACCTAGTATTCTGCCAATGTGACGGTTGCGCCAATTGCTCAATAGTGTCAAAACATAAGGTACCTGTAGGTATCAGCATTGTGTGTGTATCAGTTGTAATTGTCGACACGTGTTCTATTGTACTTGCACCTCCTGGTAATAGAGATAAAATAGTCAATTTATCATTCCTGATTTCTGGCAATAGGTTTTTACAACCATGATTTTTCCCATGGAACAATAAAAAAATAACATTAAAATAAAAGTAACTTCAGGGTATTGACCCATGGACTCTCATGGTATTTATGTGGAATATAGTTTGTATAAAGGGGAAATTAAACCAACATAGATCCATCTTAATTCTGGATCTACCAAATGCCTAGTAAAATCAAATCTCTTAAGATACTAACCTCTTTTAGAATAAAAAGACATTTGATCCCTTAAATCCAAAATTAAAATAAAAAATATAAATTCAAATCTATCCTATGCAAATACATCTTCTAAGTCAAAAACTATAAAAGTGATGAGTTGAGAGTACGTAAAGTAACCTATATGCTCAACTACCATAAAAAACAGGTCGAGATGGAAATACATCTTCTAAGTCAAAAACTATAAAAGTGATGTGTTGAGACATAAAGTAAACATCTTCTAAGTCAAAAACTATAAAAGTGATGCGTTGAGATATAAAGTAACCTATACGCTCAATTGCCATAAAAAAAACAGGTCGAGTGTTACGACGAGATCCTTAAGGCATTAAAGATTGGAGTTGTCTTTAGTGCGACTTTTTGGAGTTTCAGGTGTTGGAATCCGGTGAAAAAAATTGAGATAAAATCTTGATTTATGTTAAAAACCCCTAAGGCACTTCGATTGTGCAAGGTTACCCATCAAACTTCTGTTCTACTCGTTAAAAATTGATGTATTTTGACCATTTCAAATTTTGATTTGATAGATGTAGTATAATTCTCTTAAATTTTATTAAAATTTTAATATTTAAAATTTTATTTTTTTATTATTTAAATTATATTTTTTTAAATATATATTTAGATTTTTTTTAAATTAATATATATAAATTATATAAATAACATAATTAAATTTATTATTTTAAAATATCCCATCATATTTCCTCCGCAATTTACCCAAAAGAATTCAGGAAAAAGGAACCAAACGTTGACCTTGGAGAGTTAGACAATGCTGTTAAAAAAATTGGCTTGTGTTTGCTTAAACAAGTCAATTTTCGGCCTCCAATGTTAAGACATAAATTTGGTTTGCCAACTAAACTTCACAACTGTAAAATATCTCTGACTTCAACGATACTAGAAGTTATCCGCTCATCAGATCGGATTCACGGTTGACATCAAATGCCCCTATTTTCAATTCAAAAGTCCATTGCGCGTATGCTAATTGGCCAGTTGTACAAAACAACATCCTCGCACATTCTTTCTATACATATATCTGCCACAACAAACACTTACAGATATTCACTTGCACTACTGTGTATGCGTCCCGAGTTCAAATCCTCTTACAATCACAATCCATTGTTTTACATCAGTATTTAACTTCACAATCAATCTCTCAGTTCGATTCCTCATACCTTCCCAACAATCCAATGGCTAAGCCCTCTTCACATCAGAACGACCTCAGCAGACTGGAAAACCGCTCACTGAAGTCACGGCAATTCAAGGGAATTCGAATGAGAAAATGGGGGAAATGGGTATCCGAAATTCGAATGCCCAATTCCAGGGACAGAATTTGGCTGGGCTCCTACGACACCCCGGAAAAGGCTGCCCGTGCCTACGACTTTGCTGTCTATTGTCTGAGAGGATCCAATGCCAGGTTTAATTTTCCCTACTCCCTGCCGGATATTCCCGACGCCTCTTCTCTATCTCCACAGCAAATTCAAGCCTCCGCAGCCAAATTCGCCGCAGAAGAAATGTGTCTGCCTTCTGAAGGTAAAACGGCGGATATTCCCTACCACTGTTCTCTATCTCCGCCGCAAATTCAAGCCGCCGCAGCCATCGCCGCCGAAGAAACCTGGTTTCATTCGGAAGATAACGCAGCGGATATTCCCTGCGCCGCTTCTCCATGTCTGCCGCAAATTCAAGCCGCCGCAGCCAAATTCCCCGTAGAAGAATTCTGTCTGCCTTCGGAAAATAAAGCAACGTCCTCTTACTTCTGTCCGAACGCTGAATCTGGCCTTGAAGGTCAAGAGATTTCAGTGGAACAAGGTCCGAGCAATTACGTCCCTCTACTTTTAGAGGATTTTCCTCCGTTAGATGTGTATATGGAGGATTATGAGTTTCTCTTCTAGCCGGATGAAGATAAGAGAGAGGACCGGGGGCTTTCTAATTTATTTTTAGTGCCGCTGGTGATTCTGCCCTGAAAGTTCACATGAATGGCTAGACTTAACCTCTTGCAAATGGGAGCCTAAGCCGCCGATGACAACGGCGCCATCTGTATGTTTTAAAATCATTTATTCAATTAATAAAATTCCCTATTATGGAAAATTGACCTTTTCCATTTATAAATGAAATACATTTAAATTTAATCACCAAAGCAAGATTATAATTGTCATCTGATTTGGTATCAATCCTCATTTCGACGGCCCATTCCTTGGTAAATATGCCCCCAAAAAAATGGTAAACGTGTATTAATGATGGGAGGTTTAACCTTTAAATTTGATTTCTTAAAATATTTATTTTTATTAATATAAAATTATATTAATTTATAATTCTAATAAATTTATATTTTCTCCCCGGGATCGAAGACGCTGAGGCCATGCAGATGAATTAAATGGACTTGGTATGTCCACTTCCATACATGCAATTGCATTTAAATATTTCATCCCTCGAATCCCATGAGGAGTCAGAGAAAGGAGAAGAGGGGTGTGGTGGCCCTGACTATATAGTGTCCCTGTAGAAATTTCTAATGTTTAATGTAGAAGTGAGACTTGGACAACCTTTTTGGTGGGTTCTAAGCTTAATCGTGATTTTATTTCCAATTTAGGAGGAGAAATTGTGCTTTGAATCTTCGAGGAAGGGTGCTCTGAAAGGACATTGGGAATTCAAGCTATAAGCAAGTGGGACAATCTCGTGGTTCGGCCGCTCATAGAGGATACAATACGCAGAGACCTGAGGTGGTTTCCGACCTCCCTTTTTCGATAGCCTTGTCTTGCTGGATAATTTTGTAGCTTTCAGGCTTTCTTGGTTTGATTTTGACCCTCCATTTGGTTTCACAAATGTAAATTTCTTTGTGTTTTATGGTCTGTGCTTATGGATCGAGTTGATGTTTGGTAATGAATGTTGTTAAGCCACCTCTACTTGAAAATTAGGCTTCTATATATTTGTTGGGCTGGTGTCTTACTTCTCTTACCAAACTCTAGTTGTCTCATTGTAATTATATAGAGGTGGTCAGTTTTTATATGAACTGTGTTGTTTTGTATCTCTTAAGGGCCTTTCCCCTCTTGCCTGGTGGTTGCTTGTTTGTTTGTTTCATTTTTATATACAACTATTCTCTTTTAGTCAAGTTAGTTTTTACACTAATAATTAATTCAACTCTAATGCAGAGGCAACTTATAAGAAGTAGGGAGGCTGAGAGGGAGGGCCAATCCTAACAACAAGCCCAACAAGTTGCTGAGACCTTTCATATTGCAATTCCCCTAGAATTTTTGAGTGAAATGTAGAACTTGGGACCATAACAACTAGTAATGATTGGGAACTCATAGAAGACATATGATAGTGGTTAAAATATCATATATATATATATATATGCTTTAATTAAGTTTAGTTATAATGGTTAAGAGGAATAATTTAACTAGAAATTCATTCTTCAAAATTATCAATTTTAATGTATTTTTCATTTTTATTATAAGTGAAATCATCCTCTCTCTTAACCCAAGGGTGAATGAGGGTCTCCAAAATCATCAATTTTAATGTAGTTTTTATTTTTTTAAGTGAAAACATTCTTGCTTTCAACCTAGTGAGAAGATTAGTACAACAATATTCATAGACATATAGCCCTTACAATATTATTTCTTATTATTGTTCTCATCATTATGTCACTAACAAGAAATTGAAATTAAGTAGAGTAGATAACAATCATTCAAACTAATCACCTAAAGTAATCTTAATTATCAAATTTAATATACAATTGTATAAATAACTTTGGAAAAAATATAAATCAGTTTATAATTTTTATTTTTTTAATATACAAACTAATATATATTTTTATTTTATTTAAAATTAACTTTTTAATATTAATTTATTATTATTATTATATGATAAATGAATTAATATTTCTTAAAATTTTATTTTCTATAATTTCAAATTTCAAAATTTATATAACACATAAATATTAAAAATTCTAAAATCAATTAATACCATGCCTTTTTATTAATTTGATATTATAATTTTATTCTACTGCTTTTGTTCTATAATAAATGAAGTTTGTGCTTAACATTAATGTCCAATTTTCAGTATGATGTTTTAATTTGTATATATATGTAGGTGCTTTCATTTTAGACATTTATAAATGCCACAAGAATGTCACACGTCAAGAATAACATTTTTGAGTGATAAGCTTTTTTGTTTCTCTAAATTCTTTAAAAACATATTTATTTAGAACACTTAGAAAATATGCTACAAGAAATCATGCATGGCAATGTCTAAAGGATGAATTCTATGATGCAACAACCCAAACTTATAATAAATGAATAAGGATAACCTTGTGAAGTAAATATCTTAGTGAAATATTAAAAATGATATATATTTTTTTTATTTAAATAAAATAATTTGTATTTTATAAAAAGAAATGAAAATCTATTTAATTATGTAAGAGATTAGTGGGTGTTCTTTGCATGGATTTTGGATTTTGAAAAGTGTTTTGGAAAAAACCAAAAAACATGCTTCACCTTTCTTTGGTTCAAGAAGTAAGATTGAGCATTTCTCCCTTGGGTTAGATGGGCTAAAGTTGCCATGCCAAAGTTTTCTCGAGGATGAAACATGAAAAAAAATAATAATAATAAAAATAAATAAATAAAAATAATAATAATAACAATTTTTCTCCAAAGCTCTCGCTTCCATATTTGGGTGGAGATATATCTCTACTCAAAAGTTATGACCAACGATTGTTACTTAAAAATATATAGCTCCAAACTCATTGGAAGACTAGATTAGGAGGGTGAATAAATCATGAGCGAATATCTTGGTGATATGGTGGGTTTTTTTTAACTCTTTTGAGCTCATCAACTATGGACTCGCTCGGAAAATTGCTAAGGGAGGTTGGGTGAGATTAAGTCTTGACCCCTCGCTAGACAACAGGAAAAGTCATCCCCCCCCTACCCCCCCGCAGTATTGATTTCCTATGTGAAAAAGCTCTATCTAAGCTCTCCCACATTGTCAATTAGGCCACCAATTTGATTTATAATCAAGGTTGGCTCTTGGCTACTGATTTAGGCCTAGAGATGGATTTCAGGGAGGAATGTAATGGTTATTTGAATGCCTTATCAACTGGTCATATCATGCTCACATACAGAGAAGATGAACTAGCATGGAGTATTTCTCATATTAGCTCTTATACCCCTAAACTTGGATACATCTCTCTCATGGTTATAGATTTGAGGCTTCTGCGATGATTATCTTATGTAGAGAAGTTTTCCGGTTTAATCGCATCCATTTTTGTTGATTTCCGACGTTTCGAACCCAGCCAACGGGGTTCATCATCAGGGAAAGATCTATGGGTAAGAACTGATCTCACATTCAAGGTATAAATAGTAGTGGAACAAGGAAAGGGAAACAAGGGAAGCTGACATATATTATTATTATTATTATTATTATTATTATTATTATTATTATTATTATTTATTTTATTTTATTTTATTTATTTATTATTTATTTATTAATTATTATTTTTATTTATTTTATTATATTTTATTTTATTTATTTTATTTATTTATTATTATTTATTTATTTTATTTATTATATTATATTTTATTTATTGATTTATTTATTTATTTTATTTTATTTTTTAATGTAAAAGTTACTAATGTTATTCTAAATCAAATAAAATATAATATTTAATTAGTTTTAATTTTAATTAAATTTAAGTTAATGGTATTAGAGGTTATTAACAATGCCCTGAAATAAATTTTTATATTTATTTTTGTTTTTATTTTTCTTTGTATTTTTATTTTTATTATTTTATTTATTGATTTATTTATTTTTCATTATATTATATTTTATTTTATTTTTATTTTTATTTATATTTATTTATTTATTTTTAATTTTAATTTTTATTATTAGTATTTTAATGGTTGTCAAAGATGATGTCGATATCAAGTGGTGGTGGAAGGTGCTATGGAAGGCTAGATGTCTAGAAAAATCCAAAATCGTCATGTGGTGTATGCTGGAAAATAAGGTTCCCAGTTGGGACATCCTTTAGAGAAGATTCATGGTAGGGCTAGGCTGGTGCTCCCTTTGCAAAAATGATGAAGAGACCACATTACACATGTTTATGAAATTTCATTTTTATTAGCAGGTATGACATGTCTGCAAATAGGCCATGGGTCATTCGAGGGCATGGATAACAGAGAATTTAGAGGGGGAGTGGAGGGACTGGTTGTCTAACCTCTCCTATCAGGACTTCAAAGATATGCCCCTGATCTTAAGTTGGGGGGTTTGGTTGGCTCAAAAAAAATCCATGTTTTAGGAAAAAAAATTATTCCTAAGCACAATGTTTTAGAATCCCTAGCTATCTTGGCACACTTTCCCTAGGAAAAAGGGGTAGCCCCTCCGAGGCCTATCATCACAGAGAATCTTGATCATTCCAAACCTTAGCCAGTTTTTGATGGAGCATCTAATAACTTGGGGTGGAATAGTGGAGGGAGCTTCATTCTACATCTCTCATATTCCCATTCTTTGATGGAGCATCTTGTAAATCGGGGTGGAATGGTGGAGGGGGATTCACTTTTATAGATTCCCATTCCTTCCAAGTCAAAATGGGTTTTGGCTCAGGGTCCAACAACATGGCCGAAATTATAGCATGTAAAAACCTGCTTATTTTTGCCTTAGCAAAAGGTTGCTCCCAAATCCAAGTCTATGGTGACTCCATGCTTATCACCAACTAGATCAACAACACCCAAGTCTGCAAAAACATATTACTCCTACCTATTTCCTTAAGGCTTATACACGCATATTTTTTTGTAAATTAGGCTTGGTCTGAATAGAGGCCCAAAAAAATTTCTCCTTTTCCAAATGCACAATCATTGTGGCTCTACATAATGTAATTGCACCATTTTAAAAAATGAATGTAATTACATGTTTTTTCCTATAGAAAAAAAAACTATGTACGAGAATAAATTGTTTTATATGCATATATCCTCACTAAGATTTGGAGGTTCTTAGTTGTTACAAGGAGGATTATTAGTGAAATTATTTGTAATAAGTTTTTTGGTTTTTTACCTTAATAATAACATATTGCAAGTTATTTTTTTTATGCATGGTTTTGCTATATAAAACACAACACATTAATAATCCTTAACAAAAGTTAGGTTTATTGCATGGAATTTAGCATATATTCTAGGAAATTTCATGGTATTAATCATGATTAATAAATTTACTCACTTTTAGAATTGAGATTATATATTAACTAACAAATACATTGGTTCCTTAAGGATCACATTCACCTCAAAGCTCAATTTTTTTTATGGGCATTCTATTTTCAAAAGATCTAATACCACCTAGCTTAATATAACAATGTTTTGCTAATCCCCATGTAAGCTAGATGGATTGGCTTCCCCTTCACGCAATGTTTCCTAGTTAAATTCATGGCATCTAAACATGACACTTGGTTGTGAGGTTTAAAGCATAATTTTTAAGAAGAAAAAAGAATACAAAAGGAAACATACCCCATCATTACGAAATAAAGTGTGGCTTTCAAGCAAGAAGTCAAACTAATAACAAGTTTAACATGTTTCAAAGCAAGTAATGAATTCTAGCAACAAAAACAACAACATATACTCAATTATTGAAGACAACTTAAAGAATTTGTTTACAATATAATTAAATAACCATGATAACAATATGGAGATTCATTTGTAGGTGGAGTATTCATAAGAAAAGAGTTCAATGCAATTACATAACAAGAAATGAAATCTACTAGCAATAATAAGAAGAGATAAACAAGTATTGAAGAGAACCGAAAGACTTTATCATACAATAAAAAGTAAAATAGCATAATAATAATATGAATTCTATCATATTTTACACCAAATATTTAACAAAAAAGAGTTGAATATGCTCATTGTGACCTAAAGATATTATCTGAAATTGATTATTAGTTAATGTTGTGCTAATATCAGTTTCAGAATTAACATGTAAGTGCTTTGGTTTGCTTATCATACAAGGGTTTATAAATGTTCTTATGAGTGACAATTCATTAAAATTGATGAGATTAAGTGTATTTTATGAACTTAAAAGCATGGAAACTCAATGCTGAATAACAGCATAATAAAACACATTAATCATAAATAAAAAAGACAAATACACAAGTTTTTGATGGATGAGTTCACCCCTCTTGGGCTACATCTCCTTGGTCGAGCTTCATAGTTTCGGCCTTTATATTAGCTTCAATTGTGCAAAAGTGTAATATCCCTGTTTAGGGCAGCCCTATTTAGGGTGGGCCCTACCACGTGTCCGGGGTCTGCATAATGAGGGGTTGTTTAGCCGCCGCCCTCAGATGCTCCGGTGGGCCTTAAAACCCCACCCTTAATACACTGGGATGCTTCCCTCACTAATAGTTCGATCTTTTGGTGTAGTGGTTGGGCCTTAGTGGTATCAGAGCAGAGGTCTCGAGGTCGAGACTCGCAGAGCGTGGTGGGCTATAATATCCCTGTTTAGGGCAGCCCTGTTTAGGGTGGGCCCTGCCACGTGTCTGGGGTTTGCGTAATGAGGGGTTGTTTAGACTCCGCCCTCAGATGCTCCGGTGGGCCTTAAGACCCCACCCTTAATACCCTGGGATGCCACCCTCACTAATAGTTCGGGTTTTTGGTGTAGTGGTTGGGCCTTCGAATTGTAATATCCCTTTTCAGGGATATCTCTAAAACAGAAGCAAACTCCAACCAGAGATGGATTGGGAGGGCATTTACCAGATATTTCACCTCTAAAAAGAGGGTGAGATCTAGAGGCTATCTGGCCCTTTCCAGACTCTGTCTAAGAGTATGGGGGAAAACACACCAAGTGGTATATAAACTGGAATGCTCGAGGAGAAAAATAACAGTAGTGCAAGCATACAATAACATATATATAAAACATGTAACAAATACTCAAGAAATGCAGAGAGAATGCTAAGCCATTTTATTATTCTGAGAAATATAAGTGAGTACAATAGGTGATTAGAGTGATGGCACCTAAACCTGCACAAGGAAAGTTAAGAAATACTCTTAGAATGCTGCTGGAATGGATGTTCTCAGATCTGCATCCAAGATGCTGGAAAACTGCCATGTAGCTGCTACTACTGAAACAAGATGAGTATATGGGGATGCTCCCCTACTCGGAATAAGCTGAAACTCTGGAATCAACCTCTACTCACCAAACCCAGAAAAGCCCAGAGAGAATTTCTGGAATGGACAACCTCCAAAAATACCTCCCTTGAGGATCTACGTTATCCTCCCAAAGGCCATGCTGAGACTGACTGGAATCCTCAAAAATATGACCTCCTGCTCAACCAAGAGTCTCCAATAGGAAAGGGTTGTCCCCCTGCTCAATCTCCTGATCAAAATCCTCCAAAAGAATACCACATCGGAGCTCCCCCAATATGGACTGTGTCCTCCCTCTCAGGACTACGCAATCAATAGATGCAACGCTCCTCCACAAATGCCACAACTCGATCCTCCTGCAAAATATTGATGGGAATGCCTCACCCGAGCGAGCACACGAAGTCTCCCAAGGCTGAGGGTGAGATCTCCAAACGGAGACGCTCAATGCACTAAACAGTGCTACATACAGGTTAAATAACCAGCATGCTCAAAGTCGTAATGACCAGCTCCAAATGCATAAACTCGAATGGAATCAAAATGAGGAGGCTCTCCTCTCTATATAGTGTTGGCCTCTCTCGAACCCTAAGGCCCACCTCCTCCAACGTAGCCTCCCTTTGTTACGCCCTCAAATTGGCCTGCGCAGTCCCTCCATGTGGTCTACGTGGGCCCCCTCTCTACGTGGTGTCTTGTCCCCCTTGGCTCACTTTTATTTATAATCTAACTACATAAGGAAAAATTGACCAAATCGAATATTCCAATTAGCCATTGCTGATTGGGAACATTACAGCCTCCCCCGGTAAAATGTTGCTTGTCCCCAAGAAACTATAGTGATGGATGCTACAAGATCTTCTCGCTCTCCCAAGTAGCATCCTCTTCCGGAAAATTCTTCCACCTCACCAAGAACTCCCGGATTTTCCTGTTCCACAGCTGCCTCTCCCTGGTATCAATAATGGCCTCGGTCTGTAACACCAAATGCCCTTCATCATCTGTAGGTGGTAGCTCCTCTGTCACCATCACCTGCTGCCCTAATGCCTTCTTCAGGCATGATACATGGAAAATGTTATGAATCTTGCTGCCTTGGGGCAGCTCCAACTCATAAGAAATCTCTCCAACCCTACGTATCACCCTGTATGGTCCATAAAAACGGGGCTTGAGTTTCTCAGCTCCCTTCTAATTTAGTGACGACTGTCGGTATGGCTGTAAACGTAGGTAGACCACGTCTCCTACCTCAAACTCTCTCTCCATCCGACCCTTGTCAGCATACAAATTCTGTTGGTTCTACGCTGTAGCCATGTTATCTTTGAGAGCTCGGAGAATGTCTTGATTCTCTTGGATCCAGTCTCTGGCTCTCAGAGCCTTGTTAGCACCAAACATCACATCAGCAAAAGATAAAGAATGGTATCCCTACAAAGCATAGAATGGAGACATACCGATGGACATGTGATGTGTGTTGTTGTAGCAGTACTCCCCTAGATGCAGCCACTTCAGCCACGCTCTCTACTGCCCCTAACATAGTTACGCAAGTAGCCCTCCAGCCACTTGTTAACTATCTCTATCTTCCCATCTGTCTGTGGGTGGTTGGTGCTTGGTGTCAACTCCATTCCCACCAGCCAGAAAATCTCCTGCCAGAATCCGCCCATAAAGAAGCTATCCCTGTCACTGAGGATGGTCTTGGGAAGACCATGTAACCTGAAGATCTCTTTGAAGAACAGCTCCGCCACCTGTGCTACTGAATAGTGTGTGGATATGGCGAAAAAGTGTACGTACTTCGTCAGTCGATCAATGACGATGTATATACAATCCTTTCCCTACACCATGGGCAATCCAGTGATGAAATCCATCGAAATGCTCTCCCATTTCCCCTCCGGAATGGGAAGAGGTTACAACAAGCCTGCGAGATGGTTCATCTCCCCCTTGTTTCTTTGGCAAACCTCGCACTCCCTGATATGTTGGAGCACGTCCTCCTTGAGGCCCTTCCATGAGAACCTCTCTCTGATGGCCTAGTAGGTTTTGGTAAACCCCTGATGGCCGACTAATGGTGAGTCATGCGATGCCTGAAGTATCTTCTTCTTGATCTGGGAGCCCTCAGTCAAGTAGATCGTATCTCTATAGTAGATGATCTCATCTATCACAATATATATGTCATCTGTCACCTGACCATCCAGGACCTCACAGGAAAACCTGTCCTTGGAGTATTCCACCAAGAGTCAAGCCCTCCAATTTGTATCCAAGCTCATCAGAGAGAACGTGGTTGGTCTACGTGAAAGTGCATCGGCTACCACGTTGTTCTTCCCCTTGACATACTCAATGTCAAAGTCATAAGCCTGGATCTTGTTGATCCACTTCTGCTGCCTCTCCTGTAGCTGTTTCTGCTCCAAAAAAAACTTGAGGTTATTGTGATCAGTCCTCACCCTGAACCTGTTACCCACTAAGTACTGCCGGAATTTGGCCAATGCATCCATAATGGCCAACATCTCCTTGTCGTATATAGGATATAACCACTCATGAGATAGGAGCTTCTGGCTCTCATAGGCTATAGGGTGGCCTCCCTGCATCAAGACTGTGTCGATCCCCTCTCCCGACGCATCACACTCCAAAGCAAAAGGCTGCATGAAATCTGGCAACGCAAGCACTGGGCAGCTGCTCATAACCTCCTTGAGCTTGTCAAAGGCCCACTGCACTGTATCTGACCAACTGAATGCCCCCTTCTTCGTCAAATCTGTAAGGGGTGCAGCAAGCTGGGAGAAACTCTTGATGAAATTCCTGTAGTATGTGCAGATGCCAGCAAATCCTTGAAGTTCCGTCACATTTCTCAGCTCTAGCTAATCTCTGATGGCCCTGATCTTCTCCTCGTGGACCCTCATTCCATCCACTCTTATGATGTGTTCCAAATAAAACATCTCCGTCAACCCAAACTCACACTTGGAGAGCTTAGCGTAAAACTGCTGCTCCTCCAAGATATGCAGCACTGCCTCTATGTGCTGGAGATGCTCCTCCCAAGTCCTACTATATATCAGTATATCATCGAAAAATACCAACACAAACTTCCTCAGATGACTGTGTAAGATATGGTTCATGCAAGGTTGGAAAATAGCTGGGGCGTTGGTTAGCCCAAAAGGCATGACCAAGAACTCAAAGTGGCCATAATGGCACCTGAAAGTGGTATTGGGAATGTCCTGTTCCCTCACGCGAATCTGGTGGTACCCGAATCTCAAATCGATCTTTGAGAAGAACTGTGCTCCTCTCAACTCATCCATCAGCTCATCAATCCGTGGTATGGGGTATCTGTTCTTCATGGTCTTCTTATTCAGGGCTCTGTAATCAATGCACATTCTCAATGTGCCATCCTTCTTCTTCACCAACACCACCGAAGAAGCAAAAGGACTGGTGCTAGGCCGAATATGTCCAAGAGCCAACAACTCCTGGATGGCCTGCTCAATCTCATCCCGATAGGCCTTGGGGTGCTTATAGGGTGTGGTAATAATGACCTGGATGCCCTGCTCAAGCTCAATAGTGTGCTCAAACCCCCGATCTGGTGGTTGTCCTGGCAGTATCTCTCCAAATACCGTATCATACCTGTCAAGGATGGCCTGTATGTATGGATGAGCTGTCTTCCTGGTAGTCCTTGCCTCTGATTCCCGCAAATCAACTGCCCACTCTATGTCTCCCTTCCGGAAGTCTGCCTCCATCCGGTGAGCTGAAACAGTTTGAGGTGGGTAAGTGTGCATCCCACGTATCTTCTCATGATTCTCGGTCTTCTTATCATCCCACTCCATCTCCAAGGCCTCCCAATCTGTGGTGACTTTCCCCAAAGTAATCAGCCACTATACACCCAATACCACATTAGTATCTGGTATGTTGACCACGAAAAAGTGGTCGGTCACTGTGTAGGTACACATCGTCACAACCAGCTCTGGAACATACCTCGCACACTACATCGTCTGATCTCCTGGGACCAACACTGAAAATCCATCGAAGCTCTCTATCGGTATGCCTCTCTACTCAACCACCTGGCACTACTACATTTGGCAGAAATTTTGACACTTGGTTCTGACGCTTTTGACAAAATGTCGGAAATTTCCCAAAAAATTTTCCATCCCGCCCGAAATCGTCGCTATACCGACGTTTATAGAAAAGTGTCGCAATACCGACACTTAGAGAAAGTGTCGCAATTGTGACATTTGGAGGAAGAAGTCGCAATTGCGACACTATGGCCCAAAGCGTCGCTATTGCGACGACTGCCTCCAAACGTCGCAATTGTGACACAATGTCTAAGTGTCGCAATTGCGACGTTTGGAGGCATCCGTCGCAATAGAGACGCTTTGTCCACCGTCGGTATAACGACACTTATATGTGCGCTACATAAAATGATGAAACTTATATCTGCGCTACATAAAAATGATTTTATTATTTCGTATCTGTCGCAATAGCTACATTAACGTCTGATATCACGCGCGCATTCGCCCTCCGCTCTTGCAGAATAGCATTCGCCCTCAGCATTCACCCTCAACTCTTGCAAAACAACATTCGCCCTCAGCATTCGCCCTCATCTCTTGCAGAACAGCATTTGCCCTCAGCATTCGCCCTCAGCGTTCGCCCTCAGCTCTTGCAGAACAGCGTTCGCCCTCAGCTCTTGCAAAATGGTAAGTTCTTACTGCAAGCCCTTCCTCCTATAGTAGGGTCGACTCTATTTGGGTTTTTTTGGTCAATTCCATTGGATTGTGTTAGGCTGTAGGGTTCTCTCTAGATGTCAAGAATTAAGATTCAATACCCTCTATTATCTTCATCACCCGACACAAGATTTAAATTTTTCCCAAAGAAACGCTTATTAATTTGGCAGCCATTATTTCTCCCTGCTTTAAAACCCTACATTTAAATGAAAACAAGCATTGCATTTCAACTACAAAAATCTATCAGTGTTCAAATGTACATGTGTGCTACATTAACGTCTGATATCACGCACGCATTCACCCTCCGCTCTTGCAGAATAGCATTCGCCCTCAACTCTTGCAGAACAACATTTGCCCTCAGCATTCGCCCTGAGCTCTTGTATAACAACATTCGCCCTCAGCATTCGCCTTGAGCTCTTGCAGAACAGCATTCGCCCTCAGCTTTTCTAGAACAACATTTGCCCTCAGCTCTTGCAGAACAACATTCGCCCTCAGCTCTTGCAAAATGGTAAGTTCTTACTGCAGGCCCTTCCTCCTATAGTAGGGTTGACTCTATTTGGGTTTTTTTGGTCAATTCCATTGGATTGTGCTAGGCTGTAGGGTTCTCTCTATATGTCAAGAATCAAGATTAAATACCCTCTATTATCTTCATCACCCAACACAAGATTTAAATTTTTCCCAAAGAAACGCTTATTAATTTGGCAGCCATTATTTCTCCCTGCTTTAAAAACCCTACATTTAAATGAAAACAAGCATTGCATTTCAACTACAAAAATCTATTAGTGTTCAAATGTACATGCGTGCATCACTTGTGTAGGGTATTCCTTTTCCACTTTCACATTATCCAAGAATGTGTGCAGTATAGTTCATATTTTTTGTGATTTAGATTATCTTGAAAAAGGAAAGGTAAATTATTTCCCATGGAAAAAGAAGGTTTTCCCTTTTTACTACTGGAAATGGTACAACAAGTTCCATTTCTACCCGAAACTCCTATGAAACAGGAACCAAATAAAGGCCATGTCCTCAATGGACATCATTTGGCTTTGAAAATGGCCATTGCACCGTGTTGTTTCTTATATTACATCACGATAGTTTCTTGGGTCATTTCTTGTTTCTTGAGATGAAAAACAACCAAAGAAATTGTGAAGATCCTTTCAAGAAATAAATGACCATTTCTCAATCATATCTCAACTATTTTTTATTTTATTCGGTGGTTGCTTACTTTGAGAGAAATTTGACACTTTTATAAGGAATATAACATAAAAACACAAAATGGGAAGGAATTGATGAGGTAGATGACCTTTAGTTGTTGTCGATTAAGAATTGATAATACACGATGCATGTTCTGTACTACAAACTAGATTCCTTCCTGGAGTTAGGACACAGAGTATTGAATCAAAGTTGTAGTTTCTAACTTCTTGTATTGGTTCATCAGTCTTGAAATTCAGACATTGCATGTCTTCATTGCTTCATGTTTGAATAATTTGCATCATATCGTACAATAGGAAATTAGGAATTATGATTCTTATTACTTTATGGATCTGTTAAGTTACTTTTAAGTTTGCATGGTTTAGTGTGAAATTATTCTAGTGTGCCCCTAGGCCCAGGTGAAGGAATGCCAAGGACTGAGAACCCTAGTTTTTAAATGGTATTGTTTCTTATACCAAAAAACCCCTCAACATCACTTCTTATTAGTTCTTAACAATAGTGTTGTAAAAAATTTGAGAATTGATATAGCAAAATCTCGCACTTCTCAAGATAAAGTCCTAAAGCTAAAGTGTGATACCATGTGTAATTCAATAGCCCCATTGTCACCTCACCAACCTCTTTTCACTTCGGGCTAACTCTCCTCCAAATCAAGGGGGGTTCTCCCTAGTAGATGTTAGGGATCTAATGGCCCAACCAAACCAAGTCAAGAGCCCCCTAACTCTCTATGTTTACTACTATCAATCAAAATATTGAACAATAGGGTCAGACATGCATCCTGAAGATAAAATTTCCAGGGTATTTTTGGGTAATTTCAAAGGGAAAGTCCCCAAACACATATAATCAAGGAATTATAATTTGATTTCAAACATTAAATATCAAAAAAATCGTTTGAAGGATATTGAAAGGAAAAAGGTGATGGAAGATAGAAAGTGCCTTACTTAAATGCTCTAAGGATTTTTCAATAGTTGCTCCAAAAGCTTCACTTCAAGGCCCTTCAATATCGTTTCCAACAATGCTATACCATCAGCTTCAACAATGTTACTGGATGCCCTGTACTGGATGAGACCAGACATCGTGACTACGCAACTAGGTCAGTGGCGACAACTGGTGCACCAGGTAAATAATCTCATTGAAATTTTTTTTATTAATATTATTGAACTAGTTCAATGATATTTAAAAACTGACAATTAAAATTTAATATTATCTGTTTTTGTAGGCGATTCCCCGTCACTGGATGAGACCAGACATCGTGACTACGCAACTAGGTCAGCAGTGCGGGTCGAAAGGCACGAAACAGGAGCAGAGGACGATGATATTGATGATGTAATTAGGAGCTTTAGAAATAGGAAGAAGAAAAAGAAAAATAAAATTTGATAATGTAAAATATTTTATTATTATAAGACAAACGTTACCATACTTGGAATGTTTTTTGCGTTATATAAAAAACTCATTTATCATACTATTTTTATGTCAAGCATTAATTTCAATGTTTCCTTGCGTACTTTTTGTTGAATTGTTTTTTTATTAGTTATTGAATATTTTTTTTTATGCTCATGAAAGTAAAAAATGAAATATAGATTGGGTGTTGGGGAATTGAGAGTGATGTGAGGGGGAGGGGAGGGGAGGGGAGGGGAGGCGGGGCAGGGGCCATAAGAGCTTCCACCTTCATGTGGTTGGCCCTGTTTAGTAGAGAATAATTTATTGGAGCGATTTAATCTTGGAGCAAACCTCCCTCGATCCAGCGTAGCAACAAAAAAGTCACTGTTGACTTAGTTGCTATTCTTTCAGATTGTGGGAGGCTTGTTCTTGAAACGAAGAGGAGCTTATTCAGGTATGTTTTGAAATTTTCAACATATGTTCTAACATTATCATAAGAATGCATCTTAGAGTAAAAAATACTACATCAGTTACTTGTATTTATTGTATAGATAATGATGGATTTTGATTGACTTGGCAGTGCAGGTACAAATCCTCTTGCATCATGAGCAATACAACTTGTCAACCAGGGTCACGTCCAGGATATTTTTGCTTGTGTGCTTGACCAGGTTCGTAATGTCACATTTTGTAAGTTCCTTTACAGTTCATAATTCAATATTAAGCTTGTTCATGATTATTATCTAGGTTTTTTGTATGTGTTTTTTCATTTATTTGATTGTAAGCAACTCTGCATGTTTCTTGTTGTTCACTATGATTTCTCCCATTACCACTCCCAGGATGAATCCGAATTTATTGTTACATAGGTTACTTTATTGTTACTATGATTTCTCCATTTACGATTTCATAGGTTACATCATGTAAAGTTGTCAATCTCGAGTTGGTGATGAGCTTTAGTTCTCCAGATTTGGGGCTTTTCTGATATTTTCTCCCTCATGTCATTCTTGCATCACCTCGTTGTTTGAGCATGCCAATTGTCTACCACTTGTACCAATTGGCACATGTAAATCTCTGAGTGGTGCCACATTTGACCTTTTTTCAGTGAGAGTTTAGGGTTTCTCTAACATAGCTTCAGAAATCCGATTCAGTGCCTGCTTGAATATCGTCACATGATACTCATGGTTTGGATTGATGAGCATGTTCTGAATGGTTGGTTGATTCATAAGAACCACCCATATAGTCATCTTGAGATATTTCAGAAGTTTTCTCGAGTTTCCTTTTTCACTGTTTCTAGTGGGTGGGATGGTGTGGGGTGATCCATCAATACTGGTGCTCTTGTAGTAGGTGTTGAGGAGGTAAATCCCCTCTGCGGACAGAGGCGATCCCTACTAGCCCAGCAGGGGTCTAGCAACAAACAAACAATGCTATGACGCAAGCTCCTAGTTACGAATGAAAGACTTGGGATAAGAGCCTACCTGGATTCCAACGCTAGATCTGAAGAAGAAGATGTCCCCGTCCTTCAGCCTTGGCAGATCACAATCCTTCCACGATCTCCGTGGATGAACACCTGCACGCAGAAGAAACGAACAGATACATGCATAGGAACCAACATACGTAACTAAACATCGGTCAGAAAATATATTACTCGCATTAACATGATAGAAAAAGGAGTGGAACCATAATCATAGTCATCTATTAAAGTGATAAACGAATAGAAGTTACAACCAAGTTCTGACGTCGCAGCTTCCTTCGAACGGGTCTCCGGTTGTCCCCGTCTCGCAAAGCTCGCCAAGGAAAGGGAAACCTCTCCAGAGTCTCGTAACAATGGTCTCCTCGCTTGAATGGGCCTTAAGGGAAAGAAGGGATTCTTTACAGCACAAAGGCACTTGGGAATAGGGAGATGCAAAGCTTCAGCACTTCAAGACTAGCTTGCCATGGATCTAAGCAGGCTTTTATAGATGGGGAAGGAGGGAGTTGGGATCCCTATTATTATGGGATTGGCCCTATCAACAAGGAAGGTTCCATGGGAGGTGGCAAAACCAATTCCTTCCATAGAACTCCCGCAGCCAAACCTCCCAACTCAAGATAGGCAGTGGTTTGTGAGTTTGTTTGAACTCAACTTCCGCCATCCATATTTAAAAAACAGTCCCTAAAATGGGTGGCGCTATTGCTGCTCTATGACAGAGCGCCAAGTGGCGCGACCTCTTTACAGGATTTCCCTGATTGGCGCGAGCACTGAACTGTCTACCCGCGCCAATGCAAAAAGAGTTGTTTTTCATGGATTTTGCAAGGAGATGTCTCAAGGGGAAATGAAGCTCATACTCAGAGGGATGCATTGATGATGTTTTCAAGGCATGACAGTGTTCACAGGTCACGGAATGGATCCTCCATTGTGCGGGACGGGGAATGGTAAGGACGGTGACAAATTACTGTGTAACAGATGCCCCCTAAAGTATGAGGCCCGAGAGTGAGAGGGGTAAAATGCTTTACGATAACATGTCCAACTGAAGGCCCGCCGTCGGAAAACCTGCGCAGAAAGATACAACTGATATCTCAAGTACATGATGTATATATATGGTATGGACGCAGCCATCCGAACAGAGTATGCTATAATACGGATCCAGGGTATGGGCGCAGCCATCCAACTAAGATCAAATAAATAGACTCAGGTATGGTCGCAGCCATCCAATCAGCGAGTCATGTACACAATGATAATAATCCACAATCGCAGCCTGGATTACAACAGACACAATCCAGGGTCTTGCGCTCCATCTCGACCCAAACAAGTACAAGTTCGAGCATGTGAAAATGTGAGCTGATGTCGAACATGCAAGAACATCGTCTGATTACCAGCCAATGATGAAAGCTGTTAACAGACGCGAGAGAAACCACCAATAATGACAATGGTCCTCAAGGTACTACAGGTACAATCTACGGCGTGTGAATAAATGAGTTGACGTCGAACACCCGCAGAATCATTCGATCGGAAGTCAATGATGTAAACTTCACGTCGAATGCGACGAACCTGCCATTGAGGCATGCAGGCTCCAAGGTACCATCAGGAGCCTCTAGACCAACTTCCTGGATAATGAGTTGAAGTCGACAGGAAGTGACCTTGATCGAAGGTGGGCCATAATGATTCCCACATCATCGACACGAGACAGAGGAACATAATGTTTTGTTGTGAATCAGGATCGTATGAGAAACAGAGGAAGGTTGATATTTGCAGAAGCCAACTTCTCTTGAACATATGAACGGCACGACAGTGGACTTGGCAGTATTTGACATCAACAGATCAGAGGTCATGGTGACGAGGCAATGAACAGATGAGAGGTCAAAAGAGATTACCCAAACCCATGAAGGCAAAGTGAAGCAACGAGATGAGATGTCCCCAACCCGACACGAATGCAGACCAGTGCCATGTTCAAGAGCGACATACTGCCGACGACAACGACGATGGTTCCATTTTTCCCCCACCATTTCTGGCGAGTACCCCAATTATTTTTGATAACAAGCTTGAAGGGGATAGCATATGCTTGTGATATAAGTCTGCCCTTCGGGCGGATCCATCCTAGTGCATTTAACGAGTCCTAGGAAGGAGGAACTCGGAGAACGTCATTTCGACTAGATCCGATGTCATCAGGGTTTAACGAGTCTGACAAAGGAAGAACTCGGCGTCTTTTCATGTTTAGAGAGTTTGAAAAGACAGCGGAAAAGAAAACTCCACGGGTCCCTTTTCGTAAATAGTTTCCCAGATCCGAAAAGGTAGAAAACAATATCCGGGAAAACCTCCTAGTCGCGATAGGCTAGGGTATTCCTTTTTCGTAATCGATCCAGCCCAGCCCGAAAAAGGGTTAAACTTATACTGGGTGAATGTCGATTCGCATCCATTTTAACGAGATCGAAACGACAAGGGCCTCGGCGATCTTTTCATATTTAGAGAGTCAAAAAAGAGCTGAAAGATGACTCCAGTGTGACTTTTTCGTGTATTTACCGAGTCCGAAAAAGTATAAAATACAACTCGTTTCCACCTTTTAAGTCGCAAAAACCTGCCGCTGCACATACCCAACAAGCGTAAAATCCATTTTCGACATAATACACGCGAATATTTGACAAAAAATAACTTTTAAAGCTCATTTAATGTCGAAAAGTTATAAATATGTCTAATGGTGAAAAATAAAATTACTTTTTACTATTTACCTTGTGGAGAGCAACAGTGGTCCATTTGGAGCAGAATCTTCTGACGGTGATTGCGACCAATCCAGGCAACCATTCAGCGTTTCGTCTGTGACAGGTAAGAGGCGCTCCTCTTCTCTTTCTTTTCATGCATTTTTTAATGATTTCCTTTTAGAAATCAGCTCTGTAAGGGCACTTTTGAAATTTTAGGGCCGGGCCAAGTGGCGCGGGTATCGGGCACGGACCCGCGCCACTGAGCTCTTTTTACCAAAGGGCCCGTGCCACATGGCGCGACTGTCAGCAAAAACAGTCGCGCCAGCGGCGGAACCCAAATTTCCGCCTAAAATTCTACTATTTATGCCAAATTTCTTGAATTTTGAAGCTCACAAAAGATCTAATCAGGGGTTTTGGACCATGTGAATGCAGATAAACAGTCAGAATGGCAATCGAATGGAAGGAACGAGAACACGGAGATGAGGACGAAGAGGCCATGCAAAACCAAGCATGTATGAATGCTCTGAGAGACTGTGGCTTAAAAAAGTTCTTCCTCACGCCGTGCTTACGAGCTCAGCCTGAGCTCCTCCAATATCTGATCAACCTCTGGGATGAAAATGACCAAGTATTCAGAATACGAGACCAGGTGTTGGAATTGGAGGTCACTGACATTTATTTCGTTACTGGATTATCCCACAGGGGTCCAATCCCTGTACTGACTGGGAGCAGACCATCAGGGGAAAAGATGGAAGAAGTAATGGCGCGGGTGTGCCGTGGGGCACAAACAGGAACAGGGAGTAAGAAGGTATATATCTCAACCATCCCTGATCTAGCACTGAGAGTTGTACTCCACACCATTACGCGGGCTGCCGGATCGCAGGCACCGCACGAGGCTACAAAGACTCAACTCTTATTGGCCTCAGAATGCATGGGTCCCCGACTGTATGATTGGGCAACAGCCGTCACGATCAACATGAAAAGGCAGCTCACAAAGTGCAAACGGGGCAAACTGAAGCAGTTTGGGTATGGTTCCATCTTGGTATCGTTCATTCTGGAACGCATACCAACCTTCCAGGGCCAAGAGGCCCCTGTGGCGAGTCCGGCACCACGAGAGCCGAGAATGGCTCGCTGGGCAGCATTGATGCCCAGATCTGGAGGCGGGCAACAGATGTCCTGGAAGCCTGAGTTCTTCAGGTGGTTACGGCGCCAACTTATCGTTGTGGAAGATTGGCCCTATTCGGGAACTGACTTTACAGGGGACCCAGATCTCCCGCTACCAGAAGGAGACGACTGGGATGAAGAGCTGGGTAAGACCTCATATTTTTGGTTTTATGTTTATATGTTTTTTTGTTAATACACACTTGTCTAAACACAATTATATATGCATGCAGATGTAGGACCTGAGAGACCAGCCGGGATGTCTCCTATCTCCCGGAGGACACAACTCGCCCCTGAGATCCAGGGGGAAGGCACCGGAGGAGAGGCACTGGTTCAGAACCTTGAGGGGATCGTCCATGGGATCCCAGACTATGCCCGACTGTCAGATGTACCGATGGAGTACCAGCGCCATACGGTGGGAGTCCCAAACCGGCTCCACCGAATCCTGAGGCGGCTAGTGCGTGCAGTGACATGCTATCATGAGCACCATGCTGATTAGTCTCTAGGATTTAGCCACACCTATTTTTTGAGAGACACGGTGTCTCCGGATGTATTAAGACACTTATGTATATTTTTTGAGTTTTATGTGACGCACACTGTGCAAACATTTCGACACACATATATATATATATACATATGATTATTTTGGATGGATCTTTCTTTACATGTGATGATGTTTTCTATATGTCATGCAAATGTCTAATACAGATGTAATCTAATGTATCAGTTACATAACAAACGACCCAATGCGAACTGTATTCACACAATGCATTTAATCACACATTTCATTTTTACGCAAGCTTAAAAGCACACATGAACACACACATATGCAAACTATGCTTGAAACGAGTTTTATTTTTACGCAAGCTTAAAACACAAACTATGCTTGAAACGAGTTTTATTTTTACGCAAGCTTAAAACACAAACTATGCTTGATAATAAGAAAGACGGGCATGCCCCCCAGCATGTTGTCTCAAATCGAGGAACATGCCCCCCAAGCTTCACTCGATTGAAAATGGAGTGAAGATTGAACACACACGAGATTTGAGCTGAAACTGACAAAACTCGAATTGAATATGCTTGTGTTTCATTATTTTAACGAGGTTGACACACTTAAAAGAACTATCCTCGAACAGCTTGTTTCATTGTTTTTAGGAGCTTGACACAAGTGGAGGAACCATGCTCCAAAATCCTAGTTTCATTTTTTAAAGAGCTTGACCCAGGGAGGAAACCATGCTCTAACCGACTTACATCAAAATGAACAAGAAGGCGGTGCTTCCAAGAGTTCCACTCCTGATGGAAGGGAAACATCCTGGAAGTCAGGACCCAATGCCCCCAGCACATTATACACTACGGTATCATCACTGAGCACAGGCACGGGGTAAGTGGCCACATAGTTGACCTGCGGTGGAGCATATACAATAGGTGGATAAAAACCAGGAGGGGGTGATGGCGGACCAGTTGCCACATTAGGACCAAAGAAGGACAGCTGATCAATGGTCACGATCCTTCCTTCATGCGGAAAACAGGCCACACGAAAGAGGGAGGAGACGAGCGCTCCCATGGCATAGGTGTAATCGCGCCCCAGTAGCAGATTGAAATCCAAGGGGCCTGGAATGACCATCACATCCATATGGACGGTTTTCCCTCCCAAAGTAATTGGTAACCTTGGAAGGATCCCCAACGGTTGACTCGTTCTTCTATTGAATGACAACAGATTCTGTGTAACAGGCGCAAGCGGTGGTGAACCGAAAGCTTGCCAGGTAGTTGAAGACAGAATACTAACAGACGCACCTTCGTCTATAATGGTACTGGGTATGACCAGACCAAGAGCCTGTACTGTGATCTCGAAAGGCACATAAGACGGAAGGCGAAATCCCGCAAATCGATTCCAATCAAAGGAAGCGACCAAACTACTCGGAGGGGCTACCATCGAAATGCGAAGGTCTTCCCCTGATGTTACGGAAGAAGAAGCCTCCTCCATGACCTCCATCTCGAAGGTGGGAGGGATATCCTCTGGAACCTCCATCATGGGAGGCGGAGGAGGGGCTTCTTGAAGTACAGGGACAGGAGAATATTTCTCCAAGTCTGAAGAATCTGAAGAGATCAGAAGGACATGGGGGGTGTGAGGTCCACTCTCGACAGAAAAGACCTGGTGCACCGTGGACGGGGCCAGTTCAACCTATCCGACGACCAATGGTTGGTCAGGGACGGATTCGTGAATTTGAATTTCTGGGGGAGTGGGATCGACCAAGGATAACTCTTGACCAATCATGGGATCAGCTGGCGGAGGATTCAAAGAAAGCCGATTATAACCAGGTGGAAGGCGTGGTGTAGAATCGGTCGAGTTGTTCAAAACTTGCTTGGCTTCATCCATATAAGGGCAAAGGTGAATGGCATGGTGCCCTTCACACAACTTACAGGGATTGGTGATCTTACCCTGCTTCTTAGAGTTCTTATCAACAGCAGCTGAAGACGTGCCCCCAACTTGACTCCCGGAAGCCAAAGGCAACGGTGGGCGGCCGTTGGACCATACTTCGAGCACCTTGGGAATGCCAGGGCAGTCTCGAAGAAGATGGTCTCCTGTGCACAACAGGCAAGGGAACTTGACTTTCCGTGGAGGGCTGGAAGGTTTATCAAGAGGAGATTCCTCAGGGACAGTAGCTGTACATTTAGCCTCTCGCTTATCAGACTTCTTCTTCTTTGTCTTCTTCTTCTTCTTCTTAGCCACCTGGTTACTTGAATCCAGACTTTCACCGGGCGAAGTAGAAGAGGAGGACGCAGAAACAGGCGAAGAAGGGGAGAGGTCCACCTTGGAATCAACATGAGGTTGTTCAGGTGGAGGAACTGATTGAACAGTAGTGGAGACATTCGGGACAACAGAGGTTGAGAACAACCAAACGGGCAACCCAACAGTTAACCCAGGAAGGGACAACGTCGCCATGTAAGGAGCACCAACATTTCCAAAAGGAGGAAAATGACCAGGATTCCCTTCTAAGGGGATTCCTTGGTTGGTAAACTCTGAAAAAGTTGCCATCAAACTCAAAACCACACACGGGCTGAAAACGAGTTAAGACACACGATCGAACGGTCAACAAGCAATGTCTAAGCAGGCGTGTTATCGTGGGAGATTGATTTTACCACATTGGAAAATAAACAAATTCTACCGTTTCATGTTTTAAGAGTCGAGAAACGATAAAAAGATGACTCTATCTCTTTCGGAGTTGATACAAGCGTGAAAGGACAAGCGCTTGACGGTCTTTTCAAGTTTAGGGAGTCAGAAAAGACCAAATGACTGCTCAGGAAAAACTAGGCACAAAGGGTGTACCAAATATCCGTGAACTGCAATATACACCTTGGTTTCAAAAATGAAACAGAAATCGACCAAGGACTTTCCGTACGTGTAGGTAGTCTTTCCGAATGCTGTGTTCGGTGTATCACGGGTACAGGGCGGCAGACTCGGCTTCTTATGGATAAAGGATTGAAAACCTATAGGGGTCTCCCTTTATATACGCGACGGTACGGGGAGCGCAAGTCCGTACTAGTGCTGTCTAAAGCCAACAGGCGAACGACAGCTGCTAGGTTTAACGACGCCGGAACACGTCTCTAGCCTAGACCTTCTAAATATGTTGCGTTAAGTTCCAATGTTGCCTTAGGTTAATTGAATGAATTTTATAGTTGATCTTCAATTAAGTTTCAATTTCCAGGCCTTATCGTATGTAGTGTCTCCTAAATGCAAGCTATATGCCACGATGCAACATTTCGTTCGATGAAAACTAGTTAAATGAGAGTTGAGAGCTTTTATACAAACGAAATGAACGGAATACAAACAAGAATGTCTCTAATGCAACTAATGCAATTGCACACTTTTCATTCAAACACTAATCACTAGCGATATGGAAAAGATCACAATTTGCACTAATTAATCAAAACAAAAGAGATTTTTTTTTTTTTTGATTTTCAATGTTTAATGGCTAATGTGCACTGAAAACAAAAGGAACAATTTGAGAAATGATATCTAAGAGAGCGAAGCAAACAACATTCACTCAACGAAACAAGCAACCAAATCTCTAAATCGAGCCAAAGTCCCTCAAAGCAAAGAAAGACTTGAAAACTTCCGATGGACCGTGTGATATAGGTCCAAAGCAAGGCAAACGAATTCTGAATGAAGGAATGAACAATCACTCAAAAGACGCAGCAAAACAATCGAAGACTGTAAAGAGAGCGTGGAGAATCAATCAACAAGTTGACAGGACAATCAGAACACCAAAACTCCCAATGGAGGGCTCGATTCACTAAGCCACTAGATGCCCTAGGGCTCAAATCGTGAAATCGATAGACAAAGGCAAACAACCAAAGGACAGCGGTGAATTCCAGTCAAACAAGACTCCAACACACTCAGACAATCAGAAAATCAAGAAGAAAAGTACTGGTCAAGCTCAGAAAGCCAAAAAATGAAGAAACTCAAAAAAGTCACAGGGGTGGCGCGACTGTGGCCTTGAAACTGGCGCCAGAGGCCGATTGGCGCGAGACAGACAAATGCAACAAGCGCCAAGTGGCGCGACTGTCGGGTTAAAACCCGCGCCATTCGAGTTCTCCAATAAAAATTAAAAAACAAGCTACTCTGAAAGTAGACCAATACAAGCTAAGCAAACCAAGAAGCTAAAATAGTGAAAGAATCCAACCCAGAAGGTTCATCAAGCAAGGAGAAACAATCAAAGCGAACCAATCATAAACGGGACAAGGAAAGCCGGACGATCCCCAGTGGAGTCGCCAATTTGTTGAGGAGGTAAATCCCCTCTGCGGACAGAGGCGATCCCTACTAGCCCAGCAGGGGTCTAGCAACAAACAAACAATGCTATGACGCAAGCTCCTAGTTACGAATGAAAGACTAGGGATAAGAGCCTACCTGGATTCCAACGCTAGATCTGAAGAAGAAGATGTCCCCGTCCTTCGGCCTTGGCAGATCACAATCCTTCCACGATCTCCGCGGATGAACACCTGCACACAGAAGAAACGAACAGATACAAGCATAGGAACCAGCATACGTAACTAAACATCGGTCAGAAAAGATATTACTCGCATTAACATGATGGAAAAAGGAGTGGAACCATAATCATAGTCATCTATTAAAATGATAAACGAATAGAAATTACAACCAAGTTCTGACGTCGCAGCTTCCTTCGAACGGGTCTCCGGTCGTCCACGTCTCGCAAAGCTCGCCAAGGAAAGGGAAACCTCTCCAGAGTCTCGTAACAATGGTCTCCTCGCTTGAATGGGCCTTAAGGGAAAGAAGGGATTCTTTACAGCACAAAGGCACTTGGGAATAGGAAGATGCAAAGCTTCAGCACTTCAAGACTAGCTTGCCATGGATCTGAGCAAGCTTTTATAGATGGGGAAGGAGGGAGTTGGGATCCCTATTATTATGGGATTGACCCTATCAACAAGGAAGGTTCTATAGAAGGTGGCAAAACTACTTCCCTTCCATAGAACTCCCGCAGCCAAACCTCCGAACTCAAGATAGGCAGTGGTTGTGAGTTTGTTTGAACTCAACTTCCGCCATCCATATTTAAAAAACAGTCCCTAAAATGGGTGGCGCGATTGCTGCTCTATGACAGAGCGCCAAGTGGCGCGACCTCTTTACAGGATTTCCCTGATTGGCGCGAGTATTGAACTGTCTACCCGCGCCAATGCAAAAAGAGCTGTTTTTCATGGATTTTGCAAGGAGATATCTCAAGGGGAAATGAAGCTCATACTCAGAGGGATGCATTGATGATGTTTTCAAGGCATGACAGTGTTCACAGGTCACGGAATGGATCCTCCATTGTGCGGGACGGGGAATGGTAAGGACGGTGACAAATTACTGTGTAATAGATGCCCCCTAAAGTATGAGGCCCGAGAGTGAGAGGGGTGAAATGCTTTACGAGAACATGTCCAACTGAAGGCCCGCCGTCGGAAAACCTGCGCAGAAAGATACAACTGATATCTCAAGTACATGATGTATATATATGGTATGGACTCAGCCATCCAACAGAGTATGCTATAATCCGGATCCAGGGTATGGGCGCAGCCATCCAACTAAGATCAAATAAATAGACTCAGGTATGGTCGCAGCCATCCAATCAGTGAGTCATGTATACAATGATAATAATCCACAATCGCAGCCTGGATTACAACAGACACAATCCAGGGTCTTGCGCTCCATCTCGACCCAAACAAGTACAAGTTCGAGCATGTGAATGTGTGAGCTGATGTCGAACATGCAAGAACATCGTCTGATTACCAGCCAATGATGAAAGCCGTTAACAGACGCGAGACAAACCACCAATAATGACAATGGCCCTCAAGGTACTACAGGTACAATCTACGGCGTGCGAATAAATGAGCTGACGTCGAACACCCGCAGAATCATTCGATCGGAGGTCAATGATGCAAACCTCTCGTCGAATGCGACGAACCTGCCATTGAGGCATGCAGGCTCCAAGGTACCATCAGGAGTCTCTAGACCAACTTCCTGGATAATGAGTTGAAGTCGACAGGAAGTGACCTTGATCGAAGGTGGGCCATAATGATTCCCACATCATCGACACGAGGCAGAGGAACATAATGTTTTGTTGTGAATCAGGATCATATGAGAAACAGAGGAAGGTTGATATTCGCAGAGGTCAACTTCTCTTGAACATATGAACGGCACGACAATGGACTTGGCAGTATTTGACATCAACGGATCAAAGGTCATGGCGACGAGGCAGTGAACAGATGAGAGGTCAAAAGAGATTACCCAAACCCATGGAAGCAAAGTGAAACAGCGAGATGAGATGTCCCCAACCCGACACGAATGCAGACAAGTGCCATGTTCAAGAGCGACATACTGCCGACGACAACGACGATGGTTCCATTTTTCCCCCACCATTTCTGGCGAGTACCCCAATTATTTTTGATAACAAGCTTGAGGGGGATAGCATATGCTTGTGATATAAGTCCGCCCTTCGGGTGAATCCATCCTAGTGCATTTAACGAGTCCTAGGAAGGAGGAAGGAGGAGAACGTCATTTCGGCGAAATCCAATGTCATCAGGGTTTAACGAGTCTGACAAAGGAAGAACTCGGCGTCTTTTCATGTTTAGAGAGTTTGAAAAGACAGCGGAAAAGAAAACTCCACAGGTCCCTTTTCGTAAATAGTTCCCCGGATCCGAAAAGGTAGAAAACAATATCCGGGAAAACCTCCTAGTCGCGATAGGCTAGGGTATTCCTTTTTCGTAATCGATCCAGCCCAGCCCGAAAAAGGGTTAAACTTATACTGGGTGAATGTCGATTCGCATCCATTTTAACGAGATCGAAACGACAAGGGCCTCGGCGATCTTTTCATATTTAGAGAGTCAGAAAAGAGCTGAAAGATGACTCCAGTGTGACTTTTTCGTGTATTTACCGAGTCCGAAAAAGTATAAAATACAACTCATTTCCACCTTTTAAGTCGCAAAAACCTGCCGCTGTACATACCCAAAAAGCGTAAAATCCATTTTCGACATAATACACGCAAATATTTGACAAAAAATAACTTTTAAAGCTCATTTAACGTCGAAAAGTTATAAATATGTCTAATGGTGAAAAATAAAATTACTTTTTACTATTTACCTTGTGGAGAGCAACAGTGGTCCATTTGGAGCAGAATCTTCTGACGGTGATTGCGACCAATCCAGGAAACCATTCAGCGTCTCGTCTGTGACAGGTAAGAGGCGCTCCTCTTCTCTTTCTTTTCATGCATTTTTTAATGATTTCCTTTTAGAAATCAGCTCTGTAAGGGCACTTTTGAAATTTTAGGGCCGGGCCAAGTGGCGCGGGTATCGGGCACGGACCCGCGCCACTGAGCTCTTTTTACCAAAGGGCCCGCGCCACATGGCGCGACTGTCAGCAAAACAGTCGCGCCAGCGGCGGAACCCAAATTCCCGCCTAAAATTCTACTATTTATGCCAAATTTCTTGAATTTTGAAACTCACAAAGGATCTAATCAGGGGTTTTGGACCATGTGAATGCAGATAAACAGTCAGAATGGCAATCGAATGGAAGGAACGAGAACACGGAGATGAGGACGAAGAGGCCATGCAAAACCAAGCATGTATGAATGCTCTGAGAGACTGTGGCTTAAAAAATTTCTTCCTCACGCCATGCTTACGAGCTCAGCCTGAGCTCCTCCAATATCTGATCAACCTCTGGGATGAAAATGACCAAGTATTCAGAATACGAGACCAGGTGTTGGAATTGGAGGTCACTGACATTTATTTCGTTACTGGATTATCCCGCAGGGGTCCAATCCCTGTACTGACTAGGAGCAGACCATCAGGGGAAAAGATGGAAGAAGTAATGGCGCGGGTGTGCCGTGGGGCACAAACAGGAACAGGGAGTAAGAAGGTATACATCTCAACCATCCCCGATCTAGCACTGAGAGTTGTACTCCACACCATTACGCGGGCTGCTGGATCGCAGGCACCGCACGAGGCTACAAAGACTCAACTCTTACTGGCCTCAGAATGCATGGGTCCCCGACTGTATGATTGGGCAACAGTCGTCACGATCAACATGAAAAGGCAGCTCACAAAGTGCAAACAGGGCAAACTGAAGCAGTTTGGGTATGGTTCCATCTTGGTATCGTTCATTCTGGAACGCATACCAACCTTCCAGGGCCAAGAGGCCCCTGTGGCGAGTCCGGCACCACGAGAGCTGAGAATGGCTCGCTGGGCAGCATTGATGCCCAGATCTGGAGGCGGGCAACAGATGTCCTGGAAGCCCGAGTTCTTCAGGTGGCTACGGCGCCAACTTATTGTTGTGGAAGATTGGCCCTATTCGGGAACTAACTTTACAGGGGACCCAGATCTCCCGCTACCAGAAGGAGACGACTGGGATGAAGAGCTGGGTAAGACCTCATATTTTTGGTTTTATGTTTATATGTTTTTTTTTGTTAATACACGCTTGTCTAAACACAATTACATATGCATGCAGATGTAGGACCTGAGAGACCAGCCGGGATGTCTCCTATCTCCCGGAGGACACAACTCGCCCCTGAGATCCAGGGGGAAGGCACCGGAGGAGAGGCACTAGTTCAGAACCTTGAGGGGATCGTCCATGGGATCCCAGACTATGCCCGACTGTCAGATGTACCGATGGAGTACCAGCGCCATACGGTGGGAGTTCCAAACCAACTCCACCGAATCCTGAGGCGGCTAGTGCGTGCAGTGACGTGCTATCATGAGCACCATGCTGATTAGTCTCTAGGATTTAGCCACACCTATTTTTTGAGAGACACAGTGTCTCCGGATGTATTAAGACAATTATGTATATTTTTTGAGTTTTATGTGACGCACACTGTGCAAACATTTCGACACACATATATATATATATACATATGACTATTTTGGATGGATCTTTCTTTACATGTGATGATGTTTTCTATATGTTATGCAAATGTCTAATACAGATGTAATCTAATGTATCAGTTACATAACAAACGACCCAATGCGAAATGTATTCACACAATGTATCTAATCACACATTTCATTTTTACACAAGCTTAAAAGCACACATGAACACACACATATGCAAACTATGCTTGAAATTAAATTTTATTTTTTAAACAAGCTTAAAAGCACACCTGCCAACGGATATGCAAACTATGCTCGGAAACAGGGAAAACGGGCATGCCCCCCAGCATGGTGTCTCAATTCGAGGTGCATGCCCCCCAAGCTTCAGTCCATTGAAAATGGAGTGAAGGTTCAAAACAGAAAGTCGAATTGAACATGCTCGTGTTTCATTATTTTAACGAGGTTGACACACTTAAAAGAACTATCCTCAAACAACTTGTTTCATTGTTTTTAGGAGCTCGAAGGAACTATGCTCCGAGATCCTGGTTTCATTTTTTAAAGAGCTTGACCCAGGGAGGAAACCATGCTCTAACCGACTTACATCAAAATGAACAAGAAGGCGGTGCTTCCAAGAGTTCCACTCCTGATGGAAGGGAAACATCCTGGAAGTCAGGACCCAATGCCCCCAGCACATTATACACTACGGTATCATCACTGAGCACAGGCACGGGGTAAGTGGCCACATAGTTGACCTGCGGTGGAGCATATACAATAGGTGGATAAAAACCAGGAGGGGGTGATGGCGGACCAGTTGCCACATTAGGACCAAAGAAGGACAGCTGATCAATGGTCACGATCCTTCCTTCATGCGGAAAACAGGCCACACGAAAGAGGGAGGAGACGAGCGCTCCCATGGCATAGGTGTAATCGCGCCCCAGTAGCAGATTGAAATCCAAGGGGCCTGGAACGACCATCACATCCATATGGACGGTTTTCCCTCCCAAAGTAATTGGTAACCTTGGAAGGATCCCCAACGGTTGACTCGTTCTTCTATTGAATGACAACAGATTATGCGTAACAGGCGCAAGCGGTGGCGAACCGAAAGCTTGCCAGGTAGTTGAAGACAGAATACTAACAGACGCACCTTCGTCTATAATGGTACTGGGTACGACCAGACCAAGAGCCTGTACTGTGATCTCGAAAGGCACATAAGACGGAAGGCGAAATCCTGCAAATCGATTCCAATCAAAGGAAGCGACCAAACTACTCGGAGGGGTTACCATCGAAATGCGAAGGTCTTCCCCTGATGTTACGGAAGCAGAAGCCTCCTCCATGACCTCCATCTCGAAGGCGGGAGGAATATCCTCTGGAGCCTCCATCATGGGAGGCGGAGGAGCGGCTTCTTGAAGCACAGGGACAGGAGAATCTCTCTCCAAGTCTGAAGAATCTGAAGAGACCAGAAGGACATGAGGGTTGTGAGATCCACTCTCGACAGAAAAGACCTGGTGCACCGCGGACGGGGCCAGTTCAACCGATCCTACGACCAATGGTTGGTCAAGGACGGATTCGTGAATTTGAATTTCTGGGGGAGTGGGATCGACCAAGGATGACTCTTGACCAATCGTAGGATCAGCTGGCGGAGGACTCAAAGAAAGCCGGTTATAACCAGGTGGAAGGCGCGGTGTAGAACCGGCTGGGTTGTCCAAGACTTGCTTGGCTTCATCCATATAAGGACAAAGGTGAATGGCATGGTGCCCTTCACACAACTTACAGGGATTGGTGATCTTACCCTGCTTCTTAGAGTTCTTATCAACAACAGCTGAAGACGTGCCCCCAACTTGACTCCCGGAAGCCAAAGGCAATGGTGGGCGGCCGTTGGACCATACTTCGAGCACCTTGGGAATGCCAGGGCAGTCTCGAAGAAGATGGTCTCCCGTGCACAACAGGCAAGGGAACTTGACTTTCCGTGGAGGGCTGGAAGGTTTATCAAGAGGAGATTCCTCATGGACAGTAGCTGTACATTTAGCCTCTCGCTTAGACTTCTTCTTCTTTGTCTTCTTCTTCTTCTTCCTAGCCACCTGGTTACTTGAATCCAAACTTTCACCAGGCGAAGTAGAAGAGGAGGACGCAGAAACAGGCGAAGAAGGGGAGAGGTCCACCTTGGAATCAACATGATGTTGTTCCGTCGGAGGAACTGATTGAACAGTAGTGGAGACATTCGGGACAACAGAGGTTGAGAACAACCAAACAGGCAACCCAACAGTTAACCCAGGAAGGGACAACGTCGCCATGTAAGGAGCACCAACATTTCCAAAAGGAGGAAAATGACCGGGATTCCCTTCTGAGGGGATTCCTTGGTTGGTGAACTCTGAAAAAGTTGCCATCAAACTCAAAACCACACACGGGCTGAAAACGAGTTAAGACACACGATCAAACAGTCAACAAGCAATGTCTAAACGGGTGTGTAATCGTGGGAGATTGATTTTACCACATTGGAAAATAAACAAAATTCTACCGTTTCATATTTTAAGAGTCGAGAAACGATAAAAAGATGACTCTATCTCTTTCAGAGTTGATACAAGCGTGAAAGGACAAGCGCTTGACGGTCTTTTCAAGTTTAGGGAGTCAGAAAAGACCAAATGACTGCTCAGGGAAAAACTAGGCACAAAGGGTGTACCAAATATCCGTGAACTGCAATATACACCTTGGTTTCAATAATGAAACAGAAATCGACCAAGGACTTTCCGTACGTGCAGGTAGTCTCCCCGAATGCTGTGTTCGGTGTATCACGGGTACAGGGCGGCAGACTCGGCTTCCTGTGGATAAAGGATTGAAAACCTATAGGGGTCTCCCTTTATATACTCGACGGTACGGGGAGCGCAAGTCCGTACTAGTGCTGTCTAAAGCCAATAGGCGAACGACAGCTGCTAGGTTTAACGACGCCGGAACAAGTCTCTAGCCTAGACCTTCTAAATATGTTGCGTTAAGTTCCAATGTTGCCTTAGGTTAATTGAATGAATTTTATAGTTGATCTTCAATTAAGTTTCAATTTCCAGGCCCTATCGTATGTAGTGTCTCGAAAGACTCCTAAATGCAAGCTATATGCCACGATGCAACATTTCGTTCGATGAAAACTAGTTAAATGAGTTGAGAGCTTTTATGCAAACGAAATGAACGGAATACAAACAAGAATGTCTCTAATGCAACTAACGCAATTGAACACTTTTCATTCAAACACTAATCACTAGCGATATGGAAAAGATCACAATTTGCACTAATTAATCAAAACAAAAGAGATTTTTTTTTTTTTTGATTTTCAATGTTTAATGGCTAATGTGCACTGAAAACAAAAGGAACAATTTGAGAAATGATATCTAAGAGAGCGAAACAAACAACATTCACTCAACAAAGCAAGCAACCAAATCTCTAAATCGACCCAAAGTCCCTCAAAGCAAAGAAAGACTCGAAAACTTCCGATGGACCGTGTGATCTAGGTCCAAAGCAAGGCAAACGAATTCTGAATGAAGGAATGAACAATCACTCAAAAGACGCAGCAAAACAATCAAAGACTGGTAAGAGAGCGTGGAGAATCAATCAACAAGTTGACAGGACAATCAGAACACCAAAACTCCCAATGGAGGGCTCGATTCACTAAGCCACTAGATGCCCTAGGGCTCAAATCGTGAAATCGATAGACAGAGGCAAACAACCAAAGGACAGTGGTGAATTCCAGTCAAACAAGACTCCAACACACTCAGACAATCAGAAAATCAAGAAGAAAAGTACTGGTCAAGCTCAGAAAGCCGAAAAAATGAAGAAACTCAAAAAAGTCACAGGGGTGGCGCGACTGTGGCCTTGAAACTGGCGCCAGAGGCGGATTGGCGCGAGACAGACAGCTGCAACAAGCGCCAAGTGGCGCGACTGTCGGGTTAAAACCCGCGCCAGTCGAGTTCTTCAATAAAAATTAAAAAACAAGCTACTCTGAAAGTAGACCAATACAAGCTAAGCAAACCAAGAAGCTAAAATAGTGAAAGAATCCCACCCAGAAGGTTCATCAAGCAAGGAGAAACAATCAAAGCGAACCAATCATAACGGGACAAGGAAAACCGGACGATCCCCAGCGGAGTCGCCAATTTGTTGAGGAGGTAAATCCCCTCTGCGGACAGAGGCGATCCCTACTAGCCCAGCAGGGGTCTAGCAACAAACAAACAATGCTATGACGCAAGCTCCTAGTTACGAATGAAAGACTTAGAATAGAAGCCTACCTGGATTCCAACGCTATGATCCGAAGAAGAGATGTCCCCGTCCTTCAGCCCTGGCAGGTCACAATCCTTCCACGATCTCCGCGGATGAACACCTGCACATAGAAGAAACGAACAGATACAAGCATAGGAACCAGCATACGTAACTAAACATCGGTCAGAAAAGATATAACTCGCATTAACATGATGGAAAACGGAGTGGAACCATAATCATAGTCATCTATTAAGTAATAAATGAATAGAAGTTACAACCAATTTCTGACGTCGCAGCTTCCTTCGAACGGGTCTCCGGTCGTCCACGTCTCGCAAAGCTCGCCAAGGAAAGGGAAACCTCTCCAGAGTCTCGTAACAATGGTCTCCTCGCTTGAATGGGCCTTAAGGGAAAGAAGGGATTCTTTACAGCACAAAGGCACTTGGGAATAGGAGATGCAAAGCTTCAGCACTTCAAGACTAGCTTGCCATGGATCTGAGCAAGCTTTTATAGATGGGGAAGGAGGGAGTTGGGATCCCTATTATTATGGGATTGGCCCTATCAACAAGGAAGGTTCCATGGGAGGTGGCAAAACCAATTCCCTTCCATAGAACTCCGCAGCCAAACCTCCCAACTCAAGATAGGCAGTGGTTTGTGAGTTTGTTTGAACTCAACTTCCGCCATCCATATTTAAAAAACAGTCCCTAAAATGGGTGGCGCGATTGCTGCTCTATGACAGAGCGCCCAGTGGCGCGACCTCTTTACAGGATTTCCCTGATTGGCGCGAGAAACCAGGCCTCTGCCCGCGCCAATGCAAAGAACATTTTCATGGCTTTTTGCGGGGAGATATCTCAAGGGGAAATGAAGCTCATACTCAGAGGGATGCATTGATGATGTTTTCAAGGCATGACAGTGTTCACAGGTCACGGAATGGATCCTCCATTGTGCGGGACGGGGAATGGTAAGGACGGTGACAAATTACTGTGTAACAGTAGGGAATTTGTTTTTGGGGATATAAAGGAGCATTTGATGTAGATATCCCATTTGATGCATTCATAGATGGGCACGAGAGGTCAAGAATTTAAATTAAAAATATGCAACCTCTAGCATGGCAACCTGAAGGCCGCGAGAGACACTGGTTAAAGATTATTTTGTGCTGGCCTTAATATAGTCGTGATTTATTTCTATTATCTTTATGCAAATATATAGTCTGGTCTCATTAAAATGAAGATTGTGGTTGTATTTCTCTTTGGTTTTTTCTCTCTTAATGCTCCAAAAGTTGCCAAAAGTTGCGATAGTTGTTTAGTTTGCCTGTTACAACTTAAAAGTTGTTTTTAGCATTGGGAGTCATGTTTTTTAAGGTTCATACTAATATGAAGATCTTGTAATTCTATATTCAGGATAAGAGAAGATGGCCTTTGCTTTGGGCAGTATGACAACAATTGCCACATCTACCTCATTGGGTAACAATGGAAAGGGGAAGAAGTTGGGTGCAATGTTTGATAATTATGGTAGACAATTGTCTTCTCTTTCAGTTTTTTCACCCATTTCCTTTAATCGCTCAAGAAGAAGAGGGACTCTGAGATTACGCGACATAGAGAAGTTAGTTAATAAAAGAGCTATGAAAAAGGAGTTGTACTTCAACAAGGATGGCTCAGTGACAAAAAAATTGCAGGTCAGAGAAAAAATTATGTTTAAAGGAAGGTCACCTGCACGTGAAACTTCATCGCGGTGGATCTTTCCTTATCCACTTATATTCGATTTTAATGTGCTATTTTAATTTTTCATGGAGGGTTGTTTTGGCACATGGTCTGGCATTCAATTGCACACTTACTGAAAGCATTGTCAATTTGTCTTGCATGCGGTGTGAACAAACTTGCTGATCTTGTTGGAGTCACCCTTGGGGCGAAGGGAAAAATGTTGTCTTGGAGAGCAAGCATGGTTCTCCGAAAATAGTTAATGATGGTGTGACTGTAGCTAAGGAGGTAATTTGTAGATGTGTGCTCTGGTTTTCTTTTTAACGTTGTATTAATTCCCCCTCTTAAATGTCCGCCTTTGCACTTTGTGATGAAAGTAAATATTAACACATTTAGAGTCATTGTCCATCACATGAAATTCTACAACATCATCTACCTACCCTACCTACTTTACTCTACCATTTTTTCTTCTTTATTAGGGTGCACTTAGACTGGCAAACCCTTATCACACTTTCTTTTCTTTTACATGTAGAAATCTATCTAAGTCTAACCTCCATTTCTGGTTCTTGTGGATTCAAAAATGAATTTCAGGTTTTTATGAAGAAAAAACACAATTACAAGTTTTGGGAATGCAATTTACAATTCTGGGGATTGAACAAGACCAAATTGAATTCTGTTTCTGTCTTTCGTGCGGAATTTAAAACAAAAGCTAGGATTTCACAGAGTTTTAACGGGAATTGGGGTAAATACTTGTTTTTTGGGAGATGAACAGTGATTAAACAGGTACAGGCTATGGCGTACGAACTCTGGATTACTGGTATGCAATTGTCTTCAGCAAAATACAGTTGATGGCGCTTGACAGTTTGTTTTTGAAATTCTCTGCATGAGACTTTGGTCATTCATAGAATAATGAAAATGACGTGGGAAAATTTTTTTTATTCACAAAGTCCAAAGGGTGACGGAGTTTTTATTTATTTATTTAATGGATGACATCATCAGGTACGGAGGATGAGTCATGGGAGGCAAGCGGTAAGCGGTTTCCATCGCACCGCTTTTGGGGAAAAGTGGTTTTGGGCAAAGGGCGAGCGATTCCATAGAATGATTGACGCGTGGCATGGCACTGTTTGAAAACCACCAGGCCATCACTCGTTATTGTTCAGACGCGGATGGCTAGCGATATCATTAATAACCGTTGATCTCATATGGGTTGATCGAACGACGATGGGGACGTGGAAGTGACAGGGATTTAATATGGAGGGCCCGACGCAATTAAACGTTAATTAATCTCATCGGGGGGAATCTGATTGGTGGAGTTAATTAATCGTGAGGATTAATCAATTTGTTTATAAAAATGCAGGAAAGTGATCGGGAAATGATTTAACCAAGGTTAGCGGTTAAGGGAGGTATTGGGGATTTTACAAATGGTTTATAGTTTTAACCTTGGGAAAGGGAGTTGGGGGATTAAAATACACAGGGGAAGAATTATTTTTGTATTAAAACACGTAATAAAACATGTTTTAATTATTTTTTCAATATACTTTTATTATATGATAATTAAATCAGATTAATCTAATTACCACAAGGCGCAGAATTTAATATTACAATATATTTAACCAAAGGGGGAATAAAGTGGGTTTTTTATTTAAACATGTGGGAATAAATAGCTTTGGCTAAAATTTATTAATGGGTTTTTGGGGATATTATATAAAAAGGAGTTATATATAATAGGAGAAGGTTATTTTTGTAAGGATTTAATACATAAAATCAATGTGAATATGACAAGGGGACAATGTAAACTCAAAATACATTAATATAACTAAGAAAGTGAAGATTTAAAAGCAAATTGCATTATAATCACTTCATCACTTAGACTTGGAATAAAATGTGATTTTGAGGGTTTTTTATGAAATAATGCATAATTTTTGTAAGTAAAATGGGATTTTACTTAGGAAAAGATGTTTAAAAATGAGTGAATGTTATGAAGAATGACTTCAAGTACTTAGGCTTTTCCAATTATTGGGCCGAGGGTCCAGTCCCTCCAAAAGTCAAGGAAATGCCTTGAGCCCCTCTAATTTTCAAATACCTTAGTACCTAGGGAAAATTAGTGAAATATTTAGGGGAAGATGAGAAGGAAAGTTAATAACTTTGACATTGCTTTGCTTTGAATTTCTTCCAGTATAGTGTTTGCCTTTGCACTTTGTGATGAAAGTAAATATTAACACATTTAGAGTCATTGTCCATCACATGCAATTCTGCAAAATCATCTACCTACCCTACCTACTTTACTCTACCATTTTTTCTTCTTTATTAGGGTGCACTTAGACTGGCAAACCCTTATCACACTTTCTTTTCTTTTACATGTAGAAATATATCTAAGTCTAACCTTATTACATCCAAGGGCTTAGATTAAGCTATTGAGCTCCTTTTATTTACTCTACCTATCTACTTATCTGCCAAGATTAAACAGTTTGGTTAGATTTTATTCTCTATCTCTAAAACATGAAATTGAAAGATGAAATAGCCAAGCTTAAATTGTTTGACTATTCATAAATTGTGGCATAGGATACAAGTTGCACACAATTTTATTTATTACATAAGAGCAAAAAGTAGTGGCATTTAGACTTGCACACTTTCCTTGGCATTTCTTTTGGTGGGGTTCATTTTCTTTTACTTTTTTAGCCATTTTTATTCTTTTTACCCTTTGATTTTTCTTTTAGGGTATACCCTCTTTACATTTTTTAAATTTTTTTGATTTTTTGATAATATGGAAAACCTTTGCAACAAGAAAAGGTATGAACATATTACATAGCCCATCAAGTCAATCATGAAATATGACACCTATTGGTATAGGAGTCTAACACTGGCTCCACTTGGGGATGGATTTTCCTGGTGAAAAGTCAAGAACAACATGTCAGTTGCCCTCGTCCGTTGACCTTGGTGAAACTGTAAATGTCTTCTGTCTTCTGCAAACTGAAATCTGATCTGAAACTAAAACAACACACAAAAGTTTTCAAACCAACTTAATGAAAAACTAGCTGAAAATTGAAAACTAAAAAACAAATGCTCAAAATTCTGAGCTTATTGGCACTCATCTACCTACTCAATCTACTAAAAATCTTATTGAATCAGGTAATACAAAAATTCCAATGAAGCCAATCAAGTAGCTGTAACAATAAATGGATAACTTGATTGTTTGTGATCAAAATTGGAAGTATATTATGATCATGTGCCTTTATAATAAATGATATGATGTGTAAAGTCCACTTTTGATGTATTTGATCCTTATAGAGAAAACATGTTTGCAGATTTGGGCTAAAAATATTCTCCATATAATCTGATATAGGATCAATAAAAGTATGATGTATGTTATTTACTTCTAGGCCTTCAATGACTGGTTGCTCAGTTGTATTCTGAATATCAAGCCTTGAAACTATTTATTCTCTCTTGTGTTTGAAAGAATAATCATCCTCAATATGCAAGTCAAAAGATAGTACAATTTCCTCTTGCTTAGAAGAAGGAATATTTTCAAATAATTCTTTAGGATTTCGGAAATTGTACGACTGAATTTGAGAATGAAAAAGTTTAATTTCATTTTCATAATTTTCAGAAATTATCTCAAGAACACATATTTTCATTTTGGGAGAATATTTTCTTGATTTCAAAAGAAGAAATAAAGCTCTTAAAAAATCCTCATCAAGCTAAAGTTCTAATATCTCATCCCTCAAAATAGCTAGTGATTTTTTTGTGAAATTATCATAATTATCATCATACTGATCATGTAAGTCTAAAAAATCTTCTAAGAACCTTGATTTTCTTAGGAATAGGTCATTTTGTAATAGCTTGCATCTTTTGAGGCTCCAACTTCACTCCTTCCTTTAAAACAATATGAACCAAATACTCGAATTCTTATTTCCCAAAGCACATTTGGATATTTTTACATAAAAATGATTGTTCTCAATAATTTATATAACTTTTCCACATGTTTAGTGTGGTATTCCCATGATTTATTATAAATATGTGTATTATCAAAGAAAACCAACACAAATTTTATAAGATGGGATCAAACAAAATTGTTCTGAAGTCGAGCCCGCCGGACTTCAAATGGAGATAAACCATAATTCAAACCAAATTTGCGTTCCAAAATAGCCTACTGACGTCGGCCAATTTTGTGACGCGAAAACCAAATGAATTTCGCCATAATCTTTTTCGGGTCCGAAGTTGGGCTGGTGTACGGAGGGAGAGTTGTGACACGAATTTCTTATCAAATTCGCCCTAATCTTTTTCGGGTCCGGATTTCCACTGCGTGAGTGGCCCAAACAAAGATTCGCTCCAATCAATTTCTGCCACGTGTCCTCAATCAGAACTTGCCCTGCTCCCGGCTGCGGGTGCATTCGATGGCGTTTAAGGCGATGGGACAGGGATGTGGCGATTTCATATCAATCGTATTAAGTTTTAACGCTATTCAATTAAGTTCCAAGGTTTTCACATCTAATCGCATTAAGTTTTAACATTGTTCAAGATCGGACCTCCACTCCTGTTAGCGATTCTGCATGCTCCAATATGATCCGGCCTTCGGCTCTCATTAATGATCAGAGATTAATTATGATGGGCGTCCTTCGATTGCATTGCAGTCAGGTCGATAAAATGGAATTTCGCTATGGTTTTTCAGACGAGCCGGTTGCTGGGTTACACTACCTGCTCACTGTGACGAGAAGGATAAGTGGCCAGTTGAACCGCTGCATAGACCTTGCTGCATATCTGCATTTCTCTCGGTCTGGTCCTTGTCCGTCTTCCTCTGTTTCTTGGAATTCTGCTTCTCTATTTCCTCTTGTGCCTACTGCTAGTGAGACTACACCCATGCCTCGCGTGCGTCAAAGAATGCGTTGCCGCAGGGGGAGCACTAGAGGTCAACTCCTACTCACTCCCTACAGCCCCTCAATCGAGTTGTATTCCGGCCATTCCAGTGATTATTACGCAGGTCGCTATCCAAATACTAGGAGTGGCCAGGGTCGGGTTGTAGGATCTGACCACCGTATGGATTCCCCTGCTCCTCATTTCCTCACTGCTAGTTCACCTTCTCCCATGACGCGCACTGCGCAATTTTCCTTTAATTTCTCTCTCAACCGCCCACGAATTACAGCTTCAATCACTGTGGTTTTCCGCGAGGAGGCCCAAACGGAGGAAGAATGCACCCGGCTGGCGGGTCTGAGCTCGGAAAAAGCCGGCCAACATTCAGGCCTTCAGGAGGGGAGCCGTGGCATGAATGTGGAAGTAGCACCTAGCGATCATGGACCTTCTGAAGGATGGTGCCGAATCATCGAGGAGCCGGAGGAGTAGTTTGGTTAATTTGTTTTTCTTGCTTCACGGCCCACTTGATTGGGATGCTTTTAGATTATTTTACTGTGCTGAACCTTTGTTAATTTATAAGTTTTTTTAATTTTTAGCAACATAAGATGTATCATGAAGTAATTATTTTGATCTTTATCATGAATTGATGTCTAGAAGCGCTTACTAGTCATTTAATTTATATGGCTACTCTAGTTATCTTAATTTAAGAGATAGATATTACATTTTGGTGTATATTGTTTATGTTAAATGTTGAGTTAAACTTGATAAAAGATTTAAAATTTAAAATTAATAATTGTAAGTGAAAAAGGAATTAAAAAGTTAGATTAATAATGGTGTTTTGTGAATTTGGTTTTGGTAATAAAGAGTATTAAAATCAATAAAATATATGTAATATTCATTGTAATGTATTTAAAGGTGGGTAGTGAAGGTTCATTTGACCAAGTGAGGTTAAGAGAATAATAAATTTATTGTCTAGTTTTTTTAGAGTTAAGAGAATAATAAATTTATTATCTAATTTTTTCTAATTTGGATTTAGAGGACGTGTAATTTATATTTACTATTTTATCATGATTATTTATTTATTTTTTATTTGGTATCAAGATCGCATTACCCTAAATTCCTTTATGAGAGTGATATGATGCTCAAAGCCATAAATGACCAATTCTCCAAAGAAGAATGTGCAATGGTTGTTGTTACCAACCCATGATAGACAAGTACTATTCCGTGTGATGGGTGTGTGAGCGTGGAGCAAGGGCTAAGATGAATAAAAAGGAGGTTGTAACAACATGGTTTGGTTGGTTTTTCTCAATTTGGGATAAATCACACATATTTTGTTATGTTATTTTTATTGTTATTTCTTTTAATTCTTAATCTTTAATATTTAAAATTATTTAAAAAGTTTTTAAAAAGATTGGGGATAATGTATTTTAATACTTTTAAAAGTAAGTAATGAAGATTTATGTGACCAATTTAACTAAATTTAATTAAAAATAATAATAAATTTATTTACCAAATAGTGACATTTTAACAACTTAGAATAGCGACATTTTACTCAGTCTTATGCATGCACGTTCTCACATGTAAATCATTCGGCTGGAAAAAAAATTTGAAGGCGAAGACAATGTAAAAGGAAAACTTAAACTGAAACTAGTAGTCAGCACTTCACACAATTTTTAAAATGAAGGATGTGGCCTGAACACATACAAAATACAAAATCTCAAAGAGAAAAAAATGAAATTAAGAAACTAAAGTAAATGTTAACCATCGAATCTAATCCATATTGATGGTAGAGGAAGAATCGCATCTAAACTCAAGATTTATTTACGTAATTTCCAGCATTGAAACTACACATCTCCATTTAAAATGTAATTAACTCTTTGTTAGTAGTTTTAGCATATTACGCATCCAAAAAGATGTCATAGTTGTGAACATTGTATTTAACTTTTTTTTGTTTTTAAAATACATAAATAATTAGATATTAAATTTGATTTATATTGTTGTGAGCAAATTTACATTTAATATTTTAAAATGGAAATTTAAAACTAAACAAATTTACAAATTTTGTAGATTTTTATGAAATTATTATTCTATATATAAAAGAAAAGTTAATATTAATGACTTAATATTTAAAATAAAAAGATAAATTTGGTGTGAAATAAATTTAATTATTGTTTTTTTTTAATTGGTAAATAGTTTATATAGATTATAACTTTAATTAATTTGAAGTGGCTAGAAGAAATTTTTATTCTTGTCCTCCACTTTTAATTTCCATAAATAATATGATGACAAAGTATATTATAGTAATGGTTTCAAACATATATATATGAGATTGTCCTTAGATGATCAAAGCAAGAGAGGGAAAAAGTAGAACTTCCCTATGTGGAGCAAGGGAGAGACATTCATAGGTAAAAAGCCATTCATAGGTAAAAAGCCGCAAGATCTCTGTTCAATAATTTGGTAGAAGTTGCTAGCCTTATCTCAAAACATTTATTATCCAAAATCCATGGTGAATAATATGTTTCAATTGCCTGTATAATGGCCTTTATTATTTCTGTTGCACTGAACCAGGGAAAGGTCCCGAACTAAGCAAGCCTGAATCCTAAACGATGGAACTGAACCAGACCAAATAAGTGCCCATTGAGCAGAATAAGAGCGATAGGGCAAGCACAGCAATACCAAACATATACAGCATATATATATATATATATATATATATATATATATATATATATATATATATATATATATATATATATATATATATATAAGTACTATAGGTTAGGCCTTGTCGGTTTGGTGGTGGGTGGTGGGTGAAGATCCATAGGTTAGTCCACTTGTATTTTCTGTCGTTAGCGACCACTTAGTGTTCGTGAACCACCCTCCAATATATATATATATATATATATATATATATATATATATATATATAATGCAAAAGAAGTTGATCGATGTTAATAAGCAAAAGTACAACCAAATATGACCAAGAGAGATGAAGATATTTCTTGGTTCAAAAGTTAAGGCTTGAGAGCACTAATTCAAAAGTTACTGGTCTATTTTGCTAGGTACTCAAAGGAATTCATTCCTAAATTTATTATATTGGTATATTTGTACAAATTGGTTATATAACAAGAGACAAAACAATACATGATGATTAAATTGGGTTTCAGGTCCAACTTCTTATCACCACTGGTTCAAGTACTATAGAGGATTTCTTTTTGTCTGGACTTATTTTGGAGTAATTTAGTTCTAAATTATTCTTAGAGGCCTATATTATCTTGAGCTATTGGTTTTTCTGGTTCTAGAGACTCAACTTCTTTAGCATGATTTTCCTAACTTGTGGTTGGCCAAGGACCTCACTTATTTTGTGTTTTTTTCTTGAATCATATGGGGCCCATTCCTCTATCTTCATGTTTTAGGGTACCTGTTCTTGCTTATTTTCTTGAGACATTATATTTTTTTGAATTGGATGGTTTTCTTGTGATGAGTTACCACATGAGCTTATCTAGTTATCTAATATAGAGGCAACCCACCAAGTTGATTTTCACTAATGCTTCATGTTCTTCTTAAACCCTTTAGGGAATTGAGCTACAAGGTGGCATGTTTGAGAACAAGTCATACATCACAAAGAGACTCACTCATAATCTAAATTCTAGGTCCAGGAATTGTTTTTAAATATCAAAATAACTTACACCGGGAACTCTTTATTAAAATCCATTTCCAAACAAATTCATGTATGCATTGTTATGCTTCAATTTTAAGTTTCATAAGAGAAAAAATTGAATTTTCTTAAAGATGGTCCAATTGACTAGACAAAGGTAGACCTCAAAGATGTAGCGACCGATTTAGAAGCCTCAACTAAATAGGTTTTAAGTCAAGGACTTCAATTAGAGGATTGAAATATGAAGAATAGGGCTTTATGTGCAAACCTGAGTGCCCCAAAATCATGGACCAAAATTAATAATTTGATCCATATCTTCGGCAGTGTCGAAACTAATGATAAAACAATCGTTCACATAAGGTGGGATAAATGTTATGAATCGTGCACCTTAAATATGACAAGAATTAAATAATTACAATCCAATTTGGTGAGGGGGGGGGGGCGGGGGGTGGGGGTTGGGGGAGGTCTTCCTATTATAGTGAATGCAATGTATAAGACAAGATTTGATGATCTTAAGACTAGCTATCCTTGGTATAAATATACAATATAAAAGGTATAATGTGAAATGAAAGAGTATAATGAAATGTTTTAGTCGACCTTCTAATATAACAAATAAAATAATAATAAATTCTTATTAAGGCCTTAATGTAAGGGCCCAATAGCCTTAACAATAAAGGTTGTATGTTTAATCAATGGAATTCAATATCTCAAGATCTAGATGTAAAGATATACTAACCAAGGCCAAACACCATCAAAATGGAGAAGCAATCTAATGGAACTAATAATTTTTCTTTGGTATTAGGCCCTATGGGAACATGAATGGCAGGGGCTTTGAGTGCCAAAAAAGAGGGAAGACAAGCAACAAACTTTTCCGGTATAACATCCTTATAAGAATGGCCTCGACGAGCACCACCTTTGATCATGGATGTAGGCAACACATTAGAGAGCACGACTCATAGTAGTCGCAAAGGAGGATGTTGGCCTAAATGAAGTCGTAAATCACTTAGATTATAGATCATACATGTTGAACAAAAGAACAAATAGTAAGGGTTTAGAATTATTTATAATTGAAGGATGTGAAGATAGGCTTTGATCTATTTATATGTGCATGGGTCATATGATCATTTTCATATAAAAATAATATTATTCATAATTAAAAAATATTATTACTATATAATTACTAAAAATATAATAACAACATTGCTATGAAAAATATAACTACCACATATTAGTTTGACCCACAACGATATAAAACAAATTTAATTATGTCGTTAGGTGTGTCTATTTTGGAATAGGGCTTCACAATTTTAATTTAATTATCAATAGCATAATCATATAAATTAAACTGCTATTAAAAGACAATAGGCATCAGAACACTTCCCTCATGATACATCTTACATTATCAATAAATAAATAAATAAATAAATAAAACATTAAAAAAAAACTGAAATATAACTTTATTTTAAATTATTATTACTATTATTAATTATAAAAAGAATTAATATATGAGTTAAACATATACACATTTATAATAAACAATATTCTTAAACATATATTTTCACTCCACTTTACCATGGAGATTTTTAACCTGTAAGTAGACTTTGTAACAATCTCATGGCCAAAAATGATGACTTACTAACACAACATGCCTAAAAAACCATAACTCATGTTTATATGACACATTCATATGACGTTTTTTTTAGTTAATCAATTTAATTAAAAGGAAAAAATGGCATAACTACTTTTAAGATGTTGGCTTGATGGGGCCTAGACCCAAGTTCAGATATGGTTGCACGAACCAACAAAATCCACTATTACTGACCCTTTCAGCAACGATCTGCTGCGCAGACTGAAGTATCACCCAAGCCAAAATTGCGGGGATGCTAGAACCAAGTTTCTGCATCCAAAGGGACAATGGAGTGTGGCTTTATGGCTTATCTTCCTTTCAACACTTAACAAAGCTTCACAGAACAATTATGCTAAGTATATAGTCGTTGTTCAACACTTCTATTGAACTATTTTGTAGACTACACGATTTTACTTTAACAAACATAAAACATCATAAATAATCATAAACAGGACTTCACGATGAAATTATGTATAAAAACCCTTAACTCAGCACAGATGATATCAAATTACAAGTAAAGAAATCACATAAACATAGAACACGTATATAACACATACAGACTTCCTAAGGTCTTCGTGCACTCAGCAGAAACAGTCTTCCCTTTCCCACAAACAACAGAATACATACTTAGAATAACGTTACATCCAAGTGCATTATATCATGAATTATGAGATTATCAACTTCTTACTTCTAAAATCCTTATATAGTTATCTCTTTTACAATAGCATGGTCTGAAAACCATTGGCGAAGCTCAATGCATACAAAATTATCCCATCCCTTTACAAAATAAGGGACTTTAACCCACCCCAAAGCCCCTAAGACTCTAACATAGCTCCGCTCTATGCGTTCCACTCGTCAATCTGCGGAGTCTTTCTCAAAATCTTCATCGAGGGTTACACTATCCAACAGGCCCCCAACACAAAATGTGACAAATCCGAAGTCACTTTGAAAATGCGTCCTCGGTCTTTGCTTTGATGCTGCTCAAGGCATCCTTCAGAGCTGAAACTGTTTCGGTGCACTGCTTCTCAACTTCACGGATTTCGGTCAGCAACGTCTCAGTGGTTAGCCCCGCAATTTTTGTGGCAATCTCCTTATGTGTCTCGCGCAATCCTTTCAACTTTTTCTTGACAATTTGCGATAGCTGACTGGCTTCGGCTTCCCATGGCTTCATTCTGGCTGTGATAAGTTGTTCTTTTCTGTGAAGTTCATTGATCTGTTCTTGCAAAAATTTACCCTCTTGGAGACAGACATACTATTGTACTGGTGCTAAAGTCTTTAAGGTGAACTTAATGTGGTCCATCTGTTCTAGTTTTAACCTCTTCTTCAAACTTCTACACTTGAGGGTTCTCCTACAGTGAGGCCCAGACATCCATAACATCTTCAAAGACTTGGGTGCAATCCTAGATTATGGATTAAATCTATTCATTGGTAGCCTTAATCTCTACTGCACGCTGCTCCCAGACCTCTAGTGGAGTTGTGGGCTGCAATTTCATTTGCAACTCAATTATGTTCATCTGCATCTTGAGTCGCACCTTGTCTACTTAGGCATTGGAATCCTTATCTATTTTCACGAGCTTTTCCAGTTTTCCCTATAGCGTTGTTGCAACCTGAATCTGCAGCGCAGGTAGTTCGTTGCAAACCTTGGTGATGGTTGTTTCCAATTTTTGTCTCTGCGCAGTTGCCTCATCATGCTCTTGTACAACCTACATCCCTACTCCTTTTCCTCTACCATCCTCCGCCTTTCTTTATTAACATCATGAAGAATTAATAGGGCACGCTACTCTCGGATCTGCAACTCTTTGACAATGCCTTGTTGGAACTCGTGTCTTGTTTTCGAAGGCAGTGCAATAAGGTTGAACCTGGTATTCTGCCAATGTGCCGATTGCGCCAATTGCTCAAAACATAAGGTACCTGCAGGTATCAGCATTGTGTGTGTATCAATTGTAATTGCCGACGCATGTTCTGTTGTACTTACACCTCCTGGTAATAGAGATAAAATAGTCAATTTATCATTCCTGATTTCTGGCGATAGGTTTTTACAACCATGATTTTTCCCATGGAATAATAAAAAAATAACATTAAAATAAAAGTAACTTCAGGGTATTGACCCATGGACTCTCATGGTATTTATGTGGAATATAATCTATATAAAGGGGGAATTAAACCAACATAGATCCATCTTAATTCTGGATCTACCAAATGCCTAGTAAAATCAAATCTCTTAAGATACTAACCTCTTTTAGAATAAAAAGACATTTGATCCCTTAAATCCAAAATTAAAATAAAAAATATAAATTCAAATCTATCCTATGCAAATACATCTTCTAAGTCAAAAACTATAAAAGTGATGAGTTGAGAGTACGTAAAGTAACCTATATGCTCAACTACCATAAAAAACAGGTCGAGATGGAAATACATCTTCTAAGTCAAAAACTATAAAAGTGATGCGTTGAGACATAAAGTAAACATCTTCTAAGTCAAAAACTATAAAAGTGATGCGTTGAGATATAAAGTAACCTATACGCTCAATTGCCATCAAAAAAGCAGGTCGAGTGTTACGACGAGATCCTTAAGGCATTAAAGATTGGAGTTGTCTTTAGTGCGACTTTTTGGAGTTTCAGGTGTCGGAATCCGATGAAAAAAATTGAGGTAAAATCTTGATTTCTGTTATTTAAATTTGTTTTTTCACTGTATATATGGATTCATCACCCTAAAAAACCCCTAGGGCACTTCGATTGTGCAAGGTTACCCATCAAACTTTTGTTCTACTCGTTAAAAATTGATGTATTTTGACCATTTCAAATTTTGATTTGATAGATGTAGTATAATTCTTTTAAATTTTATTAAAATTTTAATATTTAAAATTTTAATTTTTTATTATTTAAATTATATTTTTTTTAAGTATATATTTAGATTTTTTTTAAATTAATATATTTAAATTATATAAATTACATAATTCAAATTTATTATTTTAAAATATCCCATCATATTTCCTCCGCAATTTACCCAAAAGAATTCAGGAAAAAGGAACCAAACGTTGACCTTGGAGAGTTAGACAATGCTGTTAAAAAAATTGGCTTGTGTTTGCTTAAACAAGTCAATTTTCGGCCTCCAATGTTAAGACATAAATTTGGTTTGCCAACTAAACTTCACAACTGTAAAATATCTCTGACTTCAACGATACTAGAAGTTATCCGCTCATCAGATCGGATTCACGGTTGACATCAAATGCCCCTATTTTCAATTCAAAAGTCCATTGCGCGTATGCTAATTGGCCAGTTGTACAAAACAACATCCTCGCACATTCTTTCTATACATATATCTGCCACAACAAACACTTACAGATATTCACTTGCACTACTGTGTATGCGTCCCGAGTTCAAATCCTCTTACAATCACAATCCTTTGTTTTACATCAGTATTTAACTTCACAATCAATCTCTCAGTTCGATTCCTCATACCTTCCCAACAATCCAATGGCTAAGCCCTCTTCACATCAGAACGACCTCAGCAGACTGGAAAACCGCTCACTGAAGTCACGGCAATTCAAGAGAATTCGAATGAGAAAATGGGGGAAATGGGTATCCGAAATTCGAATGCCCAATTCGAGGTGCAGAATTTGGCTGGGCTCCTACGACGCCCCGGAAAAGGCTGCCCGTGCCTACGACTTTGCTGTCTATTGTCTGAGAGGATCCAATGCCAGGTTTAATTTTCCCTACTCCCTGCCGGATATTCCCGACGCCTCTTCTCTATCTCCACAGCAAATTCAAGCCTCCGCAGCCAAATTCGCGGCAGAAGAAATGTGTCTGCCTTCTGAAGGTAAAACGGCGGATATTCCCTACCACTGTTCTCTATCTCCGCCGCAAATTCAAGCCGCCGCAGCCATCGCCGCCGAAGAAACCTGGCTTCATTCGGAAGATAACGCAGCGGATATTCCCTGCGCCGCTTCTCCATGTCTGCCGCAAATTCAAGCCGCCGCAGCCAAATTCCCCGTAGAAGAATTCTGTCTGCCTTCGGAAAATAAAGCAACGTCCTCTTACTTCTGTTCGAACGCTGAATCTGGCCTTGAAGGTCAAGAGATTTCAGTGGAACAAGGTCCGAGCAATTACGTCCCTCCACTTTTAGAGGATTTTCCTCCGTTAGATGTGTATATGGAGGATTATGGGTTTCTGTTCTAGCCGGATGAAGATAAGAGAGAGGACCAGGGGCTTTCTAATTTATTTTTAGTGCCGCTGGTGATTCTGCGCTGAAAGTTCACATGAATAGCTCGACTTGACCGCTTGCAAAAGCCGCCGATGACAACGGCGCCATCTGTATGTTTTAAATTCATTTATTCAATTTTAATAAAATTCCCTATTATGGAAAATTGACCTTTTCCATTTATAAATGAAATACATTTAAATTTAATCACCAAAGCAACATTATAATTGTCATCTGATTTGGTATCAATCCTCATTTCGACGGCCCATTCCTTGGTGAAAATGCCCCCAAAAAATGGTAAACGTGTATTAATGATGGGAGGTTTAACCTTTAAATTTGATTTCTTAAAATATTTATTTTTTATTAATATAAAATTATATTAATTTATAATTCTAATAAATTTATATTTTCTCCCCGGGATCGAAGACGCTGAGGCCATGTGTCTACTACCGTGTGAATGCAGATGAATTAAATGTACTTGGTATGTCCACTTCCATACATGCAATTGCATTTAAATATTTCATCCTCGAATCCCATGAGGAGTCAAAGAAAGGAGAAGAGGGGTGTGGTGGCCCTGACTATATAGTGTCCCTGTAGAAATTTCTAATGTTTAATGTAGAAGTGAGACTTGGACAACCTTTTTGGTGGGTTCTAAGCTTAATCGTGATTTTATTTCCAATTTAGGAGGAGAAATTGTGCTTTGAATCTTCGAGGAAGGGTGCTCTGAAAGGACATTGGGAATTCAAGCTATAAGCAAATGGGACAATCTCGTGGTTCGGTCGCTCATAGAGGATACAATACGCAGAGACCTGAGGTGGTTTCCGACCTTCTTTTTTCGATAGCCTTGTCTTGCTGGATAATTTTGTAGCTTTCAGGCTTTCTTAGTTTGATTTTGACCCTCCATTTGGTTTCACAAATGTAAATTTCTTTGTGTTTTATGGTCTGTGCTTATGGATCGAGTTGATGTTTGGTAATGAATGTTGTTAAGCCACCTCTACTTGAAAATTAGGCTTCTATATATTTGTTGGGCTGGTGTCTTACTTCTCTTACCAAACTCTAGTTGTCTCATTGTAATTATATAGAGGTGGTCAGTTTTTATATGAACTGTGTTGTTTTGTATCTCTTAAGGGCCTTTCCCCTCTTGCCTGGTGGTTGCTTGTTTGTTTGTTTCATTTTTATATACAACTATTCTCTTTTAGTCAAGTTAGTTTTTACACTAATAATTAATTCAACTCTAATGCAGAGGCAACTTATAAGAAGTAGGGAGGCTGAGAGGGAGGGCCAATCCTAACAACAAGCCCAACAAGTTGCTGAGACCTTTCATATTGCAATTCCCCTAGAATTTTTGAGTGAAATGTAGAACTTGGGACCATAACAACTAGTAATGATTGGGAACTCATAGAAGACATATGATAGTGGTTAAAATATCATATATATATATATATATGCTTTAATTAAGTTTAGTTATAATGGTTAAGAGGAATAATTTAACTAGAAATTCATTCTTCAAAATTATCAATTTTAATGTATTTTTCATTTTTAATATAAGTGAAATCATCCTCTCTCTTAACCCAAGGGTGAATGAGGGTCTCCAAAATCATCAATTTTAATGTAGTTTTTATTTTTTTAAGTGAAAACATTCTTGCTTTCAACCTAGTGAGAAGATTAGTACAACAATATTCATAGACATATAGCCCTTACAATATTATTTCTTATTATTGTTCTCATCATTATGTCACTAACAAGAAATTGAAATTAAGTAGAGTAGATAACAAGCATTCAAACTATTCACCTAAAGTAATCTTAATTATCAAATTTAATATAAAATTGTATAAATAACTTTGGAAAAAATATAAATCAATTTATAATTTTTATTTTTTTAATATACAAACTAATATATATTTTTATTTTATTTAAAATTAACTTTTTAATATTAATTTATTATTATTATTATTATATGATAAATGAATTAATATTTCTTAAAATTTATTTTTCTATAATTTCAAATTTCAAAATTTATATAACACATAAATATTAAAAATTCTAAAATCAATTAATACCATGCCTTTTTATTAATTTGATATTACAATTTTATTCTACTGCTTTTGTTCCATAATAAATGAAGTTTGTGCATAACATTAATGTCCAATTTTCAGTATGATGTTTTAATTTGTATATATATGTAGGTGCTTTCATTTTAGACATTTATAAATGCCACAAGAATGTCACATGTCAAGAATAACATTTTTGAGTGATAAGCTTTTTTGTTTCTCTAAATTCTTTAAAAACATATTTATTTAGAACACTTAGAAAATATGTTACAAGAAATCACGCATGGGCATGTCTAAAGGATGAATTTTATGATGCAACAACCCAAATTTATAATAAATGAATAAGGATAACCTTGTGAAGTAAATATCTTAGTGAAATATTAAAAATGATATACATTTTTTTTTTATTTAAATAAAATAATTTGTATTTTATAAAAAGAAATGAAAATCTATTTAATTATGTAAGGGATTAGTGGGTGTTCTTTGCATGGATTTTGGATTCTGAAAAGTGTTTTGGAAAAAACCAAAAAACATGCTTCACCTTTCTTTGGTTCAAGAAGTAAGATTGAGCAGTTCTCCGTTGGGTTAGATGGGCTAAAGTTGCCACGCCAAAGTTTTCTCGAGGATGAAACATGAAAAAAAAATTAATAATAAAAATAAATAAATAAAAATAATAATTATAACAATTTTTCTCCAAAGCTCTCGCTACCATATTTGGGTGGAGATTTATCTCTACTCAAAGGTTATGACCAACGATTGTTACTTAAAAATATATAGCTCCAAACTCATTGGAAGACTAGATTAGGAGGGTGAATAAATCATGAGCGAATATCTTGGTGATATGGTGGGTTTTTTTTAACTCTTTTGAGCTCATCAACTATGGGCTCGCTCGGAAAATTGCTAAGGGGGGTTGGGTGAGATTAAGTCTTGACCCCTCGCTAGACAACAGGAAAAGTCATCCCCCCCCCACCCCCCTCGCACTATTGATTTCCTGTGTGACAAAGCTCTATCTAAGCTCTCCCACATTGTCAATTTGGCCACCAATTTGATTTATAATCAAGGTTGGCTCTCGGCTACTGATTTAGGCCTAGAGATGGATTTCAGGGAGGAATGGAATGGTTATTTGAATGCCTTATCAACTTGTCATATCATACTGACATACAGAGAAGATGAACTAGCATGGATTATTTCTCATATTAGCTCTTATACCCCTAAACTTGGATACATCTCTCTCATGGTTGTCAAAGATGATGTCGATATCAAGTGGTGGTGGAAGGTGCTATGGAAGGCTAGATGTCTAGAAAAATCCAAAATCATCATGTGTTGTATGCTGGAAAATAAGGTTCCCAGTTAGGACATCCTCCAGAGAAGATTCATGGTAGGGCTAGGCTGGTGCTCCCTTTGCAAAAATTATGAAGAGACCACATTACACATGTTTATGAAATGTCATTTTTATTAGCAGGTATGACATGTCTGCAAATAGGCCATGGGTCATTCGAGGGCATGGATAACAGAGAATTTAGAGGGGGCATGGAGGGACTGGTTGTCTAACCTCTCCTATCAGGACTTCAAAGATATGCCCCTGATCTTAAGTTGGGGGGTTTGGTTGGCTCAAAACAAATCCATGTTTTAGGAAAAAAAAATTATTCCTAAGCACGATGTTTTAGAATCCCTAGCTATCTTGGCACACTTTCCATAGGAAAAAGGGGTAGCCCCTCCGAGACCTATCATCACAGAGAATCCTGATCATTCCAAACCTTAGCCATTTTTTGATGGAGCATCTAATAACTTGGGGTGGAATAGTGGAGGGGGCTTCATTCTACATCTCTCATATTCCCATTATTTGATGGAGCATCTTATAACTCGGGGTGGAATGGTGGAGGGGGATTCACTTTTATAGATTCCCATTCCTTCCAAGTCAAAATGGGTTTTGGCTCAGGGTCCAACAACATGGCTGAAATTCTAGCATGTAAAAACCTGCTTATTTTTGCCTTAGCAAAAGGTTGCTCCCAAATCCAAGTCTATGGTGACTCCATGCTTATCACCAACTATATCAACAACACCCAAGTCTGCAAAAACCTATTACTCCTACCTATTATGGAGTAAAAAATCTAGCTTAAAAACTCTTTTAATTTTTTTGCATGCTCTCACATTTACAACGAAAGGAACACAAAAGTAAACCTCCTCTCTAAAGAAGTATTGTCGATGGATGAATGCCCATGGGAGATCTTGGAATTTTGTGATTGTAACATAAGCTATGCCTTCTACCACATGTCATACATATATCTACTTATAGGAGAAACCAACACATAATATCTTGTATCAAAATATTTTTTATTTATTAAAAAAATTCTTGTACTTTACTATTTATCTAGTCACCTTTTTCTTTCTCTCTCTCTCTAGTTCCTTGTGAAAAACTCATTTTTTTTTAAACTCTATTCAAAGCCCTTAAGGCTTATACACGCATATTCTTTTGTAAATTAGGCTTGGTCTGAATAGAGGCCCAAAACAATTTCTCCTTTTCCAAATGCACAATCATTGTGGCTCTACATAATGTAATTTCACCATTTTAAAAATGAATGTAATTACATGTTTTTTCCTACAGAAAAAAAAACTATGTACGAGAATAACTTGTTTTATATGCATATATCCTCACTAAGATTTGGAGGTTCTTAGTTGTTACAACGAGGACTATTAGTGAAATTATTTGTAATAAGTTTTTTGGTTTTTTACCTTAATAATAACATATTGCAAGATATTTTTTTTATGCATGGTTTTTCTATAGAAAACACAACACATTAATAATCCTTAACAAAAGTTAGGTTTATTGCATGGAATTTAGCATATATTCTAGGAAATTTCATGGTATTAATCATGATTAATCAATTTACTCACTTTTAGAATTGAGATTATATATTAACTAACAAATACATTGGTTCCTTAAGGATCACATTCACCTCAAAGCTCAATTTTTTTTATGGGAATTCTATTTTCAAAAGATCTAATACCACCTAGCTTAATAACAATGTTTTGCTAATCCCCATGTAAGCTAGATGGATTGGCTTCCCCTTCACGCAATGTTTCCTAGTTAAATGCATGGCATCTAAACATGAGACTTGGTTGTGAGGTTTAAAGCATAATTTTTAAGAAGAAAAAAGAATACAAAAGGAAACATACCCCATAATTACGAAATAAAGTGTGGCTTTCAAGCAAGAAATCAAACTGATAACAAATTTAACATGTTTCAAAGCAAGTAACGAATTCTAGCAACAAAAACAACAACATATACTCAATTATTGAAGACAACTTAAAGAATTTGTTTACAATATAATTAAATAACCATGATAACAATATGGAGATTCATTTGTAGGTGGAGTATTCATAAGAAAAGAGTTCAATGCAATTACATAACAAGAAATGAAATCTACTAGCAATAATAAGAAGAGATAAACAAGTGAAGAGAACCGAAAGACTTTATCATACAATAAAAAGTAAACTAGCATAATAATAATATGAATTCTATCATATTTTACACCAAATATTTAACAAAAAAGAGTTGAATATGCTCATTGTGACCTAAAGATATGATCTGAAATTGATTATTAGTTAATGTTGTGCTAATATCAGTTTCAGAATTAACATGTAAGTGCTTTGGTTTGCTTATTATACAAGGGTTTATACATGTTCTTATGAGTGACAATTCATTAAACTTGATGAGATTAAGTGTATTTTATGAACTTAAAAGCATGGAAACTCAATGCTGAATAGCAGCATAATAAAACACATTAATCATAAATAGCAAAGACAAATACACAAGTTTTTGATGGATGAGTTCACCCCTCCTGGGCTACATCTCCTTGGTCCAGCTTCATAGTTTCGGCCTTTATATTAGCTTCAATTGTGCAAAAGTGTAATATCCCTATTTAGGGCAGCCCTGTTTAGGGTGGGCCCTGCCACATGTCCGGGGTCTACGTAATGAGGGGTTGTTTAGCCGCCGCCCTCAGAGGCTCCGGTGGGCCTTAAAACCCCACCCTTAATACCCTGGGATGCCGCCCTCACTAATAGTTCAAGCTTTTGGTGTAGTGGTTGGGCCTTCGTGGTATCAGAGCAGAGGTCTCGAGGTCGAGACTCGCAGAGCGTGGTGGGCTGTAATATCCCTGTTTAGGGCAGCCTTGTTTAGGGTGGGCCCTACCACGTGTTTGGGGTATGCATAATGAGGGTTTGTTTAGTCATCGCCCTTAGATGCTCCGGTGGGCCTTAAGACCCCACCTTTAATACCCTGGGATGTCGCCCTCACTAATAGTTCGAGTTTTTGGTGTAGTGGTTGGGCCTTCGAACTGTAATATCCCTTTTCAGGGATATCTCTAAAACACAAGAAAACTCCAACCAGGGATGGACTGGGAGGGCGTTTACCAGATATTTCACCTCTGAAAAGAGGGTTAGATCTGGAGGCTATCTGGCCTTTTCCAGACTCTGTTTAAGAGGATGGGGGAAAACACACCAAGTGGTATATAAACTGGAATGCTCGAGGAGAAAAATAACAGTAGTGCAAGCATACAATAGCATATATATAAAACATGTAACAGATACTCAAGAAATGCAGAGATAATGCTGAGCCATTTTATTATTATGAGAAATATAAGTGAGTACAATAGGTGATCAGAGTGATGGCACCTAAACTTGCACAAGGAAAGTTAATAAATACTCTCAGAATGCTGTTGGAATGGCTATTCTCAGATCTGCGTCCAAGTTGCTGGAAAACTGTCGTGTAGCTGCTACTGCTGAAACAAGATGAGTATATGGGGTTGATCCCCTACCTGGAATAAGCTGAAACTCTGGAATCAGCCTCTACTCACCAAACCCAGAAAATACCAGAGAGCATTTCTAGAAGGGACAACCTCTAAAAATACCTCCCTTGAGGATCTACATTATCCTCCCAAGGGCCACGCTGAGACTGACTGGAATCCTCAAAAATATGACCTCCCGCTCAACCAAGAGTCTCCAATAGGCAAGGGTTGTCCCCCTGCTCAATCTCCTGACCAAAATCCTCCAAAAGAATACCACATCGGAGCTCCCCCAATATGGACTATGTCCTCCCTCTCAGGACTGTGCAGTCAATAGATGCAACGCTCCTCCACAAATGCCACAACTCGATCCTCCTACAAAATAATGATGGGAATGCCTCACCCGAGCGAGCACTCGAAGTCTCCCGGAGCTGAGGGTGAGATCTCCAAACGGAGACACTCAATGCACTAAACTGCTACATACAAGCTAAACAACCAGCATGCTCAAATTCGTAATGACCAGCTCCAAATGCATAAACTCGAATGGAATAAAAATGAGGAAGCTCTCCTCTCTATATAGCGTTGGCCTCTCTCGAACCCTAAGGCCCACCTCCTCCAACGTAGCCTCCCTTTTTCATGCGCTCAACTTGGCCTGCGCAGTCCCTCCATGTGGTCTATGTGGGCCCCCTCTCTACGTGGTGTCTTGTCCCCTTTGGCTCACTTTTATTTATAATCTAACTACATAAGGCAAAATTTACCAAATCAAATATTCCAATTAGCCATTGCTGATAGGGAATATTACAGTCTCCCCCGGAAAAATGTTGCTTGTCCCCAAGCAACTATAGTGATGGATGCTGCAAAATCTTCTCGCTCTCCCAAGTAGCATCCTCATCTGGAAAATTCTTCCACCTCACCAAGAACTCCCGGATTGTCCTGTTCCACAGCTACCTCTCCCTGGCATCAATAATGGCCTAGGGCTGTAACACAAAATTCCCCTCATCAGCTGTAGGCGGTAGCTCCTCTGTCACCGTCACCTGTTGCCCCAATGCCTTATTCAGGCATGATACATGGAAAATGTTATGAATCTTGCTTCCTTAGGGCAGCTCTAACTCATAAGCAACCTGTCCAACCCTGCGTATCACCTTGTATGGTCCATAAAAACGGGGCTTTAACTTCTCAGCTCCCTTCTGCTTCAGTGACGACTGTCGGTATGGCTGTAAACGTAGGTAGACCAAGTCTCCTACCTCAAACTGTCTCTCCATCCGACCCCTGTCAGCATACAACATCTGTAGACTTCACACGATCGAATATAAGGTCACTACAATTTTCCTTAAATTTTTTCACATCACTTCCATAATGTGGAGCACGACTAACCATGCACGATACCAAATGGAAGGAAGTTTTCCTCCTTTTTTTGTGCCTATGACACTCATCTCAAGGTGGTTAGAGTTTCCTTCCTTGAGCACTTTTATTAAGAAATTCTTAACTTATATATTAATTCTCTTTATAATCAATAATTTAAAATAAGTTATAATTTTGTTAATTTATAAGTTTTTTAATTTTTAGCAACATAAGATGTATCATGAAGTAATTATTTTGATCTTTATCATGAATTGATGTCTATAAGCATTTACTAGTCATTTAATTTATATGGCTACTCTAGTTATCTTAATTTAAGAGATAGATATTTTCCGGATGCGGATGCCACCGGTGTTTGATGGGACGCTCGTCCCTTGCCGCCTCCCGAGGCCATCGAGGTGGGCTGGCCATCTGGCCTCCCACAAGCGCATTAACATATGCATTCAATTCGCCACCCTGCAAACCATTAACGCTCTCATCTGGAACCGTCGATGCTCAGTGCATTTCACCTGGTTCACTTCGGCTTCTAATATAGATTTTGGTCTCCTGTATGGTGATTTCCCTGTCTGCTCCTCCATTGCTCAGCGCCGAAGTTTTTGTCCGCTCACCTATGCTGAGCCTAGTGCTCGAACGCAGACTGGCTGGCGATGTGAGCTTCTTTGCTACTTGGAGACTGTTCCTGAGTTTCATTTCACGCATAGTAAGTTCTGCTCTTCGAATTCTCTGTCTGTTTCTTCTAGCTCCCCTTCGTCGATCCTTCTCTGCCCTTTTTACCAGCCTTTCCCCTCCACCATGCCAAGGTTGCGCCATCGCATGCGATGTCGTCGTGGTTCTAGCTGTGGTCGTGTCATTCAGTCCCAGTCTTCTCCCAGTTCGAACTCCTCCTATGAGGATTACCTCTGCGACCACATTCCAGAAACCAGGAGTCGCAGAGGTTGACACCACTCCTTTGAACTTGCTCATCCAGCGACAAGTTCGCCATCTCCTCATGTGCACCCCTCTGCGCCTCAAGATGTCCATTCTGAAGCTCCTCCCGCTCCCCCTCCGCTCTCCTTTACTTCCCTGTGCCAAACCTCTCAACGAGCGGAGTTCAGATTATATTGCTCTTTCGATAGGCCGGTTCTCACGACATTTGTCACAGTCACCCTATGTGAAGAGTCTGCTCACCCTACCCACCCTCCGTCACTGTCCCTGGTCCAACTGTCGCATTCCCTGGCCCCAGTGTTGAGCATGACCCCGCATCCACAGAAAATGCCAAGGCCTCCTTGGCTCAGTTGACCATTGCCCGCGACATTTCAATGCAGGAGCAAACAAAAGTTGGCGAGGATAAAGACAAGATACTTCCCTCAACTAATGAAGGCAGAAGCAGCGACGAATACAGATGTAGAATTGTGGAGGAACTGCCTTCTCCAGCCAATGATCAGTAATCCAGAAGTCCCACATAGGTTTTTGTTTCTTATGCACAATGCTTCTAGGTTAATTTTAGTTTTCCTGCTTATGCACCCTCTGCTTGTAGAGTGGTCTGTCTCAACTCTTGTTTTTTTGATAAACTATATGGTTGAAAGGCCGGTTTCCCCTATGAGGGCGACAACTCTTAACATTCATGGACTGGTTTCCCCTCTATGAGCAGTCCAAACTCTTGTTTTTTGTAGCAGTCAAGCCCTGCGCTCAGGCTCTCTCAGTTGAGGCAGTGGCAGTATGTATTTTTATGTTACATATTAATAGATTTAGCATTACTTAGAAAAAAAAATTTAAGAGATAGATATTACATTTTGGTGTATATTGTTTATGTTAAATGTTGAGTTAAACTTGATAAAAGATTTAAAATTTAAAATTAATAATTATAAGTGAAAAAGGAATTAAAAAGTTAGATTAATAATGGTGTTTTGTGAATTTGGTTTTGGTAATAAAGAGTATTCAAATCTATAAAATATATGTAATATTCATTGTAATGTATTTAAAGGTGGGTAGTGAAGGTTCATTTGACCAAGTGAGGTTAAGAGAATAATAAATTTATTGTCTAGTTTTTTTTAGAGTTAAAAAAATAATAAATTTATTATCTAATTTTTTCTAATTTTGATTTAGAGGATGTGTAATTTATATTTACTATCTTATCATGATTAATTATTTATTTTTTATTTGATATCAAGATCGCATTGCCCTAAATTCTTTTATGAGAGTGATATGATGCTCAAAGCCATAAATGACCAATTCTCCAAAGAAGAATTTGCAATGGTTGTTGTTACCAACCCATGATAGACAAGTACTATTCCGTGTGATGGGTGTGTGAGCGTGGAGCAAGGGCTAAGATGAATAAAAAGGAGGTTGTAACAACATGGTTTGGTTGGTTTTTCACAATTTGGGATAAATCACACATATGTCGTTATATTATTTTTATTGTTATTTCTTTTAATTCTTAATCTCTAATATTTAAAATTATTTAAAAAGTTTTTAAAAAGATTGAGGATAATGTATCGTAATACTTTTAAAAGTAAGTAATGAAGATTTATGTGACCAATTTAACTACATTTAATTAAAATAATAATAAATTTATTTACCAAAATAAGCAAAAGTACAACCAAATATGACCAAGAGAGATGAAGATATTTCTTGGTTCAAAAGTTAAGGCTTGAGAGCACTAATTCAAAAGTTACTGGTCTATTTTGCTAGGTACTCAAAGGAATTCATTCCTAAATTTATTATATTGGTATATTTGTACAAATTGGTTATATAACAAGAGACAAAACAATACATGATTAAATTGGGTTTCAGGTCTGACTTCTTATCACCACTGGTTCAAGTACTATAGAGGATTTCTTTTTGTCAGGACTTCTTTTGGAGTAATTTAGTTCTGAATTATTCTTAGAGGCCTATATTATCTTGAGCTATTGGTTTTTCTGGTTCTAGAGACTCAACTTCTTTAGCATGATTTTCCCAACTTGTGATTGGCCAAGGACCTCACTTATTTTGTGTTTTTTGCTTGAATCATATGGGGCCCATTCCTCTATCTTCATGTTTTAGGGTACCTGTTCTTGCTTATTTTCTTGAGACATTATATTTTGTTGAATTGGATGGTTTTCTTGTGATGAGTTACCACATGAGCTTATCTAGTTATCTAATATAGAGGCAACCCACCAAGTTGATTTTCACTAATGCTTCATGTTCTTCTTAAACCCTTTAGGGAATTGAGCTACAATGTGGCATGTTTGAGAACGGGTGATACATCACAAAGAGACTCGCTCATAATCTAAATTCTAGGTCCAGAAATTGTTTTTAAATATAAAAATAACTTACACTGGGAACTCTTTATTAAAATCCATTTCCAAACAAATTCATGTACACAGTTTTATGCTTCAATTTTAAGTTTCATAAGAGAAAAAATGGAATTTTCTTAAAGATGGTCCAATTGACTAGACAAAGGTAGACCTCAAAGATGCAGTGACCGATTTAGAAGCCTCAACTAAATAGGTTTTAAGTCAAGGACTTCAATTAGAGGATTGAAATATGAAGAATGGGGCTTTATGTGCAAACCTGAGTGCCCCAAAATCATGGACCAAAATTAATAATTTGATCCATATCTTCGGCAATGTCGAACCTAACGATAAAACAATCGTTCACACAGGGGTGGATAAATGTTATGAATCGTGCACCTTAAATATGACAAGAATTCAATAATTACAATCCAATTTGGGGGGGTGGGGGAGGTCTTCCTATTATAGTGAATGCAATGTATAAGACAAGATTTGATGATCTTAAGACTAGCTATCCTTGGTATAAATATACAATATAAAAGGTATAATGTGAAATGAAAGAGTATAATGAAATGTTTCAGTCGACCTTCTAATATAACAAATAAAATAATAATAAATTCTTATTAAGGCCTTAATGTAAGGGCCCAATAGCCTTAACAATAAAGGTTGCATGTTTAATCAATGGAATTCAATATCTCAAGATCTAGATGTAAAGATATACTAACCAAGGCCAAACACCATCAAAATGGAGAACCAATCTAATGGAACTAATAATTTTTCTTTGGTATTAGGCCCTATGGGAACATAAATGGCAAGGGCTTTGAGTACCAAAAAAGAGGGAAGACAAGCAACAAACTTTTCCGGTATAACATCCTTATAAGAATGGCCTCGATGAGCACCACCTTTGATCATGGATGTAGGCAACACATTAGAGAGCACGACTCATAATAGTCGCAAAGGAGGATGTTGGCCCAAATGAAGTCGTAAATCACTTAGATTATAGATCATACATGTTGAACAAAAGAACAAATAGTAAGGGTTTAGAATTATTTATAATTGAAGGAGGTGAAGATAGGCTTTGATCTATTTATATGTGCATGGGTCATATGATCATTTTCATATAAAAATAATATTATTCATAATTAAAAAATATTATTACTATATAATTACTAAAAATATAATAACAACATTGCTATGAAAAATATAACTACCACATATTAGTTTGACCCACAACGATATAAAACAAATTTAATTATGTCGTTAGGTGTGTCTATTTTGGAATAGGGCTTCACAATTTTAATTTAATTATCAATAGCATAATCATATAAATTAAACTGCTATTAAAAGACCATAGGCATCAAAACACTTCCCTCATGATACATCTCACATTATCAATAAATAAATAAATAAATAAAACATTAAAAAAAAACTGAAATATAACTTTATTTTAAATTATTATTATTATTATTATTATTAATTATAAAAAGAATTAATATATGAGTTAAACATATACACATTTATAATAAACAATATTCTTAAACATAGATTTTCACTCCACTTTACCATGGAGATTTTTAACCTGCAAGTAGACTTTGTAACAATTTCATGGCCGAAAATGATGACTTACTAACACAACATGCCTAAAAAACCATAACTCATGTTTATATGACACATTCATATGACGTTTTTTTTAGTTAATCAATTTAATTAAAAGGGAAAAAAGGGCATAACTACTTTTAAGATGTTGGCTTGATGGGGCCTAGACCCAAGTTCAGATATGGTTGCGCGAACCAAAAAAATCCACTATTACTGACCCTTTCAGCAACGATTTGCTGCGCAGACTGAAGTCTCACCCAAGCCAAAATGGGGGGATGCTAGAACCAAGTTTCTGCATCCAGAGGGACAATGGAGTGTGCCTTTATGGCTTATCTTCCTTTCAACACTTAACAGAGCTTCACAGAACAATTATGCTAAGTATATAGTCGTTGTTCAACACTTCTATTGAACTATTTTGTAGACGACACGATTTTACTTTAACAAACATAAAACATCATAAATAATCATAAAAAGGACTTCAGGATGAAATTATGTATAAAAACCCTTAACTCAACACAGATGATATCAAAATACAAGTAAAGAAATCACATAAACATAGAACACATACAAAACACATACAGACTTCCTAAGGTCATCGTGCACTCAGCAGAAACAATCTTCCCTTTCCCACAAACAACAAAATACATACTCAAAATAACGTTACATCCAAGTGCATTATATCATGAAATATGAGATTATCAACTTCTTACTTCTAAAATCCTTATATAGTTATCTCTTTTACAATAGCATGGTCTGAAAACCATGGGTGAAGCTCAATGTATACAAAATTATCCCATCCCTTTACAAAATAAGGGACTTTGACCCACCCCAAAGCCCCTAAGGCTCTAACATAGCTCCGCGCTATGCGCTCCACTCGTCAATCTGCGGAGTCTTTGTCAAAATCTTCATCGAGGGTTACACTATCCAATAGGCCCCCAACACAAAAATGTGACAAATCCCAAGTCACTCTGAAAATGCGCCCTCGGTCTTTGCTTTGATGCTGCTCAAGGCATCCTTCAGAGCCGAAACTGTTTCGGTGCACTGCTTCTCAACTTCACGGATTTCGGTCAGCAACATCTTAGTGGTTGGCCCCACAATTTTTGTGGCAATCTCCTTATGTGTCTCGCGCAATCCTTTCAACTTTTTCTTGACAATTTGCGATAGCTGATTGGCTTCGGCTTTCCATGGCTTCATTCTGGTTGTGATAAGTTGTTCTTTTCTGTGAAGTTCATTGATTTGTTCTTGCAAAAATTTACCCTCTTGGAGACAGACATATTGTTGTACTGGTGCTAAAGTCTTTGCGGTGCACTTAATGTGGTCCATCTGTTCTAGTTTTAACCTCTTCTTCAAACTTCTACACCTGAGGGTTCTCCTGCAGTGAGGCCCAGACATCCATAACATCTTCAAAGACTTGGGTGCAATCCTAGATTATGGATTAAATCTATTCATTGGCAGCCTTAATCTCTACCGTGTTGAAAATGCAGCAAGATGATGGAGCTTAGTGAAATGAAGTCGCCTTCACTAAGTGGGCCCGCAGGCAATTTTTGGCGCAAAGTCTATTTTTAGACTATGTCTATTTTTAGACATATGTAGCATGGTCCAGGGGTTGCAGTATGTTATTCTTGGAGTATTGGTCATGTTGGTAAAAATAGATGGACCTCTATTTTTAGACATTTAGGTCGAAGTCTATTTTTAGACTGCCTATCCTAAAAATAGAAAAGTCAAATATTATTTACCCTTAATAATGTTTGGACTCTAAACTTCAGTTTACTCTCTTGGAGCACTTCGGTTCGAGCTACGAATGTGGAAGTGGCTCATGCATACGACAGAGGAATTCCTTTATTCCTTGCAGGAGTTTAGTGAGCTCATGCATGGTTGACTTCGATTTAGGACTTCGGTCGCCGAGAAGTTTTGGTGGATTTGATGAGACAGTTGGTGTAGTTGTGTTCGGTTTAACTTAGTTGAACTAGCTAATCAACTAGTAATGAGTGGAGTGAATTAAATATTATTTAATTCACTAATTATTAACTCATTATTCAACTCAAGAACATAGTTCCTTCTCACCGGTGCATGAATGATTCGGTGGAGACAAAATTGAAAGAGAAATTGGAGATGAAAGGGTTGGGTAGTAATCGGTTGTGACATTAGTTGTGCATGAGATTTGCACCACACTTGGAGGAATTTTATGATGATTTAGCATTTGTCAGAAGCGAGGAGATTCGAACCTTGGATCTCTCATTAGACCAGCCTTGATTGCGCAATAGAGGCAGGCAATTAGTGGATCTGTTTTGAACCTGTGACTTGTTCAAAACCAAGCTAGTTTGTGTGTAACTTTATGAGATAGTACTGAGTACTTGTGAGGAGTATTGTGCTATGTATTGTTACATGTTTTCTCCATTATAATATACATAATAGCTGGGGGTTTTCAGCTATAAGCTTTCCCCATACATATTGTGTAATGTGTGTGATGTTTTGATGATCTTTTGGTCGCATACCACTTGTTTTATTTCAGCATGTGTGATGATCGGAGTGGAAGAGATTATGTGTTGCATATGAATTCGAATTGATATGTGATCAGGATAATCTTGGTGGATAAATCTTCTTTATTCAGCAAATTTCTACATACCACGCGCTGCTCCCGGACCTCTAGTGGAGTTGTGGGCTGCAATTTCATTTGCAACTCAATTATGTTCATCTGCATCTTGAGTCGCACCTTGTCTACTTGGGCATTGGAATCCTTATCTATTTTCACGAGCTTTTCCAGTTTTCCCTATAGCGTTGTTGCAACCTGAATCTGCAACACAGGTAGTTCGTTGCAAACCTTGGTGATGGTTGTTTCTAATTTTTGTCTCTGCGCAGTTGCCTTATCATGCTCTTGTACAACCTGCATCCCTACTCCTTTTCCTCTACCATCCTCCGCCTTTCTTTATTAACATCATGAAGAATTAATAGGGCACGCTACTCTCGGATCTGCAACTCTTTGACAATGCCTTGTTGGAACTTGTGTAGTGTTTTCGAAGGCAGTGCAATAAGGTTGAACCTGGTATTCTACCAATGTGTCGATTGCGCCAATTGCTCAATAGTGTCAAAACATAAGGTACCTACAGGTATCAGCATTGTGTGTGTATCAGTTGTAATTGCCGACGCATGTTCTATTGTACTTGCACCTCCTGGTAATAGAGATAAAATAGTCAATTTATCATTCCTAATTTCTGGCAATAGGTTTTTACAACCATGATTTTTCCCATGGAATAATAAAAAAATAACATTAAAATAAAAGTAACTTCAGGGTATTGACCCATGGACTCTCATGGTATTTATGTGGAATATAGTCTATATAAAGGGGGAATTGAACCAACATAGATCCATCTTAATTCTGGATCTACCAAATGCCTAGTAAAATCAAATCTCTTAAGATACTAACCTCTTTTAGAATAAAAAGACATTTGATCCCTTAAATCCAAAATTAAAATAAAAAATATAAATTCAAATCTATCCTATGCAAATACATCTTCTAAGTCAAAAACTATAAAAGTGATGAGTTGAGAGTACGTAAAGTAACCTATATGCTGAACTACCATAAGAAATAGGTCGAGATGGAAATACATCTTCTAAGTCAAAAACTATAAAAGTGATGCGTTGAGACATAAAGTAAACATCTTCTAAGTCAAAAACTATAAAAGTGATGCGTTGAGATATAAAGTAACCTATACGCTCAATTGCCATCAAAAAAACAGGTCGAGTGTTACGACGAGATCCTTAAGGCATTAAAGATTGGAGTTGTCTTTAGTGCGACTTTTTGGAGTTTCAGGTGTCGGAATCCGATGAAAAAAATTGAGGTAAAATCTTGATTTCTGTTATTTAAATTTGTTTTTTCACTGTATATATGGATTCATCACCCTAAAAAACCCCTAGGGCACTTCGATTGTGCAAGGTTAACCATCAAACTTTTGTTCTACTCGTTAAAAATTGATGTATTTTGACCATTTCAAATTTTGATTCGATAGATGTAGTATAATTCTTTTAAATTTTATTAAAATTTTAATATTTAAAATTTTAATTTTTTATTATTTAAATTATATATTTTTTAAGTATATATTTAGATTTTTTTTAAATTAATATATTTAAATTATATAAATTACATAATTCAAATTTATTATTTAAAAATATCCCATCATATTTCCTCCACAATTTACCCAAAAGAATTCAAGGAAAAAGGAACCAAACGTTGACCTTGGAGAGTTAGACAACCAACTAAACTTCACAACTGTAAAATACCTCTGACTTCAACGAAACTAGAAGTTATCCGCTCATCAGATCGGATTCACGGTTGACATCAAATGCCCCTATTTTCAATTCAAAAGTCCATTGCGCGTATGCTAATTGGCCAGTTGTACAAAACAAGATCCTCGCACATTCTTTCTATACATATATCTGCCACAACAAACACTTACAGATATTCACTTGCACTACTGTGTATGTGTCCTGAGTTCAAATCCTCTTACAATCACAATCCTTTGTTTTACATCATTATTTAACTTCACAATCAATCTCTCAGTTCGATTCCTCATACCTTCCCAACAATCCAATGGCTAAGCCCTCTTCACATCAGAACGACCTCAGCAGACTGGGAAACCGCTCACTGAAGTCACGGCAATTCAAGGGAATTCGAATGAGAAAATGGGGGAAATGGGTATCCGAAATTCGAATGCCCAATTCGAGGTGCAGAATTTGGCTGGGCTCCTACGACACCCCGGAAAAGGCTGCCCGTGCCTACGACTTTGCTGTCTATTGTCTGAGAGGATCCAATGCCAGGTTTAATTTTCCCTACTCCCTGCCGGATATTCCCGACGCCTCTTCTCTATCTCCACAGCAAATTCAAGCCTCCGCAGCCAAATTCGCGGCAGAAGAAATGTGTCTGCCTTCTGAAGGTAAAACGGCGGATATTCCCTACCACTGTTCTCTATCTCCGCCGCAAATTCAAGCCGCCGCAGCCATCGCCGCCGAAGAAACCTGGTTTCATTCGGAAGATAACGCAGCGGATATTCCCTGCGCCGCTTCTCCATGTCTGCCGCAAATTCAAGCCGCCGCAGCCAAATTCCCCGTAGAAGAATTCTGTCTGCCTTCGGAAAATAAAGCAACGTCCTCTTACTTCTGTTCGAACGCTGAATCTGGCCTTGAAGGTCAAGAGATTTCAGTGGAACAAGGTCCGAGCAATTACGTCCCTCCACTTTTAGAGGATTTTCCTCCGTTAGATGTGTATATGGAGGATTATGGGTTTCTGTTCTAGCCGGATGAAGATAAGAGAGAGGACCAGGGGCTTTCTAATTTATTTTTAGTGCCGCTGGTGATTCTGCGCTGAAAGTTCACATGAATAGCTCGACTTGACCGCTTGCAAAAGCCGCCGATGACAACGGCGCCATCTGTATGTTTTAAATTCATTTATTCAATTTTAATAAAATTCCCTATTATGGAAAATTGACCTTTTCCATTTATAAATGAAATACATTTAAATTTAATCACCAAAGCAACATTATAATTGTCATCTGATTTGGTATCAATCCTCATTTCGACGGCCCAATTTTCAGTATGATGTTTTAATTTGTATATATATGTAGGTGCTTTCATTTTAGACATTTATAAATGCCACAAGAATGTCACATGTCAAGAATAACATTTTTGAGTGATAAGCTTTTTTGTTTCTCTAAATTCTTTAAAAACATATTTATTTAGAACACTTAGAAAATATGTTACAAGAAATCACGCATGGGCATGTCTAAAGGATGAATTTTATGATGCAACAACCCAAATTTATAATAAATGAATAAGGATAACCTTGTGAAGTAAATATCTTAGTGAAATATTAAAAATGATATACATTTTTTTTTATTTAAATAAAATAATTTGTATTTTATAAAAAGAAATGAAAATCTATTTAATTATGTAAGGGATTAGTGGGTGTTCTTTGCATGGATTTTGGATTCTGAAAAGTGTTTTGGAAAAAACCAAAAAACATGCTTCACCTTTCTTTGGTTCAAGAAGTAAGATTGAGCAGTTCTCCGTTGGGTTAGATGGGCTAAAGTTGCCACGCCAAAGTTTTCTCGAGGATGAAACATGAAAAAAAAAAAAAATAATAAAAATAAATAAATAAAAATAATAATTATAACAATTTTTCTCCAAAGCTCTCGCTACCATATTCGGGTGGAGATTTATCTCTACTCAAAGGTTATGACCAACGATTGTTACTTAAAAATATATAGCTCCAAACTCATTGGAAGACTAGATTAGGAGGGTGAATAAATCATCAGCGAATATCTTGGTGATATGGTGGGTTTTTTTAACTCTTTTGAGCTCATCAACTATGGACTCGCTCGGAAAATTGCTAAGGGGGGTTGGGTGAGATTAAGTCTTGACCCCTCGCTAGACAACAGGAAAAGTCATCGCCCCCCCACCCCCCTCGCACTATTGATTTCCTGTGTGACAAAGCTCTATCTAAGCTCTCCCACATTGTCAATTTGGCCACCAATTTGATTTATAATCAAGGTTGGCTCTCGGCTACTGATTTAGGCCTAGAGATGGATTTCAGGGAGGAATGGAATGGTTATTTGAATGCCTTATCAACTGGTCATATCATACTGACATACAGAGAAGATGAACTAGCATGGATTATTTCTCATATTAGCTCTTATACCCCTAAACTTGGATACATCTCTCTCATGGTTGTCAAAGATGATGTCGATATCAAGTGGTGGTGGAAGGTGCTATGGAAGGCTAGATGTCTAGAAAAATCCAAAATTGTCATGTGGTGTATGCTGGAAAATAAGGTTCCCAGTTGGGACATCCACCAGAGAGTATTCATGGTAGGGCTAGGCTGGTGCTCCCTTTGCAAAAATGATGAAGAGACCACATTACACATGTTTATGAAATGTCATTTTTATTAGCAGGTATGACATGTCTGCAAATAGGCCATGGGTCATTCGAGGGCATGGATAACAGAGAATTTAGAGGGGGCGTGGAGGGACTGGTTGTCTAACCTCTCCTATCAGGACTTCAACGATATGCCCCTGATCTTAAGTTGGGGGGTTTGGTTGGCTCAAAACAAATCCATGTTTTAGGAAAAAAAAATTATTCCTAAGCGTAATGTTTTAGAATCCCTAGCTATCTTGGCACACTTTCCCTAGGAAAAAGGGGTAGCCCCTATGAGGCCTATCATCACAAAGAATCCTGATCATTCCAAACCTTAGTCATTTGTTGATGGAGCATCTAATAACTTGGGGTGGAATAGTGGAGGGGGCTTCATTCTACATCTCTCATATTCCCATTCTTTGATGGAGCATCTTATAACTCGGGGTGGAATGGTGGAGGGGGATTCACTTTTATAGATTCCCATTCCTTCCAAGTCAAAATGGGTTTTGGCTCAGGGTCCAACAACATGGCCGAAATTCTAGGATGTAAAAATCTGCTTATTTTTGCCTTAGCAAAAGGTTGCTCCCAAATCCAAGTCTATGGTGACTCCATGCTTATCACCAACTAGATCAGCAACACCCAAGTATGCAAAAACATATTACTCCTACCTATTATGGAGTAAACAATCTAGCTTAAAAACTCTTTTAATTTTTTCTCATGCTCTCACATTTACAACGAAAGGAACACAAAAGTAAACCTCCTCTCTAAAGAAGTATTGTCGTTGGATGAATGCCCATGGGAGATCTTGGAATTTTGTGATTGTAACATAAGCTATGCCTTCTACCACTTGTCATACATAAATTTACTTACAGGAGAAACCAACACATAATATCTTGTATCAAAATATTTTTTATTTATTAAAAAATTTCTTGTACTTTACTATTTATCTAGTCACCTTTTTCTTTCTCTCTCTCTCTAGTTCCTTGTGACAAACTCATTTTTTTTTTTTAACTCTATTCAAAGCTCTTAAGGCTTATACACACATATTTTTTTGTAAATTAGGCTTGGTCTGAATAGAGGCCCAAAACAATTTCTCCTTTTCCAAATGCACAATCATCGTGGCTCTACATAAGGTAATTGCACCATTTTAAAAAATGAATGTAATTACATGTTTTTTCCTATAGAAAAAAAACTATGTACGAGAATAACTTGTTTTACATGCATATATCCTCACTCAGATTTAGAGGTTCTTAGTTGTTACAAGGAGGACTATTAGTGAAATTATTTGTAATAAGTTTTTTGGTTTATTACCTTAATAATAACATATTGCAAGATATTTTTTTTATGCATGGTTTTGCTATAGAAAACACAACACATTAATAATCCTTAACAAAAGTTAGGTTTATTGCATGGAATTTAACATATATTCTAGGAAATTTCATGGTATTAATCATGATTAATCAATTTACTCACTTTTATAATTGAGATTATATATTAACTAACAAATGCATTGGTTCCTTAAGGATCACATTCACCTCAAAGCTCATTTTTTTTATGAGCATTCTATTTTCAAAAGATCTAATACCACCTAGCTTAATAACAATGTTTTGCTAATCCCCATGTAAGCTAGATGGATTGGCTTCCCCTTCACGCAATGCTTCCTAGTTAAATGCATGGCATCTAAACATGAGACTTGGTTGTGAGGTTTAAAGCATAATTTTTAAGAAGAAAAAAAAATACAAAAGGAAACACACCCCATCATTACGAAATAAAGTGTGGCTTTCAAGCAAGAAATCAAACTAATAACAAATTTAACATGTTTCAAAGCAAGTAATGAATTTTAGCAACAAAAACAACAACATATACTCAATTATTGAAGACAACTTAAAGAATTTGTTTACAATATAAATAAATAACCATGATAACAATATGGAGATTAATTTGTAGGTGGAGTATTCATAAGAAAAGAGTTCAATGCAATTACATAACAAGAAATGAAATCTACTAGCAATAATAAGAAGAGATAAACAAGTATTGAAGAGAACTGAAAGACTTTCTCATACAATAAAAAAGTAAAATAGCATAATAATAATATGAATTCTATCATATTTTACGCCAAATATTTAACAAAAAAGAGTTGAATATGCTCATTGTGACCTAAAGATATGATCTGAAATTGATTATTAGTTAATGTTGTGCTAATATCAGTTTCAGAATTAACATGTAAGTGCTTTGGTTTGCTTATCATACAAGGGTTTATACATGTTCTTATGAGTGACAATTCATTAAACTTGATAAGATTAAGTGTATTTTATGAACTTAAAAGCATGGAAACTCAATGTTGAATAGCAGCATAATAAAACACATTAATCATAAATAACAAAGACAAATACAAAAGTTTTTGATGGATGAGTTCACCCCTCCTGGGCTACATCTCCTTGGTCCAGCTTCATAGTTTCGGCCTTTATATTAGCTTCAATTATGAAAAAGTGTAATATCCTTGTTTAGGGCAGCCCTGTTTAGGGTGGGCCCTACCACGTGTCCAGGGTCTGCGTAATGAGGGGTTGTTTAGCCACCGCCCTCAGATGCTCTGGTGGGCCTTAAAACCCCACCCTTAATACCCTGGGATGCCGCCCTCACTCATAGTTCGAGCTTTTGGTGTAGTGGTCGGGCCTTCGTGGTATCAGAGCAGAGGTCTCGAGGTCGAGACTCGCGGAGCATGGTGGGCTGTAATATCCCTGTTTAGGGCAATCCTATTTAGGGTGGGCCCTGCCACGTGTCTGGGGTCTGCGCAATGAAGGGTTGTTTAGCCGCTGCCCTCAGATGCTCCGGTGGGCCTTAAGACCCCACCCTTAATACCCTGGGATGCCACCCTCACTAATAGTTTGGGTTTTTGGTGTAGAGGTTGGGCCTTCGAACTGTAATATCCCTTTTCAGGGATATCTCTAAAACACAAGAAAAATCCAACCAAAGATGGATTGGGAGGGCGTTTACCAGATATTTCACCTCTAAAAAGAGGGTGAGATCTGGAGGTATCTGGCCCTTTCCAGACTCTGTCTAAGAGTATGGGAGAAAACACACCAAGTGGTATATAAACTGGAATGCTCGAGGAGAAAAATAACAGTAGTGCAAGCATACAATAGCATATATATAAAACATGTAACAAATACTCAAGAAATGCAGAGAGAATGCTAAGCCATTTTATTATTATGAGAAATATAATTGAGTACAATAGGTGATCAGAGTGATGGCACCTAAACCTGCACAAGGCAAGTTAAGAAATAATCTCAGAATGCTATTGGAATGGTTGTTCTCAGATCTGCGTCCAAGCTGCTGGAAAACTGGCATGTAGCTGTTACTGCTGAAACAAGATGAGTATATGGGGCTGCTCCCCTACTCGGAATAAGTTGAAACTCTGGAATCATCCTCTACTCACCAAACCCAGAAAAGCCGAAAGAGCATTTCTGGAATGGACAACCTCTGAAAATACCTCCCTTGAGGATGTACATTATCCTCCTAAGGGTCACGCTGAGACTGACTGGAATCCTCAAAAATATGACCTCCCGCTCAACCAAGAGTCTCCAATAGGCAAGGGTTGTCCCCCTGCTTAATCTCCTGACCAAAATCCTCCAAAAGAATACCACACCGGAGCTCCCCCACTATGGAGTGCGTCCTCCCTCTCAGGACTGTGCCGTCAATAGATGCAATGCTCCTCCAAAAATGCCACAACTCGATCCTCCTGCAAAATACTGATGGGAATGCCTCACCTGAGCGAGCACTCGAAGTCTCCCAGGGCTGAGGGTGAGATCTCCAAACGGAGACACTCAATGCACTAAACAATGCTACATACAGGCTAAACAATGAGCATGCTCAAAGTCGTAATGACCAGCTCCAAATGCATAAACTCGAATGGAATCAAAATGAGGAGGCTCTCCTCTCTTTATAGCATTGGCCTCTCTCGAACCCTAAGGCCCACCTCCTCCAATGTAGCCTCCCTTTGTCACGCGCTCAACTTGGCCTACGCAGTCCCTCCATGTAGTCTACGTGGGCCCCCTCTCTACGTGGTGTCTTGTCCCCCTTGGCTCACTTTTATTTATAATCTAACTACATAAGGAAAAATTGACCAAATCGAATATTCCAATTAGCCATTGCTAATTGGGAATATTACAATCTCCCCCAGCAAAATGTTGCTTGTCCCCAAGCAACTGTAGTGATGGATGCTACAAGATCTTCTCGCTCTCCCAAGTAGCGTCCTCATCCGGCAAATTCTTCCACCTCACCAAGAACTCCCGGATTGTCCTGTTCCACAGCTACCTCTCCCTGGTATCAATAATGGCCTCGGGCTGTAACACCAAATGACCCTCATCATCTGTAGGTGATAGCTCCTTTGTCACCATCACCTGCTGCCCCAATGCCTTCTTCAGGCATGATACATGGAAAATGTTATGAATCTTGCTGCCTTGAGGCAGCTCCAACTCATAAGCAACCTGTCCAACCCTGCGTATCACCCTGTATGGTCCATAAAAATGGGGCTTGAGCTTCTCAGCTCCCTTCTGCTTCAGTGACAACTGTCGGTATGGCTGTAAACGTAGGTAGACCAAGTCTTCTACCTCAAACTATCTCTCCATCCGACCCCTGTCAGCATACAGCTTCTGTTGGTTCTGCGCTGTAGCCATGTTATCTTTGAGAGCTCGGAGAATGTCCTGATTCTCTTGGATCCAGTCTCTGGCTCTAAGAGCCTTGCTAGCACCAAACATCACATCAGTAAAAGATAAAGAATGGTATCCGGACAAAGCATAGAATGGAGACATACCGATGGACATGTGATGTGTGTTGTTGTAGCAGTACTCCCCTAGATGCAGCCACTTCAGCCACGCTCTCTGCTACCCACTAACATAGTTACGCAAGTAGCCCTCCAGCCACTTGTTAACTATCTCTGTCTGCCCATCTGTCTGTGGGTGGTTGGTGCTCGATGTCAACTCCGTTCCCACCAGTCGGAAAAGCTCCTCCCAGAATCTGCCCATAAAGCAGTTGTCCCTGTCACTGAGGATGGTCTTGGGAAGACCATGTAACCTGAAGATCTCTCTAAAGAACAGCTCCACCACCTATGCTGCTAAATAGTGTGCGGATATGGTGAAAAAGTGTGCGTACTTTGTCAACCGATCAACGACGATGTATATACAATCCTTGCCCTACACCATGGGCAATCCAGTGATGAAATCCATCGAAATTCTCTCCCATTTCCCCTCCGGAATGGGAAGGGGTTACAACAAGCCTGCGGGATGGTTCATCTCCCCCTTGTTTCTCTGGAAAACCTCGCACTCCCTGATATGCTAGAGCACGTCCTCCTTGAGGCCCTTTCATGAGAACCTCTCTTTGATGGCCTGGCAGGTTTTGGTAAACCCCTGATGGCCGACTAATGGTGAGTCATGTGATGCCTAAAGTATCTTATTCTTGATCTGGGAGCCCTCAATCAAGTAGATCCTATCTCTATAGTAGATGATCTCATCTATCACACTATATCTGTCATCTGTCACCTAACCATCCAGGACCTCACAGGCAAACCTGTCCTTGGATTATTCCACCAAGAGTCAAGCCCTCCAATCTGTATCCAAGCTCATCAGAGACAACGTGGCTGGTCTACGTGAAAGTGCATCGGCTACCACGTTGTTCTTCCCCTTAACATAGTCAATGTCAAAGTCATAAGCCTGGATCTTGCTGATCCACTTCTGCTACCTCTCCTATAGCTGTTTCTGCTCCAAAAAGAACCTAAGGCTGTTGTGATCAGTCCTCACCCTGAACCTGTTACCCACTAACTACTGCCGGAATTTGGCCAATGCATCCATAATGACCAACATCTCCTTGTCGTATATAGGATACAACCACTCATGAGGTAGGAGCTTCCGACTCTCATAGGCTATAGGGTGGCCTCCCTGCATCAAGACTGCGCTGATCCCCTCTCCTGATGCATCACACTCCAAAACAAAAGGCTGCGTGAAATCTGGCAGTGCAAGCACTGGGCAGCTGCTCATAACCTCCTTGAGCTTGTCAAAGGCCCACTGCACTGTATCTAACCAACTAAATGCCCCCTTCTTTGTCAAATATGTAATGGGTGCAGCAAGCTAGGAGAAACTCTTGATGAAATTCCTATAGTATGTGCAGATGCTAACAAATCCTCGAAGTTCCGTCACATTTCTCAGCTCTGGCCAATCTCTAATGGCCCTGATCTTCTCCTCGTGGACCCTCACTCCATCCATGCCTATGATGTGTCCCAAATACAACATCTATGTCAACCCAAACTCACACTTGGAGAGCTTAGCGTAAAACTGCTACTCCTCCAAGATATGCAGCATTGCCTCTATGTGCTGGAGATGCTCCTCCCAAGTCCTACTATATATCAGTATATCATTGAAAAATACCAACACAAACTTCCTCAGATGACTGTGGAAGATATGGTTCATGCAAGGCTGGAAAGTAGCTGGGGCGTTGGTTAGCCCAAAAGCCATGACCAAGAACTCAAAGTGACCGTAATGGCACCTAAAAGCAGTATTGGGAATGTCCTGTTCCCTCACGCGAATCTGATGGTACTCGGATCTCAAATCGATCTTTGAGAAGAACTGTGCTACTCTCAACTCATCCATCAGCTCATCAATCCGCGGTATGGGGTATCTGTTCTTCATGGTCTTCTTATTCAGGGCTCTGTAATCAATGCACACTATCAATGTGCCGTCCTTCTTCTTCACCAACACCACCGAAGAAGTAAAAGGACTAGTTCTAGGCCTAATATGTCCAAGAGCCAACAACTCCTAGATGGCCCGCTCAATCTCATCCCGATAGGCCTTGGGGTGCCTATAGGGTGTGGTAATAATGGCCTGGATGCCCTGCTCAAGCTCAATAGTGTGCTCAAACCCCCGATCTGGTGGCTGTCCTGGTGGTATCTCTCAAAATACCGTATCATACCTTTCAAGGATGGCCTGTATGTCCAGATGAACTGTCTGCCTGGTAGTCCCTGCCTCTGATGCCCGCAACTCAACTTCCCACTCTATGTCTCCCTTCCAGAAGTCTGCCTCCATCCAGTGAGCTGAAACAGTCTGAGGTGGGTAAGTGTGCATCCCACGTATCTTCTCATGCTTCTCGATCTTCTTATCATCCCACTCCATCTCCAAGGCCTCCCAATCTGTGGTGACTTTCCCCAAAGTAATCAGCCACTATACACCTAATACCACATTGGTATCTGGTATGTTGACCACGAAAAAGTGGTCGGTCACTGTGTAGGTACCCATCGTCACAACTAGCTCTGGAACATACCTGGCACACTGCATCGTCTGATCTCCTGGGACCAACACTAAAAATCCATCGAAGCTCTTTATTGGTATGCCTCTCCGCTCAACCACCTGGGCATCAATGAATTTGTGGGTTGCCCCACTGTATACCAGAACTGAAACTTGCTGCCCCCACACTGTCCCTCAGACACGCAGCGTTAAATACTTAGGTACTCCTCGCAATGCTGCAAGGGTGCCCCCCGTGGGTGCAAAAGCTGCACCTCCTGCTCCTGGAGGTGGAGGTGGAAAATGGTCCTACGCTGTCTAGCTGTCTCCTGCCTCCCCATCCTTATACTCATCCTCTTCCCCGCTGCTCTCGGAGAAGACCTCGAAAAAATGTGCTTTGCCAGCAGCACATCTATGCCCTGGTGCCCACGGCTCCTAACAGGTAAAGCATAAGCTCTTCTTCTTCAACTCCCTCCAGCCATCATCATCTAGTTGTACCCTACCCTGATTCCCCTTCAGAGGCAGAATCCTCACATCCTTCCCCTTTGGCTGGAAAGCCTGTCTCTGGGGGTAAGGTGTCCTAGTCCTGGGTAAGGCATCCTGCAAATCCCAAGTCCTACCAATGGAATCCTAGAGTGTGGCTGGTCTAGTGGATCTGACTAGGCCCCGAAGTGGCTCTGCTAACCCCTCAACAAACATGTAGATAATCCATGCTATGGATAGATCTGGCACCATCACTGAAATCCTCAGGAAATCTGCAATATACGTCTCAGGACTCCCGGTCTGTTTGAGCCTCGTCATCTCAACAAAGTGCTCCTCCGGATCCCTCCGGTCAAACCTCTCTATCAGTCTCTGAGTGAATGCGACATAGGTGGTCACGGTGGAATGCCCAAGTGTAACAATCCCATGGAACTACCAGTCCTGAGCCTCACCATCCAAATGCAGTGTGGCCACCTTGATGGCCTTCATCTCTGCCATCTGATTGAGCTGGAAATATATATCCAGCTTCTCCACCCAAGACGTTGCCGAACTGTTTGATGACCCATCAAACGTAGGCAAATGGAATCGGCTCGCTGTATGCTGGGTGGTGTCGAGTAAAACCCACAGTCCCGGGTTTTCTCAAAACCTCTTCAATTTCATTTCAATTTTCATTTCCCAACCAATCCCCAATCTGGGCAATCTCACACTATTCCTTTAAGCTAGCAATTTTAACAAATATATTTGTACGTTTAATATCTCAATCTAAGATTGAGATATTAAATTACATCCCTCTTATGTTTGTAAAATACACCACTTAACTTCGAAAGCTCCTTTGAATGTCTCTTAGGTTACAACCCACTTTATACTTAATTGAACAACTATCCAAACCTTGGATTTAGGATTAAAACCTCAACATAACACAATATTCCGATTGTAATTCGGACTATGTGACAAATATTAATTCGACCCCTCGTAACCTTACTAACGCTAGCCCACGTCCTTTATGACCTTTGATTTGGATTGAACAACTCAACAGCATATGACAAATGCACATACCTTGGTTATACGTCGAGCGGATCCAACGACCCCTATGTCGCCGTGCCTCAACTGTTGATCGAACGGCGTAGATGGATATCGCGAGGGGTTAAAGACCGGATGTTAGCACGCCATGTAACCGGTTTTGGAAACCCGCCTCATGCCACGCGTCCTCCAACGAATGTGATCGCGCTGATTTCATAAAAACCACTTACTGCTTTTGAATCACGCGATAACCATAAGCTGCTTCCAGAATCCGCCTTCACTGTTCACTCTTAATTCATGGTTCCGCCTCCTTTGCTCCATTAATACAATTCGACTTCACCTAGTTCAATTCGACCAAATGGAATTTGATTGCAACTCAATCACACTCAGTTACACGACATGTTAGCGCTCGAATCGACCTTAGGCTGAAATAAGGTAAAACTCAAGGCAACATCAAACCACGCTCAGCCTCGTAGCTAGCCCTACGAGGACAGGAGAGGGCTCTCTCCGGGTCCATCTCGGCAAAAGGTCTTCAAAAGGGGCTGAGATGACTTATAATGGATACTGATTTTAGGCTAGTAAATAGATAGGAAGGTTTGATTTAAATTTTTTGGGTTTTTGTTGAAAAAATGGGAAAAACAATTTTGGGCTCGGGGATGAGGCCAGATCTTTGCAGAATTCGAGTTGGGGCAAGGTAGGCAGTAGTCTTGATGCTTTTTGATTATGTGTATGGATGGATCAGAATGAAAAGGAGCTAAAGAGGGCAAGGGAGAACAAGGATCCTCTCCAAACTGGCGAAAACATATAAAACTAAACAAATTTAAAGGCAGAGCACTGGAATCAATGGATTCTACCTCATTTACTCATTCATTTAGTTTCAGAAGAAAAAGAAGGGAATGGCATACATTAAAAATTTAAAGAACTTACAAATAACTGAGAGAACACACCATCAAAACTGAAAGCCACAAGAATCCCAACAGGTGCTGCAAAACCTCTGATCTTTCCTTAGCCAAAATGCAAAAAATATGTACAATAGTGTGCCAAACTTTTCCCAAGAGTCCAACCCTGAAAGTGTCTCAGAAAATACAATAAATAGACAATTCTAACCCCTTCCCATGCCTCTAGGGGTCGAGATCATGCTTCTAGGAGCAGTTTGAACCAATTCTAAACAAGGAGCTAAAATCTAGGCAGCCAAACAACTTGCCTCTAAAAGGAAGGAAACTGATTCTTTCACTTGATTTTCACTTTTTTGGGAGTGAATCATCTAGAATAGGTAAAAGTGAATCAAAGTTACATTAAAACCACAAAATTACATCAAGATAACTCAAAAATTACATCCACAATCAAAACTGGTCCAACTGGCCGAAATTCTGAGCTGGAAGATGAAAAATTGACCAAAAATCTCTATGCGCCGCGCGCCTTTGGACCTACTTTTGGAGAACTTTCCGGCATAAAAATAAAGCTCATGATAGCTTTTTGGAAAGCCCTAGATGTCTGCTATCCAACCCAAGTGGAATTTCTCAATTTGGAGTTCATTTGCCCCTCCAAAACTTCATTCTCCCACAAGTACTTCCTGCTGGTGCAAAAGGTGGCAGAAAGGTGATTTTCATGGTGTTTTGGGCCCTTTTGATCATCCAGAACTTGATGAAATTCTTTGGCCATTTCTGAGCATGCATAAATTACCATGAAAAATCCAAAAATACAAATTTTTCCTCCAGAAAGTGTCCCAATCATAAGCGCACGTCGTGACGCGCTACGCGTTGGGCGGAAAAACCTGTTTTGAGACCAAAATTTTCCAAAATGACAAAAAATTCTCCAAATTTACTGAAATTCGGAGCGAAGATCTTCCATCATGCCTCATGCTCAGCCAATGAAGCCTCAGCCAAAATCCGGAGTGGATCAGGCCTCTTTCGTCGTTTCAGTGCTCTGCTCAACCTTCTCTTCAGAATCTTCATTTTTGCTTTGCAGACGTGCATGCGAGCCCAATAATGACCTTTCATATGACGGAGCATGTCTTTGTCTCTATTTTCCTTTGCCAACAACTTCTCTAGATGAATGTTAACATGCGTGAGGCAAGTTTCTCGATCAGCCGGTGTCATGTCACCTGGTCTCTTCCTGGCCAATTGTCGATCTTCACGGATTCGCCGCAGCTCTACAAGTGTGTGTTGATCCTCCAGCTGTTTGTTCCGCTGCTCCAAGTACTTTATCACCCACTGTGCTCTCTGCAAATTCTCTGTCAAAGTACCAGTTTCAGCTTTCTGCTCCTGGATGATCTCTTTCAGTTTCGAGCTAGGAGAGCTCGCATCAACATCGATGAGTGTAAAATTAGTGTCTCGGCCTCCTGAAGGGCCCTCATCGTGCATAGGCCTCTTGCCTCTGTCCTGAACTTGTACCTGTGCTGATGAAGAAGGCGAGACCCCTTCCACCCTGGGTGGAGATAGTACTCGCGCTGTTGATGAAGTCAACGAGACCCCTTCCACCCCGGGTGGAGATAGTACTCGTCGTGTAGCTGCAAATAAGGCTCTGTGGCCTCGCTGATATGTCACATACACTAGAGCGCTGATATGCTCAGTCTCAGGAACATCAAACTGGTGTGATGGCTCTCCCTCATCCTGAACTACCTGGGGAGGCGGCTGTGGCACTACAAAGAAGTCACGGGAGATGAACTCATCCCATGCGATGCCCTGCTGTGTGAGCTGATGTACCACCATGATTTTGATCAGCGCGTAATGATATATGCTGCTATGTTGGGGTCTTCTTCTGTACAAGAAATGTCATCCGCTCTATGTTGCGGTACATGAAGTATGGAATGCTCATCATACGTACCCTCGTGAAATGCATCAACAAATGAATATGGTATGCATAGAGGCGCGAGAATCTGCCCTCACAACTGAAATATCGAATGATCAATCTCATCAATGGTGCATACTCCTCCTTCAGAAATCGGAATGAAAATACCCTGCTCAGCTGCCTCATATATCCAGGTCTGATATAGGGCTCATAATAGGATTTCTCTAGCTGTTGTCGTTTGTTCCATTCCTCTCCTATGTTTGGTATCCCGGTGGCCTGAGCAATGGTCTCTGGTGACAGAATGAAGTTTTATCCGGCAAGGTTTACACGGCCATCATGTAAATGTAGAACAAAAAGGCGAGCTAGCTCATGATGATGCTGAGTTTGGGAAATCATCTCACAGTATTGGAAACATGACTGATGCTAAAAACAATCCATTGCAAGCGGGCAAGCCTGCAATTGAGCCAAAGAAGTAGGCTCTTCCCTGACATGTCTACCACTTTTGCCACTTTTGTGAGACCTCCATGGCACATTAACCTCTATTGTGGAATCACTGTCATACTCCTGCTCATAAACTAAATCTGTCTCTGACATGGCGCTGAAATCAAGATGTTTGAAAAATATATGCTGATATAGGTAGGGTGAAAACAAGAGTTCAGTGTATGCTCTAATCCCAAATGTGTCACATATGTATCAAGGTGCTATAGGAAAACCACAATGATAAAATTACTGTCAAGTGAGTTTGAATGGGAAAACAGCCAAAGTACTGACTACATGGGGATTTGACTAGTGAATAGGAATGAGTGTAGTGTAGTGTAGGACAAAGAAATAGCCCTTGCAGTAACAATTAGGCTTTGTCAATGGAGGATGTAGGATAGTGAATATGGGATGGTGTTATAACAGAAATGAAAAACAGTGAGACAATGGTATGGTAATCACAATGACAACAATGATGGAATAGGAAAAAGACCCTGAGGCTGTGGTGTATAATAAGTGACACCAATGACAGTAGATGGCATGAGCATATATGTCAACAACATAAGATTTGAAACCCCAATAATATCACCAACATTTGTTTCAAAACCCTATGGAGCGAATTTGGCAATGAATATAGGGTTTAACGTTCACCATATCAAACATTTTTTTTTTCCCTCATTTGAAACACCATAACATATCCATGAATAAATGAGCGGGCGTGAATAACTTACTTGCAGGTGAATGAGGCGTTTTGGAACGAATTTGGGTGAGGGAGTGAAATTTTATGGCCTTAGGGCTCTATGCGCCACGCGCATGCCCAATGAGCCGCGCGCTGTGTATGCGTCGCGCGCTGTGTATGCGTCACGCGCGTGTAAAAATACACTGGCAACTAATGCCCAGTGCGTCGCGAACTCCCTATGCACCGCGCGCCACTTGTATGCGCCCCGCGCACTGTCAGTTCACTCTCACGGCTTCAAAACAAGACTTTCGCCCTTCAACACTCCAATTCGACCTTGGCTTTGAAAACTTGTGAAAATAAATTGTCTCCAATGGCTTATATAGCTTGAGAAATATCTCACAAGAATTAGATTTGATTTTTATTTCCTCCACAACCCACTTTGTATTGTTTTGCAATTTGGCACTTTATCATTTAATGCAATTCTGTCTTTTGGCTTTTCACTGTTTTTCTGAGTTTTAGGACTGATGGAATGATTTGATTTTTGTAGGGATTTTGGCATTTTGACTTCGGCAAAGACCAGAGGCTGCATTGAAAAATTTTATGATGGAAAAAACACATATTTGTTACAAAAAATAAATTTGACAGTTTCTAGTTCAAAACAGAGTTTTGAACTAGAAATGTCTTCAAATGTTTTTGATGATGAAAATTTGAATCAAGAACTTTTTGGAAACCATCCTCATGGCTTGCGGGCATTTATTAAATATATCAAAAGACTGAAACCCTAGACTCTAGGACTAAAAAACTCTTGTTGACGAAAATAATCATTTATGACCATGAATGACGTGACCTGAACTTCGATGATTTTTGAGGAGTTTTAATGAGCCCAGCAGGTACAAGCATGAGGGAATACAAGACGACTAAACCCTCTCGTCAGTCAATGGCATGCCCCTAGCGAAATGCAACGAAGTGAAGTGAACGAGACACCTAAAAATGATATGCAAAAAGCGAAATGATCTCTGACGGAGGGCTGTAAGGACCGACTCTAACATTGGCTCCAATAGGGATGGTGGCTCCAAGGAGGTGCCAAGAATGGCAGATCTCTGGAAGAGCTAGACAGTGCCTTCATCCATTGGGTGATGGAGTCATTATTTGAATGGATAACACACAACCTTTGACACATTTATTGACTGAAACTTGACTGAAAATTGACTGAGACTGACTCGACTTTAAAATTGAAAAGACTGATAAAACTGACTTGACAAACCTCAAACCAACTAACCTCCTTCTTCAGAATTATAGCCTTCGCTCCGGGCCCCAGACTGAAGATGAGAGATCAGTACACACTTGCGATAAAACAAAAGTAGAATGATATATACAATGATAATGAAATCAGCAGAAAATACTCAGAAATGGTATCGCTTGAGCAACCGACCATTGATCGGCCCTCCAGGACAATCATCCCCGTTCATTTCCTTAAGAAGAAAGGCGTTCTAACCACGATACGCTGCAATCTTAAAAGGACCCTTCCAAAGGTTTTCAAATTTTCCGTGCTTTCCCTTATCTTCATTTCGAGCATCCCACTTCAAAACCACCTCATCCAGCTGAAACTTATCTGCTTTCGCCTTCCTGTCATAAATCTTCTTAATGCGCTCCTGCAACTTGAATGTATTTTGAAAGACCTCCTCCCGTGTCTGCTGTAAATGAATCATCTAATTTATCCTTCGCTGCATGGGATCTTCCTCACTACCAGCTTTCTGAAGCAATTTGACTACCGAGACAGCAAGAGAAGTGGGAAAAATTGTGTCTACTCCATACACCAACTCAAAGGGAGACATACCGATAGATTTTTTCTGACTTACCCTATCAGCCCAAAGTGCATTCACTAATTTCTTGTGCCAGCCTTTCTTATTGATTTCCAGCAATTTCTTAATGATATTTACCAAAGACTTATTTGAAGATTCCGCCAAGCCATTTCCTTGCGGATGGTAGGCAGTCGAATGTCCCAGGCTGATGTTATACTTATTGCAAAATTCAACCATCCTTTTAGACTTGAAGGCCGCTGCATTATCTGTGATTATCTTACTAGGACACCCAAAACGTGACATAATGTTATTTTCAAGAAAAGAAATGATTACCGCATCCGTGGCTTGTCGGGTGGGAATCACCTCGATCCACTTCGTGAAGTAATCCGTTGCTGTCAATATCCATCTATGTGACCTGAAGATGCCGGATGGATTTCCCCAATGAAATCCAACCCCCACTGCTGAAATGGTGCACTGACTTCAATTGTTTTAAGAGGCAAAGGCTGTAATTTCCGCTTCCTTTCGAAAATTTGACATTCGTGACAACTCTTAATAGCCTGCGCTCGAATCTACCTTAGGCTGAAATAAGGTAAAAATCAAGGCAACATCAAACCACGCTCAGCCTCGTAGCTAGCCCTACGAGGACAGGAGAGGGCTCTCTCCGAGTCCATCTCGGCAAAAGGTCTTCAAAAGGGGCTGAGATGACTTATAATGGATACTGATTTTAGGCTAGTAAATAGATAGGAAGGTTTGATTTAAATTTTTTGGGTTTTTGTTGAAAAAATGGGAAAAACAATTTTGGGCTCGGGGATGAGGCCAGATCTTTGCAGAATTCGAGTTGGGGCAAGGTAGGCAGTAGTCTTGATGCTTTTTGATTATGTGTATGGATGGATCAGAATGACAAGGAGCTAAAGAGGGCAAGGGAGAACAAGGATCCTCTCCAAATTGGCGAAAACATATAAAACTAAACAAATTTAAAGGCAGAGCACTGGAATCAATGGATTCTACCTCATTTACTCATTCATTTAGTTTCAAAAGCAAAAGAAGGGAATGACATACATTAAAAATTTAAAGAACTTACAAATAACTGAGAGAACACACCATCAAAACTGAAAGCCACAAGAATCCCAACAGGTGCTGCAAAACCTCTGATCTTTCCTTAGCCAAAATGCAGAAAATCTGTACAATAGTGTGCCAAACTTTTCCCAAGAGTCCAACCCTGAAAGTGTCTCAGAAAATACAATAAATAGACAAGTCTAACCCCTTCCCATGCCTCTAGGGGTCGATCTCATGCTTCTAGGAGCAGTTTGAACCAATTCTAAACAAGGAGCTAAAATCTAGGCAGCCAAACAACTTGCCTCTAAAAGGAAGGAAACTGATTCTTTCACTTGATTTTCACTTTTTTGGGAGTGAATCATCTAGAATAGGTAAAAGTGAATCAAAGTTACATTACAACCACAAAATTACATCAAGATAACTAAAAAATTACATCCACAATCAAAACTGGTCCAACTGGCCGAAATTTTGAGCTGGAAGATGAAAAATTGACCAAAAATCTCTATGCGCCGTGCGCCAAAGCTCTATGCGCCACGCGCCTTTGGACCTACTTTTGGAGCACTTCCCAGCATCAAAATCAAGCTCATGATAGCTTGTTGGAAAGCCCTGGATGTCTGCTATCCAACCCAAGTGTAATTTCTCAATTTGGAGCTCATTTTCCCCTCCAAAACTTCATTCTCCCACAAGTACTTCCTGCTGGTGCAAAAGGTGGCAGAAAGGTGATTTTCATGGTGTTTTTAGCCCTTTTGATCATCCAGAACTTGATGAAATTCTTCGGCCATTTCTGAGCATGCATAACTTACCATGAAAAATCCAAAAATACAAATTTTTCCTCCAGAAAGTGTCCCAATCATAAGCGCGCGTCGTGACGCGCTACGCGTTGGGCGGAAAAACCTGTTTTGAGACCAAAATTTTCAAAAATGACAAAAAATTCTCCAAATTTGCTGAAATTCGGAGCGAAGATCCCTCATCATGCCTCATGCTCAGCCAATGAAGCCTCGGCCAAAATCCGGAGTGGATCAGGCCTCTTTCGCCGTTTTAGTGCTCTGCTCAACCTTCTCTTCAGGATCTTCATTTTTGCTTTGCAGACGTGCATGCGGGCCCAATAATGACCTTTCATGTGACGGAGCATGTCTTTGTCTCTATTGGCCTTTGCCAAAAACTTCTCCAGATGAATGTTAACATGCATGAGTTCGGTCTCTCGCTCAATTGGTGTCATGTCACCAGGTCTCTTCCGGGCCAATTGTCGATCTTCACGGATTCGCCGCAGCTCTACAAGTGTGTGCTGATCCTCCAGCTGTTTGTTCCACTGCTCCAAGTACTTTATCACCCACTGTGCTCTCTGCAAATTCTCTGTCAAAGTACCAATTTCAGCTTTCTGCTCCTGGATGACCTCCCTCAGTTTCGAGCTAGGAGAGCTCGCATCAACATCGATGAGTGTAAAATCAGTGTCTCGGCCTCCTGAAGGGCCCTCATCGTGCATAGGCCTCTTGCCTCTGTCCTGAACCTGTACCTGTGCTGATGTCGAAGGCGAGACCCCTTCCACACCATGTGGAGATAGTACTCGCGCTGCTGATGAAGTCAACGAGACCCCTTCCACCCTGGGTGGAGATAGTACTCGTCGTGTAGCTGCAAATAAGGCTCTGTGGCCTCGTTGATATGTCACATACACCGGAGCGCTGATATGCTCAGTCTCAGGAATATCCAACTGGTGTGAAGGCTCTCCCTCATCATGAACTACCTCGGGAGGCGGCTGTGGCGCTGCAAAGAAGTCACGGGAGATGAACTCATCCCATGCGATGCCCTGCTGTGTGAGCTGATGTACCACCATGATTTTGATCAGCGCGTAATGATATATACTGTTATACTGCTGTGCTGGGGTCTTCTTCTGTACAAGAAATGTCATCCGCTCTATGTTACGGTACATGAAGTATGGAATGCTCATCATACGTACCCTCGTGAAATGCATCAACAAACGGATATGGTATGCATAGAGGCGCGAGAATCTGCCCTCGCAACTGAAATATCGAATGATCAGTCTCATCAATGGTGCATACTCATCCTTCAGAAATCGGAATGGAAATACCCTGCTCAGCTGCCTCATATATCCAGGTCTGATATATGGCTCATAATAGGATTTCTCTAGCTGCTGTCGTTTGTTCCATTCCTCTCCTATGTTTGGTATCCCGGTGGCCTGAGCAATGGTCTCTGGTGACAGAATGAAGTTTACTCCGGCAAGGTTTACACGACCATCATGTAAATGTAGAACAAATAGGCGAGCTAGCTCATGATGATGCTGAGTTTGGGAAATCATCTCACAGTATTGGAAACATGACTGATGCTGAAAACAATCCATTGCAAGCGGGCAAGCCTGCAATTGAGCCAAAGAAGTAGGCTCCTCCCTGACATGTCTACCACTTTTGCCACTTTTGTGAGACCTCCGTGGCACATTAGCCTCTGCTATGGAATCACTATCATACCCCTGCTCATAAACTGAATCCGTCTCTGACATGGCACTGAAATCAAGATGTTTGAAAAATATATGCTGATATAGGTATGGTGAAAAACAAGAGTTCAGTGTATGTTCTAATCCCAAATGTGTCACATATGTATCAAGGTGCTATAGGAAAACCATAATGATAAAAGTACTGTCAAGTGAGTTTGAATGGGAAAATAGCCACTGCTTAACTACATGGGGATTTGACAAGTGAATAGGAATGAGTGTAGTGTAGTGTAGTGTAGGACAAAGAAATAGCCCTTGTAGTGAAAATTAGGCTTTGTCAATGAAGGGATGTAGGATAGTGAATATGGGACTGTGTTATAACAGAAATGAAAAACAGTGAGACAATGGTGTGGTAATCACAGTGACAGCAATGATGGAATAGGAAAAAGACTCTGAGGCTGTGGTGTATAATAAGCAGTGACACTAATAAAAATAGATGGCATGAGCATATATGTCAATAACATAAGATTTGAAACCCCAATAATATCACCAACATTTGTTTCAAAACCCTATGGAGCGAATTTGGCAATGAATATAGGGTTTAACTTTCACCATATCAAACACTTGTTTTTTCCTCATTTGAAACACCATAACATATCCATGAATCAATGAGCAGGCATGACTAACTTACTTGCAGGTGAATGAGGCGTTTTGGAACGAATTTGGGTGAGGGAGTGAAATTTTCTGGCCTTAGGGCTCTATGCGCCGCGCGCTGTGTATGCATCGCGCGTGTGTAAAATTACACTGGCAACTAATGCCTAGTGCGCCGCGCGCAGTGTCAGTTCACTCTCACGGCTTCAAAACAAGACTTTCGTCCTTCAACACTCCAATTCGACCTTGGCTTTGAAAACTTGTGAAAATAACTTGTCTCCAATGGCTTATATAGCTTGAGAAATATCTCACAAGAATTAGATTTGATTTTTATTTCCTCCACAACCCACTTTGTATTGTTTTGCAATTTTGGCACTTTATCATTTAATGCAATTCTGTCTTTTGGCTTTTCACTGTTTTTCTGAGTTTTAGGACTGATGGAATGATTTGATTTGCGTGATTTTGGCTAGATTTTGATTTTGGCAGAAGAAAACTTGTGGCCGCATTGAAAATTTGGTGATGGAAAATACATTTGTTACAAAATAGTATTCTGATGTATTTAGCTAAAAAACGTAGTTTTGAACTAGAAATGTCTTCAAATGTTTTTGATGATGAATTTAGACATGAACTTTTTGGAAACCATCCTGTCGGTTCTAAGCATTTATTAAATATATCAAAAGACTGAAACCCTAGACTCTAGGACTAAAAAACTCTTGTTGACGAAAATAATCATTTATGAACATGAATGATGTGACCTGAACTTCGATGATTTTTGAGGAGTTTTAATGAGCCCAGCAGGTACAAGCATGAGGGAATACAAGACGACCAGACCCTCTCGTCAGTCAATGGCATGCCCCTAGTGAAATGCAACGAAGTGAAGTGAACGAGACACCTAAAAATGATATGCAAAAAGCGAAATGATCTCTGACGGAGGGTTGTAAGGACTGACTCTAACACGGCAATTACCCACGGTTCCTTGACACTATTTAACTCGTGGTTCAGGTTTACACACGCACAGTTCAACACTTCAACCTTTACTTACTCATCAGATCCACTGTTCGTTGGGTTAATTTGACACTTAACACAGGCTTTGAATAACCCCTCTCAATCATTAAATCAATGCATTATACTGTCCTCAAATGGAACAAACTTTCGATTCAGATTTCATTGCTCCAGTTTACGTTACACCACGCCTTTGATCGGCCTCGTTATGATTCTCGGTTCATCAAATGGAATGCTCCATCAAATTCCACAAGGATTCTTTAACTCCCAACGTAATACACTTAAAGTCCCAAACAGGCTTCCAACAGAACCTTTGTCACTTATCCAGGCATGAATTAATCTCAATACCCAGTCTTCTGTGATTCAACTCACAGTAAACCCAGCGATCCTCAACACCGACCCTACGGCTTAGAACAGAGCACCACCCAAGCCTTATCATAGAGCCTTATTTTCATACGTAGTATATGGAGACTTAATGCATTCTTCACACAGAATAAATCAACAATACACATGAAATGTTGAAACAATTCTTTCATCATATATACATGAATTTACAAGTTCTTGATAGGCCAGATCTTAAGTTTGGTGGCCTCCTACTCTGCCTCTGGGCAGTTCTATACCTCTCTCCCTATCTAAACTCTTCATGATTACATCTATACCAAAATGATGATCTGAATCGATTCAGATCTCCAAATAGCTCAACAAACTCTTAACATTCCCAATTCCTAAAATTAGACTCAATAACTAAACTGACCCTAAATTGACTCATACCCTTAGCTGTCTCTTCGTATTCCTATCTTAACCAATTTCTCATGTTCTCAAATGACTTGAGAACAATTACAATTTCCCTACCATGTTTATTCAAAATACTAATATTTACATGAAATTTTGCAAACACAAGACCCTCCTAGGTCTTATAAGAGTACAATTATTCCTAGAGCCTAATGCCCCTGCATCAGACTCCCAAGCTTCAAATTGTTCATGATCTCCTGATCATGTGTCCTTGATCTCTGCCTCCTGATCCCAAACCTTGTTTTGCTGTTGTTCATTAGCTGCATCATCCTTCAATTGCATTTCTCCAGGTCTCCAAATCTTGCTCTGTAATCTACCCCCAGCTATGCTTTCACAATCTGCTTTCGCCTTTCAGTTGCTGAAACTCTCCTGTTTTCCTTTTGCTATCTGCTGCTCTTGAGTCACTTTCATCATCAACTCCTTGATGTCTTCGATTTCTTTGTCCAGCCTATCTTCTAGCTGGATATTTCCTTGCCTACTGCTGCTGCTTCCACTTTCTGTGGCAGCCAATATTGCTGCTCTTGCTCTTACTAACATGTTTTCAATTCCTGCAGATGTCATCCCCAATGTTGCATCCTCCCAAACTTCCTGTCCCTATGCAAAATGCTTTGGCTCATCATCTGCAAATTTTCCTTTAGAAGATAAATCATCAATCAATTGTCTTCCTACAGTAACATACCCATCCAGTATACTAGTAAACAGAATTAAATTCTACAAGCTAGTATCTGCTTCTCTTTTCTTCACAGCTTCAGGTATTTTCATTCCAGTGTCTGTAGTTTCTCTCTCTTGCATAATTTTTCTCAGCAAACATTCCAGCCATCCTTTCTGTGCTTGCCTTACATCTTCAGTATGTTGTAATTTAAACCCATCGTTTTCTCCTTCTCCATGGACAATCTTCAGCAATTTCCTGTCACCTTCTTGATGGATTCTGGCAGTCCAACCAAGTGATTTAAGCTTTTCTTTCTCATCTTCTGTCAGCATAGAATTTTTATTCTTCTTCACTTCAGCAGCTTCTAAAAATTTCTCTTCAGGCTGGCTTTGGCCCATCCAACTAGCCAACTCCTCTCTGTCAATGGTAGTGACCAGTTCCTGCATGTGAGACATGCTGTTCTCACCTTCCTTCTGCAATAGTTTTTATTTTCCCAGGACAATTCCAAGAGATGGATTGTCTTCAGCCTTTCCTGTAAACATTAAAAAACTATCAGTTTCAAAGCCACAAGACCCAAAGGCCTCATTTTATGACCTAGTCATCAATCCTTCTCTTGATAATTCTAAGTCTGGTTCAAGACTCAGAGATTCTTCATCATCATTCTCTTCATCTATCAGAGTCATCTCCACTGCTCCAATCACCATGTCCAAATGATGATCCCTCTCTATGTTTTCAGCCAACACAGGTTCCTTCTTATTTAACTCTCTGACAACTTCCGGCTGTTGTTCTTCCTCCTTCTCTATATTATTAACACATGAATCATCATTAGTAAAGTTCCAAGGCCTTAACACATTTTCCTCCCTTGACAACACATCAGTTTGTTGTTATGAACTTCCTCCTAAGTCTTCTGTCAACACCTCAGAATGTTGATCTGCATCTTTCATGAGACCGTCAGCTAGTCCCCTCTTCCTTTCAACATCTGGTCCATGGATGCTCTTCTACTGTGATTCATCAAAATGAACTCCTTCATTTTGCTGAATCATTCTCTTCTTATCCTCTGGTCTTCGATTTTCATTCATGACAATTTTTCTGCCTTGCTTCTCCAACAACTTATCCAATACACAGGTCCTCTGCCTCTCCAATTCTCTTCTCTGGAAGTCCAGCCTCCTATACAAATCAACAACTTCAATAGGAGTAGATTTTTGAGATTGCAACAAGAGGATGAGCTTAGTGGAAAGGAGTCGCCTTCACTAAGTGGGCCCGCAGGGTATTTTTGGCGCAATGTCTATTTTTAGACTATGTCTATTTTTAGACATATGGATCATGTTCTATGAGTTGCAGGATGCTATTTGTGGATGCTTGGTCAAGTCGGGAAAAATAGATGGACTTCTATTTTTAGACATACTAGGCGGAATCTATTTTTATATTGCCAGTCTAAAAATAGATATGTCAAATATTATTAGCTCTTAATAATATTTGGACTCTAAACATTATCTTATCCTCTTGGAGCACTTCAGTTTGATGCCTGGATGTGGCACATGCAGCTGACAGAAGGAATTACGCTATTCCTAGGGTTTAGTGGAGCTATTGCATGGTTGACTTTAGTTAGAACTCATGTGACAGAGTTTGGTGGAGTTGTGTTCAGTTTAACTTAGTTGAGCTAGTTGTATCTAGTCTAACTGATTGATACAATTAGTGAGAGTGGTGTGAATTAATTATTAATTAATTCACTAATTATTAACTCATAAATCAACTAAAGAATACATCAGTTAACTGCAGTGCATGGACAGTTTCAGTGGAGACCAGTGAAGAGGTAGGTGAAAGAGCAAGTGTGACTATCAGTTGTGACTATACTGGTGCATGAGATTTGCACACACATTGATGGAGAAGCCAATGAGGATTGCGCAGTACATACTAGTGGGATTTGAACCTGGATCTCATGATTATCCCTATTGGATTGCGCAGTAGAGGTTGGCTAATAGGTGGAGCAGATTGGAGCATGTGTTTTGTATGATCTGAGCTTGTGTAGTGTGTAACAATTGGAGATAGTGCTGAGAGCTTGTGAGGAGTTTGTACTATGATTGTTACATGATCTCTATCATTATAATATATAGATAGTTGGGGGTTTTCATCTTTAAGCTTTCCCATAAATACTGTGTTTATATGTGTGATTGTTTATGGTTTTAATGTGCGCATGCGATTGTTTATATTTCCGCAAATTGATGATCAATAGTAGAAGAGGTTATGTATTATGCATGAAGCTCAAATAGTGTGTGATCAGGATAATCTCAGTGAATAATTTAATAGTTATTCAAATTTCTACATGGTATCAGAGAAGTATTGATCATTGGAGCAATTTCAAAACATTGAAGCGGTTGAGTTTTGTGCTGGTGGAATTCGAATTTGCAGTAGTGTTTTCTTGGTGTCGAAGTTGAGATGTCTTTCAACGGATTGCGATTGGAGTATGCCCTTGAGGGCAGCTCGAATTATATTGCATGGAAGGACAGGATGGAGGCGGTGTTAGATGAAAATGGGTTGAAGGAGTTCATAGATGCTGAAGTCCCAAAGCCTACTTCTAGCGATGCTGCCGTAATTGAGGCTTGGCAAAAGAAGACAGCAAAGTGTCTAAGGATTCTGTTGGAAGGTGTGAAGGATCACATAGTGTCCAGCCTGCATGGTAAGGCTTCTCCATTCTTGATGTGGAAAGCCTTGATAGATTTATTCGAAAGCAAGAGCGACCAGAGGAAGTTGGTGCTCAAGGATAAACTTAGAAACATAAAGACGGAGAAAGGCGACAGTATGCCCAAGTACCTCACGAAGTTCATCCAATGCAGGGATGAACTGGGAAGTGTGGGGGTGACTGTAGATGATGAGGACTTGGTGAGATTGGCTCTCCTTGGGCTTTCGAAGAGTTTGCATTCCTATCAAGACTCTGTCAATGGTCGGGAGAAATTGCCAGGATGGGAGCGACTTTGGTCGGATCTTGTGCAAGAGGAGATAAGGCGGAGTACCAGGGACAGATCGTCATCAAAGAACTCTGATGAAGAGAATTTCACTTTGGCTGCCAAAGCGAAGAAGGGGAAGAGCAAGAAAGCTTCTCATTCCGGTGTGAAAGGAAAGAAGCAGGACATGTCCAAGGTGAAGTGCTTTCACTGTCACCAACACGGACATTATGCCACAAATTGTCCGTAGAAGAAGAAAAATAAGTAGGCTGCTGGATTTGCAGCTGGAGAGGTCTTAGCCTCGCAGTTTGAGCTGGATTTTTCGCTGATCACATGCTTGGTCTCAAGTGTGGCGGGATCAGTGTGGTTTCTGGACAGTGGTGCATCTTTTCACATGACAGGAGATCGAGATTTGTTTACTGATCTGGATGAGAAAGATCTTGGAGTGCACATCGAGATGGGCGATTATGGTAGATACAGTGTTACCAGTATCGGTACCATTTACTTTGAGAGGGAGTCTGGTAAACCCTTCATATTGAAGGAAGTGATGCATGTTCCAGGATTGAAGAAGAATCTTATCTCTGTGGCGATGTTAGAAGACAAGGGATATGATGTTGTCTTTAGCGAGGAAAAGGATTTCCTACGCAGTAAGGCAACTGGTGAGACCCGGAGGATAGGGGTTCGAGTTAAGAACCTTTATCAATTGTAGGTAGATGGCTACCTTGGGGGGGGCGAGGCAAGGCGGGGGGAGAAGTGGTGAGCCTGGATGATGAGGGCGAACTGTGGCACAGGAGATTAGGCCACCTTCACCATGGAGCTTTGAAGATCTTGCAGCAGATTTCTACTGGGCTTCCTAAGGGCACTCTTGCGCAGTCAGATCAGTGCAAGGGGTGTACTTTAGGGAAGTATGTGAAAGCCACCTTTCACGAGAAGGATAGTCGCGCCACGACGATCCTTGAGAGAGTTCACACAGACGTGTGTGGTCCTTTCTCAGTTGCTTCGACAACAAAGCATAGGTATTATGTGATCTTTGTTGATGATTTCTCTCGAAAGTGCTGGATCTTCTTCATGCAGAAGAAGAGCGATACATTCGCGAAGTTCTGTGAGTTTAAAGCACTGGTCGAGAAGGAGTCAGGGAAGAAGGTGATTGCTCTAAGGAGTGATAATGGTGGTGAATTCATCTCGGCTGAATTCAAGGAGTTCTGCAGCGCAGAAGGGATTCGGAGAGAGCTCATCGCACCCCATAACCCACAGCAGAACGGGGTGGCTGAGCGGAAGAACAGAACGATCGTGGGTGCTGCACGGGCGATGTTGCATGATCAGGGCCTACCCCTTCACTTGTGGGGTGAGGCATGCAATACAGCAGTGTATGTGCAGAACCGTTGTCCTCACAAGGTTCTTGGCATGAGTACACCAGAGGAGGCTTATTCTGGCAAGAGGCCTGATATTTCCCATTTGCGGATTTTCGGATCTCCTGTCTACATGCATGTGACGAAGGATGCCGGGAAGAATGCGGGTATTTGCGGAGGTTGGGATATTTTGGGGTACAACGATGCGCCCCACAACTATCGTGTGTATTTGCTGAACAGTCGCAAGGCTTGTTGTGCGATGGGATATCAAGTTTCGGGAGGAGAAAGCCATGCAGTGTTCGCTTGAGAGGGAGCCACACTTGCATGCAGATGAGGAGCTGTTAGTTCCTAAGGAGGAGCTTCCGGATGTGGATCAGCCACAAGAGGAAGTTCAGGAGGTGGAAGAAACCACCCATGCAGCGCCAACCATCAGAGGGCGCATGCGCACTACAGAAGCTGAGCGATTGGCTCAAGATGCAGAGAAGGTTGTAGGAGCACCTACATCACAGCGTAGACAGAGACAGTCACCTGACCGGTATACTGGATACATGGCTCTTATGACCAAGTGTATTGTGACAGAGCCATCCTCTTTCGAGGAAGCTATGGAGGACCCCGCATGGGTAGATGCCATGGTGGAAGAGTATGATTCGATTGTCAGAAACAGTGCATGGGAGATTGTCCCAAGGTCGGAGGGGAAATCAGTGGTGGGTTCGAGATGGATCTACAAATTGAAGCAGGCAGCTGACGGGAGTGTGGAGAAGTATAAGGAAAGATTTGTTGCCCGAGGCTTTTCACAGATTGAGGGGATCGATTATGAGGAGACCTTTGCACCTGTCGCAAGGTATTCTTCCATACGGATGATTCTTGCTCTCTCAGCGCATATGGGGTGGCACATTCATCAGATGGATGTGAAGACTATGTTCCTCAACGGAGTCATTGAGGAGGAGGTGTACATAGAGCAGCTCTAAGGTTTCAAGATCTTCAACAGCGAGTCGCATGTGTGCAGGCTCAAGAGAGCGATGTATGGGTTGAAACAAGCACCTCGTGCTTGGTACACACGGATAGACAGTTATTTCACTGGACTTGGATTCTCCAAGAGTGAGGCGGATCCTAACCTATACCAGATTTTGGTGGAGGGTAAGTTGCTGATCATTGTACTTTATGTAGATGATTTGATTTTGACAGGTGATGAGCTGTTGATACTCTCATGCAAGGAGGATCTTGCAAAAGAGTTTGAGATGAAGGACTTGGGCCTCCTTCATTATTTCATGGGATTGGAAATTTGGCAGCGCAGTGGTGGACTGTTTGTTTCTCAGGGTAAGTATGCCTGGGAGATACTGGAGAAGTTCAACATGCATGGCTGCAAGCCTGTTGATACTCCTCTTCCTGGTGGTTGGAGGAAGGAGGATGCTACTTCAGCAGAGGTATTTTTGGCACAAAGTCTATTTTTAGACTATGTCTATTTTTAGACATATGGATCATGTTCTATGAGTTGCAGGATGCTATTTGTGGATGGTTGGTCAAGTCGGGAAAAATAGACGGACTTCTATTTTTAGACATACTGGGCGGAATCTATTTTTAGATTTCCAGTCTAAAAATAGATATGTCGAATATTATTAGCTCTTAATAATATTTGGACTCTAAACATTATCTTATCCTCTTGGAGCACTTCAGTTCGAGTCACAGAAGTGGCACATGCAACTGACAGAAGGAATTACGTTATTCCTAGGGTTTAGTGGAGCTATTGCATGGTTGACTTCAGTTAGAACTCATGTGACAGAGTTTGGTGGAGTTGATGAGACAGTTAATGGAGTTGTGTTCAGTTTAACTTAGTTGAGCTAGTTGTATTTAGTCTAATTGATTGATACAATTAGTGAGAGTGGTGTGAATTAATTATTAATTAATTCACTAATTATTAACTCATAAATCAACTAAATAATACATCAGTTAACTGCAGTGCATGGACAGTTTCAGTGGAGACCAGTGAAGAGGTAGGTGAAAGAGCTAGTGTGACTATCAGTTGTGACTATATTGGTGCATGAGATTTGCACACACATTGATGGAGAAGCCAATGAGGATTGCGCAGTACATACTGGTGGGATTTGAACCTGGATCTCAGAATTATCCATATTGGATTGCGCAGTAGAGGCAGGCTAACAGGTGGAGCAGATTGAAGCATGTGTTTTGCATGATCTAAGCTTGTGTAGTGTGTAACAATTGGAGATAGTGCTGAGAGCTTGTGAGGAGTTTGTACTATGATTGTTACATGATCTCTATCATTATAATATACAAATAGTTGAGGGTTTTCATCTTTAAGCTTTCCCATAAATATTGTGTTTATATGTGTGATTGTTTATGTTTTTAATGTGCGCATGCGATTGTTTAATTTCCGCAAATTGATGATCAATAGTAGAAGAGGTTATGTATTATGCATGAAGCTCAAATAGTGTGTGATCAGGATAATCTCAGTGAATAATTTAACAGTTATTCAAATTTCTACATAGATTTCGGGAACCTTACACAACCTTTTATGCCTCTACTTGTTCTTGACCAATCCTCTACTGGCCCTTCTCTATCCGCCTCAGCATTCTGCTGAATATCTTCAGTTGACTCCTCTTTCTTCATCTCTTCCTGAGATTTCACTATCTCCGCATTGATCTGAACAGATTTCAGATTCAATGTCTCCTCCTCATCAACAACCTCTGAAGCTTGTCCATATTCTAGCGGTGTACCTGCAAACACACACAACTTTTTAGTTTTCAAATCATAAGACCTTTCAGTCTTGGCTGCTTTCTCAAGCACTTCTTCTTGAATAGGTCTGGACATGGAATCTTCAGTTTCCATCCTTGCCTCAAGAACTCTGGGTTCTTCTTCCTCTGTGGAGTCTGTCATCACTTCATATTTGTCAGAATCAAAAACACAAGCCCTTACATCATCTGGACTTGTCCAATAACTCAGGAAATCCTCAATGACTTCCTCTTCAGCAAGACAAGCTTCTTGCTGCCTCAAGTCTTCATCATATCTCACAAGATCTCTTGCAGATCTCCACTCTTCATCTGTGCTTTGTTTTACTTCACAAGAAGAAATTTCTTCTTTCAACTCAACTGCTTTGAGTTATTTTCTCAATAAGGCAATCTCCCTTTGCCTCACCCTCAGCTGTAATGGTTGCCAATTTACTCTCTTTTTCATGAGCCAACCAACTCTTTGGCTTTCTTCTATCCTTCTCTTCAATTTATCAAACTGTTCTCTGATCTCAGCTAAGTCTTTGTCATATTCTACATCAGTCATCTGTAGCCTTATGCCATTTTCCTTGGCATCTGCTTTCTCCTTCTTTATACTGTGGCTTCTCTCAGAACCTCTGCAATCTCTGCAATCTTGGCTATCTCTCTCAGTAGCCATTTTCTTCCCTAGGATTTCTTCACTCACAAGCTGCACTAAGCCTCTGCAACAACAAGCTCTCTTGCTGCAACTTACCTCACCAATCCCTTTCTCCGGATCCGGCTTTTGGCAAGTATCGGTCCCCTGTCTGCTGGAACCTTTTGAGCACTCTCTTCTGCTTGTCCTAGGCTTCACTCTGCAACTTTTCTCAAGAACACCTCTGCTCTCTTCTCATCCAACCTCTGTTGGGGATTCTTCCAGGTTTTGCCACACTTCTTCTCCACTCAGAGTCCCTTTCTGAACTCTTCTATCGCTGCTCTCAAAGCTGTGATCTGCTCCTGCTGAGATGTCTTCAATTGTCTGTACTCTAACTTCTGCAAACAATCCTTCAACCAGAGTTAAACACTGCTCATTTTCTCTTGAGAAAACTGCAATTGTCCTCTTTATCCAGCCTCCAGCTGAATACCAGGCTCACTACCTTCACTATCAAGCTCTATCTGTACTTTCAGAAACCACAATTCTGCAAACACCAAATACACATCAGATTTAAATTTATCCTCCTGCAAGATTTCTGCACGATCTTGTCTTCCACTCGCTCTGCAAATCCTGTTCACTACAAATATGTATGTTGCATATCAGATTTCAGAATCTGATCTTCCTTCCCCAAATCTATAGTCTTCAAAACACTGGCCCTCCAATTGGACTCTGTAATTCTGCAATCACCTTCACTGTATCCCTATAGGCTGCAATCTTATCAGTCCCACAAGTTTGGTTTCTTTGCATTCACCAAACTTGAACTTTTTCAAACAGAGCTATTCCAGCTCTGATACCACTTGGTGTCGGGTAAAACTCATAGTCTCGGGTTTTCTCAAAACCTCGTCACTTTCATTTCAATTTTCATTGCCCAACCAATCCCCAATCCGGGCAATCTCACACTATTCCTTTAAGCTAGCAATTTTAACAAATAGATCTGTACGTTTAATATCTCAATCTGAGATTGAGACATTAAATTACATCCCTCTTATGTTTATAAAATACACAACTTAACTTCGAAAGCTCCTTTGAATGCCTCTTAGGTTACAACCCACTTTATACTTAATTGAACAGCTATCCAAACCTTGGATTTAGGATTAAAACCCCGACATAACACAATATTCTGATTGTAATTCGGACTATGTGACAAATATTAATTCGACCCCTCGTAACCTTACTAATGCTGGCCCACGTCCTTTTTGACCTTTGATTTGGATTGAACAACTCAACGACATATGACAAATCCATGTACCTTGGTTATACGTTGAGCGGATCCAATGACCCGTATGTCGCCGCGCCTCAATTGTTGATCGAACGACGTAGATGGATATCACGAGGGCTTAAAGACCGGATGTTAGCGCGTGATGTAAACGGTTTTGGAAACCCGCCTCATGCCACGCATCCTCCAACGAATGTGATCGCGCTAATTTCATAAAAACCACTTACTGCTTTTGAATCACGCGATAACCATAAGCTGCTTCCAGAATTCGCCTTCACTATTCACTCTTAATTCATGGTTCAGCCTCCTCTGCTCCATTAATACAATTCGACTTCGCCTAGTTCAATTCGACCAAATGGAATTCGATTGCAACTCAATCACACTCAATTACACGACAATTACCCACGGTTCCTCGACACTATTTAACTCGTGGTTCAGGTTTACACACGCACAGTTCAACGCTTCAACCTTTACTTGCTCATTGGATCCGCTATTCGTTGGAACACTGTTACCGATGAAATAGGTAACCGTACTATTATCTACTTTTTTTTGGTAGCATAAAAAGCACCCGATTTTGAAAAGTGGTGATGTAGAATCACCTTTTTTTTTAAGCACATTTTTGACACTCCAATATTTTTATTTATGAAGTATGAATATTTGTTTTAAAATGTTAGTGATTTTCATGCTAATTTTGAAACGTATTGATGCAGCATCAACTTTTTTTTTTAAAGAGCGGTGATTTTCATGCTAATTTTGAAACGTATTGATGCAGCATCAACCTTTTTTTTTTTAGAGTGGTGATTTTCATGTTGGTAATAAAAAACAAAACTTAGATAAAAAAATATATATAAAAACAATAAAAAAAAAGAAAAATTAACTCGTAAAAATAAAAAATTTAAACAAAAAAAATTAAAAAACAAAAATATTCGAAAATTATATCAAAAGAAATGAAAAAATTCGAAAAAAAACACATAATTTAAAGAAAAAAACAAAAATTAACCAAAAAAATAAAAATAAAAAAACATCAAAAACATTTTTTCTAAGTTATTAAAAAAAACCATATAATTAAAAAAATAAATAAATAAAACAGAAAATTTAAAAATAATTTAAATTACAAAATTAAAATTTAGATAAAAAAAATAATAATAATAAGAAAACAAAAATACAAATTTTAAAATTAACAAAAAAAAAAAATTGGAAAAAAAAAAGAAAAAAAAGAAAATGAAATTGAAAAAGAAAATTAAAATAAAAGAATTAAAAAAAAAAAAAAAAAAAAAAAAAAAAAAAAAAAAAAAAAAAACTATCATTATAAAACAAAAAAAATGAAAAAAACCACATGCAAATAATTAAAAAACAAATGTCCATAAATTTACTGTTTTTTTTAAATGAAACAATTTATAAATTTTAAAAATGAAAAACTAAATAAATTAAAAGATCAAAAAAAAATTTAAATTAAATTAAAATTTAATAAATTTAATAAATAAATTTTAAATTTAAAAAAATAATTAATCTAAAATATTAAATTTAGAAACAAAATTTTAAAAAAAAGAAAAAAAAAAATTTAAACAAATTAAATTTAAAATAAAAAATTTGAATTTAAAAAGAAAAAAGAAAAAAAAAGAAAGAAATAATTTTTTGATCGTGGTGGCGCCACGAGTCGCCCTCCCGCCCAGGTGGCGACGGAGGCCGATTCTGGGAATCGGCCTCCAGCGGCGGGAGGCCGATTCCGGGAATTGCCCTCCCGTGGCGGGAGGCCGATTCCGGGAATCGCCCTCCCGCGGCGGGAGGCCGATTCCGGGAATCGCCCTCCAGCGTCGCAGGAGGGCGATTCCCGGAATCGGCCTCAAGGCGATTAATGGAATCAGCCTCTCGCCGCGGGAGGGTGATTCCCGGAATCGGCCTCCCGCCCAGCGGCTAGCCTCCGCCGCCACCACGATCAAAAAAATCTTTTTTTTTTTTTATAAATATTTTTTAAGATATATATATTTTTTTAATTTGATTTTTTTTTTTAATTCAAAAAATTTAATTAATTAATTTATTTTTTAAATTTAATTTGTTTTAATTTGTTTTTTTTTTAAATTTTATTCTTCTTCTTTTTTTTTTTCTCTAAATTTTGTTAATAATTTTTATTAAATTTTGTATTTTTTTTTTTTATTTAATTTTTTTTTATTATTAAATTTTATGTTTAGTTTTTTCAATTAATTTTTTAAAATTTAGTAAATTTTGTATTTTTTTTAATTTATTTGAATTTAATATTTTTAAATTTTTTTATTATTATTTTTTTTATTACATAAAATTTTTATATTTTTTTTATTTCAATCAAAATTGTGTATTTAAAATCAGTTTTTTTTTTTAATTTTTTTTTTTTTAAATTAAACTTAATATTTTCAAATTAATTTGTTTTTTATTTTATTTTTTATTTAATATATTTTATTTAATTTATTTTTTTCGATTTTTCAATTATAATTGATTTTAAAAGTTTTTTAACTTTTTATTTTAACAATGTTTTTTTTCCCTATATTTAAAATTTATTTTTTATTTCAAAATTTATTTGTTTATTCACTTATTTATTAAAATTTAATATTTTTTTTTTAAATTTAATTTGTTATTTTAATGTTAACATTTTTTTTTAATTCAATAAAATCTAATATATATATTTTTAATTTAAGTTCTCTCTCTCTCTCACACACACACACACACACACACACATATATATATATTTAATTTTTTATAATTTAAATTTAATATATTTTTTAAAATCTATTTGTTTTTTTAATATATATTTTTTTAAATTTAATATTTTTATTGTATTTTTTTTTCATTTTTTTTTTTTACTTAATTTTTCATTTTTTTTTCTTTTAATTTCAATAATGTTTTTGTTTTGTTTTTTTTTTTTATATTTCTTTAAATTTAATTTTTTATTTTAAAATTTATTTATTTATTTTAAAATTTAATAAACATTTTCTTTTTCTTTTTTAAATTTAATTTCTATATTTTATTTTTTATAATTTCTTTCTTTTTTAACTTGTTTTTTTTTAATATTTTTATTTTGTTTTTATTTTTATTTATTTCTATATATTTTGCAATTCTAATCTTTAAATTTTATTTTTTATTTTTTATTTTTTTTCCTTAAATTTTAGATTTTTTTTAAATGTTTGAATTAAAATTTTTATTTTTATTTTTTTATTCCTATATATTTTTAAATTTTAAGCTTTAAAATGTTTTTATTTTTTAAATTTATTTTTTTCTTAAATTTTAGGTTTTTTTTAATGTTTGAATTTTAAAAATTAAAAAATGTTATTTCTATTTTTAAAAATGTAAAAAATATGACACAATTTTTTTTTTGTTATTCCAACATCAACTGGTTTTGTTTTGAGGGTGTTTTTTCAATCCTTTTTTCAAGAAACAATTTTGTTTTTAGCATAATTTTATAAAATGTTGAAATTTGACCTTAAAAAAAACCAAGTGCGTTTTGGAATACACTTTTTTTGTTTTTGGGGTGTTTTTTCGTGTTTTTTGAGACTTTTTGGGCTAGAGTTCCCGTTTTGAGGTCAGGTTACCTATTTCATCAGTAACAATGTTTTGGGTTAATTTGACACTTAACACAGGCTTTGAACAGCCCTTCTCAATCATTAAATCAATGCATTATACCATCCTCAAATGGACCGAACTTTCGATTCGGATTTCGTTGCTCCAGTTTACGTTACACCACGCCTTTGATCAGCCTCGTTGTGATTCTCGGTTCAGAAAATGGACTGCTCCATCAAATTCCACAAGGATTCTTTAACTCCCAACGTAATATGCTTAAATTCCCAAATAGGCTTCCAACAGAACCTCTGTCACTTATCCAGGCATGAATTAATCTCGATACCCAGTCTTCTGTGATTCAACTCACAGTAAACCCAATGATCCTCAACACCGACCCTACGGCTTAGAACAGAGCACCACCCAAGCCTTATCATAGAGCCTTATTTTCATACGCAATATACGGAGACTCAATGTATTCTTCACACAGAATAAATCAACAATACACATGAAATGTTGAAACAATTCTTTCATCATATATATATGAATTTACAAGTTCTTGACAGGCCAGATCTTCAGTTTGGTGGCCTCCTACTCTGCCTCTGGGCAGTTCTCTACCTCTCTCCCTATCTAAACTCTTCATGATTACATTTATACCAAAAGGATGACCTGAATCGATTCAGGTCTCCAAACAACTCAACAAACTCTTAACATTCCCAATTCCTAATATTAGACTCAATAACTGAATTGACCCTAAATTGACTCATACCCTTGGTTGTCTCTTCGTATTCCTATCTTAACCAATTTCTCATGTTCTCAAATGACTTGAGAAAAATCACAATTTCCCTACCATGTTTATTCAAAATACTAATATTTACATGAAATTTTGAAAACACAAGACCCTCCTAGGTCTTATAAGAGTACAAGTATTCCTAGAGCCTAATGCCCCTGCATCACTGGGTGTCTCCATCATGATAATGCCGGTGCCTTCTGTGATGGTCGTGGGGTCTACTGTCCTGTTGGAGCTGAAAAAAGTCTTTGAATAAAAGGGCATTTTTGAACTCCTGCCCATACGCCTGGTACTCAGCAAAATAATCACCTATGTGGCTAGGCTCTGGCTCCTGCTGTGCTCCTGCCCTAGTGTCTGTACCCAGAAAAGTGGGCATAGTAGAATGAATGGGGGCATGTGAAGCCTGGTGCGGAGTGGCAACCCGCTCCTGCAAATAGTAGGATGTGCCCGACCCCTCACCAACCTGGAAACCCCTTGAGGTTTCACGCTGTCTAGCCTCCATAGCAGTGAATCTCTGACCCATCACCTCTATCTGCCTTGCCAGATCCTGCACTAATCTGAGGAGTGCTTCCCCAAACTGTTTTACATCGCTATCATACACCATCGGTTCTCCCTACTCTACGTCTACCACAGGCTCCTCCTGTTCTGCGTCCACCACTCGAACGCAGTCCCCTTCTCCGTAGGTGTTCTCCAACCTATGCTCAATATCTCTTTACTTCCTACCTCTGCGGTAGATGTAGGGTTTCTCTCCCGGGGTCATAGACAACTAGCTCCATAGGCTGAGCTAGATCTATGCTTTGATACCACTGTAATATCCCTTTTCAGGGATATCTCTAAAACACGAGAAAACTCCAACCAGAGATGGACTGGGAGGACGTTTACCAGATATTTCACCTCTAAAAAGAGGGTGAGATCTGGAGGCTATCTGGAGGCTATCTGGCCCTTTCCAGACTCTGTCTAAGAGTATGGGGGAAAACACACCAAGTGGTATAGAAACTGGAATGCTCGAGGAGAAAAATAACGGTAGTGCAAGCATACAATAGCATATATATAGAACATGTAACAGATACTCAAGAAATGCAGAGAGAATGCTGAGCCATTTTATTATTCTGAGAAATATAAGTGAGTACAATAGGTGATCAGAGTGATGGCACCTAAACCTGCACAATGCAAGTTAAGAAATACTCTTAGAATGTTGTTGGAATGGTTGTTCTCAGATCTGCGTCCAAGCTGCTGGAAAACTGTTGTGTAGCTGCTACTACTGAAACAATATGAGTATATGGGACTGCTCCCCTACTCGGAATAAGCTGAAACTCTGGAATCAACCTCTACTCACCAAACACAGAAAAGCCCAGAGAACGTTTCTGGAATGGACAACCTCCGAAAATACCTCTCTTGAGGATCTATGCTATCCTCCCAAGGGCCACGCTGAGACTGACTGGAATCCTCAAAAATATGACCTCCCGCTCAACCAAGAGTCTCCAATAGGCAAGGGTTATCCCCCTACTCAATCTCCTGACAAAAATCCTCCAAAAGAATACCACATCGGAGCTCCCCCAATATGGACTGCGTCCTCCCTCTTAGGATTGCGCAGTCAATAGATGCAACGCTCCTCCACAAATGCCGAAACTCGATCCTCCTGCAAAATACTGATGTGAATGCCTCACCTGAGCGAGAACTCGAAGTCTCCCGGGGTAGAGGGTGAGATCTTCGAATGGAGACACTCAATGCACTAAACAATGCTGCAAACAGGCTAAACAACCAACGTGCTCAAGGTCGTAATGACCAACTCCAAATGCATAAACTAGAATGGAATCAAAATGAGGAGGCTCTCCTCTCTATATAGCATTGGCCTCTCTCGAACCCTAAGGCCCACCTCCTCCAATGTAGCCTCCCTTTGTCACGCGCTCAACTTGGCCTGCGCAGTCCCTCCATGTGGTCTACGTGGGCCCCCTCTCTACGTGGTCTTTTGGCCCCCTTGGCTCACTTTTATTTATAATCTAACTGCATAAGGAAAAATTTACCAAATTGAATATTCCAATTAGCCATTGCTAATTGGGAATATTACAAAAAGTGATGTTTATAGTCTCCTGTTTCCTTTGCACTCTGCTCCAATGGCTCCAAAACATAAAAATCTACCAAGAATGACTCTTTCTAAGCCAAAATTGGTCAAAAATTGACTCAGTTATGGCAAAACCAATTTTTCCTAGTTTTTCTCCACTAAATCTGGATGTTCGCGAGTTAACTCCACTAAATGTGGAAGTTCGCCGAATCTGGCGGGTCCGCCAAAGGCGTCGCCAAGATAAGTACGCGATTAGTGTTAAGATAAGTGGGTGATAAGTGAGGTTAAGCGCGTTTAGCGCTAACCTGCACTTATCGTTAAACTTCAGATTATTGTAATAAAACCCATGTATTATTGTAATAAACAAATAAACTACGTGGCAACCTCTGGCTACGCCACGTGGACCTTCCCCATTGGCCCAGAAAATTCCATCATATAAAAATAATCCATCATAATAATAATTCCAAACTTATGAAATAGGAGACAAATTCAACTTCCCCAAGCAACATTGGCGAATCTGGTGATAAAACTTGTCACAGTGTCATTGGCTGAAAAACTGGAGAATATTCCTAAGGTGTTGATTGGACTGCCAAGTCATCAATTTGTCATTGTTCTGCACAATTTTTACCTGTTTTGGAAAATGAACAACATACCATAACTCACTCATATGAACTCAGATTTTGCTGAAATGAGTTGCGTTGGAATCTTGGTGACAATCTCTATCTGGTCGTTCAGGTCTGAAGCATTTCTGAGCACTTTAATTTTCGAGCTAAATATTGAGCTCTTGATTATTCCTCCCCACTAGAAGCCTTTTGGATCCCAAAAGATACTATCAATTGTTCAACAGGTGAGGGTGCAAAACCCTCACCCTTTTACTCTCCATCCATTTGGCCTTTGAAGGATTTTATCCCTTGAGTCCCACTCTAAGGTATTCGACATTCCCTCTTCTTGCAGTTATGATTCTTCTATCAAGTATGAGATATTTCTGAAGTTCATCAAGATATTCTGGCGAGAAATCATCTATTGACTGCATCTGAACATGCTCTCCTTGATCATCAATCAAGGGAGGCTCAAACAATCTCAAATTCTCAACATTAACGACAGAATATATTTGCATATAAGGAGGAAAATCTAGCTTAAATGTATTAGTACCAATCATTTCCAGAATCGTAAATGGAACATAACAGATTGGCTTGAGATTTTTACCTTCCCCTTGCGATATTTCTTTGCTGATATACAACCAAAATTCATCTCCAACCTGGAATTTGTGATCAACGTAGTGTTTTTCATGCCTTGCTTTGTAGCTTCTTTGACTCTTTTCAAGTTGCTCTTGCACTGTGTGATGTATCAACTAAATTTCTCAATGAACTTCCTTGCCTTATCTATGTCACTATGACCATCTATAGTGACAACTTTCTCAAATACGAAGTCCAAAGGCGATCTTGGCAAGTAACCATAACATGCCTCAAATGGCGATGTGTTTGTGGAAGAATGCTTTTCCCTGTTGCATGCATGTTGAATGTAATGCAGCTTTTCATCCCACAACTTGGGATGTTTGCTGCAATAACCTCTAAGAAGATGAATAATTGTCATGTTTACCACCTCGGTTTGACCATCTGTTTGCGGACGAAATGTTGTACTCTGTTGGAAATATGATGAAATATGTTGTCCTTGATGGCAACCTACTTGATGATGTTGTACTTGATGGAAACCTACTTGATGAGTTGCCTCTTGATTGCAAACTTTTTGGTAAAGATGTAAAAATGATGTTTCTACAAGTCAGTTCAGATGTGCCAGAGAAATGAATTGCAGAAAGTGCCAGAAAAATGAAATAGGAAACATTTCTCAATGTATACGCAGGTTTTGTGAAGGGAACCTGCGTATGGATGCAATGTATGCGCTACTTTTCTGAAGGCAACCCACGTATACATTCAGAATTAATATATACGCAGTTCTTATGAAGAGAAGTTGCGTATACACGGGGAAACGAACGCTCCAAGTCGCGTATGCCTTTTGCGCTCTAAAATTATGATACCAAGGGGCACTACCATGGTATTAGCCCACAGTATTGAGTGCTCTATTGACTATTTGATTCCGTCCAATAATACCATCAGCATTTGTGTGGTTTTGACTCATGGTATTGGTAAAGACTAAATATATATAAGGAGAAGAAGTTCATAGTGCAAGGGGGTGCAAATGTCTGGGTATTGAATGAATACTTCACTCTGGAGTATATCTACATGGAATGGGTTACAGTTTATTGATAGATCTGAATTAATAATGCACCTATGAATACAATTATGGATCAAGATCTCTACACTTGAAATGACTATGTATTTTCTAGATCTGTTTATGGAATTTTTAGATCTGTGATCTGACGAATGTTTGCTGAAGTGAAGGGTAAGATATGAGCTGATTATTTATTCTGAAGAGTTTCCTAGCCCTGTAATGTTTGCAGATATATAAGCAGGTTTGTATCAGCAAAAGTGTGTATATACGCAGGTTAGCTTCAACAAAATCACATATGGAATCTAAGTGTTGAAATATTTGCAGATCTATACGCAGGTTTGTCTTCTTGAAAGTGCATATATACACAGGTTCAGTTAAGCAAAAGCGCATATGGGATATAGGGTTTTGCTGAAGTATGCAGAAGGAAATTTATAATCTGTCTTGTTGTATTACTGTTGTCTGTCAATGATGTCTTCATATAGATCTGAGTTGGTTTGATACTACATATGCTGCTAGTTGATTATGTATTGATATGATCAGTAACAGAGTGATTCAATATGGTGAATGCCACTGAATGAATAAGGGTTCTGTAAAAGTATGCCTGCATGTCTCTGATTTTTTTTGAGTTTGATGAGATTACTGAATTCAGTATATAAATATCTATACGCTAGTTCGTCTCGGTGAAAGCGCGTATATACACGGCTTGGTCTCAGAAAAAGTGCATATGGAAGTTAGGGTTTTCTGAAGCTTATCGCAGAGGTGTTTATGCTATTCCTGCTATTTATCTGCTATCTGTCAATAAAGTCTTCATACAAATCTGGGTTGCATAATTGTTGAATATGTTGCTAAGTTGATCATGTACACATCTGATCAATGAGTGAGAAAATATGTGTTATGATGACTGACTGATCAAGAGTCCTGCAATTCTGTAAAGAAATCTGACTGAATGATTCAGATCTGGATCTGTGACTGTTTACTTTATGCAAAATAGTATTCACAGAGCTATACACAGGTTGGTGTGAAGGAAAGCACGTATACACGCGAGCTCAGTGAAGCGAAGTAGTGTATGCATCTTGAGTTGATGAATGTTTAGGGTTGAGTTTGTATCTGCATATTTATTCTGAAGTCTGGGTTATTTCTGAGTTCTGGTTATAGTGGTCTCACTGTTTTGATTGAAGTATTGGGTAAAGTTTATGATTGTTGATGTTTATGAAGAGTTGTGTTGATGTTGTTTGATCCAGTGTGAAAATTGATGAAACGTGGTCTGCAGTGGTGCTCAGGGTTGGAGCCTTCAATGAGGGGGTCGTAGCTTCCTTCTAATGGTTGCTGGTAAAACAAGATCAGGGTGTAGTAGCTCTCTTCCAGGAGTGACTGGTAAACGAGATCAGGGGGTTGAAGCTCCCTTCCAGTAGTAGCTGGAGAATGAGAGAAGGTTGCAGCCTTTTGCAGGTGGGTGCCTACGTGCTGGTATGAGTTTGCGCCAGTACAAGATTGTAAGCAGTTTTATTTATAATAAATATTGAAGATAGATATGACAGCAGTGGTGGTTTTCTCCCGAATTGGGTTTCCACCTTAAATCTTGGTGTTCATGTGTGTTGCTTATGTGTGATGATTTATTCTGTTCTTACTGCACATGCTTACTGCTTACTAAACATCTGATGAATGAATGACACACTCATCTAAGTAAAGAATTATATGCATAATAATATCTCTATTCATACGCAAGTTTGCTTAAGGATATCCGCGTGTATATGCGAGTTGAGTTCATTAAAGTTGTGTATGGAATTTAGTAAAGAAAAAGTAAAAGTTTTCAGTAAGTTATAAATACTAATCCCCCCTCCCCCAAGTATTTTTCCCAAAAATTGGTATCGGAGTAGGTCCTTCTATAGAATCTTGATCGCTTGAAGGAGATCCGTGTCAATGGGAAGGAAGCAAAAGAAAAAGGCTACTAAAAAAGGGAAGATATCTCAAAAAACATATGCAGCAGAAAATGAAGAAGATGAAATAGGTATTGAGTGTTGTTCTTGTGATTCACGTCCTTGTGCATGTAATGTTGAAGATAGTGAATACAAAAGTAATGTTATGGATCTAGAAGCATAAATTTCTAATCTCAAGAGGGAAGTTGAAGATCAACAGATTCTATTTAATAAAAGGGAATGTGTCTTCAAAGATATGATTTCTAGATTGAATGATCAGTTACAAGAAAGAAATTCAATTGAGCAACTAAACAAAGAACAGATAGATTAGTGTCAAAAGTTGCAGAATGAAGTATCCAATCATAGTGAAGGACTTGAAGCTGAAATCATCTCTCTCAAAGAAGATCTGGAAAAATCAAATAAGAAGAATGAATAAATTCTACAAAAATTTGAAGAACAAGAAAATGGGTTGAAAGAAGAGATTCTAAAATTAAATGAACAAGTAGAAGAAGGAAGAAGGGTCGAATAAAGTATAAAGAAGCAATGCCAAAGATTGGAAGTTGAGGTAAACATTTTAAAAGGTAAATTAGAGGAAAAGGATAAACACTTGAGGTTTCAAGATAGTACTAAGATTCTGGATAATATTCTTAATAGTCAAAGGTCTCCTTCTATTAAATTTGGTCTCAGTTTTCATGAAATTGTTAAAGGAGAATAAAGTTCACAAGAAAATGCTAAATATTCAAAGGATATCAATGCAAAACCCGAAGTTTTGAAAGAGACAAAATTTCAACCGAAAATCATGAATTCTCAAAGGAAATCATTCGCTCCTAACTATAGAAGTAACAGTCGATTTTATCCTTTGATCAATAATGTTGAATGCTTTATATGTCATAATTATGGGCATATTGCAGCCAATTGCAGAAGCATATTTTTTCAGTCACAGAAAAATAGAATCCACACAGAAAGGTCGACATCTCCCAGGTACACAGGTTTCTTTAAGGGTTATTTTTTTTCATGCAACCAATTTGGACATAAAGCTATCGATTGCAATAGAAGGAACAAGAGGGAAAGTTATTATAATACCTTTACTCCCTTTTCTGGTCACATAATATGTTATGCTTGTAACAAGTTTGGGCATGTAGAAAAGGAATGCAGGAACATATCAATGAATCATCAAAGACAACATGAAAGTCAAACAAATGATATCATAAGACCAAAGAAAGTTGGATTCACCAACTTTAATATTGACAAACATACAGAAGAAAAGATAAGATGCGGTCTTGCTCTCTATGTAATTAAAGACAAGGATGAATGGTACATTGACAATGGATGTTCTCATCACATGACTAGTGATAAGAGTAAGATGGAGTCTCTCAAGAAAAATCAAGATGGTAAGGTTATTCTTTCAAATGATGCCCCAGCAAATATTTTGGGAAAAGGTAGAGCCATAATTAACAAAAATAGAAGGGCAGTTGATACCTTATTAGTTCAAGGCCTAAAACAAAACTTATTAAGTGTAGGTCAAATGGAAGATAAAGGAAATATAATTATGTTCACTTCAACCAAATGCAACTATGGACGAAGAAACTAGAGAAGTCATAGCAAGGGGATACAGAAATGTTGATAAATTATATGTGTTTAAAGATCTGACCTCTCGTAGATATGAGGAGTATTCAGACTCAGACTAAAAGAAGTCAATACCCATTGCAGTCTATCATTCTTGAAAGAATAATGTTATCTTCAATTGCAATGTGTAAAGGATGGTTTGGTAATTCTGGTTATTTATATTTCTAACAGTGCATCTGATGTGACAAGAGAAGACAAGTACAGGTGGTATAAGTTCAGGGGGAGATGGAGTTGTGAAATTTTCTATATTTCACTTTCTATATGCGAGTTTTATGAACTAAAGCTACGTATACACGCGAGTTCTAATGGTGACATTTGTGTATGTTTTTCTCTGATAAGAAAAACAGTGAGGCAAACTCAAGAACAATTTCTGATATACTGCTGATAGTTGTAATTTTCTTGATCTGATGGTGATGGTTACAAATGTATGTCTTGACTATGAACAGGCAACACAGGTTCAGGGGGAGCATTAGCCTAACTACTAAATGTTGCATTGTTGGCATTGTGTTTTCTTATTCCGTAATCCTTATGATGCTCATGCTTGAATGATGTTGTCATGATACATGGATTTCTTATGATGAGATTATGGATAAGCCCTGATTGCTTTTTGCAGAAACGTATCTTTATTTTTCACACGTGGATTTGATGCAAGTTCAATGATTCAGATATAAGGACAAAACATGCATATTTTGTTGATGATCAGTACAGAGCCAGTTGTGATCGGTACAGAGCCACTTACAGATCCAGTCAAAACCAACAGAGAAAAAGCACAAGTTCCATAAAATACATGGAAAACCTCATCTACTATAGAGGTTCCCCAAAATAATGTTATTACTGACATAATTGAAGAGAACATTGGTGAAGAGATGAAAAATGTTTCTCATGTAGTAGAAGACATGGAAATACTTCATGCTTTTCCCACTGCAGAGATAGTTCTTAAAATTGAGGAAATTTCACCATTGGAAATATTCTATAGTCCAAGGCACAATGCAGTCATGAGTAGATCCAGGAAGAAAATAAAATTGGAACAAAATCAAGTGCTAGCTCCTAATGAGACTCCATTTCAATTTCTTTGGAAAGGCGCTCAATCTTCTTTCGAGGAAGATTTAAATCTACTATCTCAATTCGTAGGAGCCTATGCTAATGAAACCATGGATAAATCTGTTGAGGTACAACCGTTAATGAAAGGAAAGGATCAAAGGATTTCTCAGTTGGAACAAATTTTCCAGGATGAGAAGCAAGAAATAGAGAAATAATGGCAATTGAATCTGGTTGATTTGCAAAAGAATTTTGATAATCTGAAAGTGAAATTTGAAACATAAATCAAAAATAAATATCAACAGTTACATCAAATAATTGATCAGCTAAAGGATAATTATGAAATAAATGAAGTTCGAAAGGAACCATCAGAGTTGGATATCCTCTTGAAAAAGCAAAAAATTATTTTCTATCACAATTTATCTTTAATTCATGACTTATCCAAAACCAATGATTCTTTAGTCACTCAACTGTCAGAGATGAGGACATTTTATGAAGAAATTTATGAAAAAAATATCTGACTTCATAGATTGGTAGGATAACAAAAAAGGAAGAGCAGCTAATCTTCCCAGAATTCAAAAGTCACAATAGGATATTGTGTTAAGTGTTTGGGACATAAAAATGAAAAGTGCATAAATGACTATCATCAAAACCAGGAATCTGGCCTCAAACCTCACTGAATACATTACCGATTCTCTTTTGCAGGTTAATATGATAGAAGAATGCCCAAAAGACACCTTTCCATATGTCATAGTCTTGAAACAATCTTGGTAAGAAGCATCTAGAAATAAGTCTCAGGATATTCAAAGATTATCTAAAGAAAATTTGGAAAGTTATTGGTAATTTGTAGTAAACCACATTGTTAGTGGATCACGCTGAGGTGTCTCTCAAATGCAGGAACTCAAATTCTTCCAGTGCTTAACGATTCAGTGTTCACAGGACAAATGTGCACGCATCCAATGCATCCCCCCCAGATGAAGCTAATGACAGATATTTTCATTCTCAAAGAACAAATAAAGAATGGATCTAGGAAACAGTCATGAATATTGTTGCAACCGATTACTATTTTGATGTCCTTTATCTTAGTCTAAGTTGTTCAAGGATTTATAGAAATTCATTCACAACTTTACTATTTTTGTAATATTAATATACTGTTTAAACCCCTTTCATGCATTTAGAAAGGGGTCCAGAATTTTCGAAAGGTAGCTTTGAACTTGCACTATTGTTCAATCAGAAGATATCTAATTGAAAGTTGAGCTTGAAAGTTGTCTTTTCATATACAAAGCACTGATGCATCAGGTACTATTATCTTTGTATTATTGTTGTGTATTATTGAATTAGATAGTTATTTAATTTTTATGTTCTTTCATTATATAAGTTACTTTGAAAACAATATGTCATTGTCACTATTGATATGAAGTATTGAATGATTTGTGATTATATATGAAATAAGGAAATATTTTATGTGATTGAGTTTTAATCAAATAAATTAATTAACTATTTAATTAATTTAGTTTCTTATGCATGCTTTCTTTTCACTAAAGTATGAAATGATCTATATTGTTATATACTTTGTGAAATCCTTCTATTAGATCACATTAAAAGAAGTTTTATCCCAAGAAATAGTTAGAATAAGTTTTAGTTTTATCATTAGCTTTAAAATCATTCGATCACTTTGATTTCATTTCTCTTTTTATTATTAAATATATTTAAACGGGAAACTGGTCCCTTTATCCCTAGTTGGACCCACCAATTTCAACGGAAAAGAAGTTTCTTTAAGCTCCGGACCGGGTGGTATTCCCCGATGTTGAGGCAGTCAACTTCCATCCTTCAACATGTACCTAAGAGGAACTACTGAGTGTGGATCAAGGTACAAGAGGATAGAGGGAGTGAAGCTTCAAGGCTTCATCAATGAAAATTGGGTATGGAATCCATCAGACAGGAAAATTACTTCAGGTGCTATCTTTAAAGTTGGGTTCGCAATTATTTCCTGGTACAGCGGGAAGAGGAGGCCTATGGCACTCAACACAGTAGACACTGAATACATGGCTGCAAGTCAAGCAACATGTGAGTCCATATGAATGAGGAAAATACTTGTGGGTCTTTTTCAGTGAGGAGATGGATCTGACAATGATATGTTGTGATAATCAGAGTTACATTAATCTATCTAAGAATTTGGTATTTCATGACAGGCCCAAGCACATTTATATCCGGTATCAGAATTTGTGGGACTGTGTGCAGAGGAGAATTATGATGCTACAATGCATTCCAACTAAGAAGCAAGATGTTGACATCTTGACAAAGGCATTTTCAAGAGGTAAATTTGAATTCCACATGTGCATGATAGAGGTGGTGAAAAATCCCTTTCTTCCTAAGAGGGAGTGTTTAAAAAATGTAGCAATAAATGCTTAATTTGACTTTAGCCTTAAGTCAAATTGAGTAAAATCGAATTTCCACATTAGCAGGACAACTTGGAGGAAGTTAACTAGTCTGACATGGATCTTGTCACTCAGTCAGCTCAGTAAATTCGAGATACAGGGCTTGAGTTGAATTATGCATGTGTGATTGCTAAATTTTAGTAATCTAGTTCAATTATTTTCAGTTTTATTTAATTAACTGACCTTTAACTATTGATAGAGTTAGTTGAAGGTCAGTTGTGCAATGGTAAAATAGTCTAGCTCAGGGATATGTTAGTTAACTGATCAATCAGCCCAAAATAACTAGTGCGTGCAAGGAATTCGAATTCCTCTGCTAAAGTGGAGATGAAAAAGCAATGTAACATGAGTTGTATACTAGTGAGGGTCTACGGTTGTTGCATGAGGTTAGGAGATCCATCCTTGGGAATTGTACAATCAATTTGGAGGAAATTCCTAAATAATATGGGATAATTTACTTAGGATTTGTGCAAGGAAATAGGAGGTTTGGTGAGAAAACTATTTATTAGGTGTTGGAGCTAGCAATTGTAATAGTTTCTTTATTCAGCTAATTAATTCAAAGAGGCTTGAGGGTTTTTTCCCAGTTAGTTTCCCCTATGAATCACTGTGTATTTGTGGTTTTCCTTATTTCATGTCTATGCATTTTGTTCTAAATTGTGAATTTCATTCCGTAGTTGAATAGAGTAGAATTGTGTCTGTTGTTTTTTAGTGTGAAATCTTGAGCAAATGCAATTTCTATCAAATTTATACATTTTCTTCCATATATGAGAAGAGAAGCAAGAGAGTGGATAGGGAGAGTGAAATTAGAGAGGATTTGTGCATTGTTGTAGCCCATGGGCTACAAACCTTACTTCTATGTAGTTGCATCCATTTTCCATTTAGAGAAAGGAAGTAGAGTGACCTCACCTTCTAGCTAGGTTTTCTTCTGAAAGAGTTTCCAAGGTTATATCTTGTGTTAATTTTTAGTTTGTGGGTTTTATTGTTTTGTTCTATATTTTATGCATAATTATAATTTTAATGCATCCGCAATAAAAAATAATTTAGAAATTTAGAAATATAAGGAGAAATAATCCCTCACAGTGTATATTTCATATTTTACATATAATTTTATCATATCTATTGTGATGAAATGTCTAGTGGAATGTCCACAGTAGTTTACATATCAAAATAGCTTGGTAAAATGGATGCTTCCATATGGAGACCATGGTATATTAACTGTTTTAATACCCTAAATATTTCCACTCACGAAGCTATTTGAGAAATACCTCCTCTTTTGTTCTTCCAAGTGCAAATCCCATTGGTAGTTTCCATGCCCACTAATTTAAACTCCTCAATCATTTCCATGTAGTGTTGATATTACTCCTCCAACTTATGTATTCCCCCTTTTTTCTTTGTGAGATATTTTGTTTTGTTAAAATCTCCTTCAATTATCCAATTTTATACTTCTAACTTAGTCTTTAAATTTTTTATGCTTCTAAGAAACGCTGGATTGTCTCTCAAAATTGTGGGACCATACACATTGGTTATACATCCTTTGAGTTCCAATCCCAATTTTTGAAATTTTATTGAAAGTTATCTGGGTATAGCAATAATAGTTGAAAGAGAGATATCCCTCCTATTCCATAAGATTTCCAAGCCTCCTGAATCCTTCTAGCATCAACCACTATTGTTGTTAGCCTCTCTAGATTCATTGGGCTATATTGGTGATATGGTTGTCTCTACATACATCATATCTACTACAAGTGTTTATACTTCTATTTTTTCCTTGAGGAGTATGTGCTTAGATGTTCCATGCAGACCTTGCGTATTCCATAAGATGAATTTCATGATTAAGTAGAAGATGTGAGTTGGTAGGAGTCTATCATTAGACTTATCTAACAAAAATTCACAAATTTTTCTCATTTCCTAGATCACTTGCTTATTTGATTTATGTCCCTCTTTTTTTTCTCATCTTTATTGTTATTTGAAATTTTATTTTCCACTAACTTTTGTATGTTTAGTTGCTCTAGCTCCATATCCTATGCTCCCTCCATTTTCAAGAACTCCTCTTGTTCTTCCCACATTTTTTAATCTTCTCGATCATTTCATTTTTTTGTCTATTGTTTGTTATTTTTTTTAATTGGTTCTTCTTGTTCACGTGTTGTTTTTATCCCTTCACCCTTCCTCGGATTTGTGTTATCATCGTTAATGTTTTTCTTCTTTGTTGAACTCCAACAAGAAATTGCAGCACCTACACTAGTGTGGGACCAGGAGGTCCAAGCAGCACCTACACTAGTGTGGGACCAAGAGGTCTTAGCAGCACCTAAACTAGTATGGGCTAAATTTGGTGCATGTCTATTTTAATTTTCCCTTAATTAAAATGGAAAATAAAATGTAATCCTGTCTCATAATCGCTTGTAATAGTTATCCGAGTGTGATAAACTCAGTTAGCTCATGAATTTCAAGTTGAGGGTAGTTGGTGAGGCATGCAGAGTAATTCTAGTTGTAACAGATTTCGAAAGTTCACTTGGTGCATTATTTCAATGCTTGTGTAATCAATTAACTCAGTTAAGTGAGTTAAATTCAGTTGTGCTAGTTGTAACTGTTTATTGCACTAGTGAGAGATCAAGTGAATTAAATATTATTTAATTCACAATCAATGATCTAACATGCAATTGATGATTTACTATTATTAGTTGCATGCATGTCAGTTCTAGTGGAGACCCAGTTGAGACAAAGGTGAAGGGGATGTTAGTTATCAATTGTAGGATTATTGGGTTTCACCCATGCAACCAAAGACTCATTGGATTGCCCGTGATCCTTGTGCAGTTTAGGAAGGCCAATATTCCTAAATAATGTGGATTGAATTCATCAATAATTGCACAAGCAAGGCAGGTTGTTTAGAGGCTGAGAATTGGCTAAGTGTTGGTCATTTTTGTACAGGACAGTGTGAGGCAATTAGCTGAGTACAGGAGGCTCTTGTGAGAAGAGTGTATTGTAATTGTTTCATGTATCCATGCTTAATATACAAAAGAATATAGTGGGGTTTTGAGCAGCAAGCTTTCCCCGGTAAATTATCTGTGTTATGGTTTGATTGATTCTTCTTTGCTTCATGTGATTGGTGATTGTGTTTAAATTTCTGCAATTGATTTGTAGAAGCGATTCAGTATATAGCTTTAGTACATTGTTATATCAGATTGAATCCATGATATACATATTGTTTGTATAATTTCTACATGGTATCAGAGCACATGAAATCACAATAGTGGAGGAAAAGCTGAGTTCGTGACTGAATAGAATTTGAATTTGCAGAAGAATTTCTTGGTGCTATAGGTGATTCAGGATCGAAAGGTCTTTCAATGCCTTGAGATTGGAGTATGCACTCAAGGGAAACTCTAAGTATATTTCTTGGAAATACATGATGGAGGTAGTACTAGAGGACAATGGATTGAGGGAATTCATTGACAATGATGTTCCCAAAATCACTGTGACAGATGTTGCAAACCTTGATGCATGGAAAAAGAAAGTTGCAAAGGCGAGGAGGATCTTACTGGAGGGAGTACGATTCCACATTGTCTCAAGTCTCCATGGAAAAGTGACACCATATGCAATATGGCAAGCTTTGACAGGTCTATTTCAGAGCAACAGTGATCATAGGAAATTGGCACTGAAAGATAAACTCCGGAAGATCAAGATGGAGAAAGGAGAAACCATGCCAAAATATTTAACAAATTTTTTCCAATGTCGGGATGAGCTTGGGAGCATTGGAATTACTGTTGCTAATGATGGTTTTGTGAGCCTAAATTTATTGAAACCGGCTCCAAAAATAGAATAAAAGAGATATCAACGCCTTATAAATAAGCCACTTCGAGGGGGAAACCTCCAATACATTACATGAATGAACAATTCTTGGATGATACAAATGAAAAAACCTCCTTTCTATATATAGGAGTCCATGGGGCCACAATGTAATCCTAGCTGACCTAACAATAATTATGTAAGGGCACAATAATAACAATATGGGGGTTAGAGGGGTACAACAATAACAATAAGGGGGCCTACACTAACATAATAAGGGACTACACTATTAATATAGGGAATTAACATGCCCCTCTCCTTCAAACAAGTGTTTTCCTCAACGCTTGATTATTTCTTGATGCTTCTGTATAAAATTCTCATCCTCCCATGTGGAATCTTATACAAGAAAGTTGTTCCACTTGCTGAGATTCTTTGAAATTGATTGTGTTAGGAATTTTTAATTTTAGCAGATTGGTGAGACTAAAACTGCAGAAGAAACATTATTTCAACCACTTTGGGATTCTAGGATCTAGCCCTCCTAAATTCAGGAGGGATCTCTCCAATAAAGTGCAAAGATGGATTTATCTTTAAGGTTTTTGTGTAATGATATTAGGCTAGTTATGAAGTCCGAGGGTTTTTGTTTGTTTTGGATGGTTGAGCATGATTATTTTTTTGAGTGGAAATTTCTAAATGGAAAGAGTTTCAAAGGTGTGAAGTTGCAAACAAATAACATGTTTGTGGCTAAAAAGATAGATATAACACTGGTTTTTAGTCCATTGGGCTATGGAGTCATAAGAGGGTTTAATTGAGCAACAACATCAAGAGTGATCCAAGGGGCAAGTCATCTATATCACAAGATCTTTGAGATTAAATGATGGAATGGAAACAATAAAGTGTTGGAGGGGTGGAAACTGATAATAATTTCAACAAGGATTTATAGTCAGTCCGAACAAGAAAAGCCTCTTAAGTAACTGTTTAAAAACAACCAAGGACAAGGCTAACCATAGACTTCTTGGGCAATTTTTTATTAAAGAAACTCAATTGACTAAAAATCCAGTAATCCACATAGTTACCTTTAGCAAGTATGAAAACACATAAGAGAAACAAAATGCAACTTAAGATCAGATAAGGTACTTTTAAACCTAGTCTGCTTTTAGCCAAAACTTAGGGAAACTTTCAGAATCTACTTTTTGGAGAAAGACACTAGAAAACAGGGCTCACCATCACTTTTCTAGTCCAACCTTAATAAGAAAATAATTAAAATAACATCTAAGAACAATGTTTAAGCAAACAGTAGGATGAGGGAACACCAGCATTCCTAACTGCTTAACTGTATTTAATCATTATTAAATAAACAATTTAGAGGAAAACATTAAGATAAATCTTATCAGTCAAAGAAGGGTTCTGTAAATAGTAGGTCCTAACTCTATGCTTGATGTTCTTTATCAGAGAATAAATGGACAATATGGCATACACAAAAGGAAAACAACTACAAAGAAAGGAGTACTTCACCAGTGATATAGACCAGGATCCCAAGAAATAGCTTGTTATTGATGTCAAACCAGTTACAATCTTCAGGTCCAATGTTTCAATTCAGCAATCATCTTCACTTCTCATCCTAACTATTCTATCACAAATAGAGCTTCAAGAGCCTTTGAACACTATTTACAAGTAGAAAATTCGAGCACAAGTATATTTCAAAGTTCTGCAACCAACATTATTTTATCTCCTACAAAATTATTTATAGGAGAAATGAGGAGCTGGGAGGGAATAAGAGATCTCCCAGGTCAATTAATACAGATTTTAATACTTCTCGGCCTTTGATGGGCTTGATGGAGAAGTGTACAAATGTTTTGTCTGTATTAATTGTTTTACATTAAGAATTAAGCTCAGTGGGAGCTTTTGTTGACTTTAAGGCTCTGTGTTAGCTATGCAATAACTTTGCTGATAGTTTATATTAGCTTCTTTGATTTGAAATAACTATTCAACTGCATTGGAAAATATTTTCTGATTTGGTCTTTACTCGGCCCTCTATTTGAATTCTTTGAGGCTACAGGTGGCATTGGGTAGCTGAGAGGAATCAATTGGCCTCTGTTGTGGCAGTGGAGGCCTTTCTGTCTGAAGAATAATTTATGATTTGTTTTTAACTGTGTTTAATTTAATGGATTAGGCTTTTGGTTTCGATCTTAACCGTAATCCATTAAACTGTGTAATCAATGTTAATTCTTCAATCTCTATTGTTTTTTATCTTCAACACTGATACTCTCTAGTTTTGATTTAATTGTCTGTGTCTTGTTGATGTGCAGTGCCGCAAAGGGCTCATATGGTATCAATGCCCATGAAGCATTGACGAAACATGAAGTTTGAGCCCCATGGAATTATTTTTCTTTATGTACAAAGGCGCAAGAGATCGTCATCCCCAGCCTTTGGTTTTCCTTTGATACAATGGAAAAACCATTCAACACTTGCAAAATACAAAAAAAATTAAGAAATCCTGCATTTATGTGGTAAAATTTCTTAGGAGGTTGTGGTTAGGAGCATGACCGTTGGATGAATGCATCCAACGGTAGAGATTTGATACGGCGGTCAAATGGAGGCTATTTGAAAAAGCGGTGGAGATTTGGAGTTAGGACTGTTGATCTTGCAAAGATAAACGGTCGGGAGCGATGGTAATGGTATAACACGAAGGGGTCACATTATAATTACAATAAGCAGAAATGTGAATAAATGCAAAGGAAATAGGTCGCAATACCTTTTGGCGGAAGAAAAGCATTGAAATGAAACTTGGGGTTTCGGGATGATCGTGGGCCGTCAGATCAGATGTGGCCCTGGGATCAACGACGGAGATCACTCATTGAAAACCTTTGGAAAAGGAAGAAGGCGATAATATGTGGTCAGATTAGATCTGAGCCGTTGATCTGTAGAGATCAACAGCGGGGAGAGTGCGCGATAAAATGCAATGGAAATGAGGAAAATGGTTTCCACCTACTTTTGAACGCGATATGCGTTAGAGTCCGCCACGTTGATTTTGAATACCGCCCATATCTCACAATTTTGTATCATTATCCTTCAGGCCAAAAAAATTTGCGAAAAGATGCACCAGCCGTCGGATCAGGGGTCTTGAATCTAACGGATATGGAGAGAGCGCGATATGGATAAGATGCATGGGCAGAAGGAAGTGGGGTGGTTTTAATCTGGGCCGTAGGATCTGAGATTTGGATGGCGGAGATCAAGTCTTGGGAGGGCAGGGCCCACAGGGGTCGGGCCTGTCGGGGTTAATATGGACCGTTAGATGGAACAGATCAACGACTGAGATGTGATCTGTGGGTTGAATGAAATAATACAAAGGCAGAGAAAGGGTTAATTAGGGCCATTGATCTATAGAGATCAACGACTGAGGATTGGCCAAAAACTTTTATGAAGTGGAGCACATGAATTTAACCAAAGTCAGGAAATGCAATCTGGATCGTCTGATCTGGACACGTGGACGACCCAGATGGAATTGGAAGCATGCAATCAACGGGGGAAGAAATTTGAATGGCGCAAATGCGATTTAGCGCTGGCTGTCGATCTGAGGATTAGATCGATGGTGGGGAGTGAATCGGAGGGGTTCAAAAGGCGGAGGAAGGGTTTATGATCAGAGCAAAAGAGGGCTGTCGGATCTGGATCTGGCGGGGAGGATCGACGGCTGAAAAGCCATCAGGAGATCGCCAATTGGGAGTGGTAATAAAATGTTTTAACGTGCCCTTTGAAAATCTCCGATGCGATACTGCGCAGTCCGTCCGATCATTTTAGATCAATGGTGGATGTCGTTTCAAATAATGTACCGGCAGAAAACCTTTAATACTTATGAAAACCCAAAATTTAATGAAATGTAAAGGTTTTGATGGCTCGGGGTGGGTTATATATATGAAATGGCTTGGCGCCTGTCTGCGGGGTCATTGGTTTATATGGATGTAATAGGCCCAGGGCTTATATGTATAAGGGCCAATCGTATCGGAAGGAAAGGTCGGGCTTTTCAATCTACCCATTTTCATTAAAAAACATTGTTTTGGTGGGTTTAGACCAAAACTTAGGAAAAGTGGGTTAATGAACTTACAAAAGGGAAATAGCAATTGGGAATGGTTTATTAACAAATTTTAGGGCCCGATTTTGGGCTATGAAGGTTATATGAAACAGCAATGAGATTGGGGGTTTATAAACAAGGAGCTAATCGCATCGGAGGTCTTAATACAACAAAAGACTTGTGCACTGTGATTTTTTCCAATGCGATAAGCGTCGAAAGGGCTTAGCACTTGGTTCTAGCGCTGAGGAATATGTGGGGAAGTGGTTTAGGTCTTAGCCCAAAGGGGCGTAAGACTGTAGTTAGAAAACTTATTTTTCATGAAATTTTTCACAACTTTTTGATGGATTTGGGGGTTTCAGCAAAGTTTAAAAATGGGTTTTAAACTTTGTAAAGTGGATTTTATGAAGGGGAAATGGGGAATATATGAAAAATAGAAGATTTTCATGGGGAGTAAAGGGGTAAAAATGAAGGTTAGTTTTGAAGTGGGGGGAGCGGAAAAATGGATTTGCAGCAGTCTTTTCTCTATGAAATCAACAGAATTTCTGAGTTAAAAATGGAAACAACAGTGAAGATTTGAACAGAGGGCATGATGTCTTCATGAGTCTTCAAGAGATAACATTTTCAGCAATAAAAAACTGTTTCTTGAAGGCTCCAAAATTTTTTAGCCACCTTTTGATATAGCAAATTTTATAGCTGGCTAACAGTTGCTAGTAAAACGAGATTAGGGGGTAGTAGCTCTCTTCCAGGAGTGACTATTAAACGAGATCAGGGGGTTGGAGCTCCCTTCCAGTAGTACCTGGAGAATGAGAGAATGTTGTAGCCTTCTGCAGGTGGGTGCCTGCGTGCTGGTATGAGTCTGCGCTAGTACAAGATTGTAAGCAGTTTTCTTTATAATAAATAATGAAGATAGAGACGACAACAGTGGTGGTTTTCTCCCGAATTGGGTTTCCACCTTAAATCCTGGTGTTCATGTGTGTTGCTTATGTGTGATGACTTATTATGTTCTTCTACACATGCTTACTGCTTACTAAACATCTGATGAATGAATGATGTACTCATCTAAGTAAATAATTATATGCATAATAATATCTCTATTCATACGCAAGTTTGCTTAAGGATATCCACATGTATATGCGAGTTGAGTTCATTAAAGTTGCGTATGGAATTTAGTAAAGAAAAATTAAAATTTTTCAGTAAGCTATAAATACTAATTCACCCCCCCGCCCCCCTCTTAGTATTTTTCCCAACATACTCTTCTTCAACTTTGTGTTTGTCAAGTCCCATAATTTTGACCAAAAATTCCCAACAAACTGGGAATCTTGATCATTCACAATAGAAGTAGGAAGACCAAAATGAACCCATACATTTTGAAATAAAATATTAGCGGTTTGTTCAACTGTAATTGTTTTCTTACATGGCATCAAAGGACACACTTTGTTAAACCTATCTACCACAACATATAAGTAATCATGACCTTTCCTTGACATAGGAATACCACCTACAAAATCCATTGAGATACTCTCCCAAGGATGTGAAGGAACCGGAAGTGGAGTGTCCAATCCAAGTTTCCTATTGCTAGGCTTACTTATTACAGATAAAAAAACACCCTCTAATAAAATGAGATACACTATCAATCATGCGTGGCCAATAAAAATACCTTTGGAGATTCTCTATTTTCTTTCCTACCCTGAAATGTCCAACAATCAATGATGTGTGCACCTCCCTTATGATATTGTTTCTTTCTCCCTATGGTATACATAAGTTTCCCAAGTGATACAACAAACTGTTATGCACATGATAATCTAACTCTTCATTTTGGTTTCCTTCACTCAAGCTTTCATACACATCTTGAAAATCAGTATCATATGCATATTTTTCAATGTAACTTTCATGCATAATTTAATTTTGCTTGAGTATAATAGATGAATTTACAATAGGCATAGAGATCATATCATCTACCTTCTTGAAGATTCCCTTTTTGTACCTGATAACCAAATGAAATTATTGTAGAAATCCCATCCATCTAAAATGTCTTGATTGTTGCAACTTTGACTGTGATTGTAAGTACTACAATGGCTAATTGTCAGTATCGATAATGGTCTCTTTCCCCATCAAATAGTGCTTCCATTTATTTACACTTCGTATCAATCCATTTAACTCTTTATCATAGGTGGGATAATTAGTCACTACTCAATTAAAAATTTCAGAATGAAACAAAATAGGCTTACCATGCCTGCATGAGCACTGCTGCCATAGCATAATCACTTGCATCTGTTTGGATCTCAAATGGTTGTCTAAGATTCGGAAGTGCTAATACCGGCGTTGAAATTATCTTTTTCTTTAAAGCATCAAATTATTTTTTCTGTACATCTCCCAAATGGAAGACTTTCTTGACACTTGTCAATGCATGTAACAGAGTTGTAATGGAAGAAAAATTAGCAATGAATTTCTTCCAATATTGTGTTGCCCCAAGAAAGCTTCTTACCTCTATAACTATATTGGGCTTGGGCTAATTCAGAATGACCTCTACTTTGGAAGGGTCGATCTTCAACTCACCTCCTCCAACAATGTGTTCCAAATACACTAATGAAGTCTTGCCAAACTCGCACTTCGACGTCTTTAAGAATAATGGCTCTTTTTGAAGAAATCAAGTAGCTTTTTCACATGCATGCCATGTTCTTCTCTTGATTTGTTGAATATAAGTATGCCATCTAAGTAAACAATGAAGAAGTCATCTATAAATGGTATAAGTACATCATTCATGAATCTCACGAAAGTAGCTGGAGCATTTTTTAGACCAAATGGCATAACTAACCACTCAAACAATCCTTGTCTAATTCTGAAAGAAGTTTTCCAAATGTCCTCTTTAGCTATTCTAACTTGATGATAACCACTTCGCAAGTCTAACTTAGTGAAATATCTTGCATACTTCAATTGATCTAGCAAATCATCAATGTGTGGGAGTAGGTAACAATTCTTTACCGTGATTTTATTCAGTGCACGGAAATAGATGCACATGCGCCAAGTCCCATCCTTCTTTGGTACCAAAACAATTGGTGAACCACATGGTGAAGAATATGGGTGTATGATACCTTTGTTTATAAATTCTTGAATTTACTTCTTGATTTCAAAACTCTCCATAATTGACATGAGATACATACCAATGTTTGGAAGTGGAACATCCTGTTGCAACTGAATCTCATGCTGAATTCCATCTTGGGAGGTAACCCATTTGGTTCTTGAAACATCTTGCCATGCTGGCTTACCACATCAAACAAATAATATTTTAATTTTTCATCACATCCTTTAAAAGATTCATAGTAAACATCATCCTTTTTCTTGTTCATGAGAAGCACAAAAGTTTTACTTGCATTAACTAACCTCTTCATCTTCCATGCATTAACTAAAGAAATATTCAGTTTCTTGTGATGAGATCTCACAATATACTCCACCCTGTCCTTAAGAAAACTATATTTGTTCTCATGGTGATAAAACACCGCTTTCCTGTCATACAAATATGGAATTCCCTAGATAATCCTGGAAATGTCAAGTGGAACCACATCTAACTCGACTTCATCAACAAAGTTTGCAGTAATAGAAAATATAAATATGCATTTCCTTGTAACCTGTAAATTGGCATTCTTAACTATCCAACAAAAAGGGTATGGTTTATGATGTGGTATGGTTTCTGTTAGCCTCCTATATCAATAGGTTTCATCTTTCATGATTGTCTTGATTGAACTATGGAATATGTTCAAACCTTCTTTCTTGAGCAAAGGTGTTCCATATTCTTGAAAACCAAAAAAAAATTCAAAAAATTTAAAAAATGTAAAGAGGGTATACCCTAAAAGAAAGATCAAAGGGTTTGAAAAATAAAATGGTCAAAAAGAGAAAGAAATGAACCCCAAATAGAAAAATAGACCAAGGAAAGTGTGCAAATCCAAATGCCACTACTATTTCATTTTTGTAATAAAGCAATTGTGTGCAGCTTTGCCACAATTCATGAATAATTCAAACTTTTTAAACTTGGCTTAGTCACATTTCAATTTCATGTTGTAGATAAGAGAATAAATATCTAGCCAAACAGTTTAATCTTGGCAGATAAGTAGATAGGTAGAGTAAATAAAAGGTGCTCAACAACTTAATCTGAGCCCTTGGATGTAATAAGGGTAGAAATAGATAGATTCATCATGTAAAAAGAAAAGATTGATCAGGGTTTGCAAGTCTAAATGCACCCTAATAAAAAAGAGAAAATGGTAGTGTTAAGTAGATAGGGTAGGTAGATGGTGCTGCAAGGTGTTATTTGATGAATGGTGCTGCTACATGTTGGTTAATCATTTACTTTCATCACAAGTACTGAAGCATGAAATACACTGGAAAATCACAGCAAGCAAAAGTCAAATTCATTAACTTCCCTTATCATTTTCCCCTCAAAAGTTTTACTAATTTTCCCCAAAAGTACTAAGGTAATTGGAGATCAAAGGGGCTCAAGGCATTTCCTTGACTTCTGGAGGGACCGGACCCTCGGCCTAATGATCAAAAAGACCTAAGTACTTGAGATAATCCATCATTATAATCATTCACCTTCAATTTTTTCCTAAGTAAAATCCTATTTTACTTAGGAAACTGATGCAACATTCCATAAAAATTCCTCAAAATGACTTGTTATTCTAAGTTTAAGTGTTGAAGATAAAATGTTGCAATTTACTTCACAAGTTATCACTTTCTTAGATGTACAACAATGTTTTGATTTTCCTTGTCCTTTACCATATTAACATTTAACTCTATTGTATTAAATCCCTAAATAAAATACCTTATCCTAAGTATATAACTCCCTTTTTATAAATATCCCAAAAACCCTTATATTATATAGTTTAACCAAAGTAATTATTTTCCCATAATTCAGTAAAAAACCCCCCCTTTATAAACCCTTTGGTTAAATATATCCTTATAATATAAATCCCGCCCCTATGGTGAAATAATTGTATTAATTAAATCATCATATAATAAAAAATATATATAAAAACTTTAGACATACAATATGTATGTTTAATACCAAAACATATCAATAAAACTTTGCGAAAGTCTTGCGCCACCGTGGTCCGTTCACGTGGCATTCCACCTAGCCAACTCCGCCGCAACCCCTTTCTTTTGCATAGGGGATTAATTAAGTCGCCTGGACTAATTAATAACTATTTCCGCCAGTTAAAAAGCCCCCGGAGCGATTAAAAACATTTAAAAGTGTTTAAAAGTACGACGGGGCCCACATGAAACCTCCGCCCATCTTCCCATCGCCCCAGCCGTTGGATCAACCTCCCGCAGATCAACGGCCAGCGTTGATCCCGCTGCCCATCCCTTGTCCGCAATTTAACCAGCGGGGGATGGGTGGTTTCTGAATAGTCAACCATCCACGTGGCGATTATCCTATGGAATCGCTCCCCCCGCGATCAATACCACCCTCGACCAAAAGCGGTGCGGGGACTTCCCGCTTACCACTTACCGCCCGACTCTGCACACGTCATCCAGTACTACCATGACGTCACACCTCGAAAAAAACAAAAAACCCTTTTTAACTTGTAAATAAGCCATTTTTCACGTTTTTCCTGTTATTTTCGTTATTCTGAAAACGACAGAGCTCTCGCTGCGATTTTCAAATTTTCACTGTAATTGATCATTTCTCCCCAAAATTCTGCTGCGCCCGTGTTGAAGAACAGTCCCGCCATTGCCTGTTACCTGTGAAAGAACCAGTTTTCGTCTAAAAGCAAGTATTTATCCTTTACGCCCGACTGCAAGTAAAACTCAGTTTCCTTTGTTTTTTCGCTGAAAAAGTGGTTAAAAATCATCACTGAGTCCTCCCTGGAGATTTTAAAACCTGTGAAATTGCTCCCCGAACCTGTAAATTGTTCCAATTTCCTTCATTTCAAGAATTCTGCCCGGCCCGTGAAGAAAACCAAAAACCTCCATTTTGAATCCACAAGAACCAAAATGGAGGCCCCGGCAGCTCTAAATATCACTCCATTGAATGCTCCTCACCGTGAATTAGACTATTTACCCCTGATAGATGAAGATTTCCAAATTAAAGACCTGCATTTTGATGAAAGTCCCCGTTTGAGCTTCTGTCGCTACAGAGACGAACACTCAAAGGGGCAAGATCTTATAGGGTTGTGGGAATCCAATCTCCCAAGGTATCTTATTCCTTCAGTCCTCATTTTCCCCGAAATCATTCATTACTGTCATGCAAACTATGATCCCGCACGGAGGGCTGTAATAGCTCCTAACCAAAGTGTTCTGTTTCCCATCACTCCCCAGGCTATCAATGCTATGTTACATTTTGAGCCAGAACAAGAATTAGCACCATTATCCATGGAAGGATTGATTGAGAAAACCAGACAGTTAACCCCAGAGAAGTTAAAATCCATGTGTCAGTATTTCATGTTACCTGAGCATCAGCCAAAAGGGTCTCCCCCCTATGGTTTTTGCTATTTCAATACACTAGGAAGGCTTATTGTAAATATAATATCTTTTGTCTTAGGATTCAACACCAGTGAATATGTGGATGAGATAACTTTGGCTTTACTATCCATTTTTACTCCTGGGCAGCCTCCTGAGATTAAATATGACTATGCTTCCTTCATAGCCAACAAGATCCATGATCAATTCTTAAGGCTAGATACTGAAAAAGTTTTTAAGTACTCCTCAGTTATCTATCATCTCATGATCTATTATCAGTCAGACAGGTTCCCTTTCCCTGTTCAGAAACTTGATGCTAAGGGTAATCCCAGGTCTGTCATTTTTTGGTCCCCTATCATTCATTTTTCCTCTGATTCTCCCTACTCCTATTCAGAATTCATTGATCAGTTTGTACATCCTGCTACAACTTTGTTAACAGGAATTCCTCCCCCCAGACTCAGTACTGAAATTAGAAAGACCTTGCAGTTGTCAAAGAGTTATAAAGTTGGAGATTGGTACTTGTACCAAAACCATACAGTCATCAGGATTTATGGATGTGAATTACATCCATTCAAGTTACCCAGATATGTGCCAATGAGAATATTTGCCTTGGAATACTTTAGGCAGATGAACAATTCAGATGTGATCCATTTCTGCAATGTAAAGAAGAAAGCTCAGTTAAGGATCAAAAGCCAATTAGGTCCCTTCATCTGCAATTCTAGAGAAGCTGAGAGAGAAGCCTAAAATCTATTAGAAAGAAAGTTCCAAACATCTTTCCGTTGGGTCCCTTATGACCCCTTTGGTTTCATTTGTGAAAAGAGATTAAAAAATAAGTCATCTCCTTATGTACACCACAAGATTCCTTATTTAGAACAATATGCAAATCAAGATGAATGGGTTGAAGGAACACTTGTCGAAGAAGAAAATGAAGCAGACAAAATGAATAAAATGATGAAAGATGTTGAGAAGAACTTTGACCTAGAAACATATGATCAAATGCAGGTATCCTACATTGGCACATCTTCAGCAGCCACTCTACAAGCATTACAGGAAGACAGTCCATCAGTAGCAGCAGAACCCAAGGGTAAAGGAAAAGAACCTGTTGTTTAGGTCATTGAAACCTTGGTCATGGCAGAAAAACCACAGAGTTCCAAAGCACCAGAACCATCTCAGGTTTCCCCCACACCAGCAATACACATCCAGGTTCCAGAAATGCAAACTCCATTAAATGTTGAAATAGGGAAGAAGAGGCTGGCTCCAGATACCACACCTTCAAAGGGGGCCTCACAGGTTTATCAAACTAAGAAACACAAATCAGATCTACCTCCAGAGGTAGAAATTATAGATGAAGTATTTGATGATGGTAGAGAAGATAGTCAGCAAACTGGCACAGCAAGTGAAACAACCATAAGCCAGAAAGGGAAAGCTTTGCAAAAACAAATAAACACTGAAGTATCTTCTTTCAGACCGCCAAAGACAGATACTGGAGACATTAAAAGAACCTTCATTAATATCAAAACAAAGAATGATCCATTGAAAATGAAGGTATATGATCAGTATATGAAGATGGCTCCTCATAATCAAGAAAGGCTGATGTCTGCATTTGACCTTTCCCAAGGTAAAATGCTAATGAGCCACTTCAAAGCTAAAGTGCCAAAGCCAACTTCAGCAACAGATTACATCAGAACGAATTTTGAAGTTTTAGCAAAGGATATCCATCCCCTGGACCAGATAGAGCTACATAGACAGACTGGGGAAATGGTTTATTCTACTCTCACCAACAAGGCCATGGCAGCTTTAACGCTGCAGAATTCTTTGAACAACACTACTGCACAATTGAAAATTGAAAAGGCCTCCTCACAGGCCAAGGATAATAGAATAAAGTCTCTAGAAGAGATAATCATTGGTTTGGGTCACAATCCCAAAGACATTAAAGGTATTGAGGCATTGGTAAAAAATAAAGAGGATGATATAGCTGCACTCAGAAAACAGCTAAAACTACCAGCCTCGAGGCACCCTCAGACACAGGAAGTTATAAAAGGAAATTCACAAGAAGAAATGATGGAGTTGCTATTGAATATGACAGAGCGACTAAATGAAACAGAGAAGGAGTTGGAAAAAGCATTGCAGGAACAGGAAATTATCAAGCAGACTTCAACAACAGGTACTACAACCACAGGGCAACAGGAACAACCAGCTCAGGTGAATACTTCTGGCTTGAGTTCTGAGGACTTAATAAAACAGATGGAGAGTTTGCAGCTAAAGGTCACAGAGCTCCAACAAACAAAATTGCAATTGGCAAAAGTGGAGGAAAAATATGACACCTCTAAAAAGACAGCTGCTGACAACATCAGGGAGATAAAAAGATTGGAAAAATTAGTTGAGGCTTTGGAAAAGGATCTTTCATTGGAGAAGCCTCTAAATGAAATAAATGATATTCTTTGGGATAACATCATTGAATTAATAAGGGGTATTTGGCCCTCTATTCAAGCTATTTTTGAGCAAAATGAGTTAGTTAAGATAGCCCAAGAGGAAATAAATAGAACCAGACATGAATTAAGAGGCAGGCCTAAGCAGGCCCAGCAGCTCATTCAATTTTTGAATTCCAGAACAAAACAACAGCTTGCATTATTAGGAATTGATGACAGGACAGGTGCAGTTTTGGAAGCAAAGAGAGTTTTCACCAAGAGGACTTTCATGCAAAATTTAGAAAGAAAGTGTACAGACATTTTGGTTGACATCAACAATTTCAGAGAAAAATTTCAAGCTTTGCTGGATAGTGGGTTACCAAGTCCCATGCTCACGGAAGATCAGATAGTAGACTTGGAAACTTATGAGAAGAGAATAAAAGCTCATGCTAAAAATACAGCTATAGGTTCTACTAGCTCATCAGAACCTGCATTACCAACTGGGAAAAGTATTTATGATAAAGTGAGGAATTTATTTCATCTGGAGCATGAAATAAAGTATCTATTTCCGAACGATCCCACTTTTTATAAACTTACTGAAGCAGATGAAACTTTAAGGAAGCTCAGAAGAACTATGATACCAGATGATCAATGGTGGCAGGAAATGTTGGAGATTCTATGAGAGTTACTATCAGGATGAGCATTTATCTTTACTATCAAGTAAATGGTAAAAACAGGAAAACAGATGAAAGAGTATCAGATGAAAGGTTAAAGGGTATCCGTGAAAACAAAGAGTGTTCAACAAGCCAAAGAAATACTACAAAGGACAGTACAGAACTCTATTTCAGCACTTACCTCCAGCACATCCACGGAAAAAGGAACAGCACATCGGCAGTTGCACATTATTCTATGAAGCAGATGAAACTTTAAGGAAGCTCAGAAGAACTATGATACCAGATGATCAATGGTGGCAGGAAATGTTGGAGATTCTATGAGAGTTACTATCAGGATGAGCATTTATCTTTACTATCAAGTAAATGGTAAAAACAGGAAAACAGATGAAAGAGTATCAGATGAAAGGTTAAAGGGTATCCGTGAAAACAAAGAGTGTTCAACAAGCCAAAGAAATACTACAAAGGACAGTACAGAACTCTATTTCAGCACTTACCTCCAGCACATCCACGGAAAAAGGAACAGCACATCGGCAGTTGCACATTATTCTATCTACGAGACCGTTTGCCTCTTTTTTGTTTGTAAAATATGCTTTAAGTCAGCCTAGATTATGGGCTAAGTTAGTGTAAGATTGTTTTAGATTATTTTGTGTATAAATAAACCCTCAAAGAGAGTGTTGAGGGTGGATTCTATTACTCTGCTGTAACATTGAGATTTTCGGAATAAAAGCTTTTGGAGAAATTTACTTGTGGCTTACTGGATGACGATTTGAAGCACTGGACTTGTTGCATGATTCATGTGTTGGACTACAGTTCAATAAGTGTTTCTACCCTTTGTTTGAAATTTTATATTAGTTTATAATACCATCATATCCATTTCTGAATAATTTACATAAAGGATTGAAACAGAATTTGCTTAATTGTACTCTGTTTTCAAATGTGATTGTTCCTAAATGTTTTCTTCTAAATTAGCAATAAGCATGAATTCTTAAATGCTCCCGCTTCGCTAATTTAAGCACTGTTGATTGCTATAATAAAGAATCCTTTATTGCTCTTTGTTTGTAGTCAATTCACTTCTTTCCTTTGAACATGGTGAAAGATTCTTAATTGCCTTTCATCCCTTCAAGATCATCCCACCCACTTTAAATTTCAAGGATTGTTCTCTGTCTAGCTATCTTGCCCTGTAATACCATCTTGTGCTTAGAATAGAAATCCAGTAAAGCCATCCTTTGACTCCATAGCCCAATGGACTGAAAGCTCTCAACCTTGCCCTTAGTTTGTGGATTCCACCATTTTCCCAAAACAAACTCTTGAAATCTATAACTAGCCTAAAACTTTCCAAGAACAAAGATAAATCATAAAGAGAGAGCCCTCTCTGGATGCAGATTGGCTAGATTCTGCATCTAAAAGGTTGGTTTGTGGTTACCTCGGGTATAATTTCCTCTTACACAACTTCTAGGAAAACCTGAGTGATAACAGTTTCAAGGTTAATATTTTTGACTAAGTCTTATGAAATCAAGTTTGCTTGTGACCCACTATCAAGCAATGCATCAATCTTTTTATGATTTTAAATCACTCTAACATGGAATGATTCTATCCTTGTGTCTTCATTTTGAGTGTTGTTGTGACTATTTGAGGAACTAGTACTTGTTATTGCTTCCTTTCCTTTGTTAACCATGGATATTATCTTGGTCTCATCTCCTGAATCGGATCCGAGATCTTATTGTGTGGTGGAAGTCACCTTTTGTTTCCCTTTGTTATTTAGTTTCTTTGGCCTTAGTTTGGGAAGTAGTTTCCAACAGTGGGCTTTATCATGCCCCTCTTTGGAACAATGTTTGCATTTAGTTTTGTCCCCTTCTTTCTTGATGCATGCATTCTTTTTTCCCTTCCATTTTCCTCCCTTCTCTTTTCCCTTACCCTTGAATGGCTTCTTCTTACTACCCTCTTCCTGAATTTTCTTTCCCCTTGCTTCAAGATGCGTGGCTTGCACACATATTTCATCTAAGTTGTTTGGGTTAAACATAAGGATAGTATGTTTCAAGTAGGAATATAAACCTCCAATATATTTCCAGAGTGTGTCTTGTGAATTCAAGTTTACTCCTAACAACAAAGCCCTCTTTCTAAACTCCTGTGTATAATCTTGAACAGTTTGGCCTTTGAGTTTCCTAAAGTTTTTCCAACTCATTATTGTGTTTTGCATATAAGCTAATGGATAAAACTGTCTTTTAATGGAAGAAATTAATTCAACCCAAGAAATGGATATCTTACCATGAATTCACATTTCCTCTTGAGTTTTTTCCTCCCACCAAACTAGTGATTCTCCTTCTAGCCTTAATGTAGCTAACTGGATGTTTATGTCATCCTCTTGTAGATTCCAAATTTTGAATTATACTTCCAATTGAAGAATCCAATAGTCTAACTTATTTGCATTTACCTTTCCATTGTACATGGGAAGTTCAAACTTGATGCCCAGCTTGAGTAATGGTGCCCAGCTTGAGTAATGGAGTTTTTCCTTTTGGTATTTTTGAATGAGTGTGGGTGGTTTTTGTGGTGGATGTGGAAGATGAAGATGATGAGGATGAGGATGGTGGAGATGAAGGTGGATTTCCTCCACTACCTTTCGAACTCTTCTCTTCATCCTTCTTACCATCTTTAGATCCTTCTCCATGTGGAGGCTTTGAACCTTCTCCTGCTCTTTCTGCAGTGAATGCATCAAACATAATTTTAACCACTCTTTGTATGTCTTTGAATTTTCTCTTGACATCCTCTTCTTTTGAATGTCCATGAGTCTCTCCAACTCCTGAAATAATGGATAAGGATTCACACTCAACCTCTGATTCTTGTACCTCTTCAATCACTTCAGCTTCTTGTGCAATTTGTACCTCTTCAATCTCAACTGTTGGAGATGGAACTTGATGCGCTTCAGGTGTAGTTTTGTATGGAAATTTGGGTGAAGATGATGATTTCTCAGCTCTATTTCTCCTTGTCCTAATATCAGGACAAACAACCAATATCTTCCCTTCTCCTCTCTGTAACTTCAAACTTGTAAGCATCACAAATTGCAACTATTAAAACCCTTCTTGCACAATCTCAAGAAAAGCAAGCATAAACCTTTATCAATCTTGTGCTCTGATACCAACTTGATCTGAAATTGATTGTTAGTTAATGTCATGCTAATATTAGTTTCATAATTAACATGTAAGTGTTTTGGTTTACTTATCATACAAGGGTTTATACATGTGCTTATGAGTGAAAATTCAATAAACTTGATGAGGTTAAGTGTATTTTATGAACTTAAAAGCATGGAAACTCAATGTTGAATAACATCCTAATAAAACACAACAAGCACAAATAACAGAGACAAATACACAAGTTTTTGATGAAGGAGTTTGCCCCTCTTGGGCTACATCTCCTTGGTCCAACTTCATAGTGTGGGCCTTTGTATTAGCTTCAACTATGAAAAGGTGATGTTTACAGTCTCATGTTGCCTCTGAAACCTGCTCCAATGACTCCAAAACATCAAAATATACAAGAATGACTCTTCCCGAGCCAAAATTGGTCGAAATTTGCCTCAATTATGGAAAACACATTTTTTCCTAGTTTTTCTCCATTAAATCTAGATGTCTGCCAGTTAACTCCACTAAATGTGGAAGTCCGTTGAATTTGGCAAGTCTGCCAAAGGTGCCACCAAGATAAGTACACGATTAGTGTAAATATAAGTGTGTCATAAGTGGGCTTAAGCACATTTAGCGCTAACCTTCACTCATCGTTAAACTTCGGATTATCATAATAAAACCCACTTATTATCGTAATAAACACGTACTAATCTTCATTAAAATCTTTGCAGGTTTTGTCATTGTTGGCTCTTGGTTTTGGATGCGCAATCGCGTGGGAGGGGGCTAGGCCGCGGGGCTGGCCCCCTTCGAACCCCCATATATGCCGCCATCACTCTTCAAATAAATGTGAAGTCCTATACAGTTAAGAACTTCCGCGACAAGTGAGGTGTTAAGGCATCGCATTGTGGTGTGGGTGGTCGTGGGTTCGACCTCGACCCCGACCACATATTTTTGGTTGAACGTGTAAAGGCTTGGACAATAGTTATATGAATTTGGTTATAAATATGATGCAACCCATTTAATATTTGTATGTCGACTATAAAAATGTATGTGCCTTCCAACATGGCATGGGGGGGGGGCGTGCAACATTAATATGAATTTTAACATATCCCCCGCTTAAAATTAATATTTTGTTCTAAATAGAGGAATGGTTGTGACCACATGCATTATGTGAAGCTAACATTTGGCTTTAAATGCACAAATCCCAATCAAGAAATAATCAACCATCAATTTTTCTTTCCTATTGTAATGGCATGAATATTTCTCCTAATCATGCAAATGCTTCCAACTTTTAAAAAAAGTTTCCTCGCTCTATTTTTTTGATCTAGACCTACTTTCATCTATAGCAATCATCAACGCTACATGAATTAACCCCGATACCTAATAACACATTTGGTAGGCGGGGCCATTTCTACAGGGGCTAGTTACACACCATAATTCTATAAACTCGTTATATATTCAATGATTCACATAGGATACACGAGTTGTGGACCTTTTCCATGCAATTTATCGATCAACACATACTTTTCATGTAAAATATATGATTAACACATATATACATAAGGTGTATTATTTATAGGTTGAAATGGGCTCCCACAGTAGCCTTGAATGATATATAAGTTTTAGGTGACCCTGCATTAGTTGGGTAGGGTATTTTTTTATCATCAAATTAAGCAACGTAAGTTGTTGGATTAAGGTGGCTTTCTAGGTTTGGGAATAAGCACACTTTGTAGGTCAATCTCTCATGAGGGAATGTGGTCTAATAATTGAGAGGGTTCATATATGTAGAAAACAGAAATGACTTTATGTTAAATAAATTTTGGTTGAAGGGAAAGAATTTCCCCTCTTTCATAGTATCAAGGAGGAAGCTTACCAACACTACAAAAGCTTGTATTCTGAACAAATTTCCCCTATTCTTAGGTTGAGGAAGAAATGATGGAAAATATCCTTCTTCTAGTTACCCAAAAGGATAATGAGTTATTATTTAATCCAATTTTAAAAGAGGAAATACATATAATTCTAAAATATTTCAAACTGGATAAAGCTCTTGGTCCAAATGTATTTTCAACTCACTTCTACCAGCACTACTGGTAGATTATCAAAATTGACTTATGTAGTATGATCAATTACGTGTTCTACCACTCCAAGAGTTCAAAAGGGTTCAAGCCCTCTTCCTTTTCTAGGATTCAGCCTATTTCTCTTTGTAATGTTTCTTATAAAATTGTGTAAAAAAATTATTGCATCTTGCCTTAAGATTTCATTGCCTAAGATAATTTCATAAACTCAAGGAGGTTCTGTAAGAAAAAGATAAATAGTGGATAACATCATTTTCATGCAAGAAATTATTCACCCAAGAAAAAGTAAGAATGATGTTGGTACTATTTTATTGTTACCCTTTCCTCTTAAAAATCCATCATTTATCTATCATTTTTCTCCATAAACTTCCCATAAGTCCATTGAAATTGATAAATGAAGCATTATAATTGTTATTTTGCATTAAATTTAATTTATGAGTTTTTATGTTAAAAATTGGAATTTTTCAACAAAATTACGGGATGTAATGACTTCCTGTAATCAGTTTATGTTGTGACATGTGGCATGGATGTGATCTAGGATGTACATACATGGTGGAAAATATATTTAGCATCGAATTTGGAGTTCCTAAATATATGGTCAAAGACGGTCAAACTCAGCCTCTTCAGCAGAAAAATCAGAAGCCATAATGATGTACTTGATCTTTTGCTTAAAATTAGGAATTCTAAACTGATTCGAACTATGTTGGAATCAGTTAGGATGAATAAGGAACAAATATAGCCTTCTAGTTGTAAATTTTAATAAATAGGAGGATTTTGATTAGAGATAGGATGCTAGTGAAAACGTTGAAGAAATCAGACTTAAGACTGTAAAACGTATTCCAGATCTCTGTTTTGAATGTAATCTATTTCCAGAACTTAATGAAAGGCATAATTTCATCAATCACAGTGTTTACGAGTTAAAGGTTTATCATTTGAAGTTATTAAAGTGTGCCATCAGAGCGTGGAAGGGCCCTACGTAAAGATTGGTACACTTTCTTTTATGTTTTATGTTTCATAGAATTAGTATTCAGATCTGAACAACGTATTTCATTACATTTCTTGTGAGTTCATTCATTTAATTAGAAGTTCTTGAGATTATTATTATTTTATGGTTCATAGCAATAGCTTGAAGATTCAATTGCAGAATTATTGAATCAGTCCTTGTAAGAGGTTTAATCGAGCATTGGATTTCAAAATATCTCTATGAACTCTATTTGTTTTTATGAATTTGATTTCTAGAATGTTTAGTGTGTTATCTTGAAGGAGTTTTTGTGAAACATATCCTCGTAAGAGGATTGAAAAGCTCAGATTAGTAACACTCTGTTTTTTTAAGATCAGGAGATTAAAATTGATAATATAACTGTTTAAATTGTGAAAAGGAAACATATTTTAGCCTCTTGTAAAGGAGTACTGGAGCATGTCACAATTAAACATTTATTTAAACATATAGAACATAACCTTTTAGGTCTAAAAATATTAGATGTGCCTCTAAGACTACCTACCTTGGTCGACATTAAATTGAGTCTAATCTAGAATCCTAGATTGGTCTTTACATTTTGGCGCCGTTGCCGGGGAGGCGCAACTAGAGGAGTTCTAAAAAAAAAAACTCAAAACAAACAAAAACAAACAAAAACATAGATTTAATTTTAATTTTAGAAGTCATGTTTACATATGTCTAGACCTAGAGATGATAAAGGCAGATTCATAAAAACCCCCCATCCAAGAACTAATCCAACACTAGGAGCAGATCCTTTAGAAAGAATTGAACACACAACACCAGCTGGGAAAGTCACTATACAAGAACTAGAGGATAAACAAAAATCAGGCCAAAGACTTACACTTATAGAGAGACAAATTTTATTGGCATACGAAGCAAAGAAGAAACATCTTCCTGAATCCTCTACAACAAGAGAAGGCACCAAAACAACTCAACAATATCTCCTTGAACCTACTGTTATTGAACAAATTCAATTAGGAGAAAAACCAACACAACAACTTCTCTTTAAAACAAGTGACACTGAACAAGAACTTAAAACAAAAGAGGAACCTATCAAAATGGCTGAGGAAGGAGGAGGATCAGCAAGAAGACCCACTCCTGAACAACTTAGAGAATATGAGAGACAGCAGGAGGAAAGGATAAGACAACGAGAAATTGAACTGAAATGAAAGCAAGATCAAGATCAAAGGGAGGAGGAAGAGTCAACCTTTAAATTTCCTATTCAAGAACCAGGAGAAAATCATGATGAGGAAATCAAAATGAAAAACATACCTCCATCTGTGTTACCAAATTTTTATGGTATGGCATCAGAAGATCCAGATTCATTCTTGTTTGAGTTTGACATAGTATGTCGAACATATGGTTACACAGATGATGCCCATAGGCTTAGACTCTTCCCAGCAACATTAAAGGCATCAGCATTAAGATGGTTCATGGGACTTGGTGAACATGCAATAACTGATTGGGATGGCATGCGAAAAATATTCCTAAAGAAATATCAACCTTATTGTAGATCGAAAGATTCTAAAGATGATATCTTTAGAATGAATCAACAGGAGGATGAAACTTTAGAGGAGTATTTGGAACGATTTGTCTACAATTTACAAAAATCAAAACATAGAACCATGCCTCTTGATCTGATTCGAACAATATTTTTGAAGGGCATTCGAGAGGAATACTTAGATGATCTTAACTTGATGGGAAAAGGTGATATTTCCACCTTACCTTTCGAAGAAATTGCTGACTTATGTGAAAAGTATTCCAGGAGCAAAGCTAGAAATGGAAAAAGAGCTATATCATCCAAAGCCACAAAATCTGCTTCAGCTAGTGTCACAAGGGCTGAAATAGGAAATCTATTAGAAGAATTCAAAACAGACCTATTAAGCACCTTAGGAAATCAAATTGACACTATGAAAGAAAAGAAAAGACAAGAAGAAGAAGATCAATTAATGGTTGTCTTTTGTCCAAAATGCCGGAAGAAACATGCTTTGAAAGATTGTCCTTTAGAAAACATTCAGGTGTGTGCCTTTTGTACTGAAAATCATGATATATTTCATTGTTCTAAAATAAATATTTTGCATAATTGTAACTTGGAAGCCAATGCAGATTTGGAAAATGTGTATTTCATGGGTGCCAAGAGACCATGGCAGCCAAGACCTCCACCTCCAGGTATGTTTCCAAATCAGAATTTTCAATTTCCTGCACAAGATCAAATGTATGTTTAGAATTCTTGGAATGTACCCATGCCATGGCAACACCAAAATTACCCCCAACAACAATGGAAACCATTTCAGCAATACCCATCATATCCTCAACCATACTCATCATATCCTCAACCATATCAACAGTATAATCAGCCATATCAGCAGTATCCTCAAACATATTAGCAATATCCTCAGCAGCAAATTGTTCATCCACCCCAAAACATTCAACAAACATTGCCTGCTCCTCCACCAATAAATCCACCCCAATTACAACTTCCATCTAACCAACCTCCTAGACCCACTCAGATTCCTGCTCAACCTGTACCAAATCCAAATAATAGAGTAGAAAGACCGGCTTACAGTGTAGATGAGGGACCATCATATCCCACATTACCTTTACAAAATATTGAGTTGAGGTCTGGTAAGGTACTTCAAAAAGAACTTCCCATAGCTGAGAAATAAGAGGAAAACAAAAACATTGAAAATGAAACACCAAATCAAAAGAAACAAAATAAAGACATCAAAAATAAACAAATCCAACCATTGCAATCACCACCTTTTCCGGAAAGATTGATCCAACCAAAGCTTCCCATATCTTTACCACAGTTTGATGCTTTAGATGAGCTGAAGAATGTCTATATAAAAATTCCACTTCTCCAAGCCATAAAAGACATTACTATATATACTAAAGAAATTAGAGAGTTATGCCTCAAGAAGCCTACAAGAAAAAGACTTGATCCACAAACAATTCACGTTATTGGACACCTAGCTGGCCTTATGTCAAACACTATATCAATGGAAAAGTATGTTGATCCTGGCATTCCCAGAGTCACTACAATCATCAACAACATACCTATTCCAAATACTTTAATTGACTTAGGGGCAGCAATAAATGTGATGACTCTTGACACAATGAAAACACTCCAACTGAGAAACTTGCAATACACACCAATTGTCTTAGAACTAGCTGATAGGTCTAAAGTGATTCCTGAAGGAATTTTGGAGGATATAATTGTTTCACCGGACTCTTGGGAGTATCCAGTGGACTTTTTAGTTCTTCAACCAAAATCTAATTTAGGAGGTCACCCTATCATTCTTGGTAGACCATGGTTAGCAACTGCTGATGCATTCATAGGGTGTTGATCAGGTAATATGATCATTTCACGAGGAACTGAAAGGAAAAAACTCACTCTTTACCCATCAGCACAAACACCGGCAGTAGCAAACAACTTATGGCTTGATGATAAATACAATGATAAGGAAGAAGTTCAATCTGTTTTTAGCATCAATCAGATCTATGATTTTCATGAAGATAATAATGATGATTTGATAGAATTGTTCCTTTCTGAACCTGAAATGTCTGAAGAAATAAGAAATGAACAATACCATGCTGCAAATGAATTTTTGGCACAAAATTTTCAAGAAATATGTACACTCCATTCTTTGCAAACATCATTTCAAAACATTTTTCCCATCCAATCTATCACAAACACTCAGAGTAAGACTATAGAGATTAGTCCGGGCAAAACATTGAATATTAGCACTCACCTAGACTTATCTCAGGAAGAAAAATTGATTCAATTATTGAGAAAGTATCAGCAAGCATTTGCTTGGGACTACACCGATATGCACGAAATCCACCCTGAAACATGCACTCACCATATTTACACAAATAATAACATAAAACCAGTGAGGCAACCACAGAGAAGAATGAATCCCATTCTTCAAGATATTGTTAGAGAGGAATTGAAAAAACTATTGAAAGTTAATTTTATATATCCTATCTCTGATAGTCAGTGGGTATCACCATTGGTAGTAGTGCCCAATAAAAATGGCAAGTGGAGGATTTGTGTTGATTATAGGCAATTGAACAAAGCAACCCTCAAATATTATTTTCCACTACCATTCATCGACCAAGTGCTAGACACATTAGCTGGGAAATCATCATTCTCTTTTCTTGATGGTTTCAGTGGCTATAACCAGATCAGGATAGCCTTAGAGGACCAGGATAAAACCACTTTTACTTGTCCCTGGGGCACTTATGCCTATAATGTTTTACCATTTGGACTTTGTAACGCTCCAGCTACATTTCAGAGAGTTGTTTTAGCTATTTTTGCTGATTTAGTTCATGAATGTGTTGAAGTTTATATGGATGATTTTTCGGTTTATGGTAATTCATTTGAGCATTCATTAGAAAATCTTGAGAAAGTTTTGAAGAGATGTATTGAAGCTAATCTGTCCTTGAGCAATGAAAAGTGTTTTATGATGCTAGATGAAGGGATAGTATTGGGTCACTATATTTCTTCTCAAGGCATTAAAGTTGATCCATCAAAGATCCAGATCATTGTCAATTTGCCAATTCCGAAGACGCAAAAAGAGGTAAGAAGTTTTCTTGGGTATGCAAGCTATTATAGACGATTTATTGAACATTTTAGCAAAATAGCTCTACCTCTGTTTAAACTTTTAGCAAAAGATACACCTTTCAACTGGAATGAAGATTTTAAAAAAGCTTTTGAAACACTCAAAGACAAACTATCAACCACACCAGTCTTAAAAGGACCTAACTGGAGTCTACCATTTCACATCTTTTCAGATGCATCTGATACTGCAGTAGGTGCTTCTTTAGGCCAAAAGGAAGAGTCTTTCAATTATGCTATCTATTTTATCAGCAAAAATCTAACACCTGCAGAATTAAATTACATAGTCACTGAAAAAGAAATGTTGGCAATCATACATGCTGTAAATAAATTCCGACACTATATCACTGGTTATGAGGTTTTTGTACATACTGACCACTTAGCCATTAAATATCTAATGAATAAACCAATCACTAATGGCAGAGTTACCAGATGGCTGTTATTACTACAGGAATTTAATATTACAGTGTTAGATAGGCCAGGTAAGGAGAATCAGGTGGCAGATTTTCTTTCTAGACTGCAGAACTCAGGTGAGATTGTTCCGGTTGAAGATTCTTTTCCAGATGAAAATCTATTTGCAATTTCAGTAGTAGATCCATGGTATGCTGACTTAGCCAATTATTTGTCCACGGGAAAGACACCTCCACATTTTACTACAAAGGAGAAGAAGAGGCTGATCAAACAAAGTGCTAGATATTCATGGATCAATGGAGATTTATTTTACACCGGTTATGATATGATTATTAGAAGATGTGTAAGAAATGATGAAATAATTGATATTTTAAAATCTTGTCATGACGAACCGTGTGGTGGGCATTTTGCATCCAAGAGGACAGAATTCAAGATTCTCAGCCTTGGCTACTACTGGCCATCTATTTTTAAGGATTCCAAGAGGTATGTGAAGAGTTGTGACAGTTGTCAAAGAATGGGCAGACCCACAGCTTCGGATGAAATGCCACTTCAGCCCCAAGTACATTTAGAGCCATTTGAGAAATGGGCTCTAGATTTTGTAGGTCCCATCAATCCACCATCAAAGGGCAAAAAGTACATCCTAGTATATACTGATTACGTGACAAAATGGGCTGAAGCAAAAGAATTAGTCCGAGCAACAGAGCAAACAGTGGTAAACTTCCTCTTTGAAGAAATTTTTGTAAGGTATGGAGTACCTAGGGAGATAGTCACAGATCAGGGTACTCAGTTCACTTCAAAGTTAGTTCAAGATATAACAGAAAAATCTAAGATCTAGCACAGAAAAAGCACACCTTACCATCCACAGGCCAATGGCCAAGTGGAGTCAACAAATAAAACTTTGGAGGGGATTATTACTAAAACAGTATCAATGAACAGAAAGAATTGGGAAGAAAAACTCAAAGATGCACTGTGGGCTTACAGGATTACGTGGAAAGACACTACTGGATTTACACCATATCAGTTGGTGTACGGAAAAGAGGTACTGCTTCCTATCAAATTTCAAATACATACTTATAAGATGGTTGCAGATTTAGGAATTGATCTCAGTGAAGCACAAAAGGAGAGAATTATGCAATTAAACAAGTTAGATGAGATGAGACAGCAAGCAGAAGAGAGAACAATCCTAATGCAGAGACAGAGGAAGCAGTGGCACGATGCACACATTAAGAAGAAGCAGTTTAAAGAAGGACACTGGGCTTACTCTTTGACTTTAAATTCAGAGACCATAAAGCCAAATTTACAACACATTGGATGGGCCCATATGAAATAGTTGAAGCATATGACAATGGATCAATCAAACTTACAACAATTGATGGAGAAGGCAAGACCTTTACTGTCAATGGTCACAGGCTGAAACTCTATCATAAGCCCATAAGCAAGGAAGATTTTATTGAAACAGTATCTCAGCAAAAGGAGGTTGAGATATCATAGCCTTCAGTTGTGATATCTCTACCTTAGTCATTTCAAATTTTTTATTTTTTTTTAAATAAAATAAAAAAAATAAAAACAAAAAATAAAAAAATAAAAATAAAAATAATGGTTTAGATGTGAAAACCAGACTCTGGCACACTCTAAACCCGAATTCTTACTTGAAAACCAATCATTTGGCTGGTAAGAATTCTTTGTTCTACTTGTTTATTGTTTTTCATCAATTCAATAATGACTTGAGGACAAGTCAAACACTTAGTGGGGGAGAAGAATTAGTGGTTTTTCTCTTTGGTAGAAGAATCAGTGATTTTTCATCTCCTCATTTTTAAATCTTCAAGGAATTTGTGTCGGTTATTTAGTATTTCAATTCTGTTGTTCAGTATTTCAATAAAGAGCTACTTTTTTTCTAATTAGAGGGACCTGTTTAAGCAATAAGATTTGCAGTGGGACTTGTTCAGAAGATTATGTCAACATTATCAATATCAGAAGGACCTGTTAAGGACTGCATTAAAGATACATCATCAACAAAGGCTACTTCAGAGGGACCTGTTCTACTTCAACAAAAGATACATCATCAACAAAGGCTACTTCAGAGGGACCTGTTCTACTTCAACAAAATTTTCAAAGGTTGTTTATTACCAGAATTCGAAGGCTACATCAACAACAAGGATAAAAGAAGCTGCATAAAGATGGTTCTTCAGATTTTAAAGGGACCTGTTATATTCATTTCAAAGGGACCTGTTTTGAAAAATAAAGATCGGTCATACCGGTCATACTGTCTGTGAGATTTTCATCACCTGTGCAAGCCAAATCAGCATTCTGTCAGTCAACAAGTGTAAAGTATTGTTGAAATTTTCATTTTTAACATTTAAAATTCTTAAATTATTTTAGTGTTCAAAAATGATAATTATTATTGCTTGATTATCAATTTCAAAAATCCCTATATCCATAACCTTTGTTTCCTATTCCTTTTGCCTATTTCTAAATGATCATTTCCATTTATACCTTAGCCTATTATTCTATCTCCTATTTCCATTCATACCTTAGCCTATTATTCTATTCCCATTCATACTTTAGCCTATTTTCTATTTCCTATCCTTATTACGCTCTTCAAAACTGCTCTTCAAAAACTCATCATTTTTAAATATGCCCTCTGTCAATAAAGGCACCAACAAAGAAGTGGTCTGTATGGACACTCAATGAAGAGTCAGCTCAATAGTAAGACATTTGTAAAACGCATGATTACATTTCATTTCAACTGATGGAGTTATAAAAACGATGCTCTGACCCAAATTCGTTTATGGAGTGGAATGTATCCGTTATCATCACACGATTTATATCATGATTATGCTTTTATAAATCACTACTCCTTTGTATTCATAATCTGAATGCACTGTCCGACCCTGCAAACAAAGTCATGACCAATTTTAATGCGCTGTCTGACCCTGCAAACAAATTCATAACCTTAAGACTCTGTTCTCTGCGTATTGTATGATACCAATCAAGTTGAAGGTCGGTTGTTGAATTTTTAATTTCTCTGAGTTCATAGAGTGGTTAAAGAGTTAATTTTTAGACTCTGAGTTCTTAAGGAGGGCTGAGATAGCATGTGTGGTTCCATTGAATAAAATATAGCAGACAAGTTATCCATGGGTTTTTCTCTACTACCGCCCAGAATTTGAGGAATAGCTCAGGTAATTGAAGAAGGCCACCCAGAATTTGAGGAATAGCTCGGGTAATTGAAGAAGGTAGCTCAGAGAATTGAGGACGTTAACCAGGTCAGTGGAACGCAGGAGAAAAGGTAACCACTTGAAAACCTTGATAGAATTTTTGAAGCATAGAAAAGGGGTTAGAATAGAGAATTTAAAAAAAAAAAAAAAAAAACAATGACCAACAGAGTGGAGCCCGAAACATTTGATAGACTAAAGTATCATGAGGACTGTGTCAAAATTCTAGAGGAAAAACATTGGTTGCCTTTCCTACAGAAATTTAATGGGAATAATGAAGAGGTTACGATGTAATTTGCATTTTCCTTCAATGGAGAGAAAGCTCTAGTAGGAAATGTCTCTTTTAGAATTTCAGAAGATATAATAGCACAAACCTTGGAAATCAGTCCTGAAGGAGAGAAGTATTTCAAAACCAAGCAGTTCAAGGAAAAATCATGGACTCAGTTTATGTCCAGGTCAAGGGTTTCTTCAGTTAACTGGAAAAAGGGTGTCCCAAGAAGCTGGTTAGTGCACCCATGGGATGAGATGGTGTACGTCATTCAAAAATTCATTACATGTGAAGGTCGTTATAGTATTGTATACCTCTATCACATAAAACTTCTGTTGCATTTGAAAGGCCAATGCATTATCAATCTACCCTATTTTCTATTACAGAGTCTGACTAAAATGTCGAAGGCTATTCAGAAGCACAAAGGTAATGAAGACAGGAGTTTATATCATTTTGGTTTGATTAAAATACTAATTGAATCTGAGTTGCAGAGAAGAGGAAAAACATGGAAAGGATTCTTAATTGATAATCAAATCAAAGATAGAGAAGAAGAACAGAAGAAGCAAGGAAGCATGGAATTGATGATTGATGTTGATGAAGAAATCCCTGAGCTTAAGTCAAGTAATGTTCCTCAACCGAGCAGTAGTGTAAAGACAAGAAGGCAGAGGCAAGAAATTGTGAAGAGAATTGAAAAAGATAAAATCTTCACTACTTATAAGAGAAGATCAAGGAGAATGAAAAGGAGTCAAACACAAGATGAGCCACCAGAGCAGAATGCAAGCATACCAATGGAAATTGAAAGTAGTGAGTCAGCACATGAAGCAGAGATGGAAACCGGAAGAAATGAGAAAGAAAAGGAAGAACCAATACCTATAAATAAGAAGCAGAAAAGGTTAGAGAAACAGATTGAAAGACTGAAAGAAGAATTGATGGAAGCAAACATGTTAGAAAAGGTTATCAAGAAGGAAAATGAAATGCTGAGAGCTCAAAGCAAGAAAATACAACAGAAGAATGAGAAACTGAAGAAAAAGATCAAGGAACTGAAGATTGATCAAACTGAAATAGGTAATTGGGCAATAAAATGTTATACTCAGAAAAAGAGTCTCAAGGAAAAATATAAGAAGTTAAAACATCAGTCTCAAGTTCAGAAGAATGCCAGAGTTCAGAAGAATGTGGATATATTGTTACAGGTAGCAGAGGCACAAGCAGAAACAGAGTTTAAGGGGAGCACATCAGGATTAGCATGAGGACATGCTAAATCATTGAGTTTGGGGGAGATGTTGGTACTATTTTATTGCTACCCTTTTCTCTTAAAAATCCATCATTTATCTATCATTTTTTTTCCATAAACTTCCCATAAGTCCATTGAAATTGATTAGTGAAGCATTATAGTTGTTATTTTGCATTAAATTTAATTTATGAGTTTTTATGTTAAAATTTGGAATTTTTCAACAAAATTATGGGATGTAGTGACTTCCTGTAATCATTTTATGTTGTGACATGTGACATGACAGGAAAATCGAAATAGAAGGCATGGATGTGATCTAGGATGTACATATATGGTTGAAAATCTATTTAGCATCGAATTTGGGGTTCCTGGATATATGGTCAAAGTCGGTCAAACTCAGCCTCTTCAGCAGAAAAATCAGAAGCTATAATGATGTACTTGATCTTTTGCTTAAAGTTAGGAATTCTAAACTGATTCGAACTATGTTGGAATCAGTTAGGATGAAGAAGGAACGAATATAGCCTTCTAGTTGTAAATTTTAATAAATAGGAGGATTTTGATTAGAAAGGTTAGCTAGTAAAAACGTTGAAGAAATCAGACTTAAGACTGTAAAGCGTATTCCAGCACTCTGTTTTGAATGTAATAATTTCCAGAATTTAATGAAAAGCAGAATTTCACCAATCACAGTGTTTACGAGTTAAAGGTTTATCATTTGAAGTTATCAAAGTGTGCCATCAGAGCGTGGAAGGGCCCTACGTAAAGATTGGTACACTTTCTTTTATGTTTATGTTTCATAGAAATTAGTATTCAGATCTGAGCAGCGTATTTCATTTCATTGCTTGTGAGTTCATTAATTTAATTAGAAGTTCTTGAAATTATTGTTATTTTATGATTCATAGTAGTAGCTTGAAAATTCAATTGCAGAATTATTGAATCAGTCCTTGTAAGAGGTTTAATCGAGCATTGGATTTCAAAGTATCTCTATGAACTCTGTTTGTTTTTATGAATTTGATTTCTAGAATTTTTAGTGTGTTATCTTAAAGGAGTTTTTGTAAAACATATCCTCGTAAGAGGATTGAAAAGCTCAGATTAGTAACACTCTGTTTTTTTTAAGATCAGTAGATTAAATTTGATAATATAAGTGTTTAAATTGTGAAAAGGAAACATATTTTAGCCTCTTGTAAAGGAGTACTGGAGCCTGTCACAATTAGACATTTATTTAAACATATAGAACAGAACCTTTTAGGCCTAAAAATATTAGATGTGCCTCTAAGACTACTTACCTTGGTCGACATTAAATTGAGTCTAATCTAGAATCCTAGATTGGTCTTTACAAATGAAAAAGGAATCATTCATCATGTTAGACATGGCTAATTCCTTCGATAAAGTAAGACACTCCTTCCTATTTTTTGTTTCTAAAGAAATTTTGTTTTGACAGTAAATTTATTAGCGGGATAGAAAATCGTATCGAGGGCCCTTGGAAAAAAACATGAAAGCTTAAAGTATTAAAGGAGGAATTTTTTGAATGGTTATCAGGACAAACTCATCCAGTTCTATTGTTTGACAAGGTTTGAAAGTCCAATTCATGGATGGAACGAGTGGAGTTGAGGAGAGGGTGTAATATATTTCCCCAAAGGTTGAAATCGAGACCACATTGCAAACAACGTAGAGGTTTCCACATATCCCAACCAGAGGTCGCCACATGGCAGCCTGGGGGCCACCAAAAATTTTGTTTAAGGTCTGAATTACCTCAGCAAGAGTTGACACCGAGATACATTACAAATAGCGCAAAGACCTATTGGTCGGGCTACCAAAGTCCTTATTAAACCATAACCATAGATTTTATGTGAAAGGTTAAGTGGCGAGAGTATTGGGGTCAGGGTTGAGGGCTTAGCCCCTGCCACCCCATATGTAACCATATGACCAATGGTGTGGAGGCATGGCCCCACCAATTTTTATTTAAAATAATATTTTCAGCCAATATAATATGATTTAAAAATTTGGGTTCAAGGCCTTTGCACGCTTTTTAATGGTCCCAAAATTTGTGCCTAAAATACGCCAAATTGTCGCTCCATTAGCACAATTCGGGGAAAATTTGTAGGACGGTTCCAGAATTTGGGGAATTTGTAGAGCGATTAGCAACAAAGTTAGGGAAACTCATAAATTCTTCATTTTTTGACCAATTTGGGAGCAAAAATAGGCTAGAAAAGCATTTTTGATAGTTCTGAAGCTAATGGAATGGGTTTTGAATCCATTGGAGCACTATAAACTGATGTAATCACCATTATTGAGCATAATTATATAGGGCCAAGCCATTGGAAGGTGGACCAAGGAGATGTAGCCCAAGAGGGGTGAACTCCTTCATCAAATTTTTTTTTTGTGGTTATTTTTATGGTGTGTTTGTCTACTATTTCTGTTGTTTAGAGTTTTGATCGATGCTTTATATGTGTAAAAATTTAACATGCAAGCTCACAAAAATTCAATTTTAAATACTTTCATTTTATACAACCTCAAGCACATTTACATTAAGATATCATACAGATCAAGTTTGGTATCAGAGCTCAGGTTTTCTTTATTGATTTGAGTATTTAATTGTATACAAGTGTTTCTAATGCTTACAAGGTTGAAGCTCAAGAGAGGAGAAGGAAAGCTTGTGGGTGCAGGTTCTCAAATTGGGACAAGGAAAAGGAGAGCACATTTGCCACAATCTCTACCAAAAGTTTCACCTCAAGTTGTACCTGAAGCTTCAGTAAGCATGTATCATGAAGGAGGAGCTGATAATATGTCAAAGGAAGAGAATACTTTCAGAAAATATTTCTTTGACATGACTGAAATGGTGAAGGTTATCTATGAAGAGAGAAATTCAAGATTGTAGGGTGAAAGTTCCAAGCCTTCAAAAGGAGAGGGTTCTTCTGCAGGAAAAGGAAGTGGTGACAAACCATCCTCTTCTCTACCATCATATTCACCTCCATCCTCACCTTCATCTTTTTCCTATTCCAAAACAACTTTTTCTCAAACACATCCACATACCCCAAAGGTTCATGGTAAAACTCCCTTGTTAAAACTCTATATCAAATTTGAACTGTGTATGTATAATGGTGAAGTGAATGTCGAAAGTCTTGATAATTGGTTTCGTCAACTTGAAGTTTATTGCGGTATTCAAAACATCAAAGATGATGAAACAAAGATTCAATTGGCTTCATTAATGTTTGAAAGTGATTCTTTGATTTGGTGGGAAGAAAAAACACAAGAGGATATGAAAAATCATGGTAAGGTATCAACCTCTTGGATAGATTTTATTGCTTCACTTAGAATACAATTCATCCAATAGCTTATATGTAGAAGGCTATTATGGATTGGCAAAATTTTAGACAGCTAAAGGGTCAAAGTGTGAAAAGTTACACCCAAGATTTTAGAATAAGGTCTTTGATACTAGGTGTAGACTTGCAATCACAAGACACTTTGTTGAAATATATTGGGGGTTTACATAGTTATTTGAGGCATACTATCTTATGTTTAATCCTACAAGTTTAGATGAGGTTTATGTTCAGGCTACACATCTTGAAGCAAGAGGGAAAAACATTTCACAAGAGGGTAGCAAGAATCAATTCACAAGTGGAGACAAGGGTAAGAGTAAGTTCAAAGGGAAAGGAAAGAAGAATGCATCCGTCAAGAAGGAAGGAGAAAAATTAGCATGAAATTTTTTTCCAAAGAGGGTCATGATGAAGCTCATTGTTGGAAGCTTCCTCCTGAGATGAAACCAAGTAAGTTTAACAACAAAAGGGAGAAAAAGAAAACTATAACTACACAACATGACTTAGGCTCAGATTCGGGAGATGAAACAAAGATTACAGCAATGGGAATGAAAGGTAAGGACATAGCAAGCACTAGCTCTTCAAGTTGTCCTAATGATACTCAAGATGAGAAAAAAATATTTTAACTTTTCCATATTCGGGTTATTTCAAAGCATACCAAAATTGATCCACTCTTTAATAGTGCTTCACAAGCAAATTTGATTTCCAAAGACTTAGTAAAGAAGTTAAAGTTAGAGACCATTCCTCATCGAATACCTTATCCTTTAGGTTGGATATTCAAGAATGCAAACTTACACGTGACAAGGAAATGCATACTTAGATTTGAAATTACATCAAACTTTCTTGATGAAGTTGAACTTGATGTAGTTCCACTTGATATTTCTGGAATTGTTTGGGGAAGCCCACATTTGTATGATAGGAAAGCTATCTTTCATCACAATGAAAACAAGTATCACTTGTTCAAATATGGTATTGAGTACATTATTAGAGCACATTGGCAAAAACTAAATATTTCACTTGTAAATGTCAGAAAAATGAAGAGACGCATTAACTCTAGCAAGAATTTTGTGCTTTTAATGGTCAAACAAAAGAATGATGTTGAAAATGAAGCTTTTCAAGGTTGTGACTCAAGATTGAAATTTGATTTGGTTTAGGTTCTTAACCAATATGATGAGATGATTCAAGAGCCAAAAGTATTGCCTCCCAAGAGGGGAATCCAACATGAAATACAATTGCAGCAAGATTGACATCTTCCTAATATTGGCATGTACAGGATGTCAGTGATGGAAAGTGCAGAAATTAAAAATCAATTTCAAGAGTTGTTGGACAAAGGGATCATCAGACCAAGTACTTCGCCATGCAGGTCACCTATTGTTTTGGTGTCAAAGAAGGATGGAACATGGCGCATGTGTGTGGATTTTCGTGCATTGAACAAATTTACGGTAAAGAACCATTACCCACATCCTAGAATTTATGATTTGCTTCATTGATTGAAAGATGCTAAGTATTTTACTAAGTTGGACTTAAGGAGTGGCTATCATCAAATTACAATTGTTTAAGGTGTCATATGGAAGACAAAATTGAAAAAAAACAAGGTTTGTTTGAATGGCTATTTATTCTTTTTGGTCTTTGCAATGCTCCTGCTACCTTCATGCGTGTGATGAATGATGTATTGAGGCCATTTCTAGATAATTTTGTGATAGTATACTTAGATGACATCTCGATTTTCATTAAATCTCATGAAGAACATGTCATGCATGTCAAAAAGGTACTTGATGTCTTGAAGAAAGAACGATTGTTTTTAAAGATGTCAAACTATGAGTTTGGAAAAACTTCTTTAGTGTATTTTGGGTCATATTGTTGGAGGAGGTGAATTGAAAATAGATCCCTCCAAGGTTGATGTCATTTTGAATTGGCTAGAGCCCAAAACAGTTATGGGGGTAAGAAGATTTTTGGGAGAAACCCAATATTGGAGGAAGTTTATTGCTAACTTCTCTTATATCGTAGCTCCATTGTATGCATTGACAAGTGTGAAGCAGGTCTTCCAGTGGGGAGGTAAACAACAAAAGTAATTTGATGCATTGAAGGAAAAGATCAATTCAGCTCTCGTACTTGCACTTCCAGACTTGAGACAATCATTTGAGATTCAAACTGTTGATAATGACTATGTCATGGGTGCAGTCCTCATGCAACATGGTAAGCCCGTTTTTTTTCATTCAAAAACTTTTAATGGTGCAATGATTAATTTTCCTACATATGACAAGGAATCGTATGCATTGGTGCAAAGTGTGAAAAAGTGGAATGGTAAGGAAACAATAATTCACACTAATCATGAACCATTGCAATACGTGCAATCAAAAACAAAGTTGTAGAAATCAAGGCACTTTCGATGGATGGGCTTTCTTCAAAAATTCCACTTGGTGATAAGGTATAAGAAAGGTATCTACCATAAAGTTGCTGAAATTCTTTCTAGGCCTATTGTTAGTGCTTCTATTATTCTTAAGAAGAATTATGTTTTTCATGAGTGCTATTTTGAACAATATGTTTTAGATAGTGATTTTCAAGATGTATATGCAACTTTGAGTCAAGGGAACCAAGTAGAGGAATTGGATTATCACATGCATGATACTTGTTGTACCATCATGGTAAGATTTGTATTCCACAAGGATAAATAGAAACATTATAAGAGAGGCACATACTTCTGTTATTACTAGTAATTTCGGTGTAAGTAAGACAATGGCACATCTATAGAGGTATTTTTATCGACCTCGTATGCTTGAAAGTGTGTCATGTTTTATTAAATGTTGTTCATTGTGTGCTATTAGTAAGCCTATCAATAGAAATTTCTGATTGTACACACCACTTCTAGTACCTTCTTGTCCATGGGAGAGTGTTTCTATGGATTTTGTGTGAGGTCTTCCTATGTCAAAAATCAATCATGATTATCTTCATGTAGTTGCGGATAGCTTCAACAAAATGTGTATTTTGATGCCATGTAAAAAGCAAATTACAACTGAACAAACTGCTAAGTTTTTCTTTCTGGTGCATTTTGGATTGCCCATATCCATTGCTAGTGATCAAGATTCTCGCTTTATTGGGAAATTTTGGTCAATCTTGTGGGGATTCATGGGAACCAAATTGAAAAAGAGTACAACATTTCATCCGCAAATAGATGGTCAAACAGAGGTGGTGAAAGGAACAGTGATACATCTTCTTCGCAGTTATTGCAGCAAGCATCCTAAGTTGCGGGATGAAAAATCACACTATACTCAACATGCTTCAACCAGGCCAAGCACTCTTCAACTCAAACATCGCCATTTGAGGCATGTTTGGGATACTTTCCTAAATCTCCTCTAGATTTCATTTTTGGAAAGGATGTTGCTCTTGATGGTCATAGTGACATAGACAAAGCTAAAAGGTTCATTGAACAAATTTCCAATTGGTACATCAAACAGTTCAAGGATAGATTAAAAAGAGCCAAGTCGAGTACAAAATAAGGCATGATAAGCATTGTGTAGATCACAATTTCCAAGTTAGTGATGAATTTTGGCTTCACATTAGAAAAGAAAGGCTTCAAGGAGAAGGTAAAAAATTGAAACCAATTCGATATGGTCCATTCAGAATTTTAGAAAAGATTGGTGATAATGCCTTCAGGTTGGATTTGCCTTCATATATGAAAATTTATGATGTTCTTAATGTTGAGAACCTAAGGTTGTATGAGCCTCCTTTAATTTAAGATCAAGGAGAGAATGTTCAGATTCCTTCCATTGAGGATTTTTCTCTTGAATACCTTGATGAACTACAACAAGACACCATTCTGGACAGAATAACAAGGTCTTCAAAACGAGGGAATGTGGAGTACCTTCGTGTGGTTCTCAAAGGAAAAGATCCAAGTAAGGTCAAATGGATTGAGATTAGAAAGGTGAGGGAATTTTACCCTCATCTACTGAACAAACGAAAGTGAAATTTTGAGGTCCAAAAGCTTCTAGTGGGGAGGAGTGGTCAAGTGCTCAAAAAAATTCTAAAAAATGAAAGTTGACATAATGGTGTGGAACCTAAACGACTGCGTAAATCTCGTCATCCTGAATTCGGCGCAACTCGTTTCGCGGAAAACTGACATAGTATGCTCCCAAAGATGAGTTTTATTCGTTTTCCCAAATAGGCAAAATTTTGGAAAAAATTGTGCAGGTTGCTCAGTCCGCACCCCGTACATCTAACTGGGTCTGCTGACTGGGCATGGTTGACTAGGCTCATTGGACCAATCTGGTCATGCCACTTGTCCAAATTCTATTGGTCTTGGTTTGGAATTTTTTTATTTGGTGGTTGGTGGCCAACCACACACTGCTATGTGGCCCAACCAGAGGCTACCACATGTCAAACCAGGGACAACCAAAAATTTTGGTTAAGGTCTGAATTAACTCCGCAAGAGTCGACACCGAGACCACATTTAAAATAGCGCAGAGCCCTACTAGTCAGGCTACCAAAGTCCTTATTAAACCATAGCCATGAATTTTATGTTAAAGGTTAAGTTGTGGGAGTATTGTGGTAAGGGGCCAAGGCTTAGCCCCCAACCCCCCATATGTAACCATATGACAAATGGTACGAGACCAAGGGCGCAGAGTCATGGCCCCGCCAATTTTTATTTAAAAAAATATTTTCGGCCAATTTAATACGATTTAAAAATTCGGGGTTAAAGCCTTGGAACGATTTTTAATGGCCCCACAATTTCCATCGAAAATCCGTCAAATTGTCGCTCTATTAGCACAATTTGGGGCGAATTTTTAGGACGATTCCGGAATTTGCAGGATTTGTAGAGCGACTAGCAGCAAAGCTAGGGCAGCTCATAGCTTTTTCAGTTTTTGACCAATTTGGGAGCAGAAAGAGGCAAGACAGGTATTTTTGACAGTTTTGAAACTAATGGAACAAACTTTGAAGCCATTGGAGCACTTTAAACTGACCATTTTTTAGCATAATGATATAGGGCCAAGCCATTGGAAGCTGGACCAAGGAGACGTAGCCCAGGAGGGGTGAATTCCTTCATCACTTGTTGTGTTGTGGTTATTTTTATAGTGTATTTTTCTACTATTTTCTATTGTTCAGAGTTTCAATTCATGCTTTATGTATGTAAACAATTAACATAAAAGCTCACAAAAACTCAATTTTAAACACTTGCAATTTATACAACGTCAAACACATTTACACTAAGGTCTCATAGAGATCACATAAATATGGCTTGGCAGACACAAATATAGATAGAGGTCGTTGCTCTCCTTATTAATGTTAGAGTGGGTGTTAAACATTTTTATAAATAATTTCAAGACAGTGTTGCAGAATACTTTTAAAAAGCTCGTAGGTTAAATCCTATCATGTACTAACAGTTGTTGATGAAAATCCTCTAGTAGATCTCACTTAATAACATGATAAAATGATCTTTTGATGAACATCTTCAAGTAGGTCTCATGTAATAATAATAATATGGTAAAACTAGTTATTTAAAAGAGGCTTTTATTTAGTTTTGGTAATTTGCATATTGTTTTGGTAACCAACGTGTATCATATATTTTTCTTTTGATTACTAAAAATTCAAGGGTTAAACATCCAAATTATTATCTTGTATTGATATTGTAAATAGATTTTAAATTTTTCATATATTTGAGTATTTTAATATTGGTGTTTAAATGATGTTAGGTTTTCATAAATTTTTTATTAAATATTATTTAAAAAATAAATAAATAAAAAATCTTATTCGTTCTATATTTTGTTTATGGATTACAAAATATGTCCTATAAATCAAATTCTAGGCTTGTGCCTTAAAAATTTAAATCTGAATGTACTAGCAATGGAGATGAACACACAAGTATTAAATATTTATTACTATTTATTTTTGCAATCAAAATACCACTAGCAAGAGATACCGAGGTTGTCTTCTAACAAATTGAATGTTCTGTCCATTCCTTGTTTTTTAAGTCAGGTCATTGATGTTCTCTTAACTACAACCTTCAATATCTCTTCCCTATGTCACATTGTTTTTGTTGAATTAATTTTCAACCCGTGCATCTTAATCAGCACTTTTAGTTATTATATTTTAAAATAATAAACAATTATTTTATTATGTGATTTTTTATCTTATCATGTAAATATTATGACTATGTTAAATTACATTTAAAAAAAAAAGAATTAATAATTAAAATAAAATAGAGGAAAAATAGTGGACTTATCATTTGTGATTTTTTGGTTGTAGGTTTTGACAACCCATGGTTTTTCCCATGAAATAATAAAAACATAATATTAAAATAAAAGTAACTTCATGGTATTAATCCATGGTAAGAGAACTTATGGTATTGACCCATGGTATTTATGTGGAATATAGTCTATTTAAAGAGGATTAAACCAGCATATATCCATCTTAATTCTAGATCTACCAAATACCCAATAAAATCAAATCTCTTGAAATATAAACCTCTTTTAGAGTGAAAAAAATTTGATCCCTTTGATTCAAAATTAAAATAAACTAGCAATTGCACCAAATGTTCCAAAGGAAAAGCAGTAAGGCATAAATTTAAATATGAAAGTAATCCTTACATATTCAAAATCATTGAAGATAAAAAGTAGTACATTTGATACTAAGATTGTTTCTTTCCACACAAGTAAGTTTGGTGCATATTTATTTCTTCTCTCCTAGTCGTTTTTTACCATTTTAAAAAAGAATTGGTTCCTTAATCTAAATAGACATAATCAACCCTCACTTAATAAAAGGAGACCTCGGCTAGAAGAAACAATGGTCACGAATTAGGCAATGCAAATATGTATGAAAGATCTCCAAATAATATTGTATACAAAGTAGAAGGGCAATTGATTGGAGTTGATGAGGAGAAATCTACCAAACAAGATGCAGATTTATCAGCAACTCTAGAATCTTAGCATGAAGTGCTGAGATCTGCAAGTTCTGATGAGATTGTAGTTGATACCAATTTATCTGCCCAAAAATTACCTAATCAAGGTGCCTCCAATGATGTAGATGAGATAAGTTGTGCACAATCATGGGCATCTGCATTGATCGCAGAATTAAATCACTTTAAGAAGAACAAGGCCTTAGTGCATGCGGATCTCAAGATGACTGATTTATCCAACTTAGGGAACATGGCAGATTATTTCACCGAAGCAGAAATCATGCACCCAGACATTAACTCCACCCTCATCCTCATCCATCTCTCAATTCAAAATAGCTCATAACCCCACATAGTATTAGTCACCCAACTCCATCAGGCTCATCTTCTACTAAATTTTTTGATTTCAACTCAAATTACCTCAAAACAACCATCTGTTTAACTATTTCTAAAACTGTGAGCAAGTTTGATCTTCCTTCAACGAGTTCAACTTTTCTCCATTCTCAGAAATCAAAATCAAAATCCAGTAATAAACTCCTTACTAGACTCCTTTCATTAGGGCATACCTCTTGATTTTTCTTCTATCCTAAATCATTATTATATATGTCATGTTCTTTGTTAATTGCTTGTACCATACATTCATTTACTAGATATCTATATCTCAATAAGGAGATGGTCCAAGATGGAAATGGTGTCAGGTTCAGGGCAAGTGAAGGGTTGATTAAGGAACTCCACTTCACTCAGAAGCATCCATTATGATTACACACAGAGATCTATGTTGACTCAAAGCAACAAATATCACAAGAACAGATCTATGTTGACTCAAAGCAACAAATATCATAAGGAACTCCACTTCACTCAGAAGCATCCATTATGATTACACACAGAGATCTATGTTGACTCAAAGCAACAAATATCACAAGAACAGATCTATGTTGACTCAAAGCAACAAATATCACAAGAACAAATTAAATGTAATCAACCCTCACTTGCCCTGAACCGGACACCATTTCCATCTTGGACCATCTCCTTATTGAGACATAGATATCTAGTAAATGAATGTATGGTACAAGCAATTAACAATGAACATGACGTATATAATAATGATTTAGGATAGAAGAAAAATCAAGAGGTATGCCCTAATGAAAGGAGTCTAGGAAGGAGTTTATTACTGGATTTTGATTTTGATTTCTGAGAATGGAGAAAAGTTGAACTCGTTGAAGGAAGATCAAACTTGCTCACAGTTTTAGAAATAGTTAAACAGATGGTTGTTTTGAGGTAATTTGAGTTGAAATCAAAAAATTTAGTAGAAGATGAGCCTGATGGAGTTGGGTGACTAATACTATGTGGGGTTATGAGCTATTTTGAATTGAGAGATGGATGAGGATGAGGGTGGAGTTAATGTCTGGGTGCATGATTTCTGCTTCGGTGAAATAATCTGCCATGTTCCCTAAGTTGGATAAATCAGTCATCTTGAGATCCGCATGCACTAAGGCCTTGTTCTTCTTAAAGTGATTTAATTCTGTGATCAATGCAGATGCCCATGATTGTGCACAACTTATCTCATCTACATCATTGGAGGCACCTTGATCAGGTAATTTTTGGGCAGATAAATTGGTATCAACTACAATCTCATCAGAACTTGCAGATCTCAGCACTTCATGCTAAGATTCTAGAGTTGCTGATAAATCTGCATCTTGTTTGGTAGATTTCTCCTCATCAACTCCAATCAATTGCCCTTCTACGTTGTATACAATATTATTTGGAGATATTTCATACATATTTGCACTGCCTTATTCGTGACCATTGTTTCTTCTAGCCAAGGTCTCCTTTCATTAGTGTAGCATCTCCATCAATAGATTTGAGCTGGTCTAGATTTTTAGTTTCTTGCAAAGGACTTTTCAAAGAAGTGCTGGAAGCTAGTCCTTCCCTTTGAAGCCATTGACTTGAAGTATCGGCCATAGTTATCTTTGCCGAATTTGGTGCTTTCTTAGGAATTAATTCCCTTAACTGTTGGCACTCTGGTTCAAGTTTTGATACCTTGTTTCAGTTCTCCAGAGTTTGTTTATGGAATATTTCTGTGGCCTTTTTGATGTACTCCCTTTCATCAGTTCAAATCTCCCGCTCTTTATTCAACAAATAAACTTCATATTTCAATCTAGAATTCTCTTTCAACACAACGCTCATCTTAATGTATACTGACCGGACTTCTGAATGAGCCTTGGTCTTTTCTTCGGTCATTTCTGTGATTGTTGCATCTCGCTCTTGCAGAGATTTCAACATAGCAGCCTCAACTATCAGTAATTGATGATCAGCTTTAGTTAGCTTGGATTCCAATTGCATTCTAAGTAAATCCCATTCCTTGGACTTACTAAGGACTGTATCCTCAAGAGCTTTCTCTTGTTCTTCTCTGAGGATACTAATATTTTTAATGGACTTGTGCATTCGATCCTTTGTATCAGTCTTCTGTTGAAGGGCTTCCTCCAATTGTATTTTGTACCGAGAAGCTCCTACCTCTGCTTTTTGCCACCCTACAATCAACATTATGAGCAGAAATATGAGAAGAAAATACTCTGGTTTATCTATCCAGCGGAGAAAAACTGGAAGCAAACATTCTTAGCATATAAAATATAAGAGACTTTGTTATATCAGTGGCATTGGTGTCTCCTGCCTAAGATACTTAATTTCCCAATGACAAATCATTTTTACAAAACTGTAAATTTTACATTATACTTGAATTCCCCAGCCAAGTTTGACCATTGAAATAAACAATGTAGATTTATTTTCAAGGAATTGTTTTTGGAGCAAGAAAAATTGGTAATCTAGAAATTTATTATTTAATCCCTAAACACTTAATAAATCCAAAATAGATTAGTAGAACTACCTAAAACGACTTCTTGGGTAAGGTCAACATGTTGTTCCACCAGTTTTTTATTGGCTGCGGCCTCGGATAAATTTTGATGATTCATGTGTTTCTCACCCTCCTGATGCGGCTCTTGAGAAGGATTTATGGAGCCTGGTTCCTCCGATGACGTTGTTGTACTCTATGATTCATTCAATCCAGAATTTGACATCATTCACGTTATGATTAGGTCAAACCAATGCATATATAAGGAAGGATAACATTCCCAAGGATTCAGGACAATGGATCTTTCCGGTCCAACTACTCAGAAACTTCAATACACATAATGTCTGGCCAGAAGAAATGATAGATACTCCTACTAATATGTGATCTCATGGGTATGAAATTACACATTCAGAGAGTATTGAAAAGCTTTAGAACCTAATGTTGTTGTTTCTAAGTATCAGAGGCAACATGAAGCTTGGGTGAAGCTGCTGCAACATGAGTTTGGGTAGACTTCTTTCTTCAAGGCCAGCTGCCTGTGAAAATTGTACAAAACCAGTAAAAAAAATACCTTGTATCAAATGTCGAAAGGAACAACACCTGCAGTGCTGAGTCAAAATTGCCAGAAGTCGTAGCAATTGGCATACGGAATCAGCAATCCCTTTTCTGTACTAATCAAGTGTTTGACGCTATCAGCACCTCAATGAGGTATCGAGTGATAGTGGTCACATAGTATTTTGGAAGAGATAGGGCTTGGTGAGTTAGTAAAGTAGTTAGTAGAGAGTAAATGAAGGAGACATGGATCTAATGGCTTAAAATAAAACTAGACGTGTTTGACGCTGTCAGCACCTCAATGAGGTATCCAGTGATAGTGGTCACATAGTATTTTGGAAGAGATAGGGCTTGGTGAGTTAGTTAAGTAGTTAGTAGAGAGTAAATGAAGGAGACATGGATCTAATGGCCTAAAATATTTCAATGATTTAACATTTGATGTAATGATGTAAAGAAAGACAGAATAGGAAAATTGTTTTCAAATAAAAACACCTTACACCCTACAAATATAAATTCAAACCCATCAAATACAAATACTTCAAAGTCATAAACTATAAACTATAAAAGTGATGCGTTCAGACCTAACTAACCTATACGCTCAAATGCGTTCAAAAAACATGTCGAGTGTTACGACGAGATCCCTAAGGCATTAAACATGGGTGTATTTTGACCATTTCGGATTTTGATTTGATTAATGAAGCATTAAAGATTGGTGTAGTTTATTTTTTTAATTTTATTTTTTATTAGAATTTTAGTATTTAAAATTATAAATTATTATTATTTAAAATACATTTTGAAGTGTATAATTTTTTAAAAATTAATATATTTAAATTATATAAATTACAAAATTTAAATTTATTATTTTAAAATATCTTATCAAATTTCATCTCTAATTTACCTAAAAAGATTTCAGAAAAAAACCAAACATTGACCTTGGAAATTTAGACGATGCAATTAAAAAAATGGGTTGTGTTTGTGTGAACAAGTCAATTTTCCGCCTCCAATGTTAAGACATAAATATGGTCTGCCAACTAAACTTCACAATGGTAAAACACCTCTCACTTCAACGAAACTAGAAGTTATGCGCTCATCAGATCAGATTCACTGTTGACATAAAATGCCCCTATTTGCAATTCAAAAGTCCATTGCGCATTTGCTTATCAGCTAATTGTACAAAAAAAGATCGGAGGACATTCTTTCTATACATATATCTACCACAACAAACAATTGCAACCTCATCCGTTAACAGTTATTCACTTGCACTACTGTATAGGCATCCCGAGTTCAAATCCTCTTACAATCACAATACTTTGTTTTACATAATTATTTAACTTCGAGACCAATCTCTCAGTTTGATTCCTCATACCTTTGCAAAAACCCAATGGATAAGCCCTTTTCACATCAGAACGACCTCAACAAACTCGAAAACCGCTCACTAAAGTCTCGGCAATTCAAGGGAATTCGAATAAGAAAATGGGGGAAATGGGTATCCGAAATTCAAATGCCCAATTCAAGGGGCAGAATTTGGCTCGGCTCCTACGATACCCCGAAAAAGGCTGCCCATGCCTACGACTTTGCTGTGTATTGTCTGAGAGGATCCAATGCCAACTTCAATTTTCCCTACTCCTTGCCCCATATTCCTGACGCCTCTTCTCTATCTCCGTAGCAAATTCAAGCTGCTGTAACCAAATTTTCCGTAGAAGCAATATGGCTCCCTTCCAAAGATAACACACCAAATATTCCCTGCCCCTCTTCCCTATCTCTGCTGCAAATTCAATCTGCAGCAGCCAAATTTTCTGTCAAAGAAATCTGGCTGCCTTCGTGATCAGGAGCTCAAGTCCGAGCTATGGAAAAAGCTCAAAATTGGAAGTGTTCAAAATCACTTGCAACCTGAACGACCGAATAGCTCTCGGCGATACGATCTTGATGCCATGAACGACACTTAAATCCGACACTGTATGTGAAAATTATTCAAGTTTGAAAATTCACAATTTCATGCAAAAGTCCAGTTTGACCAGGTTTGACTTCCAAATTTGAAAAATTAAAAAAAGGAATATTCCTAGAATATTCCTCAGAATATTCCCTAGAATATTTCACTTGGGCCAATCGATTGTGGACAAGTGTCACTCGCTCATTGGATGGCAGTTTGACTTGTTGAATTTTTGGCCAATCAGCGGGTCCCACGTGGCAAGCCCGGAGGCCGCCACGTGGCCTCAGGCATGTGAAAGTTTTTTTTGTATGGAAAAATGTTGTTTTCGCACCTATCAGGAATCGAACTCGGGTCTCGGCGCTGCCAGGCGGGCGGCCCCACTGGGCGGGCTACGTTGGTTCTTAACATATGTTGTATTGACGTTGTATTTAAAGTTTGTCAATGCAACAGTCGGCGGAAAAGGGGGCCAGCCCCCTACTAAATAGTCTCCATACAACCCAACACCGGAACCACGGGCTTCACAACATATGGTCATGGCGGACTTAACGGTTGGGGTCAACCGCCAAATGTGGCCGCCCACCTACTAAAATAAATTGCCACTGTTATGAAAACCGTTTGTTCGGCGATTATCCCGGCGATCAAGTCGACGATCCCATGTGACCCGACCACCTAAATTTTTTAGATAACCATTAACAGTTCCGACGAAATTAGTGCCAGTTCCACCTTTTTCAGCAGTTTTTCCATTTTAGTCGGCCTAACTCTAGTTCACCCACTTTTAGTGGGGTTTTTACATGACACTGGGCAAAATATTCTTTGGGTCATAAATTCTCCATTAATGAACCTTTTTGGAAGATTTTTTTATTTTATTTTGGGTATTCATAGGATTTTGGATCCATTGGAACAGGTTGCAGAGCCATTGGAGTTGATCTTCAACCCCTTTTTCTTCAGGGAAGCAATGAGAGCCATCAGGGCCAAGAGGGAGTTGGGGCTGTTTTGGGCTATGCTTAACCATTTATGGTAAGACAAAAGTCATTTTTGATTATTTTCAGCATTCCAGAGCCATTGGGATAGGTTCCAGAGGCATTAGAGGTGTTCTACATCCATTTTAGCTTCAGGGAAGCGTTTTGAGCCATTAGGGCCATTTGGGAAATGGAGCTATATTAGGTTTTACCTCTTTGTTTGAGGTGAACCAAAGACCATTTTCAGCTATTTTCCACCTTCTGAACCTAATGGAATATGTTTCGTAACTATTTGAAGACTTCTGAGCCCAAAAAACTTCAGGAGAGTTTTCAAGGCCACTAAGGCCATTTTGGGGTTGGAGCTGTTTTGAGTTGTACCTCTCTGTTTGAGGTGAACCAGAGATCATTTTCAGCTAATTTCGACCTTATGAACCTAATGGAAGATGTTTCAGACCTGTTTTATGACTTCTATAGCCCGAAAAGCTTCATAGGAGCTCAAAGAGCCGTTAGGGCCTTATTGAAGAAATCATTGTTTATGGTAATTCTTCAATGTTTAGTGAATTTGGAAAGGCATTCTTATCTTTTTCATGTCTTCTGAATCAATATTTGCATTCAGATTTGTCTATTGAGACATTTTTAAAATTGTATTAGCATTTTGAAGCATTTTAATACAAGAGGACAAGCTTATTTTGGGAGGCTTGATCCAGCAGACCTAGCCCAAGAGGGGTGAACTGCTCATCAAACATTTGTATCATGTTATGTTGAAGTTATATTGCTGTACATTTCTAATTTAATATGTTAAACAGAAAATTAAATTAACTTTCCTTCACACATAAACTCTTATACAGTTACCGAAAACACTTTGTTTTATGCAACAAGACATGCATAATTTTGCATATATTTAATTAATGGAAATGGATACCTTGCACACATTTCAAGTACATCCATTTTCAGATCAGATGGTATCAAAGCTTAGGTTGAGCTTATGTTGAGCATTTCTTTTTGTGCAAAAGGTATTAAAACAGTGTAAAATATTGATTGTTTTATTGGTTGCAAATGGTTGATTTTATGAGTTTGCTTGAGTTGAAAAGATAACTGATGATAGCTAAGTCTTGGAAAGGAAAAAAAGAGTTGTAGACTATTTCCTTACCCCAAAGTACCTCAAGATTATCTTTGGAAAACAAACTCACTCGATTAGTGTTTAATTCAAGCTATTGGAGTTTGTTTTTATTGGCTACTTGAATAAGAAGAGGTCTTTAAAGACATTTGGTTAAAAGCTTGTCATTTGTTGGAAATATTTGAGAACTTTTCTTTGGAAGTTCCTTTTGTTAATTTGACCATTTACATAATGTCAACTTCTTCTACAAGTGAAGTTTCCTCCTTCATGATATTCTTCAATGATGACATGAAGAATGAGTTCATTAAGGTGAAGGACATGGTGCAGATTCTCATTGAGGATCAAAGAGAAAGTGTTAAGCTTCATGCACAATTGTTAGCCATGAAGGAAGAGAAGGAAGCAATTCTCCAAAGGTTGCATGAAATGGAGAAACAACTCCTTCAAGCTCAAGAAGCTTTGTCCAAGAAAATTCCTGAGAAAGAGGAAAACCATTCCAACTTGTCTTCAATTTCCTCTATTGAAAAGTGTGTTGGTTCTGTTGGAGTTCCCATGTTTTGGCCAGATTGGCAAGACCAAAAGATGAGACAACATCAGAACCACTTCAGACCTCGGGATCTAGCCCTCCTGGGTCCAGAGAGGGATCTCTCTATATAAGCAAAGGTTTTATGTCTTTGAAGCTCAGTGTTAAGATATTAGGCTAGTTATAAGGCTCGGGGTTTATTTGTTTGGTGTATGTTTGGTTGTTGGGAATCATGAAAGAAAGGTTCGATATAAGACAAGAATGAGAAAAGAGGGATTTAGGCAAAGGAGGTATAATTCGGAGAACATTCGAGACCATGGGCAATGGAGTCAGGAAAGGGTTTACTTACTATTCAATGTGCAAGATTTCAATTGGGCTAGTCATCTAAAGCATTGGATCTTAAAGATGATAGTGTGGCATGAAATGGTAAAAGAGGAGGAAACAATAAAGATTTAGAACACAAAGTTAGAGACTTGAGATCAGAGAGAGACTTTAAACTCTCAATGCTTCGGCCTCCGGCTTGAGGGATCTTAGAAAGGTTCAATTAATTGAAAAGGGTCCTACTGAGATAGAGACAGAGTTCTAGACCTCCTAGTGTTCCCAATTCATTCAATTAAATCCTAACAAGAACATCTAAGACCAGATTCATTTAATTCATACATCATCTAGCAGGAAATGACATCCACTACACTGTTTAAATTAACTGAAATCAACCCTTAGATAACACATTTAGTAGAAAACATCAAAGGCAAGGAGAGCAGAAACATAAGGTACCTAACAAGGGTAAATCCTATGCTAGATTTATGATGCGAGCCAGTAGAAATGAAATGAAATGAACTGCAAGTTAAAAACAAATACAGAGATAGAAAAACAACATCGCTGCTTTAGATCAGGATCCAAAGAAATGTGCTTGTCATATTAAAAAGCAACACCAGTAAAGTACAACATTACCAATAGCTAGATATTCAGTCTGAAAACATCTTCCTCAACCTATCTTACAACTTTACCCAGAGACTATGTCTCAAAAGAAACAGCTTATAATTCTCTGATAATCGATCAACAACCTTACAATGAGATTCTTCACGAAATTTATAGCTCAAGTGGAGCAGAGAAGGTAGGTGAAAAACTAAATGTAGCATTAAAACTTAGAAAAGGAAGAGAGCCGAGGCCTCATTCTGTTTTAAATTCTGAGCATTTATCTCTGGTACTCTTTGGATGAAAGAGTGGTCTTCGTCAGGCTTCCATTTACTCAAGGTATGTCTCTGGTGTACTTTGGCTGCAGTATTCTGTAGTACTTTTGGTGAATAGACGAAAAGGTAAATAAATGACTGTGAAGTCTACCATACTACATAACAAATGCTTTGGTAGCTTAGGACTGTTGTCAGGGCTGGGATTTTCCCAGGAACACGGTATAGAACAGAGATAGTATGGGCACTTTGTCCTTTATGAAAAGAACAATCTCTTGATGTGAAATCCTGATAGTATTTTTTTCTGCACTCTGGGCCTTCCGTGTGATCCATGATGTCTCTGATTTGGTATGTTGCCTTCAAATTATCGGATTAAGGCTCAGAATCTACAATTATAGGCCCTAAATGCTCTGTTTTCCCACTGATACTCTTTGTCGCTTCCATGTTTACCTCTGACTACGAAATTTGTGCTTTAATGGCGCCGGAGAGGTTTTGCAGAGTTTGAACCCTGTCCTTTGATGAGATTCATGTCGTAGCACCTTTCCCAAGCCTTTCTCCATAATTTCAGCTCCTGAAAATGGTCCTTTCCTGTGTTCTCTGTCATAGTAACAGAGACTGAATCATGGTGGTTTTCTGCGTGTCTGTAACCTTGCAAAACACAAAAACACGTTAAGAAAAACATGCCTGGGGAGGGTGGTGTGGATGACTACCAAAAATGGCAACATGGCATGGGTGAAGACGATGAATGCAGAGGATTTTGTGGAGGAACACGATGGTTCAGCGGGAAATGCTTTGGAGGATAGCGAGGTGGAAATTTTAACGTAAAATATTAAAACTTTGACCTTTGAATGAATTATAAAGGGGGACGGAAGAAACAGTGATGAAAACACGTGTAATGGGTGACGTGGCAGGATCGGGTCAATGGCGGGTGCGCGTTAAATCTGGACCGTCCGATCTCAGGAGGAGATCGACGGTTGAAAATGCATCGGGGGGGCGACAGATGGTGGGCCAGGGGTATATTTTCCTTGGACTAATTTCCGCGCAGCTTCGTGGCGCGATGACCGTTGGATGGGCCGCTCTAGATCGGACGGCGTACGTGCATATCGCGCGGGGTCAATCGCCGAAATTTGACGCGCAATGGAGGGGCGGTTTTTAAATTGTGCGGTGCCACGCGTCCCGCAGTGAATGGAATCGCTGCAGAATGGAAAATGCCACCCGCCTCCCAAAAGTGGTGCGATGGAGACCGACAATTTTCGAACAAGGCATGGTTGCAGGTACCACCAGGCGGATGAAAACAGACCGTTGATTTGTGGGTTGAATGGACGGTGGATTAAGAGATCAGGCGGTGAAAGGAGTGGGCCATGGGCACGGCGCTGATATGCAAAGAACGTCCGATCTAAAAAGATCAACGGCTAATAATGCGCTCGATATACATTTGTGATGAGCGCCTTCTGCCTTGGTGCCTGGACATGTGGGGGAAAACGGTTCTGGGGCTAGGGCCGAAAGTGTTGAAGATGGAAACAAGAAACAGTGAAGGAGGCATCCTGAAACATCTTTCCTGATCCTAGTTGGAAAGTGATCACCTAAACTAGGTGGGGACCACACATGTGATTTTTGTCGCAAAGTCTATTTTTAGACTATGTCTATTTTTAGACATATGGAGCATATTCTATAAGTTGCGGGATGCTATTTATGGATGGTTGGTCAAGTTGGAAAAATATATGGATTTCTATTTTTAGACATATTGGGCGGAATCTATTTTTAGATTGCCAGTCTAAAAATAGATATGTCGAATATTATTAGCTCTTAATAATATTTGGACTCTAAACATTATCTTATTCTCTTGGAGCACTTCAGTTTGATGTCTGGATGTGGCACATGCAGCTGACATAAGGAAATACGCTTTTCCTAAGGATTAAGTGAAGCTATTGCATGATGACTTCAGTTAGAACTCATGTGAGAGAGTTTGGTGGAGTTGATTGAGGAAGTTAGTGGAGTTGTATTCAGTTTAACTAATCTAAACATAGTTGAGCTTTTTGTATCCAAGTTAACTAATAGATACAACTAGTGAGAGTGGTGTGAATTAATTATTAATTAATTCACTAATTAAATACTCATAAATCAACTAAAGAATACATCAGTTAACTTCAGTGCATGGACAGTTTCAGTGGAGACCAGTGCAGAAATAGGTGAAAGAGCAAGTTAACTATCAGTTGTGACTATACTATTGCTATTTGCAACACACAGATAGGTGGAGTAATCAATGAGGATTGTGCAGTTCAATCTAGGTGGTTTATCTATATAAAGAGACCATCCCATAGCATTGAAACACACAATTGAGGTTGGCTATCAAGTGGCTAAAGGTTGGAGCATGAGTTTTGCTAGATCTAGCTTGATAGTGTGTAGCAAGGGAAGTAGTGCATGAGAGCTTGCAAAGAGCTTTGTACTATGATTGTTACATGATCTCCATGACATGTATAATATACAGATAGTTGGGGGTTTTCAGCTTTAAGCTTTCCCATGAAATACCGTGTTCATATGTGTGAATTTTTATGGCTTTAATGTGTGCATGCAATTGATTTTATTTCCGCATGTGATGATCAATGGTAGAAGAGATTCTGTATTATGCATGAAGCTAAAATAGTGTGTGATCAGGAGAATCTCGGTGGATAACATATCAGTTATTCAAATTTCTACAGAAAGGTGCTAAACCCATATATATGGAGAATATGGTTTTTGGCCCATTTTTAGTGCATTCTGAGGCCAATAAGGGTAACGATAGAGGGAAAAAGGGGGAAATGGGGAAAAAAAGGGGTATGTGTGGGATTTATAGGGGATTTCGGGAGGATTTAGAGGGTAAGAGGGGAATTTTGATAAGGGGGAAAAAATGGGTTAAAATGGGGCATTCTACAGGGATACAAAGGGTAAATGTAGGCCTTTTGGAGCACAATTTTTGCAATCAGTGAGACTTTTTGGATGGATACAGTAGTTAGGATCTTTACAAAGGCAGTGGACACATAGAGGCTTCGAGGATGATGTTTTTTCAAGAGAAATGCATTCCTTGAAGGCTCATAAAACAAATTAGCCCCTTGCTTGCTTGTCAAGAAATTCATAGGGGGCTAACAGGTTCTTTTGAAAAAATACAAGGGGCATCGGGTCCAAATTAATGTTTAAGATGGACTATCAAGAAGGAAAAGGTTTGGGCAAGCATGCACAAGGCATGGTAGACCCTATTTCAGTTGTGGAGCGACCCAAGAATGTTGGTCTTGGTTATGTGCAATTTAATGGCGAAGACTCCAAATCCTTGAATGCATGTGATGCAAATTTAAAGAGAACCTTTATTCCAAGGTCTTCTATGCATATATGTCAATTTTTTTTTAAGGATGATTGCCATTTTTTTAAGCCATCATTGCAGCAAGTAGAGGGTAAACATGCCGCTTATGGTGAGCTTTCAAGTTTAATCAGTTTTCAAGACAAGAACAGTGATGAAGGGTGGAAAAAGAAAGTTTTCTCCTCTACTAGTTCATTGTCTTTCGAAGACAAAAAGGATGGAAATTCCATGCAGAAAAAGAGGTATAATTATTCACATAATCAATTTGATTATGTTTAAGCAAAGAATGATAATTTTTCTTGTTCAAGTAAAAGAAAGTTTTGTTGCACATTTTGTGGTGGATTTAACCATGTTGCTTCAAGATGCTGGTTGAAAAAGAAAGCACACAGGAAGCAGAAGAGGCAAAGAAAACTTTCACAGGAAGTGTTTCAAATTTGCACATTTTGTCAAAGGAAGGGACATGATGTCTCCAATTGTTGGACCTTGCATTTAACTCATCGTTCAAAGCACATGCCGCTAGAGGACAAAAAGTTTGGCGAAAGTGGATCTATGGAGTCCATTATCGATGTGGATATGGAAGATTCACATGAAGGTGTATTGCAACCGCAAAAGACGCCATGGAGTTGGCTTGGTAGGAAGTGGATTAACTTCTTAATGCAGTAAGTCATCTTCATTTTGTACATGCAAATTTCAGATTGGTATGCATGTATTTCAGTTGAAAAGTTGATGCAAGATTGCATGTAAAAGCAGTTTTAGCTCAAGGAATTTCTTTGTTGTTGCAAAAATTTCACCATGGGGGTGTAAAAGATGAGTATGATACTCACTTATATTACAGAAATGTCTTTTAGTTCAGCTCTTAGTCACCCACATGTTTTTTTGGGATGATGTACTTGATGATATTTGAAAAGAAGAATTGAAGTTGCACATGTACATAGAGGTTGTATGTGTAATTAGCGAACTGTATATAGTTCATTGTACATGAACATACACGTGTTTTTCAAGATGTATCTTGTTGTTTATCGACTTGTGTTGATTGTGTCACACATGTTTGTCGACTTGTGTCGATTGTGTCACACCTGTTTATCGACTTGTGTCGATTGTGTCACACCTGTTTGTCGGCTTGTGTTGATTGTGTCACACATGTTTATCGACTTGTGTCGGTTGTGTGCACACTTGTTACAGATTTTTTGTGTCAATTTTATAGCACATTTCATTGTCAACTTGTTGTCAATGTCGTATGTTACACAAGGTGCCTTTGGTGTCGATTGGTGTAAAGAACGAAGTGTCAGTGCAAAGCAGTGCAAGATTCTATGAGATGGAAAAGCATCCAAGCAAAGAGGGCATGAAGTTCAAAAAGGGTCATTGCTGGTTTCAGAATGGCAGATTGGTATGGCGAGAAAACTTGGTCGGGATTTGGCACAAGTACATAGCTCATTCAACAAAATTCGCCATGTGAACAGTTGGCAAGCCAGGAAAATGTTTTGAAGGCTAAAGAGAAGAGGATGTTGTTATTCTTTCATTTTCTGTACTACAGTTCAGTTTCAAAATTTCAGTGAGCTTTTGGGGTCCAAAAGCTTCTCATTTGGGAGGTGTGATCAGGAGCTCAAGTCCGAGCTATGGAAAAAGCTCAAAATTGAAAGTGTTCAAAATCACTTTCAATCTGAATCACCAGATAGGCCTCGGTGAAACGATCCTGATCCATGAATGGCACTCAAATCTGACACTGTATGTGAAAGTTATTATGGTTTGAAAATTCACAATTTCATGCAAAAGTCCAGTTTGACTAGGTTTGACTTCCAAATTTGAAAAATTAAAAAGGAATATTCCTCGAAATATTCCCTAGAATATTCCACCTGGGCCAATCGATCGTGGACAAGTGTCACTTGATCATTGGATGGCAGTTTGACTTGTTGAATTTTCGGCCAATCAACGAGTACCACATGGCAAGCTCGGAGGCCGCCACGTGGCCTCAGGCCCATGAATTTTTTTTTTGTATGGAGAAATGTTGCTTTGGCACCTATTAGGAATCGAACCCGGGTCTCGACACTGCTAGCTAGGCGGCCCGACCGGGTGGGCTACGTTGGTTCTTAACATATGTTGTATTGACGTTGTATTTAAAGTTTGTTAATCCAATAGTCGGCGGAAAAGGGGGCCAACCCCCTATTAAATAGTCTCCATACAACCCAGCGCCGGAACTACGAGCTTATAAACATTTGGTCACGGCAAACTTAACGGTTGGGGTCAACCACCAAATGTGGCCGCCCACCTACTAAAATAAATTACCACGGTTATGAAAATCATTTGTTCGGCAGTTATCCTGGCGGTCAAGTCGACGGTCCCATGTGACCCGACTGTCTAACTTTTATGATAACCATTAATGGTTCCGACGAAATTCGCACCAGTTCCACCTTTTTCGGCGGTTTTTCCATTTTAGTCGGCCTAACTCCAGTTCACCCACTTTTAGTGGGGTTTTTACATGACACTGGGCAAAATATTCTTTGGGTCATAACTTCTCCTTTACTGAACCTTTTTGGACAATTTTTTTTTTGATTTTAGGTATTTAGAGGATTCTGGATCCATTGGAATAGGTTGCAGAGCCATTGGAGTTGATCTTCAGCCCCTTTTGCTTTAGGGAAGCAATGAGAGTCATCAAGGCCAAGAGGGAGTTGGGGCTGTTTTGGGCTATGCTTAACCATTTGTGGTAAAAAAAAGTCATTTTCAACTATTTTCAGCATTCCAGAGCCATTGGGACAAGTTCCAGAGGCCGTAGAGGTGTTCTACAACCATTTTAGCTTCAGGGAAGCTTTTTGTGCCATCAGGGCCGTTTGGGAAATGGAGTTGTATTGGGTTGTACCTCTCTGTTTGAGGTGAACCAAAGACCATTTTCAACTATTTTCCTCCTTCTAAACCTAATGGAAGAGGTTTCATAACTTTTTGAAGACTTTCAAAGCCTGAAAAGCTTCAGGAGAGTTTTCAGGGCCACTAGGGCCATTTTGGGGTTGGAGCTGTTTTGAGTTGTACCTCTCTGTTTGAGGTGAAAAAAAGATCATTTTCAACTAATTTCGACCTTTTGAACCTAATGGAAGAGGTTTCAAACCTGTTTGAGGACTTCTACAGCCAGAGAATCTTCAGAGGATTTCAAAGAGCCGTTAGGGCCTTATTGAAGAAATCATTGTTTATGGTAATTCTTCACTGTTTAGTGAATTTGGAAAGGCATTCTTAGCTTTTTCATGTATTCTGAATCAATATTTGCATTCATATTTTTCTATTGAGACATTTTAAAACTTGTATTAGCATTTTGAAGAATTTTAATACAAGAGGACAAGCTCATTTTTGGAGGCTTAATCCAGCAGACGTAGCCCAGGAGGGGTTAACTGCTCATCAAACATTTGTGTCATGTTATGCTGAAGTTATCTTGCTGTACATTTCTGATTTAATACGTTAAACAACAAATTAAATTAACTTTCCTTCACACATAAACTCTTATACAGTTACCAAAAACACTTTGTTTTATGCAACAAGACATGGAGAATTTTGCACACATTTAATTAATGGAAATGGATACCTTGCACACATTTTCAAGTAATTCCATTTTTAGATCACTTCAGAATATAACACGGCAGATATTCGCTGCGCCACTTCTCCATGTCCACTGCAAATTCAAGCCGTCGTAGCCAAATTCCCCATAGAAGAATTTTGTCTACCTTCAAAAAATAACGGAACATCCTCTTGCTTCTGTCTGAAAGCTGAATCTGGCCTTGAAGGTCAAGAAATTTCATTGGAGCAGGGTCTGAGTAGTTACAACTCTGCAATTTTAGAGGATTTTCCTTCATTATATGTTTATATGGAGGATTATGGGTTTTTCTTCGAGGCGAATGAAGAGTGCGGAACGGGGGCTTTCTAATTTAATTTTAGTGCTGCTGGATGTAACATCTCTAAAAACCACATAACTAGATGTGGGATTAAATAACAAATATTATTAATATGGAATTATTTTTTCAAGAATTCGTTAGGGTTCATGTGGTTGCAACTACCAAGTCATTTTCCGATATGAAATGAAATCTCTTAAGGAGGAGGCATGGGGGGTTAACGAAATTGGCAAGGTTGATACATTCGAAGAAACATATTAGTGAGCCTCTCACTGACATATGCGTCCTTCAAGGAGCTGGCGGTTTCAGAGTTAGAGGTTTCATATTCATCTTCCTATCAGTGCATATGCATGTGGAATCAGTGTTGTGGCAATGTGCGACAATCATGGTTGTGGAGATAAGTAATCATAATCCATATGCTTTATGAGTAAAAACTTTTTTATTATTTTTGCGGTAATTGTGAGGTTTCAATGCATAAGATTTCTGGAAATATTTGTAGGGTTGGTATGTTAAACGATTAGGCAACCTTCTCATTGTCTTGAAAGAAATTACTTCATAATCTTGTGCAAAAACTAGTTTTATGGTTTTCTTGGATAAGAATACATGCAAACCTTGTGCATAAGAAGACAAAGAAACCATGAAAAGACTAAATATTGGACAAATTTCTTTGAAATTACATGTATTTTAGTGGCTATTGTGCTTAGTTTTTCTTTTGAGAAACAAGAACATGTATTTGCATGAATGAAAACGTTAGTTAAAATTCAGAGTTCTTGAAAAAGAAGTAATAAGAAATCCAAGATTATTTTCTTGAAAATGAATATAGATTAAAGACGGGTAACTCTTGAAATATTTTCATGTGTCGTGAAGAAGAAAAGAGAAAATTTTTCTCACATTAATATTCTTGGAAGAGTTTTTAGGAATATGTATGCATACATTAACCATGTTGTGAATATGTATATGTAGATTACCATGGTGTTGGTAAAGATTAGTTATTTAACAAATCCATGAATAGATAGATTACCATGGTGTTTGTAAATATTAGTTATTTAATAAATCCATGGATAGATTACCATGGTGTTGGTAAAGTTTAGTTATTTAATAAATCCATGGATAAAGGAACTATTCAATTATATTTATTTAGAAGAACAAGCTATGTGATTACTTTTATGGTATCATGATTATGATGTTAATTTCTTTTGGAATAAGATTATGTATAGGCATGCAATATTTGTATTAGATTTCACTGGAAAGAATATACATTTGTATATGGGAAATGATAACAAGTTTTGTTACCCTACATTGATTCTTTGGCAAAAAAGATGAATTACCTGTACAAAAACTAAAGTAATTTTTTGGTTCATTGATATATATGTATGGGTAATGTTGGTATAACATTTGGAGAATAATACATGTATTATTATGCTTTATTCCATTAATTTTATGGAAATGAAACCATGTCTTTGCATGCCTATTATGTTATATTTCTTGGAAAAGGAAATATGTGTTTGCATGTTCTCTGGTGTTAAGCATTTCTTTGGGAAGACCCATGAAGGAAGCTATGTGCTTCGTTGTGTAAGCACTCCTTTGGGGAGACTCTTTTGGAATCCATATGCATTTTCATGCATGGGAGCAACATTTTTTATGTTACCTTTCATTCCATGCACTAAAAGTAATATCTTAAGGGTTAGCTATTTTGATTAAATTTATGTAAATCGCATGCACGAATATCGTAACTGATGTATCCGTTTATTTTAAAGAAAAGCTTGGGAGATGTAGCTATTGTCTTGCAAGAATGTGTGCTTATGCGACGGAAACATTAGTTAATGTGATGACTTATAACTAGCACATATGCAGTATGTGTGTTAAAGGGAGAATGTCAAGGTAATTTACTTTCATGTCATGAATATACATGAGTAGATGGAGAAGCTCTATAGTATAGATTTATGAAATGATTTATTAATACTTTATGAATCTTGACATCAATGTATGTTGAAGGTAACATTAGCAGGGAATGATGGTGACATGTATAAAGGAAATATTATGCTTAACCTGGTGGCAGGTAAATGATTATGGTTCATGCAGATGAGTGCGAATTGTCGAATGATCCAGTGTATAATGGACCATTGTAGGTACATCCATGCCATCAGGATATGAAGATATGAAGATATGAAGGTTAGTGGGTAAATGTTGTCATATTTATTGTAATGGCTTTAAGCTAGATATTTGTAAATTTCCTTGTAAGATTTATAACGATGGTTAAGGGATGGTATCCCTTATAAATCATTGAAAGAGGGCTAAACACCCTCACGAGCGGTTAATAATAAAATTAAACGTTGTTGGTTTTCACCCTAAGGGGTTTCCAGAGTATATCGGTGTTCAATGATGTGATTGATTTTTGTATCAAATTGATGATGTTGATTCCTTTCTTGTTGTGATGTTCATAATGTCAAGTATGTGATGACTACATGAATAATGAAATGAGTGGAAGGTTACATCATACAGTATTATGTTAATGTACTACAATAGAGGTTGTTAATGGTTAAGCAACTTACTATTCTTATTCTAAGGTTACACTATGAACTGGTGAACATTCTATGTAATGATGAGTAAGGAATATTTAATAGTAAATGGATAGTTACCCGTGAGTAACTTGTATAAATTTTTTTAACTCCTTACATTTCCATGTGAATTTATCGGTGTATGTTACAAGTGATATCAAAGCTAAAGGTTGGAGCACTGACGCCTTTGGGATTTGTTAAGCGAAAATAAATTGAGGTATGCTACCAATGGACATCAGTTAATGTATGATTCTAGAAATTTACATATTGATTGATATATGATTCTATAAATCTACATATTGAATGATATATATAGTAGTCTACTCTTGACATGAGATGTGTGATTCATGTTTATAACTACATTAAAGAGTAATGAGTAATAAATGTTGTTGCAAAACAGTTTTCATAACATTGGAATCTTGTTGAGGATGAAAGACAATAAAACCTTTGTTGTACTTATGAACAACCTGAGTACTCATGAGTGAAAGTGAGAGTCGTTTATTAACAGTGGTTATATGACATATTACTCATACATTTAATGGACATAACTAAAGTTACCATGCACTACTTGAAAAAAATGAATGTGTATAGTGATGGTGTGTGAAAGTAATGCATGAATGCAAAAGGTGAGGAAAGTCCTTATATAAGATGATAGAGTGTTTTAAAATGAAATTCAATGAACCCTTTTAGATGTTAAAAATACACAATGGGTCAAGTAGTGAGACTTGACTATAATGACTAGTGGCATTGAATGACTAGTTTTTGAATGAGTTGTGTCATTGATGCATTAAGATTATTAATGACATTGAATGACTAGTTTTTGAATGAGTTGTGTCATGGATGCATTAAGATTATTAATAGAATTGATTAGTTATGAATGACTAACTAATGAAATTTATATGCATGAATCGATTTTGACTAAAGCTATTTGAAAGTTGTGAACAAATGATTATGGTAATTACTTCATGTGTCAGCCTGTTGGTAACAGAACATTGTGCGAATTGGAAATATTTGCACTCATACCCTAATTGTTATTGACACATACACATTAATGAATATTTGTATATAATTGTATGCATGACAACATTGTATGTTGGAAATTAAAATGATTGCGTAAGATAATACGTGCATAAGAAATGCATATTTATGATTAGCATTGTTGCTTATAGTAAGCATGGGTAGCTTAATGGCAACAGAAAACCCATCAAAGTAAAATAGTGCCATGGAAGAATCGTAACAGTAAATGTTAAAGTATCATGTTATAATGTGCATGATTTTGTTATTTGGGAAATAATAATGTACAACACATGTATGTTAGTCATGTATATGTTAGTCATGTTTCTTGTTAATCTAGATATCATTGGACCCAAGTGGAGGGCCAAGTATGATGTATGAAGTACAGTAAGTTTCTTTTTCTTTATGCATAATGTGCATAAAGTTCATTATGTAATATACTACGGAAAAGAATGTTAAAAGAGAAATTTAACATGCCAGACAGTTGACAACAATTGTGAAAGGCCAGAAGACCTTTGGTTGATGGTGGTTGCCTACCCAGAGGGGTTGATGGCGCTTACCTGCCCAGATTTCCTCTCCCTAGAGATATATGATCTTAGTAGGGAAGAGAGTTGGCCAAGATGGTGAAAGGGAAAAACCTGAGGCAACTCTATTAATTTTGGAACCTGTTGGAGGTGGCCCAAAATTCCTCATAGAGAGGACCCTGTCAAAGGAATAGGCATGATGTTTCCAAGAGGAATCCATACTGAACTTGGAATGGTATTTTGTTAAATGACTGTCTGGATGTGAAAATGACTCGATTTGGTTGTGAAAACCAACTCCCATGGGTTGGCAGGAGCATTTTATTTACCATTGTGGTTCTCATAGCGGAACAAGTTAAGTAATAAGTTATGTGTTATATTAAAATGAGTTTTATATGATTACGTAAATACCTTATGTAGATATTAAGAGGAAAAAAGCTTAACACTCGGAAAATGAATTACTGAATGTATAAGTTCATTTATTTTATTACTAATTTGTTTGAATGTCTTAGCAGAGGCTAGGATATGCCCATGGTGCATTGACTGACCATTGGTACGATTAGAGAGCTAGGTGCTCTCTGAGTACTTTGAAGTACTGTGTGGATGTCTTTAGCAGGAGCTAAGATAGTGTGCACGTGATGCATTGATTAGAGGGTTAGTGTTCTCTGAGTACTTGTGGAAGTACTTTGATTAAAACATCTCTTGATATTGCATGAATGTTTTATAGTTGCAAGTATTTCATTTGATTGAAATTATGTGACTAATGTGATTGAATTTTTTAGTCATGCATTACAGACTCTTTCTAGGGAATTTTGATGGGTGTTCAACCATTCTTAGAGAGCTTGTGTAAAAGCCATCATTACTTCCAATAGTAATTGGTAAGTAATGGTAAGTTGGTATAGTATTTTTCTATATTTTTATGAATTTGAATAATGGATAAGTGGTTAAAAATGGAAATGGAATATTTTTTGAGCTATACATGCTTATGACTATGGATAAAAACATTATTGTTTCAATTAATGGAATTTAAGGAAAATAAAGTGTTTCATTGTGAAGGGGAAGGACCCCCTTTGGGTTGTTTATATTATTATATCATGAGTAAGAGTTTTAGTTTCAGTGAGAGAAGCACACAGAGGACGGTGTTCTCTTAAGAGGAGGAGTATGTAACATCCCTAAAAACCACGTAACTAGACATGGGATTAAATAACAAATATTATTAATATGGAATTAGTTTTTCAAGAATTCGTTAGGGTTCGTGCGGTTGCAACTACCAAGTCATTTTCTGATATGAAATGAAATCTCTTAAGGAGGAGGTCTGGGGGGTTAATGAGACTAGCAAGGCTATTGCATTCTAAGAAACATATTAGTGAGCCTCTCACTGACATATACGTCCTTCAAGGAGATGGTGGTTTCAGAGTTAGAGGTTTCATATTCATCTGCCTATCAGTGCATACACGTGTGGAATTGATGTTGTGGCAGTGTGCGACAATCATGGTTGTGGAGATAAGTAATCATATTGCATATGCCTTATGAGTAAAATATTTTTTATTATTTTTGCGGTAATTGTGAGGTTTCAATGCCTAAGATTTCTGGAAACATTTGTAGGGTTGGTATGTTAAATGATTAGGCAACCTTATCATTGTCTTGAAAGAAATTACTTCATAATTTTGTGCATAAACTAGTTTTATGGTTTTCTTGGATAATAATACATGGAAACCTTGTACATAATAAGACAAAGAAACCATGAAAAGACTAGATATTGAACAGATTTCTTGGAAAGTACATGCATTTTAGTGGTTGTTATGCTTAGTTTTTCTTTTGAGAAACAAGAACATGTATTTGTATGAACGAAAACATTAGTTAAAAGTCAGAGTTCTTGAAAAAGAAGTAATAAGAAATCCAAGATTATTTTCTTGAAAATGAATACAGATTAAAGACGGGTAACTCTTGAAATATTTTCATGTGTCGTGAAGAAGAAAAGAGAAAAGTTTTCTCACATTTTAATATTCTTGGAAGAGTTTTTAGGAATATGTATGCATACATTAACCATGTTGTGAATATGTATATGTAGATTACCATGGTGTTGGTAAAGATTAGTTATTTAACAAATCCATGAATAAATTACCATGGTGTCTGTAAATATTAGTTATTTAATAAATCCATGGATAGATTACCATGGTGTTGGTAAAATTTAGTCAATTAATAAATCCATGGACAAAGGAACTATTCAATTATATTTCTTTAGAAGAACAAGCTATGTGATTACTTTTATGGTATCATGATTATGATGTTAATTTTTTTTGGAATAAGATCATGCATAGGCATGCAATATTTGTATTAGATTTCACTGGAAAGAATATACATTTGTATATGGGAAATGATAACAATGTTTGTTATCCTACATTGATTCTTTAGCAAAAAAAATGAATTACCTGTACAAAAACTAAAGTAATGTTTTGATTCATTGATATATATGTATGGGTAACGTTGGTATAACATTTGGAGAATAAGACATGTATTCTTATGCTTTATTCCATTAGTTTTATGGAAATGAAACCATGTCTTTTCATGCCTATTATGTTATATTTCCCGGAAAAGGAAATATGTGTTTGCATGTTCTTTGGTGTTAAGCACTTCTTTGGGAAGACTCGTGAAGGAAGCTATGTGCTTCGTTGTGTAAGAACTCCTTTGGGGAGTCTTTTGGAATCCATATGCATTTGCATGCATGGGAGCAACATTTGTTATGTTACCTTTCATTCCATGTAATAAAAGTAATAGCTTAAGGGTTAGCTATTTTGATTAAATTTATGTAAATCGCATGCAAGAATATCGTAATTGATGTATCAGTTTATTTTAAAGAAAAGCTTGGGAGATGTAGCTATTGTCTTGCAGGAATGTGTGCTTATACAACAGAAACATTAGTTAATGTGATGACTTATAACTAATACATATGCAGTATGTGTTGTTAAAGGGAGAATTTCAAGGTACTTTACTTTCATGTCATGAATATACATGAGTAGATGGAGAAGCTTCTATAGTATAGATATATGAAATGATTTATTACTACTTTATGAATCTTGACATCAATGTATGTTGAAGGTAACATTAGCAGGGAATGATGGTGACATGTATAAAGGAAATATTATGCTTAACCTTGTGGCAAGGAAATGATTATGGTTCATGCAGATGAGTGCGAACTGTCGGATGATCCAATGTACCATGGACCATTGTAGGTACATCCATGCCATCAAGATATGAAGATTAGTGGGTAAATGTTGGCATATTTATTGTAATGGCTTTAAGCTAGATATTTGTATATTTCCTTATTTATAACGATGGTTAAGGGATGGTATCCCTTATAAGCCATTGAGTGAGGGCTGAACACCCTCACGAGCGTTTAATAATAAAATTAAACGTTGCTGGTTTTCACCTTACGTGTTTCCAGGGTATATTGGTGTTCAATGATGTGATTGATTATTGTGTCAAATTGATGATGTTGATTCCTTTCTTGTTGTGATGTTCATAATGTCAAATATGTGATGACTACATGAATAATGAAATGAGTAGAAGGTTACATCATACAATATTCTGTTAATGTACTACAATAGAGGTTGTTAATGGTTAAGCAACTTACTATTCTTATTCTAAGGTTACACTATGCACTGGTGTACATGATGAGTAAGGGATATTTAATAGTGAATGGATAGTTGGCCGTGAGTAGCTTGTATAAATTTTTTTAACTCCTTATATTTCCATGTGAAGTTATTAGTGTATCTTACATGATTCTGCTGTGAAAGTTCACATCAATGACTCCCGAATGACATCGGCTCCATCTGTCTCTTTTATATGTATGCTATTAAATTCACTTATTCAATTTTATAAAATTCGCTATAATAGAAAAATGGCCTTTTACATTTATAAAAGAAATATATTTAAATTTAATCACCAATTATGGTATCCATCTTCATCTCCACGGCCCATTCCTGAGTAAATATGCACCCCCAAAAAATAAAGTATTATTAATAATGTGTAGTTTAATCTTTATAAATATTTATTTTTTTATTAATATAAAATTATATTAATTAAATATTTGTATTTTATTAATATAAAATTATATTAATTACAATGTTTTTTTAAATTGGTCAAACCAAACATTTTGCTACCTTTTCATCTCATCTCAATTTGAAATAGATTTAATAACAATAAAACTTATATTACAACTAATTTTTTTTTAAAATGCAATTTAATAATAAAAAATATAATGCCATAAAAATTAAATTTGAGTAAAAAAGTGCATAAAATAGTTACATTGTCAATGACTCTAGGGAAATATTATATATTAGTGACTGATAAATTTCAATTAGAGCACATGGATACAACTAAATAGGATTCTAGATAGTTTCAATTTTCTCACAATTTTTCTTTTTTTGAATGTTCATTGTGTACTGAAAGGTCACAACTTTCTATAAGAAATTAATAACTAGATTTGAATTCAAGCTATCTCTTATCAAGAAGGCCGCCAACACACTCGAAACATTGAATTTAATTTGGGCTCTTAAGGTCTTCGCATCTTCTGCAAACGTAGTGACCAGAAGACCCGATTCGCGACCTGGCAGGAGTGTCTCGATTTCACTCTCAAATAAAAACAAAAGGCTGTAATAATTACCAAGTTTATTGGGTGTAAATTTGAAGCAAATGTCAAGTTACATGATGTCGTTGATCAAAACAATAGAGCTTGGAGGAATTGGTGGACAATTCGACGTGACTTGTCTCTAAAACTTCTCTGTTATTGTATTGATATCATGGTACATCACCATCATTAAAAATAAGAGCTACGTGGAAATGACCTTGACCTAGTGGCAGTACACTCTTCGGCAATAAGGAGTTGAAAATATCACTCAATCAACGGTTAAAAAAATAATTTTGCATAATTAAAATAAATAAACAAGAAGAACAAATAAAATTAAACTATGATAAAAGTGAAAAAAAATAGTCATAAATAAATTAATTTCTAATCAATCTCAAACTTAATGTGTTATATTTACTAAATTGCAAATATAATAATTAAAATATTGTGTTTATATTGATTATAGACCTCGATAAGACAGATATAATTTTTTTTTATTTACATCCAAATCAAATTAAAATAGACATTAGATGTACAACTATGTAAAATATATTTTTAAAGCACTTTATAACTAAGGAAAATAGATATTTAAATTTTTAGGTAGGATGAAAACATTGAAGTGTTGAGTTAGTGGAAGGTTAATATAGTAAGTGAAGATCGTTCAAACTTTTATTATACACCTATTTGCAATAATTTTGTTTTAATTTGGGCTCTTAAGGTCTTCGCGTCTTATGATTCTATGGCAATCGATTCTTGTGGTACGTCAGGTGGCATAGCAGTACTTTGGAACCCGACGGAAATTGTAGTGGAGGGTTGGCTTGCCTTTCCTAGAATTTTATCTGGGTATTTTAGGCAAATAGGCTCTCGAGAGCAGCTCTTTATTCCGGCAGTGTATGGTCCGTCTATTCCAAAGGAGAGACAGAGTTTTATTCAGGACATTCGCACCCTCAATCAGCTATTTCCTACTTAGTACTAGCTAATTGGGGGGGATTTTAATATGATTTTGAATTTGGATGAAAAGAAAGGAGGACTCGGGCATGAAGACCCAGATATGGCGTCCTTTCGAGACCTTCTTATGGATCTTCATCTAGTAGACATCCCAACAGTAAATGGTAAATTCACATGGAACAATCGTCGCGGAGAGCGACATCAAATAGCCTCTCGCTTGGATAGGTTTCTGGCATCAGAAGCGGTAGTGAACCTAGATGTCTATTATGAAGTGGCAATTTTACCTTCTTTGGGGTCGAATCATTGGCCCATTCGTCTGGATATTGATGTAAAATCTAGGCCCATGAATCGGCCTTTCCGATTTGAACTTTTCTGGCTTCGAGATCCACAGTTTTTAGAGAAAGTTACACACTGGTGGGAAATGCATTTACCTGCTGGGTGGAATAAAATGCATACCTTTCAGCTCCGACTCAAACAGTTAAAAACTGAAATTAAAAGATGGAATAGAGAACAGTTTGGTAATATCCATCAGGATCAACTTTGTCTTCAAGCGAAAATGAAAGACTTGTAGCAACAAATGATTTTGCATGGCCGAACGGAAGCCTTGAGCATTGAGGAAGGTCGGACCCTTAGTAGCTTAGAAGAATGGAGAAAACAACAAGAGATTTTGTGGAAACAAAAATCTCAAATTCAATGGTTACGGGAAGGAGAGCATAATACAAATTTTTTCCATAAAATAATGATCCAGCGAAGGCAGCATAATCGAATATTTTCCTTAAAAGATGAGAATGGAAATCGCCTTGTCCAACATGAGGAAATGGCACAAGAATTGCGCAATCATTTCAAAGGATTGCTCATAGAGCCTCTACCAAGGCATATTCCTTCTATCATTACCAAAGAGCAGAATTTAGCGTTATTGCGAGAAGTAAGTTATGAGGAAGTTGAAGCAGCGGTTATGCATTTGCCCAAGAATAAAGCTCCGGGACCTGATGGGTTTACTGCGGAATTTTTCAAAGCTTCCTGGAGGTTTATGGGTTAGGATATAACGGATGTCGTTGAAGAATCTAGGAGGCATCATAAGGTATACCCAGCTCTGAACGCCACTTTCCTTACTCTTATTCCGAAGAAGGAGCATGCTGATACACCGATGGGATTTCGACCTATTGCACTTTGTAATGTTATTTACAAGATTCTTTCAACTATTATGGTGAATCGTCTTAAACCCATTCTTCCGCAAATTATCTCTCCGGAGCAAACAAGTTTTGTTACAGGTCGACAAATTTTGGATGGAATCATTACTACTCAGGAAGCCATCCATACGTTATAGTATAAAAGGATTAAAGGTATGATGATCAAATTAGATTTAGCAAAATCTTATGACCGGATCAGCTGGTCTTATCTTCTGACAATTCTCAAGAGTTTCTGATTTGATCAGCGATGGTTGCAGTGGCTTTTCTCTTTTTTTTCCACACCAAATTTATCTATTCTCGTTAATGGCATTCCATCTCAGCCTTTTAATATTTCAAGAGGCCTTCAGCAGGGAGATCCCTTATCTCCTTTCTTGTTTATTATAGCTGCAGAAGGGCTTGGACGGATACTTAAAGCAACTCTCTCAGAGCGCAGGCTTCATGGTTTGAAACTCTGGGGTCCTGCTATTTCCCTGACTCATCAACAAGTTGTTGATGATATTTTACTCTTATGCCAAGCTTCAGTCCGTGAGATCAGAACAATTCTTTCAATTCTTGATATCTTTATGGATGCTTCAGGTACTGTAGTGAACAATGACAAATCTCATGTTTATTTTCTTAATGTTAATAATGCTTGTCAGCAGTATCTTGCTCGCCTCTTAGGTTTTCGTATTGCCTCCTTCCCCATGCGCTATTTGGGTGTTCCATTATGTAAAACTCAGTTAAGATTTGCAAATTGGCGTGATCTCATTACAAAGATGGAACACAAACTGAAAAACTGGGCGTTTCGAGTTCTTAATGCTCCTGGGCGACTAATTTTATTAAAATCAGTTCTGCAATCTATTCCTATATATCAACTTTCTGGTAAAGCAGCCCCGAAAAGTGTCTGTACTCAATTGGTAAGTCTGTTTACAAAATTTTATGGCAAGGGGCGCAAAATAGTCGGAAGTGGCCCCTAGTGTCGTGGCAGACAATGATTAAATCTAAATCAGCAGGGGGGTTGGGTCTTCGTGATCCCTTCGTACTTAATCAAGTGATGGGCGCAAAACTCTGGTGGCGATGGCTCCAAGGGGGACAAGACTTGTGGAAGACACTCTGGGAAACTAAGTATGAAATGCCACGCTATATTTCTGAAAAATTGAAAATTGATGTGGTTCCTAAAGGATCAGCGATATGGAATCTTGCAGCTAGTAACCGATCTCTTATTTGCCAGCATAGTTTTTGGGAAGTAAGGGATGGCACAACTGCACTTTTTTGGGAGGATTCGTGGCAACAAAGAGAGAAATTATTAACTCGTTTAGATCTTGTTGAACTCTTCTTATTCACCAATACTCCACACCACCGCTTCGTATCCAATTATTGGACTCAGCATCAGCTGACTCACTAGAGGAAATGGAAAGGCAAAGCGGCATGGACAGACACACTAGAAACTATGCAATGGAGAAACTATGATCGAGAGATGCAGACCAGGAAAATCAAGATACAAACAGGGATAAACATTCTTTGTTGGGGTCATCGCACAAAAGGAATGTTTACTATTAATGAAGCTTATCATATACAAGGCCATAATAATCATGCTCATGTTTCTCCTGTTTGGAAGAAAATATGGGCCATGTATCACTGGCCGAAAGTGGCTTACTTCTTATGGATTGTTGGTCACCAGAATATATTAACGTGGGATAATCTGCAAAAGCAAGGTATGATAGGGCCATCAGTTTGCTCCTTTTGTAGACAAGCCAATGAAACCACTGAGCATATTTTCAATAGCTGTGGCTATGTTGTACCTCTTTAGCGCAGTCTAGAATTTACTTTCAGGCAAACAGATCGTGATCCCACCAGTGTGATTACCACCCTTCTGAATTGGCGAAAATGTGGCTATCAATGTGTGGTTTTAAATCGTGCATGGCAGCTGGTCTTGGGTTTTTTAATTTGGGATCTCTGGAAGGAACGTAACCAACGGATTTTCCATGGAGAGGACAATGATAATCACAAGTTCTGGGAAAAGGTGCTTGCCAACATCAGAGAAACTATCCTCGTTGAAAAATGGCTTCAAGATGATTGGAAGGCTGAAGGATATGAAGCACACATATTGCATAAGTTAAACATCCATCCGTACATGTTAGCAAGCAATCTCTAGAAATTCAGACCTCCTTGGCCACATTCCCCTCAATGTTGGCAACGCCCTACTCAGGGATTTATCAAACTTAATTTTGATGGTGCCTCTAAAGGCAATCCTGGGCAAGCTGGCATAGGAGGTGTGTTCAGGAATTCCCAAGGTGAAGTATGTCGAGTCTATGCTTTGGATTTGGGGTATGCAACAAACAACGAGGCAGAATCGGCTTCGCTCCAACATGGATTAATCATAGCCAAGCGCAAACAATTCCACTGGCTTATTGTTGAAGGAGACTCTGCTATGGTGATTGGAGCTTTGACTAAACTTCAAGAAGGTACACACTGGGATAAAATTAGCAAAAGTTGGCGCACTGCAACTTTGCTACAGGAAATTGAGACTCTGGTTACTCAATTACACTACATCATTCCGTCTCACACTCGACGAGATTGCAATGAAGCGGCTGATTATTTGGCAAATTGGGGTTGTCAAAATTGTGACCGACATATGGATATCACCCCCTCTGCTAGGGCTTGGGATACTGAATTTTAATCTTTGCAACTTATAGTAGACAGAGATCTCCGTGCTAGTGATATGCGAGACAACCCCCGATCGGGGTGCGGGCCAGACCCTTCAGCGTCAGCGGCTTTTATTGCCTAAGCTAGCTGTCATTTTTTAATTATGACCATGATCTCCCGTATGAGGACACGATCATTTGTAATTATACCATTGCATGCCAACGCGATGGCTCTTCATAGCAGCTTCCAGGTTGGTTGTATGCGCATTTGTATTGTTCTCTGGTTTAGTTTTGGGGTTTGGTACAGAGCAGGAGGGTCTTCCGTGGGTGCTTCTAGTTCCTGCCAGCGACTGTTAATAGGGTTTCGGTATGTACAACCTCACTTTCAAACTATTAACTCTGTGCATTATTTGCAATATACCATGGGTTTCTCAAAGCTGAAGGATGTCTTACTCGTTTTTCCCTCATGTTGTTTACATGAAGATGAAGAGGTTAATCCTTGTTTCCGAAGTCATGTTTTCAATTATTGTAGTATCATATGGTTTTGGAAGGATTTAGATGTGGGTTTACTTCATCGCTTTTTCCTCTATCATTGCAACGCTTTTCCTGGCAGTTATGAAAGGATGATTTGTGGCACGGCAAGGGTTTCGTATTGTGTATGCTAACTCTATCTATTTCTTTGTATTTTTTCCGGTTTGGTTTGCGAAACGACAGGGGTTTGTTGTTTTTCATGTCGGCTCTGTGGGATTTGTTGCATTTTGTCCGGTTTTCTCCACATGTTGCTCATCCTTCATCAAGCTGGCCCTTATTCCTCAGTCCTGTGCACATGTATTTCTGTTAAGCCTTGCAACTGTTTTCGTCGGCATGTCTCTTACAGATTATCTGCCTTACTGTTCTGCTTTGGTGCTTATCTTTTTCTCACAGGCTTCCTAGGAGCCACTATGACAAAGTCCACATCGCCAGCTCGTAAATCAAGAGGCAAGGGTAAGGCAACGAAGGTCCCTGCGCACTCTTGTAAACGAGGGCGTAAAACAAATGAATAGATTGTTGAGAATCTGGTTAATGCTTATACAACCATGACCCCTCCACCTATTCGCAAGCAAATTGAGGCATGGGAGCAGTGTAGTTTGAATGAAGAAGTTGATCCGCAGCAGTAGCAGTGAGTAACACTGGATTTCCTGCTTGACCCTGGTAGTACTAGGGGCAGGGTCTCTTTGTTCCAGCAAACTGTTAAGATGTATTGGTGCCTTAAATGTGTTCTTGCAACAGCCCTCATGAGTATGAAGGAACAGGATTCTCCTCCTTCTTTGTTATTTGAGCTTAACCATATCAAACAGGACATGACTACTATGACTAAGGTTCAGCAGTAGCAGAATGACCGCATTGGACGTATTGAAGAGTAGCTGCGAGATATGCAGTGGGTGGAGCTGCTTGGGTCTGATGAAGATCCAGCGCCTGTGAAATCTTCTGATGTCTAGACCTTCTTGTTTCTTTTTGCTCTTATATGTTTTTTGTTCAGCGATATTATAGTTGTTATGGACATAGTCGCGTAGCTCTTACTGCTACAGCTAGATTGAAACAGTATCGTTTTTGGTTGGCCTTTAACTGTTTAAGATGGCCAACAGACCTGGTTTCCCTTTGGGCAGGTTGAGGCACATTCTTTTGCTGTATTATTTAAGCAACTTGCTCTTTATAATAGAAAAGACAGGTCCTACGAAATTCACAAAAAAAAAAAGTTTAATAATTACACTAATGGATCTAGATAGATATTGAAGTGCTTCATTAATTCTTATTGATTTGAATTTAAAAATTATAGAATATTCTTTATGATATACATAATTTAATAAATGAAATATTTTTTTAACTATAGAAGTAGTTTAAATATGTTTGTGGGGTTTTGGTTAAAGGGTGATGAGGTTGGCTATTCAATTCCCTTCCCCGATCGAGGTGATGTATCTCGACATGTTGATGAAGATGGAGTAAAGAAAAGAAAAATGAGAAAAATGAAAGGTACTACCAAGCTTTAAAAAAACAAAAATAAAAAATAGTATGTATGTTATAGATTTTGGAATTTTGTTGGCATATTTTCCTATCTAATTTTCCTGGAATCAGGTAGCCATTTGTTGAAATCACAAGTTTGAGTTGTGGAGTCTCCACATTATGAGTGTCTCAAACATTTTTCAAAGTGTTGAATCCATATATATATAATCAAAAACCTAATTTAAACAACAATAATCAAAATTTAAAAAGGTTTCTTTTGCCAAATTCCAACCAAACAACTCCAAAACATATAATATTTAACTTATCATGAAAAAGATTTATGTAGAAGGATTTATTAAATTGAGCCTATAGACTAGAATGCTTTATTTTAGTTTATTAATGTAAAGGAGCCACCTTTCAAATTTAAGTAACTTTGAAAAATATTTATAAATTGTTTATATACTTATAATATAAATGTTTATGTTATGATTTTCTTCTTATAATATTGTTGTCTATATACCTTTCATATTACAATATTTACAAGATTTGTATTTTTTTGGGTTTTGATTCATATTTATAATTATTAATGTTACTCTGTGTTTACTAATTTGAAAAATATTTATAATTTTTTTATATACTTATAATATAAATGTTTATGTTGTGATTTTATTCTTATAATATTGTTGTCTATCTACTTTGCATATTACCATATTCACAAAATATGTATCTTTTTGGGTTTTGATTTATATTTATAATTATTATTGTTAATCGGTGTTTACTAGTTATATATTTACACATTAAGTGTTGTATTTTGAAACAATTGGCGACCAAATTTTGTCTACCCTTTTATTTTCTTTTGTTGGTTCCAACAACCGATATCATTTTTTTCCACCATTGATTTGACTCCATTTAAGGAAGAGTGGCTCCCAAACCATTTATTATTATAATAATTAATTACACACAGTGAAGCCCTGAAATTATGTTCTCTTTTGAAACACCTCGCCACCAACTTTTGTCTACCCTTTTATTTTCTACTATTGATTCCAACAACCGATGTCATTGTTTTACATGGTTAATTTGACTCCTTTGAGGAAGAGTGGTTCCTAGACCATTTATTATTTTAATAATTAACTAGCAATTTCACTGAGAGGTGCAAAGGAACGTTGAAAGTTAAACCAAGAACATAAACACACGGAAAAAATTGAATTCTTGACCATGTTGAAGTGATGTCCAGTATCTAACCTTCGACTCTTCATGCCCCTTATGTGCAAGATGCGGATGAAAATTCCCATGCTCTATTGCAAGATATCAGTGTTCTGCCAAATAAATTGCGTTGTTATGGTGCTTTCAGTGATGGAAATGGTTTAGTTTTTGGTGATGAACCGGTCAACGATCGATTATTGTGGAGTGCAATGGTTTGTGATCCAAAAAGAGGGGAATGGACCAGGGTGAAAAAAGAGGAAGGTCCCCCACCACTCAATTGTGCAGTTTATTCTTCCGATAAATATTTTTATTTGTTCCAGAAGCAGCTTGGTATGATAGAATATGATTTATATGAAAACATTTGTAAGGAAGTGGGCTCTTGTGTAGATGTCGTTGGAATGGTTGAGTTGCGTAGCATGATGTGATAGGTTTTTTGTTAGCGATTATGCTAAGGGTACTCATGATATAAAAAATTGAATATTATTTCAATGAAAATGTTTGGAAGGAAGTGGGATATTTTGAGAAGTCATTGGAAAGGTTACGAGTTGCGTAGTGTGGGGTGAGAGGAATTTTGTTAGAAATTATGTCGAGGGTACTCGTGATATTGTTTTTTATATGTTCAAGCCTCTGCTTATAATGACTTCACCATGATTATGATGATGGCATTGCAATTTGTTAAAATAAATATACTAAATTTGTGTTGCTAGTAATGTTTTTCCCTCAATTTTTCAAAATAAATATAGTAAATATGTGTTGCTCCTAATGTTACTTACAACATGTCTCGTACTAGTTACCACCTCTTCGTTAATTTTTGTGTGTGTTACCACTTGTTAGTCTATATTACAGATGCCTGTGAACACTCTCCATTGAGACTACAATTAACCACACAAGAAATTACTTACTCAAGCAACCCACCAACATTTTTTACCGACCTCTGTTAATGGCCATCTGTCACTCCACTGTATCTTTATGTCATGTATGCATGCCACACCCAAAGACCAATCATTGTCATCCTATACCCTACATTTAATTGCAGACAAAATCTTTGGAAATATTCATTAATTCTTTCGATGTTCATTCTTCCTTCTTAATATGTTATTGTTACCACGATGGTCCACCATTTATTTGAGCTTCGTGCGCACAAATGATATGGATGATACCCTTGCAGTGCCAAGGTTGAAGGCTGAGATCGAGGAGAAGATGACCAAATTTCCATGACTTCTCTGGTGGGATTCATAATTCTGTGATTTATTACATATGTCATTCGGGGTGTTGAGGGAAATGTTGGAGCTTCCAGGAGGAGAGTGATTGCATTATAGTTGGTGGTGGGTTGGCATTGGTGATTCTACCTAGTCGGTTGCCGAACTTCATTCCTTTGTGGCCAAAGGCGATCAAGACCTTGTTAACCTTGAGCTTCACAGAACTCCCAGCTCTCAACACTTCAATCCCTTGACCAAGCCAATGTTGGTACTAGAGATGGCTTCGAGGAGGTACCCGAAGCCCGTGTAATAAGTGATATTTTTATCCCAAGACTTTCTCTACACAGTGACCTCTTCTTGAAATAAGAATTCTGGGGAAGTGGGGATCTGGTATATATTTTGAATCGACCTATAATCAATGGCGCCATGCATATCTCCATAGGGATTGTACAGGAGATTCCTTTGCGATCTCCTCCTCCATCTACCAAATGGTCCATTATTTGATTACTGGTTTCATGGGGGTACAAATACCACTAGTGTTTCTTGCAAGTCAATCCTGTGACCTCCACCTCCTTTAAATGCAAAATAAATAACGATGAGGAAAGCAAATAAAGGCGCAATAATGGATCAACTGCAGAGGTCACTTATAGTTTATACTGTCACTCAACATGGGAAAGCTAGTGATTTGTGGGGAAGGACGTGTGTGGTGTGTGGTGAAAGTCGGTGGAAACATGTGACATCGACGATTCCACACGTCAGATTTCCACTCGGCGGAGGAGGACGAAATGTGAGCTCAGTGATTGGCCATAGTGAACATTGTTTGGAATTCAAAGCCCATAGAGAAAATGCCTCTGGTGTAATTACACACTGTGAAACCTGAAACATGGAACGTGTTGAGTCTATGTTGTCCCTGAGATTTGCTCAGCATAGAGGCCATAAGGACACTTCAAGAGATTATTATGCCCCACTCGAAGTGCACCAAGATTTTCTTTTGATGAAACAAAGGTTTCCAAATCTGCTCTGGAATTCCAGATAGCTAAATTCTAATTCCAGGTCCTCTTCTGAGATGTTAAGCTTCTCCAATTTCCCATTTTTATTTTAACACAATCAAATTGTAGAATTCAGCTGTCAAGAGCTTTGGTTGAAATTAAATTCACAAGAAACTCAATGTTATGAAAGTTTTTTGCGTGAAATATTGTCGTTTTGCAAATCCATAATTATCCAAATCCATAATGATCAAGTGCTAAAAAATATGCTAAAAAATTAAATTTTTCATAATGGTGTGGAACCTAAATGACCGCGTAGATCTCGTTGTTATAAATCTGTTACAACTCATTTTGTGTAAAACTGAAACCGTATTCTCTCAGAAACGAGTTTTGTTTGTTTTCCGAACACGCAAAATTTTCGCAAAACTTGTGCAGGTTGCCTAGTTAGGAATCCGTATAGTTAACTGGGCCTAATGATTGGGCATGGTTGACTGGTATCATTGGACCAATCTGGTCATGCCATTTGTCCTAATTATATTGGTTTTGGTTTGTATTTTTTTGATTGGGTGGTTGGTGGCCAACCACAGGCTGCCACATGGCCCAACTAGAGGTCGCCATGTGGAAGCCCGGGGGCCACCAAAAATTTTGGTTAAGGTATGAATTACCTCCACAGGAGTCGATGCCAAGACCACATTGCAAAAAATGCAGAATCTGCCACGTGGCCCAACCAAAGGTTGCCACGTGGTAGCCCACGGGCCACCAAAAATTTTGGTTAAGGTCTAAATTAGCTCAATAGGAGTCGACACTGAGATACATTTTAAACAGCGAAGTGCCCTACCATTCGGGCTACCAAAGTGCTTATTAAACCATAGCCACAAATTTTATGTTAAGGGTTAAGCAGTAGGAGTATTGGGGTAAGGGGCCAGGGCTTAGCCCCGACCCCCCCATATGTAACCATATAACCAATGGCGTGGAGGCATGACCCCACCGATTTTTATTGAAAAGAATATTTTCGTCCAATATAATATGATTTAAAAATTCGGGTTTAAGGCCTTGGCACACCTTTTAATGGTCCCACAATTTGCGCTGAAAATCCGCAAAATTGTCACTCTCTTAGCCCAATTCAGGGCGAATTTGTAGGACGGTTCCAAAATTTGGGGAATTTGTAGAGCGAATAGCAGCAAATCTAGGGCAACTCATAACTTATTCAATTTTTGATCAATTTGGGAGCAAAAATAGGCTATACATGAACTTTTTATAGTTCTAAAGCCAATGGAATAGGTTTTGAAGCCATTCGAGCACTATAAACTGATGTAATCACCCTTTTTTAGCATAAAGATATAGGTCCAAGCCATTGGAAGTTGGACCAAGGAGATGTAGCCTAGGAGGGGTGAACTCCTTCATCACTTGTTGTGTTGTGGTTATTTTTATGGTGTATTTGTTTGTTGTTTTCTCTTGTTTGTAGTTTTAATTCATGCTCTATGTGTGTAAAAAATTAACATACAAGCTCACAAAAACTCAATTTTAAACACTTGCAATTTATGCAATCTCGAGCACATTTACATTAAGATATCATACAGATCAAGTTTGGTATCAGAGCTTAGGTTTTCTTTATTTATGTGAGGATTTAATTGTCTACCAGCCTAGATCCATCTTAACTATAGATCTATCAAGCACTGAGAGGGATCAATAATATGTAAATATATCAAATATTAATATAATCATTTTAAATATGCTAAATATTTCTGAGATTAACTTGGTCATTTTAATTTTAAATTTTCTTAGTTACCTCAGTTTGTTGAGATGATAAATATTGTTAATAACTATAACGATGAAAAATGATGAAATATTTTTTTTGAATGCAAAGTGACAATAATAGTGTTGAACGATAGAAAATGTGAATAATAAGAATGTACTCATGTTACAAATAGTCTTCATTCTGATCAGTATCAAACTATTTTCTTCTACTATTCTTATTGTCACCCTTGTTAGTTTTGTCATCTTTTCATATCGATTATATGAAAAAGAAAATTTAAATCGTAAACCATTTAATTATTTAGCTCCAGCTATTGTAGTAAACATGATACCTTGTCTCTCTTGCTCTCCAATATTAATAGGTTAAATTACTATAACACAAAAATCAATGTACATTGTCAATAAATTTTTGTGCTTACACTAATATTAATGCATTTTGTTAATCCAATCATCTAGTGCAAGAAATCAAATATAATTATAACTTGACATATAAATTGAAATCAACACATCCAGTGAGAGCAATCAAATAGTATTATAAATCACCACCTACATTGAAATCAATGCATCTAGTGCAAGTAATCAAATATCATTAGAAATAAATATCTACACTAAAATCGATGCATCTAGTGCAAATAATCAAATATGATTATAAATCACCATCTCCAATTAATCAATCCATCTAGTGCAAGAAATATTCTAACCTCTCTCCACCCTCCATCCATATCTATATCCCCCTCCACCTCTTCTTTCTTGTCTTTCTATCTCACCCCCCTAATCACACATGCTCTTGCACTCCATATATATCAATCTCTTTGTCAATCACCGCCTCTCCCCATCTCTCTCTTCTTCCCTCTCTTCACCTTCGATCTATATCTCTATCTTCCCCTTCTCTCCCTCTCCCTCGCTAATATCTCTCTTTCCTCCTTTTGTCCTCTCTCCCTCTCTCACCATCTTCCTTATCACTCACTCTCTCTCTCTAGAAACCAACATCTACACTGAAATCAATGCATTTACTCAAAGAAATCAAATAGGATTAGAAATCGCCATCTACACTAAAATCAATGCATTTAGTGAAAACAATCAAATAGGATTAGAAATCATCTACATTTAAATCAAAGCATCTAGTGCAAGTAATCAAATATAATTATAAATCGACATATAAATTGAAATCAACACATCCAGTGCAAGAAATCAAATTGTATTAGAAATCACCACCTACACTGAAATTAATGCATCTAGTGCAAGTAATCAAATATCATTAGAAAAAAATATCTGCACTAAAATCGATGCATATCGTGCAAACAATCAAATAGGATTAGAAATCACCATCTCCACTGACATCAACCCATCTAGTGCGAGAAATATTCTTCTCTCTTACCTCCTTTTCTCCTCTCTCCCTCTCTCTCCATCTTCCTTATCACTCTCTCTCTCTCTCTCTCTCTTTCTCTCTCTCCACCTTTCTCTCTATATGTATTTCTTCTTACCTCCCTCTCTCTCCCCCTCCAACTCCATCTCTCTTTCCCTCCCTCTCTCCACTCTCTCACATCCTCTCTCTTCCTTCCTCTCTTTCCCTTTCTCTCCCATCTCTCTCTCTTCACCCACCAACTATGTTACTATATCCCTCCCTCTCTCCTTATATATCCTTCTCTCCCCCCTTATCTCCATATCTCCTTATTTTTCTCTTTATCTCAGCCCCAAACATACACGCTCACTCTTTGTCTCTCCCTTGTCACTCCTCTCTCTCCACTTCTCACTCTCTATATTTCTTATTTCCTACCTCTCTCCCCCTCCATCTCCATCTCTCTATTGATCCCTCTCTCCTCCTCTCTCTCAAGGCCTCTCTCTCGTCCTTCCTCTCTATCTCTCTCTCCTAACTCCCTCTCTCTTCCCTAATCTCTCTCTCTCTCTCTCTCTCCGATACTCTCTCTTCCCCCATCACTCTCCTCCTCTCTCTCATCCTTCCTCTCTCTCCCTTTCTCTCCTACCTCCCTCTCTCTTCCCCCATCTCTCTCTCTCTCTCTTTTCCCTCCAACCATCTCTCTTCCCCCATCTCTCTCTCTCTCTTTTCCCTCCAATCATCTCTCTTCCCCCATATCTCTCTCTCTAATCCTCTCTCTTCCCCATCTCCCTTTTTTTCGCTCTCTCTCTTTCCTCCCCTCTCTCTCTCCAACTACATTACTATATCCCTCCCTCTCTCCTTCTCTCTTCTTCTCTCCCCCCTTCTCTCCATACATCCTACTTTGTCTCTTTATCTCACCCCTAAACATACACACTCTCTCTCCATATCTCCCTTATCACTCCCTCACTCTCTCCACTTCTCTCTCTCTCTCTATTTATTCTTAGCTATTTAAACTAATGAACATAAATATTCCTAAAAATAAAGAAAATTATGGAGTAAATATGAAAAGAGGTTTTATTTCCATACCATACCTCTAGTTTATTTAGATTTATATTTATTTATCATACCTCTTTTTTTTACTATGGTATTTAGCCCATAGGCTTGTTATATAATTAGATTTTTATTTATAATCATATTTGATATATTGTTATTTATTTACCTTACCTCTTTATACCTCTTTTATATTTATTTATTTTAAGTACCTATTTATACTTATTTTATATTTATTTATTTATCATACCTCTTTATACCTCTTCTATATTTATTTATTTACCATACTTATTTTATAAATATGGTATTTGTCCCATGATATTTAGCCCATGGTATCAATATTAATTTGTACATCTAGTTTATATATTTTTATTTATTTACTATAGCTCTCGAGTAAGTATAAGAATAGGTTTTATTTATTTACCATACCTCATGCTTATTTATATTTTTATTTATTTAAATTTTGAAATATTGCAATTTTGATGGGGAAATATTTATGTCTTTAAATATTTTAATTCATCCATAGAATATGGGTTTTCTTTTTAAAGATTCATTTTACAAATATTTAATAAAAATAAATATTAAAAGATTTTGGATTTTGATTGTTTGTGTTGAATTAACTCTTTTCCTTTGATTTAGGAAATGGTATTGACTTTAATAAAGAGTAAAGATGTTTAAAATTGTACTTAATTTGGAAATTCAATGTGGTAAATTTTTTTGTTAAAGGTAAATTTATGATCCTTTCAAATTCATATATATAATAAAGCAATTATTAAATGGGTGAGATAATTTACTATCCATTCAAATTATACAAATAATACATAGTTGTATTTTAATAGTAAATTTCAGCCCATTAATAAGTTAAAAAAGTTATATATAATCTAAATATTCAAGTTATATAAAATTCAAGGTTATGTTAATGCTTTGGCCGACATTAGAAAAAGTAAAATTTATTATTTTTTGAGAGCGTGACATACTTGAAATTGGGTCATACTGGGCTCTAGATTGCACCTCTTGGCACCGCAAGTGTTTCTAATGCTCACAAGGTTGAAGCTAAAGAGAGGAGAAGCAAATCTTGTGGGTGTAGGTTCTTAATTTGGGACAAGGACAAGGAGAGCGGATTTGCCACAATCTCCACCACAAGTTTCACCTCAAGTTGTACATGAAGCTTCAGTAAGCATGTCTCATGAAGGAGGAGTTGATAATATTTCAGAGGAATATAATACTTTCAGAAAATATTTCTTTGACAAGACTGAAATGGTGAAGGTTGTCTATAAAGAGAGAAATTTATGGTTGTGAGGTGAAAGTTCTGTTAGCCACCTATAAAATTTGTCATATCAAATGGTGGCTAAAACATTTTCGGAGCCTTCAAGGAACAAATTTTATTTCTAAAAAGTGTTATCTCTTGAAGACTCTTGAAGACATCATCTCCTCTGTCCAAATCTTCATTTTTGTTCCCATCTCAAAGCTCAGAAATTCTGCTGATTTCAAAGACAAAATACTGCTGCAAACACCATTTTCCCCTACTTCCACTTCAAAACTAACCTCCATTTTTTCCCCTTTTATTCCCATGAAATTCCTCTATTTTCCATTTATTTCCCCTTTTCCCTTCATAAAATCCTCTTTACAGAGTTTAAGACTCCTTTTTAAACTCTGCCGAAACCCCCAAATCCATCTAAACATATTGAAAATATCATAAAAAACAAGTATTTTGACTATGGGTTTAAGCCCCTTTGGGCTAAATCCAAACCACTCCCCCACCGTATGCCCATGGTGCTAAGACCAAGCGCTAACCCTTCTCAGCGCTAATCGCATCGCAAAATCCCAACGCACAAGTTTATTTTCCATGTTTTAAAAATTTCGATGCGATTAAATCCCTATTGTTTCAACCCCGCCCCCTCCGCTTTTATTCCATATAGCCTGCACCTGGGACCAAGATTTTAAGTCCCAAGGCGCTAATCGCATCGCAAAAGTCCAATGGGTAGATTGAAAGACCAAGCCCGACCTCCGATTGCGATTGGCCTTCATATGCATAAGCCCCGTGCCTATTATCATTCCATATAGACCAAGGCCCCGCAGTCGAGCACCTATCCACTTCGTATATATAAACCCGCCCCGACGCATAAAACCTTTGTTTATATTAAACTTTTGGGTTTTTCATATGGTTTGAAGAGTTTTCCGCTGGCGCATATCTCAAACCATCTCCTTCGTTGATCATTAGGCCGATCAAACAACTCGTGCAATATCGCATTACAAATTTTGTTAAGCGCATCTCCATTTCATGCCACCTCCGATCAGCGGTCCCCGATCCATCCTCCATCGTCGATCTGATCTGCAGATCGACAGCCCCAAAATCATCACATTAGAATTTTTTTGTTGGCTCGTTTAAAATTTTTTATTCAAAACCACTGATTGCGATCTCCTGATGCATCTCCCATCGTCGATCTGATCTGCAGATCGACGGTCTACATTTAATCGCATCGAATCTTTTTCATCGGGTGCGTTTTTAACATTTGTTTTTCCCCCGCCAATTGCGATCCTCCGATTGAATTTGGACCATCCATGCGTCCATATCGAACGGTCCGAGATCTTTTCCCTCATGCTTTCATCGCCCTCCGCCTCCCACCAAGAGGATTTTAATGCGTAATCCCCACTGTTGATCTCTACGCGATCAACGGTTTGGACATATTTTCTCCCTCTGATCTCCTTTTGACCTCCTCCAACGAATCCCCACTGTCAGATGATGTCATCCAATGGCCACGCTCTCTCCCCACACCCTCTGAAGTAGTTTACCCACAAACGCAGGATTTCATAATATTTTGTATGTGTTTTGCAAGATTTAATGGTTTTCCATTATATTGAAGAAAAAGCCAAAGGCTGGGAATGATGATTCCCATGCCTTTGATTCATCAAATGGAAGCTATTCACGGGTTCAATTTCCACGTCTTGTCAGTGCTTTATGGGCATTGATGCCTCACGAACCCAATGCAACCCTGCATATCAACAAGACACAGAATTAAATTAAAAGAGTATTAGTGTCGAAGACAAAATACACTGGAACAGAAGATTGAAGACAAATTTGTGGGGATTACGGCTAAGATTGATTATCAAAAGCCTAATCCTCCGAATTAAAACACAGTTAAAGAAAATCATGAGTGTTTTATTAGACAGAAAGGCCTCCACTGCCACATCTAAGGCAAATTGATTCCTCCTAGCTACCACAAAGCCACCTGTGCCTCAAAGCATTCAAACAGAGGCCGAAGTTATTGATCAAAGAAAAGATATTTGCCTCAGCGCAGCCAAAGATTTAATTCTTCTAAGGGAACTTAATGCACAAAATATCAGCAGAGTTATTATGTTATGAAATAGAGCCTTAAAAGTCAACAAAAGCTCCCACTAAGCTTTAATCTTAATTGTAAAACATTAATACAGATAGAACACCTGTAAAATTCTCCATCGAGCCCCTCAAAGGCCGAGAAGTCATTAATCTGTATTAATTAACTTGGGAGAGCTTTTATCCTCTCCCACCTCCTCATTCTTCTATAAATACTATTGTAGAAGATGAGAAGTGGTTGGTTGCTGAACTTTGAAATATACTTGAGCTTGAGACTTCTACCTGTAAATAGTGTTCACTGCCTCTTGAAGCTCTGCTTGTGATAGATAAGTTGGTTTGGGAAGTGTAGATGATTGCTAAACTAAAGCATTTAACTTAAAGCTATAACTGGTTTGAAGCATCAATACAAGCTAATTTATGGGATCCTGGTCTATGTCGACGGTGATGTTTTTCTCATTGTAACTCGTTATTTTATTTCTGTTTTCACTTTTTCCATCTTCTCTTATAAAGAACAACATGCATAGAGTAAGTATTTACTGTATATCAGTACCCTTCTCTGACTGATAAGCTTTATCTAAATGTTTTCTTCCAATCTGTGTTATTTGGGAATGATTTAATTCAGCTCAAGCAGTAGGAATGTTGGCGTTCCCTCGTCCTCCTGTTTAGCTGAATATTGTTCTTGAAACTGATTTTCATTTCATGTTAAGTAGAGATGAACTAAGGAAGATATGGTGTGCCCTGGTCCTAGTTTTATCCCCAAAGACTGTCTAAAATTTTCCCTTGGAATGTGTTGAAAGCTGGCTAGTTTCGAAGTACTTACCAGATCTTAGACCATTCTCTGTTATCTTTGTGTTTGTCTTGAAAGTTACCAAGTAAAGCAGAGCTAGGAGAGGATTTGTGGTGAGCCTGGCCCACTAGTTTCTACTCCAACAGTTGCCTTCAAGTTTCCCCTCTATTTTTAGATGTTTTCTATTGAAAGGATATCAAAGGTTGGCTAGTTTCAAAGTACTTACCAGATCCTGGATTGCTTTTATGTCTTTCTTAAGTGTTTGTCAGAGGCTAGCTAGTTTCAAAGTACTTACCAGATCCTGGGCTGCTCTTTGTTCTTCATCTATTTAATTCCCCTTCTTTTTGTATCATTTCATTCCATAAATCAAACTTTAAAGAGATCCTTAGACATAGATGACTTGCCCCATGGACCACTCTTGCCCTTGTTGTTTCAATTAAACCCTATTATGACTGCATAGCCCAATGGACTAAAACTTGCAATCATCCATATTTTTGGCCAAAGCTTGTTCTATTTGCTTGCAACTTCTCACCTTTGAAACTCTTTGCACTTAGAACTTTCTCCTCAAATAATAATCATGCTCAACCATCCAAAAAAAAAACAAAACCCTCGGCCTTTATAACTAGCCTAATATCATTACCCAAAACCTTAAAGATAAATCCATCTTTACACTTATTGGAGAGATCCCTCTTCAAATTCAGGAGGGCTAGATCCTAGAATCCCAAAGTGGTTGAAACGGTGTTTCTCCCTGCGGTCGGACTTTTGCCAATCTTGCTAATTACGGGGAGCTAACAAGTTCCAAGCCTTACATAGGAGAGGGTTCTTCTGGAGGAAAAGGAAATGGTGACAAACCACCCTCTTCTCCACCATCATCTTCACCTGCACCCTCACCTTCATCTTCTTCCTCTTCCACAACAACTATTGCTCAAATGCATCCAGATACCCCAAGGGTTCATGGTAAAACTCCCTTATTAAAAATTGATATCAAATTCGAACTGCCTATGTATAATGGTGAAGTGAATGCTAAAACTCATGATAATTGGGTTCATCAACTTGAAGTTCATTGTGGGATTCAAAACATCAAAGATGATGAAACAAAGATTCAGTAGGCTTCATTAAGGTTGGAAATTGTTGCTTTGATTTGGTGGGAAGCCAAAACTACAAGAGGATATTGATGCACTTAGAAGGAAATTAATCCATTAGCTTATATGCATAAGACTATTATGGATTGGCGGAATTTTAGATAACTAAAGGATTAAAGTGTGAAAAGTTACAAAGTGTGAAGGTCTTTGATACTAGGTGTGGACTTGTAATCACAAGACGCTTTGTTGAAATATATTGGTGGTTTACACAGTTATTTAAGGCATACTATCCTTATGTTTAATCCTACAAGTTCAGATGAGGTTTGTGTTAAGGCTACACATCTTGAAGCAAGAGGGAAAAAATTTTCATAAGAGGGTAGCAAGAATCCATTCATAAGTGGAGACAAGGGTAAGAGTAAGTTCAAAAGGAAAGGAAAGAAGAATGCATATGTCAAGAAGGAAGGAGAAAAATTAACATGCAAACATTGTTCCAAATAGGTTCATGATGAAGGCCATTGTTGGAAGCTTCGTCCTGAGATGAAACCAAAGAATTTTAACAACAAAGGGAAGCAAAAGAAAACTGCAACTACACAACATGACTTAGGCTCATATTAGGGAGATGAAACAAAGATCACACCAATGGGAATGAAATATAAGGACATAGTAAGCACTAGCTCTTTAAGATTTCCTAATGATACTCAAGATGAGAAAACAAGAATTGAAATTTTCCATATTCGGGGTATTTCAAAGCATACTAAAATTGATACAATCTTTGATAGTGGTTCACAAGCAAATTTGATTTCTGAAGACTTAGTCAAGAAGTTAAATTTAGAGACCATTCCTCATCCAAGACCTTATCCTTTAGTTTGGATATGAAAGAATGCAAACTTACAAGTGACGAGGAAATGCATACTTAGATTTGCAATTACATCAAACTTTCTTGATGAATTTGAACTTAATGTAGTTCCACTTCATATTTTTGGAATTGTTTTGGGAACCCCATCTTTGTATGATAGGAAATCTATTTTTCATCGCTATGAAAACAAGTATCACTTGTTCAAAGAGGGTATTGAGTACATTGTTAGAGCACATCGACAAAAACTAAATCTTTCACTTGTAAATGTCAGACAAATGAAGAGACTCATTAACTCTAGCAATAATGTTGTGCTTTTAATGGTCAAACAAAAGAATTATGTTGAAAATGAAGCTTTTCAAGGTTGTGACTCAAGATTGAAATCTGATTTGGTTGAGGTTTTTAACCAATATGATGAGAGGATTCAGGAGCCAAAATTATTGCCTCCCAAGAGGGGAATCCACCATGAAATACAATTGCAGAAATATTGTCATATTCCTAACATTGGCATGTACAGGGTGTCAGTGATGGAAAGTGAAGAAATTGAAAATCAAATTCAAGAGTTTTTGGACAAAGGGATCATCAGACCAAGTACTTTCCATGCAAGTCACCTATTTTTTTGGTGTCAAAGAAGGATGGAACATGGCGCATGTGTGTGGATTTCTGTGTATTGAACAAAATTATGGTAAAGAACCATTACCCACTTCCTAGAATTGATGATTTGCTTGATTAATTGAAAGATGCTAATTATTTTACTAAGTTGGACTTAAGGAGTGGCTATCATCAAATTATAACTGCTTAAGGTGACAAATGGAAGACAACATTCAAAACAAAAAAAAGGTTTGTTTGAATGGCTAATTATGCATTTTGGTCTTTGCAATGATCTTGCTACCTTCATGCATGTGATGAATGATGTATTGATGCCATTTCTAGATGCTTTTTTGATAGTCTACTTAGATGACATCTTGATTTTCAATAAATTTCATGAAGAACATGTCATGCATGTAAAAAAGGTACTTGATGTCTTGAAGAAAGAACTGTTGTTTTTAAAGATGTCAAGCTCTGAGTTTGGAAAAACTTCTTTAGTGTATTTGGGTCATATTGTTTGAGGAGGTGAATTGAAAATAGATCCCTCCAAGGTTGATGTCATTTTGAATTGGATAAAGCCAAAAAAAAATACGGAGGTAAGAATATTTTTGGCAGCAACCCAATATTGGAGGAAGTAAATTGCTAACTTCTCTTATATCGTAGCTCCATTGTATGCATTGAAAAGTGTGAAGAAGGTCTTCATGTGGGGAGGTAAACAAAAAAAGGCATTTTATGCATTGAAGGAAAATATCAGTTCAGCTCCAGTACTTGCACTTCCAGACTTGAGACAGTCATTTGAGATTCATATTGTTGCTAGTGACTATGTCATGGGTGCAGTCCTCATGTAGCATGGTAAGCCCATCTGTTTTCATTCAGAAACTTTTAATGGTGCAGTGATTATTTATCCTACATATGGAAAGGAATTGTATGCATTGGTGCAAAGAGTGAAAAAGTGGAAACACTACTTGATGGGTAAGGAAATGATCATTCACACTGATCATCAACCATTGCAATACTTGCAATCACATACAAAGTTGCAGCAATCAAGGCACTTTCGGTGGATCGATTTTCTTCAACATTTCAACTTGTGATAAGGTATAAGATAGGTATCTAAAATAATGTTGCTAACATGCTTTCTAGGCCTATTGTTAGTGATGCTACTATTATTAAGCAAAATTCTATTTTTCATGAGAATTTTGTTGAACAATATGTTTTAGATAGTGATTTTCAAGATGTATATACGCAAATTTGAGTCAAGGGAATCAAGTAGAGGAATTGGATTATCACATGCATGATAACTTGTTGTACCATCTTGGTAAGCTTTGTATTCCACAGGGAGAAAGAATCAACATTATAAAAGAGGCACATATTTTTCTTATTGTTGGTCATTCCAGTGTAAGTAAGACAGTGACACATCTACAGAGGTATTGTTATTGGCCTCGTATGCTTGAAAGTGTGTCACATTTTATTAAATGTTGTTCATTATGTGCTGTCATTAAGCCTATCAATAGAAATTTAGGATTGTACACACCACTTTCAGTACCTTCTCGTTCATGGGAGAGTGTTTCTATAGATTTTGTTGGAGGTATTCCTATGTCAAAATGGAATCATGATTATATTTATGTAATTGTGGATAGGTTCAACAAAATGTGTATTTTGATGCCATGTAAAAATCAAATTACAGCTGAACAAACTGCCGTGTTTTTCTTTCGGAATGTATGGGTTCCTTTTGGATTTCCCACATCCATTGTTAGCGATCGATATTATCGCTTTGTTGGGAGCTTTTGGTCAAGCTTGTGGGGATTCATGGACACAAAATTGAAAAAGATTACAACATTTCATCCACAAAAATATGGTCAAATAGAGGTGGTGAAAAGGACGGTGATATATCTTCTTCGCGGTTATTGCAGCAAGCATCCTAAGTTGCGGGATGAAAATTCACACTATTCAACATGCTTACAACCAGGCCAAGCACTCTTCAACTTAAACATCACCATTTGAGGCATGTTTTGGATATTTGCCTAAATCTCCTTTGGATTTAATTTGTGGAAAGGATCTTTCTATTGATGGTCATAGTGACATAGACAAAGCTAAAAGGTTCATTGAACAAATCCAATTGGTACATCAAAAAATTCAAGAATAACTGGAAAAGAGCCAAGTCAAGTACAAAATAAGGCACGATAAGCATCGTGTAGATCACAATTCTTCACATTAGCAAATAAAGGCTACAAGGAGAAGGTAAAAAAATGAAACCAATTCGATATGGTCCATTCATAATTTTAGAAAAGATTGGTGATAATGCCTTTAAGTTGGATTTTCCTTCATATATGTTGTTCTTAATGTTGAGAACTTAAGGTTGTATGGGCCTCCTTTGATTGAAGATTAAGGAGAGAATATTCAGATTCCTTCCATTGAGGATTTTTTCTTGAATACCTTGATGAACTACAACAAGACACCATTCTTGACAGAAGAACAAGGTCTTCAAAATGAGGGAATGTGGATTACCTTTGTATGGGGCTCCAAGGAACAAATAAAAGTAATTCCAAATGGATTGAGATTGGAAAAGTCAGGGAATTGTACCATCATCTATAAAACAACTGAAAGTGATCTTTTGGGGTCCAAACGCTTCCAGTGGGGAGGAGTGATCAGGTGGTCAAAAAAATGCTCAAAAACGAAAGTTGTTGGAATGGTGTTGAACCTGAATGAGCACGTAGATCTTGTCATTCGGAATCTGGCGCAATTTGTTTCGTGGAAAACTGACAGTGTATGCTCCCGAAAATGAGTTATGTTCGTCTTCCCAAATAAGCAAAATTTTGGAAAAAATTGTGCAGGCTGCCCAGCCAGCATTCCGTACAACTGACTAGGTTTGCTTACTAGGCATGGTTGACTAGGCTCATTCATCTAATTTTATCGCGTCACTTGTCTGAATTCTATTGGTGCTGGTTTGGACTTTTTTTTATTGGGTGGTTGGTGGCCAACTAGAGGCTGCCACATGGCCCAACTAGAGGCTGCCACGTGGCAGCTCGGCGACCACCAAAAATTTTGGTTAAGGTTTGAATTACCTCCATAGGAATTGACACCGAGACCAAATTACAAACAACGCAGAGCCCTATCGATCGGGCTACCAAAGTCCTTATTAAACAATAACCACGATTTTTATGTTAAATGTTAAGCATCGATAGTACTGGGGTAAGGGGCCAAGACATAGCCCCGGCCCCCCCATATGTAACCATATGACCAATGGCATGAGACCAAGGGCGCGGAGGCATGGCCTCGCCCATTTTTATTTAAAAAATATTTTCGGCCAATATAATATGATTTAAAATTTCAGGGTTAAGGTCTTGGCATGCTTTTTAACGACCCCACAATTTCTGCTGAAAATCCACCAAATTGTCACTCCGTCAGTGCAATTCGGGGCAAATTTTAATGGCGGTTCCAGAATTTGGGGAATTTGTAGAACGACTAGCAGTAAAGCTAGGGCAACTCATAACTTCTTCAGTTTTTTACCAATCTGGGAGCAAAAAGAGGCTAGACATGCATTTTTTATGGTTCTAAAGCTAATGGAACAAGTTTTGAAGCCATTGGAGCACTGTAAATTGATGTAATCACCATTTTTTAGCATAATGATATAGGGCCAAACCATTGGAAGCTGGACCAAGAAGATGTAGCCCAGGAAGGGTGAAATCCTTCATCGCTTGTTGTGTTGTGGTTATTTTTATGGTGTATTTGTCTGTTGTTTTTTGTTGTTCAAAGTTTTATTTCATGCTTTATGTGGGTAAAAATTTAACACAAAATCCCACAAAAGCTCAATTTTCAACACTTGTAATTTATGATGATGATGATGATGTTGGTTAACGTCCACTGAGACCAAAATTTTGTCTATCAGACCTATAATTTTCTTAGTTCTTAATTGTCTGGCTTCTCGTCTTTCTTGGCGATATTGGTGTTGTAGCTTTCTTCTTCTTCTCTACGGTCTTCCAACTTCCTTTATCTTGCAACTCCTTCATCTCTTCTAATTCTTGGGACACTAGTGTCTTATCCTCGGGATCTGGGAGATCTTCTTTGCTGCTAAATGAAGATTTATTTTGCACGGTATTCGAATCCTCATAGTTGTTGATGCTTGAGGGGCTCTCGAGTTCATTTTTTTGTTGTTGGGCAGGGCTTTCCCCCTGCTTGTCTTGAGGGTTGTTTCTTTCTTGCGATTCATAGTTTTCTGGAGAGTATTCTTCCTTGATGACAGTGTAATGTTCCTTTTGTGCTCCTTCCCACCCTATAGATCTATGGTGATTCTTTCTAGAAGAATTTTTTGAAAACACAAATATAGATAGAATTCGTTGCTCTCCTTGTTAATGCCATAGTGAGTGTTAAACATTTTTAGAAATAATTCCAAGGCATTGTTGCAGAATACTTTTAAAAAGTTCGCAAGTTAAATCCTATCCAATACTAGCAATTGTTGATGAAAATCCTCTAGTAAGTCTCATTTAATAATATGGTAAAACGATTTTTTGATGAAAATCCTCAAGTAAGTCTCATGTAATAATAATAATATGGTAAAACTAGTTTTCTAAAAGATTTTTTTATTTGGTTTGATAATTAGCCTATATTGTTTTGGTAACTAGTCTGTATCATATATTTTGCTTTTAATTAGTAAAAATCCAAAGATTAAACATCAAAATTATTATTTTGTATTTATATTATAAATAGATTTTAAAATTTTCATATATTTAAGTATTTTAATATTGTTATTTAAATGATATTAAGCTTTGATTAAAAGAATTATTAAATATTATTTAAAAAAATTAAAATAAAAAATCTTATTAAATCCATATTTTGTTTATGGAATACAAAATGTATCCTATAATTCTAGGTTGGTGTCTTAAAAAATCAAATCCCAGTGTACTAGCCATGGTGATGAACACACAAGTATTAAATATTAATTACTATTTATTTTTGCAATCAAAATAGATGTGGATACTGAAGATGTCTTCTAAGAAATTGAATTTCATGTTTATCCCTTGTTTCTTGAGTCAGGTCGTTGATGTTCTCTTTTAAATACAGCCTGCACTATCCCTTCTCTATGTCACATTATTTTTGTTGAATTAATTTTCAAATTCGGTATTTCAAAATTTTTAGTTAGTATATTTTAAAATAATAAACAATTATGTTTATTAGTCAAGCTTTCTCATTTTTAATATAATAAGGATGTTGTAAATGAGATATTTTATCTTTATCGTGTAAATATTTTGATTATGTCAAATTATATAAAAAAAATAAAAAAAGTTAAACAAAATTAAATAAAATAAAAAATTAAATTAAAATAAAGATAAAATAGTCAATTTATCATTTGTGATTTTTTGATTGTGGATTTTGACAATCTATGAATAATAAAAACATAATATTAAAATAAAAGTAACTTCATGATATTGATCCATGATTTACCAAATACACAATTGAATCAAATCTCTTAAAATACAACTCTCAATGAAAAAAATCAATCCCTTAAAGCCAAAATAAAATAAAAAATATAAATACATCCGATGCACATACATCTTCTAAGTCAAAAAAACTATAAAAGTGATGCGTTGAGATATAAAGTAACCTATACGCTCACAGGTCGAGTGTTACGAAGAGATCCCTAAGACATTAAAGATCGGTGTGTTTTGACCATTTCGGATTTTGATTTGATCGATGAAGCATTAAAGATTGGTGTAGTTTAATTCTTTTAAATTTTATTTTTTATTAGAATTTTAGTATTTAAAATTATAATTTTTTATTATTTAAATTATATTTTGAACGGATATTTTATTAAAATTAATATTTTTAAATTATCTAAACAATAAAATTTAAATTTATTATTTTAAAATATCCTATCAAATTTTGTCCACCATTTACCAAGAAGATTCCAGAAAAAGAACCAAACGTTGATCTTCTTGGAGAGTTAGACGATGCTGTTAAAAAAAAATGCCTTGTGTTTGCTTGAACAAGTCAATTTTCGGCCTCCAATGTTAAGACATAAATTTGGTTTGCCAACTAAACTTCACAAACACTTACAGATATTCAATTGCACTACGGTATATGCGTCCCGAGTTCAAATCCTCTAACAATCACAATCTTTTGTTTTACATAATTATTTAACTTCACGAACAATCTCTCCGTTCGATTCCTCATACCTTTGCAACAACCCAATCGCTAAGCCCTCTTCACATCAGAACGACTTCAGCAGACTCGAAAACCGCTCACTGAAGTCACGGGGATTCAAGGGAATTCGAATGAGAAAATGGGGGAAATGGGTATCCGAAATTCGAATGCCCAATTCGACGGGCAGAATTTGGCTGGGCTCCTACGACACCCGGGAAAAGGCTGCCCGTGCCTACGACTTTGCTGTGTATTGTCTGAGAGGATCTAATGCCAGCTTCAATTTTACCTACTCCCTGCTGGATATTTCCGACGCCTCTTCTCTATCTCCACAGCAAATTCAAGCCGCCGCAGCCAAATTCGCGCAGAAGAAATGTGACTGCCTTCTGAAGGTGAAATGGCGGATATTCCCTATTCCTCTTCTCCATCTCCGCCGCAAATTCAAGCGCGGCCGCAGCCAAATTCGCCGCTGAAGAAATCTGGCTGCCTTCGGAAGATAACGCGGCGGATATATTCCATGTCGGCCGCAAATTCAAGCCGCCGCAGCCAAATTCCCCGGAGAAGAATTCTGTCGGACTTCGGAAAATAACGCAACGTCCTCTCACTTCTGTCTGAAAGCTGAATCTGGCCTTGAAGGTCAAGAGATTTCAGGGGAACAAGGTCCGGGCAGTTACGACCCTCTACTTTTATAGAGGATTTTCCTCCGTTAGATGTGTATACGGAGGATTATGGGTTTCTCTTCTAGCCGCATGTGAAGAGAAGAGAGAGGACCGGGAACTTTCTAATTTATTTATAGTGCCGCTGGTGATTCTGCCCTGAAAGTTCACATGAATGGCTAGACTTGACCACTTCACCTCTTGCAAATGGGAGCCTGAGCCGCCGATGACATCGGCGCCATCTGTCTCGTCCCCATCTGTATATTATTAAATTCATTTATTAGAACTTGGGGACAATAACAACTAATGATAGCCAAGCATTCTATGATTGGGAGCTCATAGACATATGACAATAGTCAAAATATCATATATATATATATATATATATATGTATGCTTTAATTAAATTTAGTTATAATGGTTAAGAGAAATAATTTAATTATAAATTATTTTTAAAAATCATCAATCATAATGTATTTTTCATTTTTATTGTAAGTGAAATCGTTCTCTTTCTTAATCCAATAGTGAATGAGGGTCGCCAAAATAATTGTAGTTTTTAATTTTATTTTTAAATATTTTTGCTTTGACATGTAATCTTTATAATATTATTTCTTATTATTGTTCTCATCATTAAAATTAAGTGGAATAGATAATAATTATTCAAACTAATCACTTAAAATAATCTTAATTAATAAATTTAAGTAAAATTGTATAAATAACTTTTGAAAAAATATAAATCAGTTTATAATTTTTATTTTTTTATATATAAATTAATATATATTTTTATTTTATTTAAAATTAGATTTGTAACATTAAATTATTATTATTATTATATGATAAATGAATTAATATTTCTTAAAATTCATTCCTCTATAATTTCAAATTTCAAAATTTATATAACATATAAATATTAAAAATTCTAAAATCAAATAATACTATGTCTTTTTATTAGTTTGAAATTATAATTTTATTCTACTGCTTTTGATCCATACTAGATGAAATTTGTGCATAACATTAATGTCCAATTTTCAGTATGATGTTTTAATTTGTATATATGTAGGTGTTTTCATTTTAGACATCTATGAATGTCACAAGAATGTCACACCTCAAGAATAACATTTTTGAGTGATAAAGCTTTTTTGTTTCTCTAAATTAAAAAAAAAAAAAAAAAATATATATATATATATATATATATATATATATATATATATATATATATATATATATATATATATAACATTATAATAGGTAGAAAATATGCTATAAGAAATCATGCATGGGCATGTCTAAAGGATGAGTTCTATGATGCAACAACCTAAACTTATGATAAATGAATAAGGATAACCTTGTGAAGTAAATATCTTAGTGAAATATTAAAAATGATATACATTTTTTTATTTATTTAAATAAAATAATTTGTATTTTATAAAAGAAATAAAAATCTATTTAATTATGTAAGAGATTAGCGGGTGTTCTTTTGCTTGGATTTTGAAAAGTATTTTGGAAAAAACCAAAGAACATGCTTCACCTTTTTTTGGTTCAAGAAGCAAGATTGAGGAGTTCTCCCTTGGGTTAGATGGGCTAAAGTTGCCACGCTAAAGTTTTCTCGAGGATGGAACCTGAAAAATAATAATAATAATACTAAATAAATAAATAAATAGATAGATAAAAATAATAATAATAATAAAATTTACCAAAGCTCTCGCTACCATGTTTGGGTGGAGATTTATCTCTACTCAAAGCTTATGGCTAGCGATTGTTACTTAAAAATATGTAGCTCCAAACTCATTGGAAGACTAGATTAGGAGAGTGAATAAGTTGTGAGCAAATATCTCGGTGATATGGTGGGTTTTTTTTAACTCTTTTGAGCTCATCAACTATGGTGTAATATTCCAAAATAGGGAAGATACACAGTATTGGGAATATCTTAAAATATTCCAAAAATGGACTGCTCAGCAATGCATTCACAGAAAAACGCAATTCCAAAAATATAAGCCATAAAAATGTAAACCTTCACTTGGATCCATTAGATATATCCATCTAGCATCTAAATCCAAGAGGAGATTAGAAACAAAAGAAACTAGGTGAGGTAAACAAACCTCCCACACCTATTGTAGCTGAAAATGACCAAAAATCCCAAACACTACTACTCAGAAATAATGCACAAAAGAGACTGCGCAGTCTTATGAGGGTTTTAACTCAAAAATTAGGAGAACAATTAGATCTGCTCATATATTAGACAATCATGCTCAAAAACTGAGATCTAGTCTCCTTATTACAACTACAAGATAACCCAGAAAGGGTTTCTTGTCATACACTCTGAATAAAAATGTGATCTTCAAAAAATTACTGAGTAATCATTGCAACACTGAAGAATAAGAGTGTAGAAGGCTGAAAGATATCTGATATGATGTAGATCCCTCAAGGGCTTCCTCCCATGAAAGGATGAACCTCTCAATCACAATGAAACACTGTAAAGAAGCCACTAGACCATCCACTGAAGCTGCCTCCAAAAATAATACATTCCCTAGCTGGAATAGCATTAGGAATGTGGGGAAATGTGTGGTTTTACACCACATATCTGAAATGAGCTCAAGACCTCTCCAAACAGATCTCCCAATGGAAGGAAACCTTCCTCCTATGAGAAACTAGTTCAGAAAAGTGGGATTCCAATCCCTTCCACTACTGCACCCTGCAACACTGCACAATGACCTGCAGAAACTGCATTGATGAAGTAGGCTGAAGCTTGGCCTGAAAACCTTATGTGGAAAATGAATGCAAACTCTTCCAAGAGGCTCCTCAAGGAAAGAGGTGGGATTCCCGCTCGGGAACACCTGGTGCTAAACAACACAGCAACCCTGCTAAACAGCAAGAGGAAGCAAAAGTCTGAACAGACCAAAATAATAAGCTAAAACATGATGAACTATGCTTCCATCCTCTTCCTTAAATAAAAGTGAGTTTGCTTGCCCTTGGCCCCGCCCAATTAGGTCATTTCCATCAAGAGATTCATCTCCCTCTAAAACTGCATTATTCCTTCCTTGATCCCTGCTCCTCCACATCTGCGTTGTTGACTTGGTCAAAGTGGACTGAATCAACTTGATATTATTCGTGTTCACACATGGAGGTGTTTTACACTTGAAGTGTTTTCATCCCTACTTAGGAGACTTATGGGCTTTCCTACCCATTTATTCACCGGCTAAAGATATTGCTAACTCTAATGTTCCATTTTAGCTTGAAGCCAAAATTTGGGAACATTACATATGGACTCGCTCGGAAAATTGCTAAGGGGGGTTGGGTGATATTAAGTCTTGACCCCTGGATAGGTAGTAGGAAAAGTCATCACCCCCGCACTATTGATTTCCCATGTGACAAAGGTCTATCTAAGCTCTCCCACATTGTCAATTTGGCCACCAATTTGATTTATAATCAAGGGTGGCTCTTGGCTAATAATTTAGGCCTAGAGATGGATTTCAGGGAGGAATGGAATGGTTATTTGAATGCCTTATCAACTGGTCATATCATATTGACATACAGAGAAGATGAACTAGCATGGAATATTTCTCCTTTTAGCTTTTATACCCTTAAACTTGGATACATATCTCTCATGGTTGTCAAAGATGATGTCGATATCAAGTGGAGGTGTAAGGTGCTATTGAAGGCTAGATGTTTAGCAAAATCCAAAATCGTCATGTGGTGTATGTTGGAAAATAAGGTTCCTAGTTGGGACATCCTCCAGAGAAGATTCATGGCAGGGCTAGGCTGGTGCTCCCTTTGTAAAAATGATGAAGAGACCACATTATACATGTTTATGAAATGTCATTTTTATTAGCAGGTATGACATATCTGCAAATAGGCCATGGGCCATTCGAGGGCATGGATAACAGAGAATTTAGAGGGGGCGTGGAGGGATGGGTTGTCTAACCTCTCCTATCAGGACTTCAAATATTTGCCCCTGATCTTAAGTTGGGGGGTTTGGTTGGCAAGAAAAAAAGCCATCTTTTAGGAAAAACATTTTATTCCTAAGCACAATGTTTCAGAATCCCTAGCTATCTTGGCACACTTACCCTAGGAAAAAGGGGTAGCCCCTCCGAGGGCTATCATCACAGAGAATCCTGATCATTCCAAACCTTATCCATTTTTTGATGGAGCATCTAATAACTTGGGGTGGAAGAGTGGAGGGGGCTTCATTCTACATCTCTCATATTCCCATTCTTTGATGGAGCATCTAATAACTCAGGGTGCAATGGTGGAGGGGGATTCAATTTTATAGATTCCCATTCCTTCCAAGTCAAAATAGGTTTTGGCACAGGGCCCAACAACATGGTCGAAATTATAGCATGTAAAAACATGCTTATTTTTGCCTTAGAAAAAGGTTGCTCCCAAATCCAAGTCTATGGTGACTCCATGCTTATCATCAACTAGATCAACAACACCCAAGTCCACAAAAACATATTACTCCTACCTATTATGGAGTAAACAATCTAGCTTAAAACATATTACTACTTTTAATTTTTTCTCATGCTCTCACATTTACAACGAAAGGAACACAAAAGTAAACCTCCTCTCTAAAGAAGTATTGTCGATGGATGAATGCCCATGGGAGATCTTGGAATTTTGTGATTATAACATAAGCTATGCCTTCTACCACGTTTCATACATAGATCTACTTATAGGATAAACCAACACATAATGTCTTGTATCAAAATATTTTTTATTTATTAACAACTTTCTTGTACTTTACTATTTATCTAGTCACCTTTTTTCTTTCTCTCTCTATAGTTTCTTGTGACGACCTCATTTTTTTTAAACTCTATTCAAAGCCCTTAAGGCTTATACATGCATATTTTTTTGTAAATTAGGCTTGTTCTGAATAGAGGCCCAAAACAATTTCTCCTTTTTCGAATGCACAATCATTGTGGCTCTACATAATGTAATTACAACATTTTAAAAAAATGAATGTAATTACATATCTTCCCTATAGAAAAAAACTATGTACGTGATCCAGGTGGATATTGGTGGTCACTAGCCTATTCCACTTGGGGCCCCACCATTGTCTCTTTCAGTTTTTCAGTTTTTGCACAACTTACTATTTTTAGCAGTTTTTCAGGTCCTGAACTTCCGGAGCCGTTTTGAGGCCCTAAACGACGCTTTTTGGGAAAACGGAGAGCAACATGGGTCCATGGACTGATGTTGCTTGTTCAAAAATTTTAGTCCTCGGATAGATCTTTCTAAAAAGGTATGGTACGTGTCAAATGGAGATCGTATGCCAAAGTCACGCCCCTGGGAAGTTGAAACACCAATTTACCCAAACAGGGCCCATAGTTTTGGCGCTTCATCTCCTAGGGTTAGGATTTTGGCTGTTTAGGATTTCCCATTGTTTCTAAATAATAAATAGGCCCTCGAGCCTCATTGTAACTCAGTTCAGAGGCCTGTAGCCACCACATCTCTTCTCAGAGATAGCTACTAGCTCCCTAGCTAGTTTATTTCCATTATGTCTGTAAGCAAATTTCAGTTCTTTGATATTAATGAAATGAAGTGATTTTTCTGCTGCATCGTTGCATTTATGGTTATATGTTTATTCTGTTTCATTCTTGCATAAATCCAGATCAATACGAGAATAAATTTTTTTGTATGCATATATCCTCACTAAGATTTGGAGGTTCTTAGTTGTTACAAGGAGGACTATTAGAAAAATTATTTGTAATAAGTTTTTTGGTTTTTTACCTTAATAATAACATATTGCAAGATAAAAAAAAATTGCATGGTTTTGCTATAGAAAACACAACACATTAATAATCCTTAACAAAATTTAGGTTTATTGCATAGAATTTAGCATATATTCTAGGAAATTTCATGGTATTAATCATGATTAATCAATTTACTCACTTTTAGAATTGAGATTATATATTAACTAACAAATACATTGGTTCCTTAAGGATCACAATCACCTCAAAGCTCAAGCTTGTTTATGGGCATTCTATTTTCTAAAGATCTAATACCACCTAGCTTAATAAAAATGTTTTGCTAATCCCCATGTAAGCTAGATGGATTGGCTTCCCCTTCACGCAATGTTTCCTAGTTAAATGCATGGCATCTAAACATGAGACTTGGTTGTGAGGTTTAAAGCATCATTTTTAAGAAGAAAATAAAATACAAAAGGAAACATACCCCATCATTACGAAATAAAGTGTGGCTTTCAAGCAAGAAATCAAAATAATAACAAATTTGACATGTTTCAAAGAAAGTGACGAATTCTAGCAACAAAAACAACAACATATACTCAATTGTTGAAGACAACTTAAAGAATTTGTTTACAATATAATTAAATAACCATGATAACAATATGGAGATTCATTTGTAGGTGGAGTATTCATAAGAAAAGAGTTCAATGCAATTACATAACAAGCAATGAAATCTACTAGCAATAATAAGAAGAGATAAACAAGTATTGAAGAGATCTGAAAGACTTTATCGTACAACAAAAAGTACAATAGCATAATAATAATATGGATTCTATCATATTTTACACCAAATATTTAACAAAAAAGAGTTGAATATGCTCATTGTGACCTAAAGATATGATCTGAAATTGATTATTAGTTAATGTTGTGCTAATATCAGTTTCAAAATTAACATGTAAGTGCTTTGGTTTTCTTATCATATAAGGGTTTATATATGTGCTTATGAGTGACAATTTATTAAACTCAATGAGATTAAGTGTATTTTATGAACTTAAAAGAATGGAAACTCAATACTGAATAGTAGCATAATAAAACACATCAAGTATAAATAACAGAGACAAATACACAAGTTTTTGATGAAGGAGTTCACCCCTCTTGAGCTACATCTCCTTGGTCCAGCTTCATAGTTTTAGCCTTTGTATTAGCTTCAATTGCAAAAGTGATGTTTATAGTCTCCTGTTGCCTCTGCAACCTACTCCAATGGCTCCAAAACATAAAAATACACCAAGAATGACTCTTCCTAAGCCAAAATTGGTCGAAAATTGCCTCAGTTATGGCAAAACCAAAATTTCCTAATTTTTCTCCACTAAATCTGGATGTCCGCCAGTTAACTCCACTAAATGTGGAAGTCTTCTGAATCTGGAGGGTCCGCCAAGACAAGTACGCGATTAGTGTTAAGATAAGTTGGGTTAAGCATGTTTAGTGCTTACCTGCACTTATTGTTAAACTTTGGATTATTGTAATAAAACCCTCGTATTATCGTAATAAACACGTACTAAGCTTCATTAAAATATCTGCTGGTTTTTTCATTGCTAGCTCTTGGTTTTGGACATGCAGTCATGTGGGAGGGGGTTGCCCCCCTCTGAATCCCCCATATATGTCACCATCACTCTTCAAATAAATGTGAAGTCCTATATAGTTAAGAACTTCCGCGACAGGTGAGGTGGTAAGGCATTACATTGTGGTGCCAGTGGTCATGGGTTCGACCCCAACCTCGACCACATATTTTTGGTTGAACATGCAAAGGCTTCAACCATAGTTATAAGACTTTTTTTATAAATATAATGCGACCCGTTTAATATTCGTATGCCGATTATGGTCCCAAAATTTGGAATATATATAATATGTGCCCAACTTTGCCATTGCATAAAAATGTATACGCCTTCCAACATGCCATTGGGGGGGGGTGGGGGGCACATGGAAACCTCTAGCTATGCCATGTGGCCCTTCCCCATTGGCCCATAAAATTCCACCATATAAAAATAAGCCACCATAATAATAATTCCAAACTTATGAAATAGGAGACAAATTCAACTTCCCCAAGTAACATTGGCAAATCTGATGATAAAACTTGTCACAGTGTCACTAGCTGAAAAACTGGAGAATATTCCTTGAATATTCCTGAGGTGTTAACTAGACTTCCAAGTCATCAGTTTATCATTGTTCTGCACAATTTTTACTTGTTTGGGAAAATTAACAACAAACCATAACTCACTCATCAGAAATCATATTTTGATGAAACGAGTTCTGGTGGAATCTTGGTGACAATCTCTATCTGGTCGTTTGGGTCTGAAGCATTTCTAAGCACTTTCATTTTTGAGCTAAATACTGAGCTCTTGATTATTCCTCCCCACTAGAAGCCTTTTGGACCCCAAAAGATACTATCAATTTTTCAGGGTACAACTCCCTCACTCTTTTACTCTCCATCCATTTGGCCTTTGAAGGGTTTTTTCCCTTGAGTCCCACTCTAAGGTATTCGACATTCCCTCTTCTTGAAGTTCTGATTCTTCTGTCAAGTATGATATTGTCAAACTAGGAGGTAACTCCGCAAATTAGAATGTTTATTGAATGAATAATGAACATGTATTTATACATGGAGGTGAGGCTATTGGGATTCATCTCCCAATGACTCTTGGCCTTCCTTATTTCCTAATATTATTTATTATACAAAATTACATATCCACACCCATCCCATAGGATTAGGTGTCAACATTCCCCCCTTCAATCCAAAGGGATGTTGGTGAGCCCAAGCATCGATCTGAACTTTTCAAACTTTTCTCTTCCAAGTGCTTTGGTGAAGATATCAGCAGTTTGCTCATTTGTGGAACAATGATGTAGATGGATGGTCTTGGCCTGAAAATGATGTCGAATTAGATGGTATTTTTTATTGATGTGCTTTGTTCGATCATGGAACTTTGGGTTCTTGGCCAACTTTATTTCAGAAGTGTTGTCGATCATGAGTGGTGTGGAATACATTTGTTTCATCTGCAAATCTTCCAGGATCTTCCGGAGCCACACAATTTCTTTTGTTGCTTCAGCTGCTGCCACATATTCTGCCTCGGTTGTAGAATCTGCTGGAACTGACTGTTTGCGTGATCTCCATGAGACAGCTCCTGATCCAAGACTCATGGTGTAACCTGTAGTAGACACCCCTGTTTCTTTGTCGCCATCAAAGTCTGAATCAGAGTATCCGGTCAAGATGAAGTCGCCTACCCGTGTATATTTGAGTCCAAAGTCTTGAGTCCCCTTCAAGTACCTTAGCACTCTTTTTGCAGCAGACCAATGTCCTTCACAAGGTTTTTGCATGAACCTTGAGAGGATTCCAATAGCAAATGAAATGTCAGGTCTAGTGGTGGTCAGGTAGATAAGACTTCCTACAAGCTGTCTATACTTAGTTGCATCCTCAAATTCCTTCCCTTCAATAGATGTGAGCTTCAAGTTTTGTTCCATTGGAGTGGTTAAGTGATTACATTCATCCATGCCAAACTTGTTCAAGAGATCTCCAATGTACTTCTTTTGAGAAAGAAATATAAATTTAGGATGTTGAATTACTTCAATACCCAGATAGTAATGAACATGACCCAAATCAGTTATTTCAAAACCTTTCTTCAATTCTTTCTTCATGGATGCAATATAGCTCTCATTGTTCCCTGTTATCAAAAGATCATCTACATATACCACAAGATATACAACTGTTTTTCCAACTTTCTTAAAAAACAAAGTTGCATCATCAAGATCAAAATGTTTGAAGTCAAGTTTCAGAAGATGCTCGGTTAATTTCTCATACCAGGCTCGTGGTGCTTGCTTGAGGCCATACAAGGATTTTATAAGCTTGCAAACTTTGTGTTCTTGATCCTTTACAACAAATCCTTCTAGCTGGGACATATAAACTTTCTCCTTTAGATATCCATTCAAAAAAGCTGTTTTTACATCCATCTGATGGACTTTCCATCCATTCTAAGCTGCTAGGGCAAAGAGAGTCCGGATGGTGGTCCATTTTGTTGTGGGGGAAAAAGTTTCTTCATAATTGATCCCTTCTTTTTGTGCAAAACCTTTTGCCACAAGCCTGGCCTTGTGATTTTCAAGTGAACCATCTGCTTTATACTTGTTCTTGTAGACCCACTTACAGCCAATTGGTTATGTTCCCAAAGGTGGATCAACCAGCTTCCAAGTGCCATTCTTTATCAAGGCATCATACTCCTTCTGCATCACTTCTTTCCATTCATCATGAGAAGTGGCTTCTTTGAAGGAAGTTGGTTCATGATCTGTAGACAAACTCAATTCACAGTTATAAGAAATATCCATATCAACAGGAGAATCAGAATTATCTGCATCACCTTCGATTTGTTGAGTGGAACTTCTTGTTCCTGCTTTTCCAACCTCATCAGGATGAAAATTCTCCAGTGTCTTTGTCATCCATTTGGGAGGACCTTTCTGAGATGGCCCAGGCTGGTCATTTGACTAAGTTGGGACTAATTCAAGATTCAATCTCCCAATTCTGTCAATCACATCATCCAATGTGTCATCCGTGATTGTTTCTTCATGTGGGGGAGAGAGTGCTTCAAGACATGATTCCATAGTTTGATTCAATATCGGAATCCCCCCTTCAAGATGTGGAATCTGATTATCAAATTCTTGGAAAGACTTTGCATGTGTGAATCTGTCCAAGCGATCAAGTTGCCCTCAACAACCTTGTCACTCTTGGAAGATTCAAGAAATATGACATCTCTTGCTATTACAAACTTCTTATTTGCTTCATCATAGAGACGATATCCTTTGGAGGTATTGGAGTACCCCAAGAAGATACATTTTCTACTTCTAGCACCAAGTTTTTTCCTTTGACCCTTGGGTATCAAGGCATAACAGGTGGACCCAAAGACCCTGAAATGCTTTACCGAAGGAATGTGGCCATGCCACATTTCAAAATGAGTTTTGTTTTTAATTGAACTTGAAGGACACCTATTCTTTATGTAAATAGCACATAGAACTGCATCAGCCCAAAACATCAATTTTACATTCTTGAAAAATAACATGGAGCGAACCATATTTAAAATAGTTCTGTTCATTCTTTCAGCTACACCGTTCTGTTGGGGATTATATGGCACAGTTGTTTGATATTTGATTCCATGTTGACGAAGATAATTTTCAAATTCGTTTGAAGTGTATTCTTTTCCATTATCAATACGTAGAGAGCCAATATGTGTTTGTGCATCATTTTCTATCCATGCATGAAAATTCTTGAATGTTTGAAAAGCATCAGACTTGTTCTTTAATAAGTAAATCCAACACATTCTGGTGTAGTCATCAATAAATGTCATCATGTATTTATTTCCATTTGCAGAAGCAATAGGCATAGGGCCACATAAATCTGAATGAACAAGCTCAAGTTTTCTATGTGCTCTGGAGTGTGAATCATGAAATGGCTGTTTGTTATGCTTTCCTAGAATACAAGCATCACATTCCTTAGGTTTTCTAGGAATTGTAGGCGGTCCATTAAAACCATTTTTCTTCAAAAAATGAAGGCTTTCATAGTTTAAGTGTCCAAATCTAGCATGCCATAAAAGACTTGATGGGAATGTACCTTCATCATGATGTGAACTAAATGCAAATTTTTGAGCATGAGCAGATGAACCTTTCAGCTTCAGGAGTCTCCCTTCTTCTATTCCCTCCATGACAAGTGAGTGATCTAATGCTTTTATGACCTCTGCCTTGCCATCAAACAAGTGAGTGGAGTGTCCTTGCTGGTGGATTTGGACCAGGGACAACAAGTTTCTCCTCAACTCAGGGAGGTATAGAACCTCATGTAGAATATGATCTGGAAGACCAGGCAGTTTAAGCCTGACTGTGCCAAGCCCTGATGGCTTGAGTTTGGATTTATCTGCGAAATATACTTCTCCATCAACTTTGTCAGTGAATTCTTCAAAAAAATCTTTTCTAAATTTCGTGTGACATGTTGCTCCTGAATCTAGAAACCAATCATCTCTCCATGAAGTAAATGAAACATCAAATAAGTCTTCAGTTACTCCATTGTTACAATGTGCTAGAACATAGTGAGCGGATTCAGGTGCTTTACCTTTGTCTTTGTCATTAGTTTTACCTTTGTCTTGATTTCTTTGCTGCTCAATTTTCTCCCAAGGTGTTCTGCATTTGGATGCATCATGTCCATCTTTATTGCACCGTGTGCAATGAAGATTGGATTTGTCAGATTGTCTGCCCCCCCTTTCTGTGAATTTTCTTCTTCCTCTTCCTCTTCTGCCACCTCTTCCTCTGGATGAATCTGGAGCATGACTCTTTTCTCTATGTGCCAAGTATGCAGCCTCTTCCGAAGACGAAGGGACTGTCATCTTCCCGAAAGCTTTCTCTCTTTCTGCAAAATTTTTCTCAAGTGTATCAAAGGTGATATGCTCAAGGTTCCCACTTGCTTGCAAAGACTTAAGATAATGTGAGTAAGTCAGATATAATGCCTTAACATATGCTATGAGAGGTATGTCCATTTTTACACCAGTGCTTTCAATGTCATGCATTATAGATCTTACTTCTGAAACTAAAGCAAGGGGATCATCATTCTTCATTTCAAGACTGAACAGCTTAATCATTAATTGAACATTTTCTAATTCTGAATGTGAGTCATAGAGTTCTTTTATCTTGCTCAAGGCATCATAGGCATTTGAGAATGATGAAATTTGGTGACTCACCTCTTCATTTATAGAAGCTACAATCAAGGCATAGGCCTTGCAGTTCTTGTTTTCCCAAATGGTGAGCTCTTTGTCTGAAGTGGGCTTTGCTGGTGGATTTCCTTCTTGTCCTTCACAGATTCCTCTCCACAACTAATTAAAAATGAGTGTGTGTTTAATCTTCCGAGACCATTCAAGATAGTTCTCTTTTCCGGAGAGAACCACCCCAACAATAGATATGAGAGAATGCATTAGTTTGCTGGAAAAAAATTGTTTTGAAGAGGAAAAATTCTGCTAGAAAATCTTCAACTCTGGAAATTTTCTCAATTAAAGGGGAAAAAAATCTTGCTAAAAATACTCAATTCTGCACCAATATATATATATATATATATATATATATATATATTTTGGAGAAAAAAAATTGTATGGGTTATATGATTGGTGACGAGATGGAATATAATATGGTGGGGGGGGGGGGTATAATATAAAGTGGAGTGGTATTAAATAAGAGTGGAGGGGGCGGTTTTAAAAGGTGGTAAGGTGGAGCGGTATTAAAAGTGGAGGGCGTAAACGGTATGGTGGGAGGGTGGTATTATATATTGTGTGACAGTGTATTGCTGGAAGAGATGTATACCAACGGTATTATATATTGTGTGACAGCGTATATTGTGTGACAGCGTATTGGAGTGGTGTTATGGTGTTGAGGCGAAGTATAAGAGATGTATTGCGGTATTAAAAGGCGGATTTAATAATGCAAACAGCACTGTATTGCAGGTGCAAGGAATATGCAGTAGCTAGAAGGGCGTATTATATAGACGGAGCAGTATAAACTAAGACAGCGCTGGAGGATAGGAACCGAAAGGCCACAGGGAATACCGCCTTGTGGAGATATGTTAGCGTGGAGATATGTACAGTCGGAGTTTTCAATAAGCAGAGATAGCATTGTTATGACAGTGGGACAGTCGTTGGTATTATAAGCAGAGAGGGAAATATATATATATATATATATATATATATATCCAGCGTGTTATAATGACAGCCAGCGCTGGAGGGCCGACAGGCCACGGAGAGGGAGGCGTTGTGTAGTGACAACGTGTGTTATGGAGTAGCGTGGGTGGTATTGTAAACAACGTGCAGGAGCATTATATACCAGGAGTCGAGCCAGCGCAGGTAGGGTGGGGAGCTAGGCGATGGGGAAGGCGTTGAGGAAGAGGGGAGATGTGAGGTGCATTGGGTAGGTGAGGGAGAAGTGAGGACTTTAATAATCGAATTTGCAGGTGTGTGCAGGGGCTGCAATTTGCAGTATTTCAGGGATTGCAAAATTGCAGAATATTTAGGAGCTGCAGGAGCTGCAAATGTCAGAGCTGTGCAGAGATTAAAAAAAATGTAGAATAACAGTATATAGCATCAATTTAATGGAGCAGCAAAACTATACAGAAAAAATTGACTGAGCAAAGGAGTAAGGGAGTTACACCATAGGCAAAAATGCCAATAGTGGGACTGGCTCTGATACCATGTCAAACCAGGAGGTAACTCTGCAAATCAGAATGTTTATTGAATGAAGAATGAACATGTATTTATAAATGGAGGTGAGGCTATTGGGATTAATCTCCCAATGACTCTTGTCATTCCTTATTTCCTAATATTATTTATTATACAAAATTACATATCCACACCCATCCCATAGGATTAGGTGTCAACAGAGATCTTTTTGAATTTCATCAAGGTATTCTGGCGAGAAATCATCAATTGATTGCAGCTGAACATGCTCTCCTTGATCATCAATAAAAGGAGGCTCAAACAATCTCAAATTATCAACATTAACGAAAGAATATATTTTCATATAAGGAGGAAAACCTAGCTCAAATGCATTAGTACCAAGCTTTTCCAGAATTGGAAATGGACCATAACAGATTGGATTGAGCTTTTTACCTTCCCCTTGCAATATTTATTTGCTGATATACAACTAATATTAATCTCCAACCTGGAATTTGTGATCAACACAGTGTTTGTCATGCCTTGCCTTGTAGCTTCTTTGACTCTTCTTAAGTTTCTCTTGCACTGTGTGATGTACCAATTGGATTTTCTCAATGAACTTCCTTGCCTTATATATGTCACTATGACCATCTATAGCGACATCTTTCTCAAATACGAAGTCCAAAGGCGATCTTGGAAAGTAACCATAACATGCCTCAAATGGCAATGTGTTTTTGGAAGAATGCTTTGCCTTGTTGTATGCATGTTGAATGTAATGCAACTGTTCATCCCACAACTTTAGATGCTTGCTGCAATAACCTCTAAGAAGATGAATAATTGTCATGTTTACCACCTCGGTTTGACCATATGTTTGTGGATGAAATATTGTACTCTTCGTCAACTTTGTGTCCATCATGTCCCATAATTTTGACCAAAAATTCCCAACAAACTCGGAATCCTGATCACTTACAATAGAAGTAGGAAGACAAAAATGAACCCATACATTTTGAAATAAAAGATTAGTGGTTTGTTCAGCTATAATTTTTTTCTTACATGGCATCAAAAGACACATTTTTCTCCTATCTACCACAACATATAAGTAATCATGAACTTTCCTTGATATAGGAAGACCACCTACAAAATCCATTGAGATACTCTCCCAAGGATGTGAAGGAACCGTAAGTGGAGTGTACAATCGAACTTTCCTATTGCTAGCCTTACTTGTTGCACATAAATAACATCCTATAATAAAATGAGATACATTATCAATCATGTGTGGCCAATAACAATATCTTTGGAGATTCTCTATTGTCTTTCTAACACCAAAATGTCCAACAATCAATGATTTGTGCGCCTCCCTTATGATATTGTTTCTTTCTCTTTGTGGTATACATAATTTGCCCAAGCGATACAACAAAATATTATGCACATGATAATCTAACTCTTCATTTTGGTTTCCTTGACTCAAGCTTTCATACACATCTTGAAAATCACTATCATAAGCATATTTTTCAATGTAAATTTCATGCATAATTGAATTGTGCTTGAGTATAATAGCTGGATTTACAATAGGCATAGAGATCATATCAGCTACCTTATTGTAGATTCCCTTTTTCTACATGATAACCAAATGAAATTATTGTAGAAATCCCATCCATCTAAAATGTCTTGATTGCTGCAACTTTGACTGTGATTGTAAGTACTACAATGGCTGATCATCAATATGGATAATGGTCTCTTTCCCCATCAAATAGTGCTTCCATTTCTTTACAATTTGTACCAATGCATATAACTCTTTATCACAGGTGGGATAATTAGTCATAGATCCATTAAAAATTTCAGAATGAAACGAAATAGGCTTACCATGCTGCATGAGCACTGCTCCCATAGCATAATCACTTGCATCTGTTTGGATCTTAAATGGCTGTCTAAGATCCGAAAGTGCTAATACCGGTGTTGAACTTATCTTTTGCTTTAAAGCATCGAATTATTTTTTTTGTACATCTCCCCAATGGAATAATTTCTTGACACTTGTCAATGCATGTAATGAAGTTACAATGGAAGAAAAATTAGCAATGAATTTCCTCCAATATTGTGTTCCCCAAGAAAGCTTCTTACCTTTGTAACTGTATTGGGCTTGGGCCAATTCATAATGACCTCTAATTTGGAAGGGTCGATCTTCAAATGATCTCCTCCAACAATGTGTCCCAAATACACTAATGAAGTCTTTCCAAACTCGCACTTCAACATCTTTAAGAATAATGGCTCTTTTTTGAAGAAATCAAGTACCTTGTTCACATGCATGACATGTTCTTCTTTTGATTTTCTGAATATAAGTATGTCATCTAAGTAAAAAATGCCGAAGTCATCTAGAAATGGTCTAAGTACATCATTCATGAATCTCATGAAAGTAGCTGGAGTATTTTTTTAGACCAAATGGCATAACTAACCACTCAAACAATCCTTGTCTAATTCTAAACACATTTTTCCAAATGTCCTCTTCATCTATTCTAACTTGATGATAACCACTTCGCAAGTCTAACTTAGTGAGATATCTTGCATACTTCAACTAATCTAGCAAATGATCAATGTGTGGGAGTGGGTAACGATTCTTTACTGTTATTTTATTCAGTGCGTGGAAATCGATGCACATGTGCCAAGTCCCGTCCTTCTTTGGTAAAAAAACAATTGGTGAACCACATGGCGAAGAATATGGGTGTATGATACCTTTGTTTAGCAATTCTTGATTCCAAACTCTCCATAATTGACATGCGATACATACCAATTATTGGAAGTGGAACATCCTGCTGCAACTGAATCTCATGATGAATTCCCCTCTTGGGAGGTAACCCATTTGGTTCTTGAAACATCTCACCATGTTGGCTTACCACATCAAACAAATCATATTTTAATTTGTCATCACATCATTTAAAATATTCATAGTCAACATCATCCTTTTTCTTGATCATGAGAATTACAAAAATTTTACTTGCATTAAATAACCTCTTCATTTGCTCTGCATTAACTAAAGAAATATTCAATTTCTTGTGATGAGCTCTCACAATATACTCCACCCCATCCTTAAGAAAATTATATTTTTTCTCATGGTGATAAAACACCGCTTTCATGTCATAAAAATATGGAATTCCCAAGATAATCCTGGAAATGTCAAGTGGAACCACATCTAACTCGACTTCATCAACAAAGTTTGCAATAATAGAAAATATAAATATGCATTTCCTTGTAACCTGTAAATTGGCATTCTTAACCATCCAACCCAAAGGGTATGGTTTATGATGTGGTACGGTTTCAAGGTTAAGATTTTTGACTAAGTCTTCTGAAATCAAGTTTGCTTGTGACCCACTATCAAGCAATGCATCAATATTTATATGATTTGAAATCACTCTTAACATGGAATAATTACATCCTTGTGTCTTCATTTTGAGTGTTGTTGTGACTATTTGAGGAACTAGTACTTGTTATGGCTTCATTTCCTTTGTTAACCATGGATATTATCTTGGTCTCATCTCCTAAATCGTATCCAAGATCTTATTGTGTGGTAGCAGTCATCTTTTGTTTCCCTTTTTTATTTAGTTTCTTTGGCCTTAGTTCAGGAAGTAGTTTCCAACAGTGGGCTTCATCATGCCCATCTTTGGAACAATGTTTGCATATAGTTTTCTCCCCTTCTTTCTTGATTCTTGCATTCTTGTTTCCCTTCTATTTTCCTCCCTTCTCTTTTCCCTTACCCTTGAATGGCTTCTTCTTACTACCCTCTTCCTGAATGTTCTTTCCCCTTGCTTCAATATGCTTGGCTTGCACACATAATTCATCTAAGTTGTTTGGGTTAAACATAAGGATAGTATGTTTCAAGTAGGAATTTAAACCTCCAATATATTTCCAGAGTGTGTCTTGTGAATTCAAGTTTACTCCTAACAACAAAGCCCTCTTTCTAAACTCCTCTGTATACTCTTGTATAGTTTGGCCTTTGAGTTGCCTAAAGTTTTGCCAACTCATTATTGAATTTTGCATATAGGCTAATGGACAAAAATGTCTTTTAATGGAAGAAATGAATTCAACCCAAGAAATGGATATCGTACCATGAGTTCGAATTTCCTCTTGAGTCTTTTCCTCCTACCAAACTAGTGGTTCTCCTTCTAACATTAATGAAGCTAACTGGATCTTTATGTCATCCTCTTGTAGATTCTGAATTCTGAATTATACTTCCAATTGATGAATCCAATAGTCTAACTTCTCTGCATTTACCTCTCCATTGTACATGGGAAGTTCAAACTTGATGTCCAACTTGAGTAATGGAGTTTTTCCTTTTGGGATTTTTGAATGAGCGTGGGTGGTTTTTGTGGTGGATATGGAAGATGAAGATGCTGATGAAGATGGTGAGGATGAGAATGGTGGAGATGGAGGTGCATTTCCTCCACTACCTTTCAAACTCTTCTCTTCATCCTTCTTACCATCTTAAGTTCCTTATCCATGTGGAGGCTTTGAACCTTCTCCTACTCTTTCTGCAATGAATGCATCAAATATAATTTTAACCATTATTTGTATGTCTTTGAAGTCTCTCTTGACATCTTCTTCTTCTGAATTTCCATGAGTCTCTCCAACTCCTGACATAATGGATAAGGATTCAAGCTCAACCTCTGATGCTTGTACCTCTTCAATCACTTCAGCTTCTTGTGCAATTTGTACCTCTTCAATCTTAACTGCTAGAGATGGAACTTGAGGTGCTTCAAGTGCAATTTTGAATGGAAATTTGGGTGAAGATGATGCTTTCTCAGCTCTATTTCTCATTTTCCTAATCTTAGGACTAAAAACCAATATCTTCCTTCTCCTCTTTACAACTTCAAACTTGTAAGCATCACAAAATTGCAACTATTAAAACCCTTCTTGCACAATCTCAAGACAAGAAAGCAATAAACCTTGAGAAACGCTTTGCTCTGATACCAAATTGATCTAAAACTGATTATTAGTTAATTATTTGCTAATATTAGTTTCAAAATTAACATGTAAGTGCTTTGGTTTTCTCATCATACAAGGGTTTATATATGTGCTTATGAGTGACAATTCATTAAAATTGATGAGATTAAGTGTATTTTATGAACTTAAAAGCATGGAAACTCAATGTTGAATAGCACCCTAATAAATCACAACAACCACAAATAACAGAGACAAATACACAAGTTTTTGATGAAGGAGTTCACCCCTCTTGGGCTACATCTCCTTGGTCCAAATTCATAGTGTGGGCCTTTTTATTAGCTTCAATTGTGAAAAATTGATGTATAAAGTATCATGTTGCCTCTGAAACCTACTCCAATGGCTCCAAAACATCAAAATCTACCAAGAATGACTCTTCCTGAGCCAAAATTGGTCGAAATTTTCCTCAATTATGGCAAACCCATTTTTTCCTAATTTTTCTCCACCAAATCTAGATGTATGCCAGTTAACTTCACTAAATGTGGAAGTCTGTCAAATCTGGCAGGTCTACCAAAGGCACCGCCAAGATAAGTATGCGATTAGTGTAAAGATAAATGTGTCATAAGTGGGGTTAAGCACATTTAGCGCCAACCTGCACCTATCGTTAAACTTCGCATTATCATAGTAAAACCCACTTATTATCGTAATAAACACGTAATAACCTTCATTAAAATATTCGCAAGTTTTGTCGTTGTTGGCTCTTGGTTTTGGACATGCGGTCATGTGGGAGGGGGCTGGGCCGCAGGGCTGGCCCCCTCCGAACCCCCATATATGCCACCATCACTCTTCAAATAAATGTGAAGTCCTATATAGTTAAAAAATTCCTCAATGGGTGAGGTGTTAAGACGTCACATTGTGGTGTGGATGGTTGTGGGTTCGACCCCGACCCTGACCACGTATTTTTGGTTGAACATGTAAAGGCTTGGACCATAGTTATAAGACTTTGGTTATAGATATAATGCGACCCATTTAATATTCGTATGTCAATTATGTTCCCAAAATTTGGAATATATATAATATGTGCCCAACTTTACCATTGCATAAAAATGTATGCGCCTTCCAACCTGCCATGGGGGGGGCACATGGAAAAATTAATATGAAGTTTAATATATCCCCTGCTTAAAATTATTATTGTGTTCTCAATAGAGGAATGGTTGTGGCCACATGCATTATGTGAAGCTAACATTTGGCTTTAACTAGAAAAATCCCAATCAAGAAATACACAGGCATCAATTTTTCTTTCCTATTGTAATGTCATGAATCTTTCTCCTAATCATGCAAATGCTTCCAACTTTCAAAAAAGTTTCCTTGCTCTGTTTTTTTGTTCTAGACCTAATTTCATCTATAGTGGTCATCAAAACTACATGAATTGACCTCGATACCTAATAACACATTTGGTAGGTGGGGACATTTCTATAGGGGCTAGTTAGACACCATAATTCTATAAACTCATTATATATTCAATGATTCACATAGGATACATGAGTTGTGGACATTTTCCATGCAATTTATCGATCAACACATAATTTGCATGTAAAATATATCATTAACACATATATACATAAGGTGGGTTATTTCTAGGGTGAAATGGGCTCCCACAATAGCCTTCAATGATATATAAGTTTTAGGTGACCCTGCATTAGTTGGGTAGGGTAGTTTTTTATCATCAAATTAAGCAACGTAAGTTGTTGGATTAAGGTGGTTTTCTAGGTTTGGGAATAAACGCACTTTGTAGGTCAATCTCTAACGAGAGAATGTGGTCTTATAATTGAGAGGGGTCATATATTTAGAATAATAAATAAGGCTATCATCACTCTTCTGTGGAGGATAAAAAAGAGTTTATTCTTAATTGTCATAATATGGTTCCCCAATTCCTATTCATGGTCGACATCAAGCTCTTTTGGTTGGTTTTCTATTTCTCTTTTACAAATTGTTAGCCACCTATAAAATTTGTCATATCAAATGGTGGCTAAAACATTTTTGAAGCCTTCCAGAAACAAGTTTTATTGCCAAAATTTTTAGTTCTTGAAGTCTTATGAAGATGACTTATTCTTGAGTTAATCTTCACCGTTTTTTCCCTCTTAAACTCTGAAATTCTGTTGTTTTCATGAAGAAAATACTACTGCAAAAAAAACCCATTTTTCCCCTTCATTTTCACCCTTCTTTCACTCAAAATTAACCTCCATGATATCCCCTTTTTCCCCATAAAATTCCTCTATTTTTCCTCATTTTCCCTTCTTCCCTTCATAAAAACCCCTTTGATAAGGTTTAAACTCCATTTTTGCCCTATCGGAAGTTTTCAAATCCTTTGAAAACTTCTTGAAAAAACATAAAAAACATTCTTTTTATATTATAGGCTTAAGCTCCTTTGGGCTAAGTCCTAAACCACTTCCCCACCATGCGACTTGGCACTGGAACCAAGCATAAAGGCCGAAAGCACTTATCGCAATCGGAACTTTCGACGAGTGCACGAATTTTTGTTTCATAAAGCTTCCGATATGATTGGCCCCTATTTTGCATATAACCCCCGATCCCTCTGCTTTTTTTCATATAACCCGAAGGCCCCGTAATCGGGTGCTAAACCTCATATAAAACCCCTCCCCGATACAAAATATCCTTTTTATTTCATAAAAAGTCTTATTTTCTTATGTTTCAAAGGGTTTCGCTGGTTCATGGTTTAAACCATTCCCAACCATTGATCTGAAACAATCAAACGATCTTCAGGATCTCGCATCAAAGATTTCCATTGGGCGCGTTTAAATATTTGATTACCCACTCCCGATTGAAAATCTTCCGATGGATTTCCAATCGTTGATCTCTCCCGCCATGCTCGGATCCGACGGTCCCTATTCTTCTTTTCCATAAGCCCTTTCCCCCGCTTTGGACCTCCCATTCATTCTCCGTCGTTGATCTAGCCCTCAGATCAAAGGTCCACATATAATCGCATCAGAGATTTTCAGTAGCCCTTTCCTTTTTGCCACCATTGATCGCAATCTTCCGATTGCATCTGGGCCCTCCATTGCATATCATCCGACGGTCCAGATTGAAGCCTGCGACCTTAGTTAAATTCATGAACCTCGCTTGGTAATTTCCTCCGATGAATATCAGTCGTTGATCTCTGCAGATCAACGGCTCGCATTTACCCATTCTCCGCCTGACCCCTCACCTCATATTTTATTCCATTGACCCCAGATCAAATCTCCACCGTCCATTCCTCTCATCTGACAGTCCAGGTTAAAATCGCCATGTTCCTGTCCCACTTCTTTCCGTCCAAGCATCTCACCCTCCGACGCGTGTGATCCGCATCATCAGATCTACACCCCTCCATCCAATGGTTGGCATACTGTTTCACATTTCTTCTACACCAGAGGTTTAACACCTAAAAATTATGTGAAAAAAGTGGTTTTCATCTGGATGCGTGGTGGGTGGCAGAGTGTATCACATTTTTTTTGAGAAATTTGGAAACCACTCAAGATCAGCGCGAAAACAGTGGTTTCTCCAGCCGAAACCACCATTCCCATTCCAATTTCATTTCCCCGAAATAGATCTCCGCCGTTGATCTTTGAGATCTACGACTCACATTCAATCTCACTTTTTGTTCATTGCCCTCCACCCATCCTCCACGGGACTTCATTGATCAACCTCCATCGTTGATCTCTGTGGCCGATCTCATACAATGGCCCAGAATCATCCAGGAAACCCCAAATTTTATTTTTATACTTTTTCCTCTGCCAAAGGTTTTTATCCTGTTTCCTTTGTATTTTTTTCCATTCCATTGTAAAGTGGCCCCTCCGATTTATATAGTCACGATTGATTTCAACCGTTGATCTATGCAGATCAACGGATCTGACTTAATCTCTCCACCATTTTTCAAACCGCCTTCGATCTGACCCCCGCAAAGCAATCCTCGTCGTTGGATGCTTTCATCCAACGGCTGCGATCTAACCCCAGCCTCCAAAGCAGTTAAACCTTATGCTGCAGGATTTTTCTTAATATTTCTTTGTTTGTGCAGGTTTTAAAGGTTTTTAAATTGTTTTAAAAAAAAATTAAAGGCCGGGGATGACGATCCCCCACGCCTTTGTTTATCAAAGATACCTTTCCACAAGGTTTCGAATTATGTTTTATCAGTGCCTCATGAGCACTGAAGCCATTTAAAACCCTTTGTTCCCCTGCACATCAACAAGACACAACAAAGTTTAATCAATTAAAGAGTATCAGTGTTAAAGGATTTAGTCACGACAGAAATGAAGAATTGAAGGTTGTCTACACAGTTTTGGGGGATTATGGCCTAAATTTCCCATATGAAGCCTAATCCATTCAATTAAACACAGTTTGAAGAACAGAAGACATAAATTAGGCCTAATTAAGCCTAACACATAGAATTAAAGAAAAATAACAGTGTTTAAAGAAAAGCAATAATATCTATCAGTCTGAGTAGCCTCCACTGCCACATCAGAGGGTAATTGAATCCTCTCAACTACGAAAAGCCACCTGTAGCCTCAAAGCATTCGAAAGAGGCCATAGTTATTTCCAGAACAGAAGATATTTGCCTCAATGCGGCCGAACAGTTATTTCAAACCAAAGGAACTTATTACCATTGTCAGCAAAAGTTATTACAAAGATAAGGGAAAGCCTTAAAGTCAACAAATCCTCCCAAGTAGCTCAATGACATAATGAAATCAACTAATTACACAATAAATATCATAAATCTTCTCCATTTGAGCCCCTCAAAGGCCGATAAGCATTAATTGTAGTAATTGAACCCAAAAGATCTTATTTTAGATGCCACCTCCTCATTTCTTCTATAAACACCTTTGTTGAAGATGAGGCAAAGGTTGGTCTCCGAATATTTGATATATGTAAATAGTCTTCTAACGCTACTGTAAGTTCTATTTTATAATTGAAAGATACCTAAGTTGAGATGAAAAGTTTGAAGCTGTAGAGACCCACTGGACTTGAAGATTGTAACTGGTTTGAAGCATCAATACAAGTTGATTTATGGGATCCTGTTCTATGTCAAATGGTGATGTTTTTATTATTGTAACTTGTCATTTTATTTCTGTTTTCAATTTGTCAATTTTCTCTGATAAAGAACAACAATTATAGATTTATGATTTACTGTCAAAAGGTACCCTGCTCTTACTGATAAGCTTTATCTAAATGTTTTATTCCTATTGTGTTATTTGATAATGATTGAATACTGTCCATGTAGTCAAGATGTTGGTGTTCCCTTCTCTTACTGTCTAGATTTTAAACATTGTTCTTGAATGTTATTTTCAGTGTCTGCTAAGTAAAGTTGAACTAGGGAAGTCTATGGTTAGCCCTGCCCTCTAGTTTTATCTCCAAAGGTTGTCTGAAAGTTTCCCTAAGAGTATGTTGAAAGAAGGCTAGGTTCAAAGTCCTTACCTGATCTTAGACTATTCTTTTTTTATCTTAAGTGTTGTCTTGATAAGTTACTAATTAAAGAATGAACTAGGGAAGTCTATGGTTAGCCTTGTCCTCTAGTTTTCTTCTCCAACAGTTGCTTTGAAAAGTTTCCCTTTGTGTTTTAGGTGTTTTCTATTGAAAGTGCATCGAAAGCAGGCTAGTTTCAAAGTACTTACCTGATCTTAGATAAATTTTATGTCTTTCTTAAGTGTATGCCAAAAGTAGGATAGTTTAAAAGTACTTACTTGATCTTCGACTGCTCTTTGTTCTTCATTTGTCTGATTCCCCTTCTTTTTGTTTCATTCCATTCCATAACATTAACTTTAAAGAGATCCTTAGACATAGATGACTTTCCCCATGGACCACTCTTGAACCTTGTTGTTTCAATTAAATCCTACTATGACTCCATAGCCCAATGGATTGAAGCTACTTCTTGCCTATCTTGTTAGATGAATCAATCTTTCATTTTCATTCATCTTCACCCTTCATTTAGACTTCCTTCACCTTCATTTATCTCATCCCAACCAAAACAAACAAAACCTTGTTCTTCATAAATAGCCTAATATCACATTCCAAGCCTTAAAGATACATCAATCTTTTCACTTTATAGAGATATCCCTCTCTGGATTCAAGAAGGCTAGATCCTAGAATCCCAAAGTGGTTCACATGTTGCCCCTGTGATTTTAGTCTTGCCAATCTGCTGAAATTACAGGGAGACAACATTCTGGTGACCCTGCTGGGGACTTCTGAGTAAAATCCTTAAAACATAGTACTCAACAATCAATTCAATACAAGTAGCCCTCTTCAAGCACTATCAAAGAAATGGTAATCATGGTAAAACTAGTTTGAATCAGTGACAAACTAAGGAACCCTTACGATTCTCATAAGAACTTATCAAACCTTGAAGGAATCAGCTAGCTTAGCCATAAGAGTAGAATTCCTTTGTCTCGTCACCGTAGCTAAGTGTTGAAACAGATTTAGGACACTATTAGAACCCATAGGATAGAAAAAACTCAAAAAACCCAAAAATATTCAGATTGGTATTCAATAAACATGGTGGTGGACCATAAAACCTTTTACCTCCAAAAGAGCTAAGAACTTCCACCTGGTGACTCCAAAATCTACACAAACCTTAAGACTCCACTGGGAAACCCATTACTCTCATAAAATCATTCAAACTCAGTCAGAATACTTTAAGCATTAAAGTTTTATTGTTTTAAAGATTAGTTAGCCTCCTAAAGATTGTCATATCTAGTTAAACTTTTCTTGATTAGTTGGGTCTGAAAAAAATAGCATAGTGGCTTCTAAAAGAATTCATACTAGGAACCATCCTGATCCAAACCCTCCTGAGATAGTTGAAAACCCTAAAATAATTCTTAGGAAAACTCCTAAGGCCGAATCTTCAACTATTGTTAGATCACTCCATAGAGCTAATTTTGTCCCAGATAATCTTTCAGCTATACAACAATCACAAGTTGACTTAAGAAACCCATTTAGAACTAGTTCACTTGATGATATAATTCAGATAGACTCTGAATCTCCACCTTCATCCCAAGACAGAAGTGAGCATCCTAGTAGCAGAGAGACTGCACCACATGATTTACATTTCCTTCATAATTTTGGTTTCTCTCATCCTATATCTGCTCAACAACCTCTTGCTGGTCCATCCACATCTGTTATCCATACATCCACTATCCAAACCACACCATTTCATCAAACCCCTTTCATTTTACCTCCTCCACCTATAAACCTCCCACTTTTCCCACAACCTCCTATCATGGCAACATGGTATGCCCTCTAGTCCTTCCTTTACCCTTAGTCAATCTTCCATAGGAATATCAGTCCAGGATACCATTGTATGATGCCAGTGGTGCCACCACTGCTTCACAACATGTAGATAAGATGAATGACTACTTTGACAGAAATGAGATTGATGATGATTCTATCAAGCTTAGACTATTTCTCAAAGCTTAGGGGGAGAAGCAATAAAATGGTTCAAAGGCTTAACCCCTCATATTATAAATGATCTCCAAGCCTTCCATCAGCTATTCTTAAACAAATGGGAAGTAAAGAAAAATCCTCTTCAAATACTTTCAGACTACAAGAATCTCCAAAGAAATGTTGGGGAAAGTGTGCAGGCTTACTGCACTAGGTTCAATAGTGTGTATAATGCACTTCCTCTAGATCTAAAACCTCCTCAAGGCTCAACTTTAAACAAGTTCCTTGAAGTATTTGATCCTGAAATGGCTTACCAACTTAGGGAAAGAGATCCTCTGACTGTAGAAGATATGCAGAAAGGAGCCTTAGCTATGGAAGTTAATCTAATGGAGAAAAGAGCAAGAATGAAGAGTGAGAAGAGAGTGTCCTTTAGAGAAGAGTCTACACCTTCCACATCTAACTCCAAGATGGAAAGAATGATGGAGGAGATGATGAAAAAGATGAGCATCCTTGAGAGAGCCCAAGCAAGTCAAAACCAAATAGCTCCTCAAAACAGAAATCAAAACCAAAATCGGAATTTTAGGAGAAACCAGCCTCAAAATAGACCAAGGGAGGATGATCAACGGATTACACCCCCTTTTCACCAAAACTATGTGAGTGAGGTTGAAGAAACAACAGAACAAACAGAGGAAGATGAAATAAACATGGTGGGAGTAGACAATGATGATTTTGAAGTTCACTACAATAGGAAACAAGGTCTATACACTCCCTATGATGACAAAAGAGCTGAGGATGAATTTTATTAACAAGAGATGGAAAATTTCATCATAGAGACTTCAAGAGAGTATGACCTTAGGAATCAAAGCAATCAGGAAACTCCCAAATCCCAGACCTCTGAAAAATCTGTAAAAGACAGCGCTGTAAACAAACCCAAAACTACTAAACAAAAAGAAAAAACAGTGGCTGCAAATTCTGATAAGAACAAGGAAAAAGGCACTCCAATCAATCAAAAACAGAGTGCAGATCTTAGCAACACTAGTACTTCAGCTAGTGTTCCTGTTAAAAAAATTTTAACCAATGTAAATAGAGGTAATCAACAAACTGAAATTGTTGATAGAGTAGTGGTTAATAAGGTTGAAACAAACATCTTAAAGAATCCGATGCCTTTTAGTTTGGAACAAGAAATTTCCAAACTCAAAATCTTTGTTCCTCTGACTAAATGTTCTACCCAAGATGTATATAGATCAAAAATTTTGAAGGCTTTTAACATAGGTGAGAATAATGACACTGTCAATCTTAGTGATGACCAACCAGAACTCTTATTTGGTCCAAATATTGAAGGTAGATACCAAGAAGGGTTAGTACCTCCATTTTATGTTAGTTTGAAGATTCATGACAAGATTTTACATAATGCCATGCATGACTCAGGGGCCTCTCACAATTTAATGCCCAAAGTTGTAATGGAGAGCCTAGGCCTTGAAATCACTAGGCTATATAAATATCTTTACTCCTTTGACTCAAGCAGAGTGAAATGTCTAGGTTTGATCAAAGACCTTTGTGTGAACTTAGCCCAAATCCTAGGGAAATGTTTAGTAATGGATATTGTGGTAGCTGATGTTCCTCCCAAGTATGGTATGCTGTTATCAAGATCTTGGGGAGCTAAGTTACAAGGAACTATGCAGATGGACATGACTTATGCAACCATCCCTATTTTCAATCAGACTAGAAGACTATACAGGGAAACTCATGTGCAACACATGGTTACCAGCCAAGACAGACCTGAAAACTCTCCTCTTTACTCTGTACATACAGGCCTTGACTCATTTATACTTTTCAATCATGAAACTATAGATGAGCAGGAGACCTTAAATGAATTAGTGGCCACACCTCAAAACAACATACTAGCACACATAGAGAAAGAGGAAGACGAGACCGAAGCTTCAAAATAATTTGCTGAATCTGAAAATCTTAGCAAACCAATCACAGGTCTAGAGCTGCAAATTAGTCATCCATTACTTTTCAACCTTGAGATTCAAGACAAGAATCCTCAACACAATGAAGAACATGAGGAACTAGATCAAACTCAACATAGTGCTGACCTTCAAGAAAAATCCAAAAGCACACTATATGAGGAGGATAGTAATCAAACTAATGAATCGGAAACTAGTCCTCTTTGGAGCATGCATTTTGATGAATCATGTATTAAGACTGATGCAGGTGTAGGAGTGTGGCTTCACAACACAGTGAAAAATCATGCTGAAGGACATTCCTGCAAATTGAATTTTCAATGCACTAACAACATAGCAGAGTATGAAGCCCTCTTTTTTGGCCTGCATTTATTGAAGAAATTATGGGCCAAAAGAATAAAGGTTCATGGTGATTCCAAAATGATAATTAGGCAAGTAAATGGGGAATATTGCACCAAACATCCCAGACTTAGAGCCTATAAGAATGATACACTTGATTTATTGAAAAAATTTGATGAGTTTCAGCTTCTTTTTATCCCAAGAAATTAGAATATTGCTGCTAATGGTTTGGCATTTGTTGCTAGAACATGCTTGACACCTTATGAAACCAAAATATGCACTACTAAAATCAAATTTCGACCAGCTGTCCCTGATAATGAAAAATATTGGCAAGTGTTCGATGGATACAAATAAATAGAAGACTTCTTACAGTCCAGAAATGAATTTGAAATCCCAAGTTCAGATTCATATTATGAAACAGACTGTTCAAATGAAGAAAATCTACTTGATGAAGAAGAAACACCTCCAGAGATTGCTGAGATAAATCTGTTGACTAACAAACTGAAACACACCTCAGAGATTAGTGCAGATTTAAAAGAAGAAGACTTAGAAACCCTGCAAACTAACACACATGATTTTCCAAAAGGACTAGTCCCTTTGGAAGAGAACTTATTTGATTTCAATGATGTAGCAAAAAAGCCAAAACTGGAGCTTGTGGAATCTGAAGTGGAGGAGTGTAATATAGGTAGTGAACTAAACCCCAAAATGATCAAACTATCTAAGACTTTACCAGCTCACATCAAACAGAAATACATAGAATTGTGTAAATAATTTTCCAATGTTTTTGCTTGTTATGAAGACCTCAAATCCTATAACACAAAAATAATCCAGCACAAGATACCCTTGAAATAAACCCAAAAACCTTTCAAACAAAAACTGCTCAGAATAAACCCTGTTCAGTTGCCTTTGGTTGAAAAGGAAATCAAGAAAATGTATGAAGCTGGTATTATTGTTCCTATTAGATATTCAGAGTGGGTGTCTAATTTAGTGTCAGTGAGGAAAAATAAAGGTGAGATAAGGCTTTGCATCGACTTTAGAAACTTAAACAAAGCCTCTTTGAAGGACAAATACCCTTTACCCAAGATGGATCATATTCTACAAAGGGTAGTTGGTTCCAAAAACATTTCTTTGCTAGATGGCTTCTCAGGATATAATCAGATTTTACTACATCTAGATGATCAAATCAAGACAGTGTTTACTACACCCTAGGGAACTTTCATGTATGTGAAAATGTCCTTTGTTCTAATGAATGTTGGTGCTACTTTTCAGAGAGCCATGGACATTGCATTCTCGAAAGAACTAGGCTACTTCATCATTATTTACCTTGATGATATCACTGTTTTCTCTAAAAAAAATGAAGAACACCTAGAACACTTGAAAATAGTCTTTGAGAGATGCAGAAAGTATGGGTTGTCTCTGAATCCCAAGAAAAAAATGTTTGGGCTACAAGAAGGTAAGCTTCTTGGGAAAATTATATCAGAAGAGGGAATAAAGATTGACCCAGCAAGGATTGACGGTATTTTGCAAATCAACCATCCAAGGAATATCAAGGAAATTCAATCTTTCATTGGAAAGATTAATTTCTTGAGAAGGTTGATTCCCAAGTTGGTTGAACTCCTTAGGAACATAACAAACATGCTGAAAAAGGAGCAAGGAGTCAAATGGACCTTGGAAGCAAAGAAATCCTTTGAGCTGGTGAAACAAGCCTTAACCAAAGCACCAGTTCTGATAAGCCATGACTTTTCGAAATATTTTTTCATTTTTTCCTTTGCATCGGAACATACAGTGGCTGTTGTCCTACTGCAGAAAAATTCAAAGGGACAAGAGCAGCCTATTGCATTATTTAGCAAGGCACTGAGAGATGCTCCTCTGAAGTACAACATCATGGAAAAGCAAGCTTTTGCTTTAGTCAAAGCTTTAAAAGACTTCAGAGTTTACATTCTTCACTCTCACATCATATCATTTGTGCCCAATTCAGTGGCGAAAGACATTCTAACACAGGACCCAAATGGCAAGAGAGGTAAGTGGATTGTTGTAATTCTTCAATATGATTTAGAGATCAAACCCACTAAGTCATTAAAGGCCAAGGATTAGCTAGATTAATGGCTGAATCAAATTTTGAAGCTCTTGATATAAATATGATAAATGGCTTAGATGAACAAGAGGAACTGTCAACTCTTATTATTGAAAATCATTTCTTAAATTCATCATGGTATGCTGATATTGTATATGTTTTGCTCAATCCGAATACACCTCCTGGTTTGACAAAAACGAAGGCAAGGCTTTTAAAGTTAAAGGCTGTGAACTACTACATTTTAGATAAATGTCTTTACTGGAAAAATGTTAGTGGTTTATTGCTAAAATGTTTGCCTGAGCATGATGTAGATAAGGTTAAGCACGAGTTCCATGAAGGAGAATGCAGAGGTCACCTGTATTGGAAGACCACAGCCAAAAGAATCCTTAGAGCTGGTTTTTATTGGCCCTCCCTCTTTCAAGATATCCATAAGATGATCATTGCCTATCATAAATGCCAACTTTTTTAAGGAAAAAGAAAATTTTTTCTCTTACCTTTGCATCCAATCACTGTTGAAGCTCCTTTTCAATAGTGGGGACTTGACTTCATAGGAGAAATCCATCCACCATCATCTACCCAACACAAATGGATTCTCACTGCAACAAACTACTTCACCAAATGGATAGAAGCCATCCCTTCTAGGCAAGCCAATGACTCTGTTATTATAAAATTCCTTGAGACTAATATCTTATCTAGATTTGGCTGCCCAAGGAAGATTATTACTGACAATTTTGCTGCATTTGGATCCAAAAAGATGGTTGAGTTCTGTCACAAGTATCAAATTACATTGGGGCATTCTACTGCTTATTACCCACAAGGTAATGAGCTGGCAGAATCTTCAAACAAAAGCTTGGTGAACATAATCAAGAAGTTGCTGGAGGACAACAAGAATTCATGGCACACAAAACTGGTACATGCACTTTGGGCTAACAGATTGACACTCAAAAAATCAATTGGGATGTCACCCTACCAGCTTGTATATGGAGTGGATGCAATTTTTCCAACCAGCCTTGGTGTGCCAGTTATGAAGCCGATTCAAGAAGTGCAGTTTGAAGACAATGATATGATCAAAAGAAATAATCAGACCATACACCTTCAACAAACTAGAGAGGAGGTCTACAACAGAGCATTACAAAAATAAGAAAGCATCAAGAAGCTTTTTGACAGAAGGACAAAATTCAGCAATTTTAACATTGGGGACAAAGTGTTAAAGTGGGTTTCAAGGAGAGAAGATAAGGGTAAGCATGGTAAATTTGATAACTTGTGGCTTGGCCCTTATCTCATTCATTCTACTGCTGGAAACAATGCCTACTTTTTACAAGAATTGAGTGGAGCTGAACTATTTGGGGGTCCTGTTAATGGCAGGATGCTCAAACATTGTTTTTCTTGACCATATCAGTTTGTAAGCCTTTTTATTTTTTCTCGTTGTGAATATTACATCCATCATTGCATTCAAAGTTAAGAAAAATAATAAAATAATAAAATAATAAAAAAGAGAAACGAGGGCAGATTGTAAAAAACAAGAAAGGTACAGCCCCATACCAAAAAAGAGAAACAAAGTCTGAAAGTGTGCAAGCTTAAATTCCACTCCTAAAAAACACACTCCTAGTTAGTCATACAGCCTAATCATGACTAATTAGTTTTGAATTTACTGCTGATAGGTTAGTGAAATTAGATTTTCCAAACAGTTTAATCTTGGCTTATCAGTTAGGTAGATAAGGATAGAAAAATAAAGGTTCAAACAAGCTCAAAATCTGAACCTATGAATTCCAAAAATAAATAAGGGCTCTTACTTGATCAAATATTGAGCCAAATATGGAAGAACTGGTTCAAATATGCCCAAAACTTGAACCAGTGAACAAAGAGAAAAAACAGCTCAAATAAGCCTAAAAACAGAGCTGGAAAAGAGTGAAGGAGGTTATTCAGTTTTCAAATCTTAAGCCTTCACCATTTTGATTTATTTTCCTGCAAATTTTGTCTATGAGTAGCTATCTTTATGCCATAGATCAGCAACAAGTTAGACTTTTTAATCCTGACTTGTATGTTTTTAAATTTCTTATCTTAGAAGTTAGAGAATAAAAATCTGTTAGACAGTTTAATCCTAACAGATAGTAGATTAGGTAGAGAAGCTTATGAACTCAAATGTTTAATTTGAGTTCATGGAGAAATAAGAAGTAGACTTATATTAGTTTTTTTCTTTCAAAAGAATAAAATGTTTGTAAAAGAGTTTTCCAATCCAAATGCACTCTCAAAGAAGAAAAAATGTTAGATCAGTAGGATTGGATAGGTAGAAAGCTGGTTTTGATAGTATGCCATTGTTTTTCATGGTTGCTAACATTTTTAGAGCAAAAGAAGATCATCCAAGTGAAGGAAGCTGCAGCCCAATGGATAAGGCACGAATCAGCCCCCCAGAGAATACAAGTCTGAAGTTCTCGATGCCTTCAAGAAGGCACAATCCCCATGTGGAGCCACTGTTAGCCACCTATAAAATTTGTCATATCAAATGGTGGCTAAAACATTTTTGAAGCCTTCAAGAAACAAGTTTTATTGCCAAAATTGTTAGTTCTTGAAGTCTTATGAAGATGACTTATTCTTGAGTTAATCTTCACTGTTGTTTCCCTCTTAAACTCTGAAATTCTGTTGTTTTCATGAAGAAAAGACTGCTACAAAAAACCCCATTTTTCCTCTTCATTTTCACCCTTCTTTCACTCAAAATTAACCTCCATTTTATCCCCTTTTTCCCCATAAAATTCCTCTACTTTTCCTCATTTCCCTTCTTCCCTTCATAAAAACCCCTTTGATAAGGTTTAAACTCCTTTTTTGCCTTATCGAAAGTTTTCAAATCCTTTGAAAATTTCTTGAAAAAACATAAAAAATAGTATTTTTATATTATAGGCTTAAGCCCCTTTGGGCTAAGTCCTAAACCACTTCCCCACCATGTGACGTGGCGCTGAAACCAAGCGCAAAGGTTGAAAACGCTTATCGTAATCAGAACTTTCGACGAGTGCACGACTTTTTGTTTCATAAAGCTTCCGATGCGATTGGCTCCTCTTTTGCATATAACCCCTAATCCCTCCACTTTTTTTTCATATAACCCGAAGGCCCCGCAATCGGGCGCTAATCCTCATATAAAACCCCTCCCCGATACAAAATATCCTTTGTATTTCATAAAAAGTCCAATTTTCTTATGTTTCAAAGGGTTCCGATGGTTCATGGTTTAAACCATTCCCAACCGTTGATCTGAAACAATCAAACGGTCTTCGGGATCTCGCATCGGAGATTTCCATTGGGCGCGTTTAAATATTTGATTACCCACTACTGATTACAAATCTTCCAATGGATTTCCAATCGTTGATCTCTCCTTCCAGGCTCAGATCCGATGGTCCCTATTCTTTTTTTCCATAAGCCCTTTCCTCGCTTTGGACCTCTGATTCATTCTCTGTCGTTGATCTGGCCCTCAGATCAACGATCCACATATAATCGCATCGGAGATTTTTGGTAGCCCTTTCCTTTTTGCCCCTGCCGATCACAATCTTCCAATTACATCTAGGCCATCCATTGCATACCATCCGAAGGTCCAAATTGAAGCCCGCGACCTTGGTTAAATTCATGAATCCCACTTGGTAATGTCCTCTGATGAATATCCGTTGTTGATCTCTGCAGATCAACGACTCACATTTACCCATTCTCCGCCTGACCCCTCACCTCATATTTTATTCCATTGACCCCAGATCAAATCTCCACCGTCCATTCCTCTCATCTGACGATCCAGGTTAAAACTTCCATGACCCTGTCCCACCTCTTTCCGTCTGACCATCTTACCCTCCGGCGCGTGCAATCCGCACCATCGGATCTGCACCCCTCCATCCAACAGTTGGCATACTGTTTCACATTTTTTCTACACCAGAGGTTTAACGCCTAAAAATTATGTGAAAAAGGTGGTTTTCATCTGGACGCATGACGAGTGGCAGAGTGTATCGTATTTTTTTTGAGAAATTTGGAAACCACTCAAGAGCAGCGTGAAAACAGTAGTTTCTCCAGCCGAAACCAACATTCCCATTCCCATTTCATTTTCCTGAAATAGATCTCTGCCGTTGATCTTTGAGATCTAACAGCTCACATTCAATCTCGCTTTTTGTTCATCGCCCTCCACCCATCCTCCATGGGACTTCATTCATCAACCTCCACCGTTGATATCTGTCGCCGATCTCATCTGACGACCCAAAATCATCTAGGAAACCCCAAATTTTATTTTTATACTTTTTCCTCTGCCAAAGGTTTTTAACCCATTTCCTTTGTAGTTTCTTCCGTTCCATTGTAAAGTGGCCCCTCTGCTTTATATATTCACGATTGATTTCAATCGTTGATCTCTGCGGATCAATGGATCTGACTTAATCTCTCCACAATTTTTCAAACCGCCTCCCATCTAACCCTCACAAAGAAATCCTTGTCATTGGATGCTTTCATCCAATGGCTGCGATCTAACCCCAGCCTCCAAAGTAGTTAAACCTTATCCCACAAGATTTTTTTAAATATTTCTTTGTTTGTGCAGGTTTTAAAGGTTTTTAATTTTTTTTCAAAGAACATTAAAAGTGGGGGATGATGATCCCCCACGCCTTTGTTTATCAAAGAGACCTTTCCGCAGGGTTTCAAATAATGTTTTATCAGTGCCTAATGAGCACTGATGCCATTTAAAACCCTCTATGCCCCTGCACATCAACAAGACACAACAAAGTTTAATCAATTAAAGAGTATCAATGTTAAAGGATTTAGTCACGATAGAAATGAAGAATTGAAGGTTGTCTACACAGTTTTGGGGGATTATGGCCTAAATTGCCCATCTGAAGCCTAATCCATTCAATTAAACACATTTTGAAGAACAAAAGACAGAAATTAGGCCTAATTAAGCCTAACACATATAATTAAAGCAAATTAACAGTGTTTAAAGAAAAACAATAATATCTATCAGTCCGAGTAGCCTCCACTACCACATCAGAGGCTAATTGAATCCTCTCATCTACCAAAAGCCACCTACAGCCTCAAATCATTCGAAAGAGGCCATAGTTATTGCTAGAACAGAAGATATTTTCCTCAATGCAGCTAAACAGTTATTTCAATCCAAAGGAACTTATTACCACTGTCAGCGAAAGTTATTACAAAGATAAGAGAAAGCCTTAAAGTCAACAAATCCTCCCAATTAGCTCAATGACATAATGAAATCAACTAATTACACAGGAAATATCAGAAATCTTCTCTATTTGAGCCCCTCAAAGGCCGAGAAGCATTAATTGTATTAATTGAACCCAAAAGATCTTATTTTAGATGCCACCTCCTCATTTCTTCTATAAATACCTCTGTTGAAGATGAGGCAAAGGTTGGTCTCCGAATATTTGATGTATGTAAATAGTCTTTTGAAGTTGTTGTAAGCTCTGTTTTGTAATTGAAAGATACCTAAGTTGAGATGAAAAGTTTGAAGCTGTAGAGACCCACTGGACTTGAAGATTGTAACTGGTTTGAAGCATCAGTACAAGCTGATTTATGGGATCCTGGTCTATGTCAAATGGTGATGTTTTTCTTATTGTAACTTGTCATTTTATTTCTATTTTCAATTTGTCCATTTTCTCTGATAAAGAACAAAAATTATAGAGTTAGGATTTACTATCAAAAGGTACCCTGCTCTTACTAATAAGCTTTATCTAAATGTTTTCTTCCTATTGTGTTATTTGAGAATGATTGAATATTGTCCATGCAATCAAGATGTTGGTGTTCCCTTCTCTTACTGCCTAGATTTTAAACATTATTCTTGAATGTTATTTTCAGTGTCTGCTAAGTAAAGTTGAACTAGGGAAGTCTATGGTTAGCCCTGTCCTCTAGTTTTATCTCCAAAGGTTTTCCGAAAGTTTCCCTAAGAGTATGTTGAAAGTAGGCTAGGTTCAAGGTCCTTACCTGATCTTAGACTATTCTTTGTTTATCTTAAGTGTTGTCTTAATAAGTTACTAATTAAACAATGAACTAGGGAAGTCTATGGTTAGCCCTGTCCTCTTGTTTTCTTCTCCAACAGTTGCTTTGAAAAGTTTCCCTTTGTGTTTTAAGTGTTTTATATTGAAAGTGCATCAAAAGCAGGCTAGTTTCAAAGTACTTACCTGATCTTAGATAACTTTTATGTCTTTCTTAAGTGTATGCCAAAAGCAGGATAGTTTCAAAGTACTTACTTTATCTTAGGCTGCTCTTTGTTCTTCATTTTTCTAATTCCCCTTCTTTTTGTTTCATTCCATTCCATAATATCAACTTTAAAGAGATCCTTAGACATAGATGACTTGCCCCATGGACCACTCTTGAACCTTGTTGTTTCAATTAAATCCTAGTATGACTCCATAGCCTAATGGATTGAAGCTGCTTCTTACCTATCTTGTTAGCTGAATCAATCTTTCATTTTCATTCATCTTCACCCTTCATTTAGACTTCCTTCACATTCATTTATCTCAGCCCAACCAAAAAAAACAAAACCTTGTTCTTCATAACTAGCCTAATATCACATTCCAAGTCTTAAAGATACATCAATCTTTTCACTTTATAGAGAGATCCCTCTCTGGATTCAGGAGGGCTAGATCCTAGAATCCCAAAGCGGTTCACATGTTGCCCTTGCGATTTTAGGCTTTCCAATTTGCTGAAATTACAGGGAGACAACACAATTTAGGCTTGGAATAATAAGTCGAGCATAAAATCATAATGAATGGGAATTTGTGTTGGAATAGATAAACTTCGTTGTTGGTGTAGGGTTGGCCTCACCTTTATAATGGGAAAGGAGTGTAGAAATTTGAATAATTGATATATTATTCACCAAGATTCTCCTGATCACACACTATTTTAGCTTCATGCATAATACAGAATCTTTTCTACCATTGATCATTACATGCGGAAATAAAATCAATTGCATGCATACATTAAAACCACAAACAATCACACATATGAACACAGTATTTAATGGGAAAGCTTAAAGCTGAAAAACCCCAACTATCTGTATATTATATGTCATGGAGATCATGTAACAATCATAGTACAAAATCTCCTCACAAGCTCTCATCCACACCCTCAATTGCTACACACTATCAAGCTAGATCTAGCAAAACACATGCTCCAATATTTTGCACTTGATAGCCAGCCTCTATTGCGTTTTCAATGCTATGGGATGGCTTCATTAAATAGATAAACCACCTGGCTTGTACTGCGCAATCCTCATGGGCTTCTCCGCCTATCTGTGTGTTGCAAATAGCAACTGTATAGTCAAAACTGATAGTTAACTTGCTCTTTCACCTATTTCTGCACTGGTCTCCACTGAAACTGTCCATGCACTGAAGTTAACTGATGCGTTCTTTAGTTGATTAATGAGTTTATAATTAGTGAATTAATTAATAATTAATTCACACCACTCTCACTAATTGTATCAATTAGTTAAATTGAATACAAATAGCTCAACTATGTTTAGATTAGTTAAACTGAATACAACTCCACTAACTTCCTCAATCAACTCCACCAAACTCTGTCACATGAGTTCTAACTCAAGTATCCATGCAATAGATCCAGTTAACCCTTAGGAATAGCATAATTCCTTCTGTCAGCTCCTGTGCCACATCTGTGCACTTAACTGAAGTGCTCCAAGAGAATAAGATAATGTTTAGAGTCCAAATATTATTAAGAGCTAATAATATTTGACGTATCTATTTTTAGACCTACAAATCTAAAAACACATTCTCACTAAAGATGTCTTAAAAATATAAGTCCATTCTGCTTCCTACTGACCAACCATCCACAACAGGCACATCCCCAGAACTCAGAATATGATCTCAGTTCAAAAATAGACATAGTCTAAAAATAGACTTTGCGACAAAAATAGCCTGCGGGCCCACTTAGTGAAGGCGACTCCTTTCCACTAAGCTCATCATCTTATTGCAATCTCAACAAGGAGATCAACCAATGATTGATTGGTTAGGAAGCTCTCCCCCTCAGCTAAAGCTAATAGTTAGTTCAATGCACAATTGCCATCATCCTGCCATTTTCACTTTGATGCAAGTGACTTCTCCATCACAATATGGACAAAACACATATTTTAATATAAATAAAGCATTCTCCTATCTGAGCTTTGAACCTCCAAAACCCTAGTTGGCCTCATGCAATACCTAATGGAATTTGGCTCTTGGGGTCTTGTCCCCACATTTCTCCCCTCGGGCCCTGACATCAATCGTCTAACACTCTTATATCAGTTTTTTGTAGAAAACCAAGGTCACAACCTACTAAATTCATGAAGAAGACTGAAGAAATTCCAAGGTTTGTGGGGAAAGCTACAAAATCACACACTATGGTGCTTTGGTTAATGGATCAAGGTATGGTGAGATAGCTCATAGGGCATTGGCCGTCCCTTAAATCCCTAAATATTTGTCTTGAGAAGAAATAGAGGCCTTTAATTAAAAGAAAATTATCTTCCTCCTTATGTGGAAGGGGTTTTCCCACCTTTTATTTTGAAGATAAATTTGATAGAGACTTGATATTTAGAAGTTGCCCTTATCTTATGGGAGCTCAATATTTACATCTAGATAGATGTATTCTAGATTTAAACCCTAAAAATGGTTTTTTTTTATTATGTTTATGTTTGGGTAAAACTCTCCTACTTCCCCCTCCACTACTGGAATGATGAAACATTCAATAATATTGGCAATTCCCTCAGAAAGTATATAAACCAAGCAAAACCCAAGGATGGCATATTTTCTTATGCATGCATTTGTGTTGAATTTTATTTGGAGAAAGGCCTCCCAGAAGCAATACAATTATATTTAGATAATTGTATCTTCCTCCAAGGTGTTGAATATGAACAAATTCCCTTCAAAAGCATGGTTTTTCATGAATATGGTCATTTTTCCAAAAATATGTTGAAAATATTCAAATGCTCCCTCCCAAAATGAATAAGGAGATAAATATCATAATACCAAGATAAGAAGAGGTCCCTCAAGGCCATAAATTCCCCCTCAAGCTCCTGAGAATCACATTAATCCTAAGGTATCATTTTCTCCCCAGTCTCATTCAGTGTATCACTATTTAGTGAATCTGTAAGCTAGTTGTAAATCTCTCTCAACAATCAATCTGAAATTCTAAACGGACTGGCGAATATAGAGGAAACTTACAAAATTTTTGAACATATTCACGAGAAATAAGATTCCATAGGAGAGCAAGAGGGAGAAGAAGGTATGCTTCCACTTGGAGATGTCTCAATCCCCATGCAATTTCTAGAGTAATAAGAATCAAAAGAAGGAGAAACACTTATCTCCCCAAAGAGCTCCATCAACCCACTCTGCTTCATTCCAATGAATGCGGAGCTCTATGGAAGTGACATTGATCACGGTATTCCTATGGATAGGACACACAATAAAGCATGACGAAATTAAAATAGATATATTCGCTTTGAGTAAGTTAATAAGGATTTAGATTTTTGGATTCAAAAATTAATTAAATAAGCATTGAATAAATTCACTTGAAGTACAAAGAAACATATAGAAACGGTTCCTCCCCAAGGGGGGTGTACAAGATCCACAAGTACATGATGAATATGGTCTCTTTGAAGTGTATAAGACCAGGGAATGAAAATAGAATATAAAAAATTAAAATTCTAATTATAGAAGAAAAGCCCCTTATTCTTTTACTCCAAGAGACTAAAATAAAAGAGGGGGGAATTTTGATTAAAGGAAAAAGTGTACGGAGAGGAAGTGAAGCCTCAACAACAAGCTCAAAAGACACTTCAAAAGGATTTTGTGCTCATTAGGACCCTTTAGTATTTCAGAAGCTTCAAGAATAGAAATCCCCGCATTGGTTAGTCGTAAACCTTCTCCATTTTCCTTCACGGAAGGAATAATTTATTATTAATGTTTATATGCCAGTTTATTAACATGAAAAATTGATTTGTTGGAATTCTCTTTAAAATTGGTGATCTAACTCAATCCTATAGTCTCATTTTTTGGGGTGATTTTAATACCATTTCGCAGATTCCATGGGAGGAAATAAGTGGATCACAAGTCATAGATCTGCCAAGAGAAAAAAATAAGATCTAATCACACATTTGGACTTTCTAGATATAAAACTAAAAAATAACTAAATTCATGTGGAACAGTCAGAGGGTTGGACTAGAGAACATGACGGCAAGGCTAGATAATTTTATGGTAAGTCGTGAATTCTCAGTTCAATATTTATCTATATCCTCCAAAGCATTGGCTTGGCGAAGTTCAAACCATAATCCCATGGCTTTAGAACTTCATAAACTAATATATTATGGCTCTCTTCTTAGTCACTTCAATCCCCTTTGGATTCCTCCAGAAGGCGTTTTTGATATTATCTTCAAGTACTAGAGCATTTGGGTCACTAGGTCCCTTATTTATGCCTAGGAGCAGAATATTAAAGTGGCTAAAGAAACCCCTAAAATCCTAGGAAAATAAAAGTATAAAGCTAGAGAAAAGGAGACAAAATCATTCAAATCAAATCTAGAAGAAATTTATCAAAAAGTGGAGAAAATACCTCTCTCCGTGGAGATCTTAATGGAGGAAAAAATACAATTGAATCTTACCATTTTGCCTTGAAAATATAGGAAGAAATATTGAGGCTTAAATATAAGAGTCTATGGCTCAATGCAGGTGAAAAAAATACAAAAATTTTCCATAAGAAAACAAAAATGATTTTATGTTAAGTAAATTTTGGTGGAAGGGAAAGAAATTCCCCTCTTTGATAGTATCAAGGAGGAAGCTTACCAACACTACAAAATCTTGTATTATGAACAAAGTCCCCCTCTTCTTAGGTTGAGGAAGAAATTATGGAAAATATCCCTCTTCTAGTTACCCAAAAGGATAATGAGTTATTATTTAATCCAATTTTAAAAGAGGAAATACATATAATTCTAAAATATTTCAAACCGAATAAAGCTCTTGGTCCAAATGTATTTCTAACTCACTTCTACCAACACTACTGGTAGATTATCAAGGTTGAATATGTAGGATGATCAATTACGTGTTCTACCACTCCAAGATGGGAGGACAAATCAACTCCACCTTCCTCGGCTTGGTTCCAAAAGAGTTCAAGCTCTCTTCCTTTTCTAGGATTCGGCCTATTTCTCTTTGTAATGTTTCTTATAAAAATGTGTAAAAAAATTATTGCATCTTGCCTTAAGATTTCATTGCCTAAGATAATTTCATAAACTCAAGAAGTTTTTGTAAGAAAAAGATAAATAGTGGATAACATAATTTTCGTGCAAGAAGTTATTCACCCAAGCAAAAGTAAGAATGAAAAAGGAATCATTCATCATGCTAGACATGGCTAATTTCTTCGATGAAGTAAGACAGTCCTTCATATTTGTTGTTCTAAAGAAATTTTGTTTTGACAGTAAATTTATTAGCGGGATAGAAAATAGTATCGAGGGCCCTTGGAAAAAAACATGAAAGCTTAGAGTATTAAAGGAGGAATTTGTTGAATGGTTGTCAGGATAAACTCATCCAGTTCTATTGTTTGACAAGGTCCGAAAGTCCAATTCATGGATGGCATGAGTGGAGTGGGGGAGAGGTTGTAATATATTCACCCAAAGGTCGACACCGAGACCACATTTCAAACAACGCAGAGGTTGCCACATGGCCCAACCAGAGGTTGCCACGTGGTAGCCCAGGGGCCACCAAATTTTTTTTTAAGGTCTAAATTATCTCAATAGGAGTCGACACCGAGACACATTGAAAACAGTGCAGAGCCCTACCGGTCGGGCTACTAAAGTCCATATTAAACCATAGCCACAAATTTTATGTTAAAGGTTAAGCGGTGGGAGTATTGGGGTAAGGGTCCAGGGCTTAGCCCCTGCCACCCCATATGTAACCTATCACCAATGGCGTGGAGGCATGGCCCTACCGATTTTTATTTAAAAGAATATTTTCGGACAATATGATATGATTTAAAAATTTGGGTTTAAGGCATTTTCATGCTTTTTAACAGTCCCACAATTTGCATCGAAAATACACCAAATTATCGCTCCATTAGCACAATTTAGGGCGAATTTGTAGGACGGTTCCAAAATTTGGTGAATTCGTAGATCCATTAGCAAAAAAGCTAGGGAAACTAATAACTTCATTTTTTGACCAATTTGGGAGCAGAAATAGGCTAGACAAAAAAATTTGATAGTTCTGAAGCTAATGGAACAAGTTTTGAATCCATTGGAGCACTATAAACTGATGTAATCACCATTATTGAGCACAAGGATATAGGGCCAAGCCATTGGAAGGTGGACCAAGGAGATGTAGCCCAGGAGGGGTGAACTCCTTCATCACTTTTTGTGTTGTGGTTATTTTTATGGTGTATTGGTCTACTATTTACTGTTGTTTAGAGTTTTAATCCATGCTTTATGTGTGTAAAAATTTAACATGCAAGCTCACAAAAACTAAATTTTAAACACTTTCATTTTATACAACCTCAAGAAAATTTACATTAAGATATCATACAAATCAAGTTTGGTATTAGAGCTCAGGTTTTGTTTATTGATGTGAGTATTTAATTGTCTATAAGTGTTTCTAATTCTTATGAGGTTGAAGCTCAAGATAGAAGAAGGAAGCTTGTGGGTGCAGGTTCTCAAATTGGGACAAGGAAAAGGAGAGCACATTTGACAATCTCCACCAAAATTTTCACCTAAAGTTGTACCTGAAGCTTCAGTAAGCATGTCTCATGAAGGAGGAGCTGATAATATGTCAATGGAAGAGAATAATTTCAAAAAATATTTCTTTGACATGACTGAAATGGTGAAGGTTATCTATGAAGAGAGAAATTCAAGATTGTAGCGTGAAAGTTCCAAGCCTTCAAAAGGAGAGGGTTCTTCTGGAGGAAAAGGAAATGGTGAAAAACCACCCTCTTCTCTACCATCATATTTACCTCCATCCTCACCTTCATCTTTTTCCTATTCCAAAACAACTGTTTCTCAAACACATCCACATACCCCAAAGGTTCATGGTAAAACTCCCTTATTAAAACTCTATATCAAATTCAAACTGCCTATGTATAAAGGTGAAGTGAATGCTGAAAGTCTTAATAATTAGGTTCGTCAACTTGAACTTTATTGCGAGATTTAGAACATCAAATATGATGAAACAAAGACTCAGTTGGCTTCATTAATGTTGGAAAGTGCTTCTTTGATTTGGTGGGAAGAAAAAACACAAGTGGATATGAAAAAGCATGGTAAGGTATCAACCTCTTGGATAGATTTTATTGTTGCACCCAAAAGACAATTTATCCAATAGCTTATATGCATAAGGCTATTATGGATTAGCAGAATTTTAGACAGCTAAAGGGTCATAGTGTGAAAAGTTATACCCAATATTTTAGAAGAAGGTCTTTAATACTAGTTGTAGACTTGCAATCACAAGACACTTTGTTGAAATATATTGGGGGTTTACACAGTTATTTGAGGCATACTCTCTTATGCTTAATCCTACAAGTTTAGATGAGGTTTGTGTTTAGGCTACACATCTTGAAGCAAGAGGGAAAAACATTTCACAAGAGGGTAGAAAGAATCAATTCACAAGTGGAGACAAGGGTAAGAGTAAGTTCAAAGGGAAAGGAAAGAAGAATGCATCCATCAAGAAGGAAGGAGAAAAATTAACATGCAAACATTGTTCCAAAGAGGGTCATGATGAAGCTCATTGTTGGAAGCTTCATCCTGAGATGAAACCAAATAAGTTTAACAACAAAGGGAAGCAAAAGACAACTATAACTACACAACATGACTTAGGCTCAGATTCGGGAGATGAAACAAAGATCATAGCAATGGGAATGAAAGTCAAGGACATAGCAAGCACTAGCTCTTCAAGTTGTCCTAATGATACTCAAGATGAGAAAAAAATATTTGAACTTTTCCATATTCGGGTTATTTCAAAGCATACCAAAATTGATACACTCTTTGATAGTGCTTGACAAGTAAATTTGATTTCCGAAGACTTAGCAAAGAAGTTAAATTTAGAGACCATTCGTCATTGAAGATCTTATCCTTTAGGTTGGATATGCAAGAATTCAAACTTACAAGTGACGAGGAAATGCATACTTAGATTTGCAATTACATCAAACTTTCTTGATGAAGTCGAACTTGATGTAGTTCCACTTGATATTTTTGGAATTGTTTTGGGAAGCCCATATGTGTATGATAAGAAAGCTATTTTTCATCACTATGAAAACAATTATCACTTGTTCAAATATGGTATTGATTACATTGACAAAAAATAAATATTTCACTTGTAAATGTCGGAAAAGTGAAGAGGCGCATTAACTCTAGCAAGAATTTTGTGCTTTTAATGATCAAACAAAAGAATGATGTTGAAAATGAAGTTTTTCAAGGTTGTGACTCAAGATTGAAATCTGATTTCGTTTAGGTTCTTAAGCAATATGATGAGATGACTTAGGAGCCAAAATTATTGCCTCCCAAGAGGGGAATCGAACATGAAATACAATTTCAACAAGATTGACATCTTCCTAATATTGCCATGTATAGGATGTCAGTGATGGAAAGTGCAGAAATTAAAAATCAAATTCAAGATTTGTTGGACAAAGGGATCATCAGACCAAGTACTTCTCCATGCAGGTCACCTATTTTTTTGGTGTTAAAGAAGGATGGAACATGGTGCATCTATGTGGATTTACGTGTGTTGAACAAATTTACGGTAAAGAACCATTACCCACTTCCTAGAATTTATGATTTACTTGATCGATTGAATGATGCTAAGTATTTTACTAAGTTGAACCTAAGGAATGGCTATCATCAAATTAGAATTGTTTAAGGTGTCATATGGAAGACAACATTCAAAACAAAACAAGGTTTGTTTGAATGGCTAGTTATTCCTTTTGGTCTTTGCAATGCTCCTGCTACCTTCACGCATGTGATGAATGATGTTTTGAGGCCATTTCTAGATAATTTCGTGATAGTATACTTAGATGACATCTCAATTTTCATTAAATATCATGAAGAACATGTCATGCATGTTAAAAAGGTACTTGATGTCTTGAAGAAAGAGCGATTGTTTTTAAAGATGTCAAACTATGAGTTTGGAAAAAATTCTTTAGTGTATTTGGGTCATATTGTTGGAGGAGGTGAATTGAAAATAGGTCCCTCCAAGGTTGATGTAATTTTGAATTGGCCAGAGACAAAAATAGTTATGGAGGTAAGAAGATTTTTTGGAGCAACCCAATATTGGAGGAAGTTTATTGCTAACTTCTCTTATGTCATAGCTCCATTGTATGTATTGAAAAGTGTGAAGCAGGTCTTCCAGTGGGGAGGTAAACAACAAAAGGAATTTGATGCATTGAAGGAAAATATCAATTTATCTCCAGTGCTTTCACTTCTAGATTTGAGACAGTCATTTGAGATTCAAACTGTTGCAAGTGACTATGTCATGGGTGAAGTCCTCATGCAACATGGTAAGCCCGTTTTTTTTCATTCAAAAACTTTTAATGGTGCAATGATTAATTGTCCTACATACGACAAGGATTTGTATGCATTGGTGCAAAGTGTGAAAAAGTGGAAACATTACTTGATGGATAAGGAAATAATCATTCACACTAATCATCAACCATTGCAATACGTGCAATCACAAACAAAGTTGTAGAAATCAAGGCACTTTCGATGGATGGGTTTTCTTCAACAATTCCACTTGGTGATAAGGTATAAGAAAGGTATCTATTATAAAGTTGCTGACATGATTTCTAGGCCTATTGTTAGTGCTTCTATTATTCTTAAGAAGAATTATGTTTTTCATGAGTGCTATTTTGAACAATATGTTTTAGATAGTGATTTTCAAGATGTATATGCAACTTTGAGTCAAGGGAACCAAGTAGAGGAATTGGATTATCACATGCATGATACTTGTTGTACCATCATGGTAAGATTTGTATTCCACAAGGATAAATAGAAACATTATAAGAGAGGCACATACTTCTGTTATTACTAGTAATTTCGGTGTAAGTAAGACAATGGCACATCTATAGAGGTATTTTTATCGACCTCGTATGCTTGAAAGTGTGTCATGTTTTATTAAATGTTGTTCATTGTGTGCTATTAGTAAGCCTATCAATAGAAATTTCTGATTGTACACACCACTTCTAGTACCTTCTTGTCCATGGGAGAGTGTTTCTATGGATTTTGTGTGAGGTCTTCCTATGTCAAAAATCAATCATGATTATCTTCATGTAGTTGCGGATAGCTTCAACAAAATGTGTATTTTGATGCCATGTAAAAAGCAAATTACAACTGAACAAACTGCTAAGTTTTTCTTTCTGGTGCATTTTGGATTGCCCATATCCATTGCTAGTGATCAAGATTCTCGCTTTATTGGGAAATTTTGGTCAATCTTGTGGGGATTCATGGGAACCAAATTGAAAAAGAGTACAACATTTCATCCGCAAATAGATGGTCAAACAGAGGTGGTGAAAGGAACAGTGATACATCTTCTTCGCAGTTATTGCAGCAAGCATCCTAAGTTGCGGGATGAAAAATCACACTATACTCAACATGCTTCAACCAGGCCAAGCACTCTTCAACTCAAACATCGCCATTTGAGGCATGTTTGGGATACTTTCCTAAATCTCCTCTAGATTTCATTTTTGGAAAGGATGTTGCTCTTGATGGTCATAGTGACATAGACAAAGCTAAAAGGTTCATTGAACAAATTTCCAATTGGTACATCAAACAGTTCAAGGATAGATTAAAAAGAGCCAAGTCGAGTACAAAATAAGGCATGATAAGCATTGTGTAGATCACAATTTCCAAGTTAGTGATGAATTTTGGCTTCACATTAGAAAAGAAAGGCTTCAAGGAGAAGGTAAAAAATTGAAACCAATTCGATATGGTCCATTCAGAATTTTAGAAAAGATTGGTGATAATGCCTTCAGGTTGGATTTGCCTTCATATATGAAAATTTATGATGTTCTTAATGTTGAGAACCTAAGGTTGTATGAGCCTCCTTTAATTTAAGATCAAGGAGAGAATGTTCAGATTCCTTCCATTGAGGATTTTTCTCTTGAATACCTTGATGAACTACAACAAGACACCATTCTGGACAGAATAACAAGGTCTTCAAAACGAGGGAATGTGGAGTACCTTCGTGTGGTTCTCAAAGGAAAAGATCCAAGTAAGGTCAAATGGATTGAGATTAGAAAGGTGAGGGAATTTTACCCTCATCTACTGAACAAACGAAAGTGAAATTTTGAGGTCCAAAAGCTTCTAGTGGGGAGGAGTGGTCAAGTGCTCAAAAAAATTCTAAAAAATGAAAGTTGACATAATGGTGTGGAACCTAAACGACTGCGTAAATCTCGTCATCCTGAATTCGGCGCAACTCGTTTCGCGGAAAACTGACATAGTATGCTCCCAAAGATGAGTTTTATTCGTTTTCCCAAATAGGCAAAATTTTGGAAAAAATTGTGCAGGTTGCTCAGTCCGCACCCCGTACATCTAACTGGGTCTGCTGACTGGGCATGGTTGACTAGGCTCATTGGACCAATCTGGTCATGCCACTTGTCCAAATTCTATTGGTCTTGGTTTGGAATTTTTTTATTTGGTGGTTGGTGGCCAACCACACACTGCTATGTGGCCCAACCAGAGGCTACCACATGTCAAACCAGGGACAACCAAAAATTTTGGTTAAGGTCTGAATTAACTCCGCAAGAGTCGACACCGAGACCACATTTAAAATAGCGCAGAGCCCTACTAGTCAGGCTACCAAAGTCCTTATTAAACCATAGCCATGAATTTTATGTTAAAGGTTAAGTTGTGGGAGTATTGTGGTAAGGGGCCAAGGCTTAGCCCCCAACCCCCCATATGTAACCATATGACAAATGGTACGAGACCAAGGGCGCAGAGTCATGGCCCCGCCAATTTTTATTTAAAAAAATATTTTCGGCCAATTTAATACGATTTAAAAATTCGGGGTTAAAGCCTTGGAACGATTTTTAGTGGCCCCACAATTTCCATCGAAAATCCGTCAAATTGTCGCCCCGTTAGCGTAATTCGTGGCGACTTTTTAGGACGATTCCAGAATTTGCAGGATTTGTAGATCGACTAGCAGCAAAGCTAGGGAAACTCATAGCTTCTTCAGTTTTTGACCAATTTGGGAGCAGAAAGAGGCAAGACAGGTATTTTTGACAGTTTTGAAACTAATGGAACAAACTTTGAAGCCATTGGAGCACTTTAAACTGACCATTTTTTAGCATAATGATATAGGGCCAAGCCATTGGAAGCTGGACCAAGGAGACGTAGCCCAGGAGGGGTGAATTCCTTCATCACTTGTTGTGTTGTGGTTATTTTTATAGTGTATTTTTCTACTATTTTCTATTGTTCAGAGTTTCAATTCATGCTTTATGTATGTAAACAATTAACATAAAAGCTCACAAAAACTCAATTTTAAACACTTGCAATTTATACAACGTCAAACACATTTACACTAAGGTCTCATAGAGATCACATAAATATGGCTTGGCAGACACAAATATAGATAGAGGTCGTTGCTCTCCTTATTAATGTTAGAGTGGGTGTTAAACATTTTTATAAATAATTTCAAGACAGTGTTGCAGAATACTTTTAAAAAGCTCGTAGGTTAAATCCTATCATGTACTAACAGTTGTTGATGAAAATCCTCTAGTAGATCTCACTTAATAACATGATAAAATGATCTTTTGATGAAAATCCTCAAGTAGGTCTCATGTAATAATAATAATATGGTAAAACTAGCTATTTAAAAGAGTTTTTTATTTAGTTTTGGTAATTGGCCTATATTGTTTTGGTAACCAACGTGTATCATATATTTTTCATTTGATTGCTAAAAATTCAAGGGTTAAACACCCAAATTATTATGTTGTATTGATATTGTAAATAGATTTTAATTTTTTCATATATTTGAGTATTTTAATATTGGTGTTTAAATGATGTTAGGTTTTCATAAATTTTTTATTAAATATTATTTAAAAAATAAATAAATAAAAAATCTTATTCGTTCTATATTTTGTTTATGGATTACAAAATATGTCCTATAAATCAAATTCTAGGCTTGTGCCTTAAAAATTTAAATCTGAATGTACTAGCAATGGAGATGAACACACAAGTATTAAATATTTATTACTATTTATTTTTGCAATCAAAATACCACTAGCAAGAGATACCGAGGTTGTCTTCTAACAAATTGAATGTTCTGTCCATTCCTTGTTTTTTAAGTCAAGTCATTGATGTTCTCTTAACTACAACCTTCAATATCTCTTCCCTATGTCACATTGTTTTTATTGAATTAATTTTCAACCCGTGCATCTTATTCAACACTTTTAGTTAGTATATTTTAAAATAATAAACAATGATCTTATCATGTGATTTTTTATCTTATTATGTAAATATTTTGACTATGTTAAATTAAAATAACAATAATAATAATAATTAATAATTAATATAAAATAGAGGAAAAATAGTGGACTTATCATTTGTGGTATTTTGGTAGTAGGTTTTGACAACCCATGGTTTTTCCCATGGAATAATAAAAACATGATATTAAAATAAAAGTAACTTCATGGTATTAATCCATGGTAAGAGAACTTATGGTATTGACCCATGGTATTTATGTGGAATATAGTCTATTTAAAGAGGATTAAACCAGCCTAGATCCATCTTAATTCTGGATCTACCAAGTACCCAATAAAATCAAATCTCTTGAAATACAAACCTCTTTTAGAGTGAAAAAAACTAATCCCTTTGATTCAAAATTAAAATAAACTAGAAATTGCACCAAATGTTGCAAAGGAAAAGCAGTAAGGCATAAATTTAAACATGAAAGTAATCCTGACATATTCAAAATCATTTGAAGATAAAAATTAGTACATTTGATACTAAGATTGTTTCTTTCCATCCAAGTAAGTTTGGTGCATATTTATTTCTTCTCTCCTAGTCGTTTTTTACCATTTTAAAAAAGAATTGGTTCCTTAATCTAAATAGGCATAATTGATATGGATTCACATATCTTACCAGAAAAATTTATGAAAAACCCATCAGACCCTACAATTTTATCCCAAAAAGTATCTAGGCTTCTAACATTTGATCTAATGGTGCAGAGAAGGACAAAGTGGCAGTTAGGAAAGTCATTTTCAAATAAAGACGCTTTACGGCAAGGTCATATTTTGGAAGAGGTAGGGCTTGGTGAGTTAGTTAGGTAGTTAGTAGAGAGTAAATGAAGGATTCATGGATCTAATGGCCTAAAACATTTCAATCATCTAACATTTGATCCAATGGTGCAAAGAAAGATAGAGTGGAAGTTAGGAAAGTTGTTTTCAAATAAAGACGCCTTACAACGTAAATATATTTATATTTAAAAAACCATTTTTAAATATATAAGTGTTAAATGTATTTCAAATGAATAAAATAAGAAAACATAATATAACAAAACATGTGAAACAAATCATTTCATTTTTTCAATGTAATTCCATAATCCCACTACAATACATAAACCAACCACAATTGTCTATTACACGAAGCCTCAATGGTTCTTTATTTCAAACCATGCAAATATAAAAATGATTGAGTTGTTTCCTTCAAAGGAGAAAAAATACATTCTGTACATCGAAAACTTTTAGAGAAATCAGAATCCTCTCCTCGAAGAAAATAATCTTAAACCATTACATCAAAATCTTATATGTTTAAGATAAAAAATATTTTTATTGTAAGGCACTGCATAAAATTTTTCTGCACTCCACTTCACTCAGAAGCATCCATTATGATTACACACAGAGATCTATGTTGAATCAAAGCATCAAATATCACGAGAACAAATTAAATGTAATCAACCCTCACTTGCCCTGAACCTGGCACCATTTCCATCTTGGACAAGAAAATGAATGTATGGTACAAGCAATTAACAATGAACATGACATATATAATAATGATTTAGGATAGAAGAAAAATCAAGAGGTATGCCCTAATGAAAGGATTCTAGTAAGTATTTTATTGCTGGATTTTGATTTTGATTTTTGAGAATGGAGAAAAGTTGTACCCGTTGAAGGAAGATCAAACTTGTTCATAGTTTTAGAAATAGTTGAACAGATGGTTGTTTTGAGATAATTTGAGTTGAAATTAAAAAATTTAGTGGAAGACGAGCATGATGGATTTGGGTGACTAATACTATGTGGGGTTATGAGCTGTTTTGAATTGAGAGATGGATGAGGATGAGGGTGGAGTTAATGTCTGGGTGTATGCTTTCTGCTTCAGTGAAATAATCTACCATGTTCCATAAGTTAGATAAATCAGTCGCCTTGAGATCCTCATGCACTCGAGCCTTGTTCTTCTTAAAGTGAGCTAATTCTATGATCAGTGCAGATGCCCATGATTGTGCACAACTTATCTCATCTGCATCATTGCAGGCACCTTGATCAAGTAATTTTTGGGCAGATAAATTGGTATCAACTACAATCTCATTAGAACTTGTAGATCTCAGTACTTCATGCTGAGATTCTAATGTCACTGATAAATCTGCATCTTGTTTGGTATATGTCTCCTCATCAAATCCAATCAATTGCCCTTCTGCTTTGTATACAATAAATATTATTTGCAGATCTTTCACACAGATTTGCATTGCCTAATTCGTGACCATTGTTTCTTCTATCTGAGGTCTCCTTCATTAGTCTAGCATCTCCATCAATAGATTTGAGTTGGTCTGGATTTTTAGTTTCTTGCAAAGAAATTTTCAAATAAGTGTTGGAAGCTGGTCCTTCTCTATGAAGGCATTGACCTGAAGTATCATCCATAGTTATCTTTTCCGAATTTGGTGCTTTCTTAGGAAGTAATTCCCTTAACCGTTGGCACTTTGGTTCAAGTTTCGATACCTTGTTTGAGTTTTCTAGATTTTGTTTATGGAAGATTCCTGTGGCCTTTTTGTTGTACTCCCTTTCATCAGTCTAAATCTCCCACTCCATTGGAATTTCTGAAGTGTTCCAAAACACACAGAGGAATAAAAGAATTCCTCCTCTCAACAATGAGATTAAATTAAAAAAATTTGGACAGAGATGGCACACAAACAACTTCTATTTCATTAAAATACAAAAACTATTACAAACTGACATTCTTCCTCCTCTAAGGGATTACAAAAATGGAAACGGCTTCACACGCAGTGTTCTTAAAATTTCCTCTCTGTCACATATAAAAAAAATGCACATACATAGTTCTCTGGTCTATTTTTTCCTTCGGGCTCACTTTCAAAATTACACACAGTGGTATATATCTTTTCCTTCGGGCCTTTTTACTTTATACATGGTGTATTAAAAAAAATTAAAACTATTGAAAAATATATATTATAAACTTTGAAAAGTTTATAATATATATATTTTAACCATATATGTATATATCTAAAGTCAAAATACTTTCACCTGTGGCATTAAAGAAAATACATAAGGGAAATGATACGATAAGATTTGAAACCTTAATACATTTGCCGCATGAAATAAATTTTAAAACAATGTTTTTTAAACCTTCATTGCGGAATTCAAACTGGAAATTAAACTCCTTTGCATGGATTTATTGTGTACCAAATGGCCGTGATGATGTAAGGCTCCATTTCCATGCGATCGCATTTTGATTGGTCGGAGGTAGGACCCGTCGAAATTCAAACCAAACATAAACTCTATTTATGAAATTATCGCATACCAAAATGATGTCACCACCAAAACTATGCGATAGCCATTTGATTGGTCCACGGGTTTTTTGTGTTGGCAGTGGAGGGGTTAGGGTAAAGGACTAGTGACGAGGCTCGAACCAACGTGAATACTTCATGATTGGTTGTGGGTATTAAGACGTGGATGCGTGGGCTCCACTGTAATGACATGGTGTGTTTCAAATTAAATGGAATGATGCAAAAATATGTGGTTGGTGGATTGTGGTAATGGCAGTATGGAGGTTTTGAAGGCAGCAGTTGCAGGAGATAATGGCTCAGACAAGAGAACAGGGATGTGTGGTCAAACCACGAGATTTCCAAATCAAAACAGAGCTATGACTTTAAGAATAAAATTGGTGTTGCAGGGTTTAAATCCGAATTAAATGCATTGGTTGTGTGCAAGAAAAAACAAGAAATTCTCTGCATATGTCCTTCGGCTTCCTGCAGTTGGATTTAACATTTCAACACTCCCCCTTAAATTCAACTGCTGGATTCTCTTCCATACCCAAACACTTTCTCAAATAATTAAAAATTTTCTGCCCCAATGGTTTTGTTAAAATGTCTGCAAACTGCTCCTCTGTTCTACAATGCTTCAAAACAATTTCACCATTGTTCACTAGCTCCCTGATGTAGTGATACTTGGCATCAATGTGTTTCGTTCTTTTGTGAAACACTAAATTCTTTAACAGTGCTATTGCTAAGCTATTATCACAATAAATTGTTGTGCCTTTTATTTGTTGATGACACAAACTCCTCAACATTCTCTTCATCCAAACTGCTTGAAATGTTGATGTTGTCGCTGCCACATATTCTGCCTCTACTGTAGATAAAGCCACAATTGGTTGTTTCTTAGAAGCCCATGAGATGGCTTTTGAACCCATATGAAAAACATAACTAGAGGTGCTTTTCCGGTCATCTATACTTCCAACCCAATCACTGTCAGTATATCCAATCAATTCAGAATTTTTTGAAGTGGTGTATACGATACCATACCTCTTTTTTCCTTTCACATACCTCATAATTATTTTTGTTTCTTTCCAATGTGCCTCCTTTGGCCTTTCCATAAATCTGTAAATTAAGCTCACAGCATGCATAATATCCGGCCTAGTTCCAATCAAATACATGAGGCTAGCAACTATGCTCTTGTACAAGATAGGATCAAAATCTTTGCTGCTGTCTTCTCTGCTTAATTTCAATCTCATCACTGTAGGAGTAATTGTTTCCTTGCAATCCTGCATATTAAATATTTCCAAAACTTCATTCACATATTTGGCTTGAGAGATAAAAATTTTATTTTCATTTTTATCTACTTCTATTCCTAAGAAGTATTTCAGAAATCCCATATCAGTCATCTCAAATTCATCCTTCATGACTGATTTAAAATTCTCAATGAGGTAAGCATCGTTACCTGTAAAGATCACATCATCAACATACAAAACAACAATCAACATCTTACCATCTTTCTCCTTGATGTATAATGTGGGTTCTCCTTCACATTTCTCAAATCCATTTTCTAGTAGGTAGGAATCTATCCTACTGTACCATGCTCTTGGTGCTTGTTTCAGCCCATATAGAGCTTTCTTCAATCTGCAAACTTTGTGCTCTTGGCCTTTTTTCTCATAGCCCAGAGGTTGTTCAACATAAACCTATTTCATCAATACTCCATTTAGGAATGCTAATTTCACATCCATTTGGTAAAATTTCCACTTATGTTGTGCTGCTATGGACAACACTGCTCTTACTATTTCCATTCTTGCAATCGGTGCAAAAGTTTCCTCATAGTCTCTTCCATGTTGCTGCTTGTAGCCTTTAACAAAAAGCCTGGCCTTGTGCTTTTCAATCTTACCTTCAACATTGATTTTGGTTTTGTAAACCCATTTAACTCCAATGATTTCTTTGCCTTTTGGGAGATCAACCAATTCCCATGTTTTATTTTTCTCTATTACATTCATTTCTTCATCCATAGCATCTATCCATTTCTTATATTTTATAGCTTCTTCAAAATGAATAGGATCATCTACTTGATAGTACAATGAAAATAAAGAGTTCATGCCTTCATTTGCTGCCTCTTGCCCATAAATTTCTTTCAAACTTCTGAATTTGGTTCCTCTTTCACTTGTTGAACTTGTGCTTGTAGAAGCACTCAAATCTGCTGCTTGTGGTGTGCTTGGAGAAGCACTGTCATCACTTATCAAGGGTGTTTTCATACCTGCTTGTGGTGTCCCTTGATGTCCTTGTGTTGGTGGAGGTGGTGCTGCTAATGAGGGATGTATTTCAGCCATATCTTCCTCATTATCATCATGAAACAAATAGCTTTTAACATTCACTGTTTTCTCAATGCTTCCATCCCAAGCTTCTTCCTCAATGAATTGTACATCTCTGCTTATAAAAAATGTCTTAGTGGATGGGTTATACAACCTGTATGCCTTGGATTCTTCACTGTATCTAATAAATATGCACTTCTCCCCCTTACTGTCTAGCTTCTTCCTTAGCTGATCTGGAATGTGTGCATAAGCCACACAACCAAAAACTCTCATGTGGGTGACACCTTGTTTTATGCCACTCCATGCTTCTTCCAAAACTCTATTCATTACAGCTTTGGTTGGGAATCTATTCAAGATATATGCTACACAATGTACAACTTCAACCCAATATTCATTTGGAAAATGTTTTTCCTTCAGCATACTTCTTACCATATCCATGATGGCCCTATTTTTTCTTTCAGCAACTCCATTTTGCTATAGTGTGTACCTTGCTATAAATTGTTTGTGTATCCCATTTTCTCTGCAAAAAAGAAGAAATTATTTTGAGATATACTCTCCTCCTCTATCAATCCTTAAAACTTTAATATGCTGCCCACTTTGTTTCTCTACAAGAGCCTTAAAGTAGCAGAATTTATCAAACACTTCACTTTTATATTTCAAGAAATACACCCAAGTTTTTCTTGTGTAATAATTAATAAAAGTCAGCATATAGTGGTTGCTTGCTAGTGATGGTGTTTGCATTGGTCCACACAAATCTGAATGGGCAATTTCTAAGGGTGCCTTTGCCCTTATGCTCTTTCCTGATGGAAAGCTTTCTCTGTGTTGTTTTTCCAAGATGCTGCCTTCACATAGGCTGTCCGGTTTCTCAATCAATGGTAATCCTTTTACCATTCCTTTCCTATGCAACAAATTCAGACCTCCAAAGTGTAGATGTCCAAATCTCAAATGCCATAACCAGTTTTCATCTTTTGCTTCTCTTTGGAATGTCTCTTGTTTCACTGCTACCATTTCAACTCCTTTCTTCAAAACTGCTCTCATTTTGAGAGGGAACATTATGTTCCTTGTCATCGTCACTTGTGCAATGCATTGCTTGCTTGGTGGTTTATCCATGATGGTGCATACATCATCTTCAAAGAAAAAGTGTACCCCTTTTGAATGAGTTGTCCAATGCTCAAAAGGTTACACTTCATACCAGGCACATAATAAACATCTGATATGGATCTTCCTTCTCCTTTCTTTGTCAAAACATTCACTCTGCCTTTTCCCATGACAAAGACCATACTGTCTATCCCCAATGTTACTTGAGACTTTACATTTTCATCTAACATGGAGAACATGGAAATGTTTCTAGTCATATGGTTGCTACATCCTGAATCTAGAAACCATATATCTTCATTCTTTTCCTCATTCATATTACATGCCAAAAACAACTTCTCTTGATTGATATTTTCTTTTGTAAAATTAGCACTAGGTATATTACCCATGTTACTCTATTTCTTCCTACATTCATTGGCATAATGGCCATACTTCTTACAGTAATGAAATTGGACTTGGGATTTATCATACCTTTGTCCATGTTCTTGATTTTGTCCACCTCACTAGTTGCTGTCTTGGCCTTGGTTCTGATTTTGATTGCTACCCCTTCCATGAGTATTTACAGGGTTGTTTCTTCCTCCTCTGTTTTAGCTTCTGCCTCTTCCTCTTCCTCTATAGTTTCCTCTGCCTTGACCTCTTCCTCTTCCAAAGGACATTTGGGTCTTGAAGGCATGCTCCAAATATGACTTTGTTTTTCTACCCAATCTTTGTTCATGTGTCATCAATGATGCATGTAGCTCATCAACAGTAAACTTTGAGAGATCCTTTGTCTCTTCAATGGTTGTGACTATCACATCAAACCTTGAGGGTAAGATCCTCAATGTTTTCTTCACTATCCTTCTTTCTTCAAGTGTCTCTCCATGAGACCTTATCTAGGTAACCAACCCAATCACATGTGTGAATAATGAGTCTATGTTATCAGACTCTTTCATACAGAGAGTTTCAAAGTCTCTCCTCAGCAATCCTAGCTTTGCTGTCTTCACCTTCTCCATACCTTGATAGGTAGTCTGGAGGGTATCCCATCCATCCTTGGACCTCTTAGCTGCTGCTATCCTTGGAAACACACTTTCATGCACTGCTTGATAGAGATAGAAGAGGGCTTTTGAGTCCTTATTCCTATTTCTCTTCAACAAATCCTTCTCTGCTTGTGTTAAGGCATTAAAAGCTTGTTCATATGCTAGTTCTTCAAAACCATCTTCAACAAGATCTCATAAGTCTTGAGAGGCAAACAGGGCTCTCATGGTGATTTCCCAATAGTCATAGTTCTTCCCATTGAATTTTGGGAGTTGAGTATTTCCAATACTCGTGCTTGTGCTAGCTCCTGCCATGGCTAGCTCACTAAACTATGCTATAAACTTGACTGTGTTTTTAAATAAACCTTCTCACTGCTTGAGAGTTAAAACTCCGTCTTCAAAATATTTCTCTGGACTGCACTTTTTAAACACAAAAAAAACCATGTTTTTTAAAATACCTGGACTTTGCTGAGCCTTCACACTGCTGGAGAACTGCTTCAACAACTCCTTCCTTCAGCCTCTTTGACAAACTTCAAAGAGCCTGGACTGGCTCTAATACCATGTTGGAATTTCTGAAGTATTCCAAAACACACAGAGGAATAAAAGAATTCCTCCTCTCAGCACTGAGATTAAATTAAAATTTTCTAGACAGAGATGGCACACAAAAAACTTCTATTTCAGTAAAATAAAAACACTATTACAAACTGATGTTCTTCCTATTTTGAGGGATTAAAAAAATGGAAACTGCTTCACACGCAGTGTTCTTCAAATTTCCTCTCTGTCACATATAAAAAAAAATGTACATACACAGTGCTCTGGTCTATTTTTTCCTTCGGGCTCACTTTCAAAATTACACACAGTCGTATATATCTTTGCCTTCGGGCCTTTTTACTTTATACATGATGTATTAAAAAAAAAAAATTAAAACTATTGAAAAATATATATTATAAACTTTGAAAAGTTTATGATATATATATGTTAACCATATATGTATATATCTAATATCAAAATACTTTCACCTGTGACGTTAAAGAAAAGACATAAGGGAAATGATACGATAAGGTTTGAAACCTTAATACATTTTCCACATGAAATAAATTTTAAACCAATGTTTTTAAACCTTCGTTGCAGAATTCAAACTGGACATTAAACTCCTTTGCATGGATTTATCGTGTATCAAATGGCCCTGATGAAATAGGGCTCCATTTCCACGTGATCGCATTCTGATTGGTTGGAGGTAGGACCCACCAGACTTCAAACCAAATGTAAACTCTATTTTATGAAATTATCGCATACCAAAATGTTGTTATGATGTCACCACCAAAACTACACAATAGCCATTTGATTGGTCCATGGGTTTGTTGTGTTGGAGGTGGTGGGGTCAGGGTAAAGGACTAGTGATGAGGCTTGAACCAACGCGAACACTTTGTGATTGGCTGCGGGTATTAATACGTGGATGTGTGGGCTCCATTGTAATGACATGGCGTGTTTCAAATTAAATGGAACGACGGGAAAAGATGTGGTTGGTGGATTGTGGTAATGGCAGTATGGAGGTTTTAAAGGCATTAGTTGCAGGATGTAATGGCATAGACAGGAGAACAGGGATGTGTGGTCAAACCACGAGATTTCCAAATCAAAACAGAGCTATGGCTTTAAGAATAAAATTGGTGTTGCAGGGTTTAAATCGGAATTAAATGCATTGGTTGTGTGCAAGCAAAAACAAAAAAATCTTTGCACATGTCCTTCGGTTTCCTGCAGTTGGATTTAACATTTCAACACACTCTTTATTCAACAAATAAACTTCATATTTCAATCTAGAATTCTCTTTTAGCACAACGCTCATCTTAATGTATAGTGACCAAGCTTTTGCATGAGCCTTGGTCTTTTCTTTGGTGATTTCTGCAATTTTTGCATCTCGTTGTTGCAGAGATTTCAACAAAGCAGCCTCAGCTGTCAGTAATTGATGATCAACTTCAGTTAGCTTGGATTCCAATTGCATTCTAAGTAAATCCCATTCCTTCGACTTACTGAGGACTGCATCCTCAATAGCTTTCTCCTGTTCTTCTCTGAGGATACTAATATTTTTAATATACTTGTGCATTTGATCCTCTATATCAATCTTCTGTTGAAGGGCTTCCTCCAATTATCTTTTGTACCGAGAAGCTCCTACCTCTGCTTTTTGCCACCCTACAATCATCATTATGAGCAAAAATATGAGAAGAAAATACTCTGGTTTATCTATCCAGTAGAGAAAAACTGGAAGCAAACATTCATAGCATATAAAATAAAATAGACTCTGTTATATCAGTGGCATTGGTGTCTCCTGCCTAAGATACTTAATTTCCCAATGAAAAATCATTTGTACAAAACTATAAATTTTACATTATACTTGAATTCCCCAGCCAAGTTTGACCACTGAAATAAACATTGTAGATTTATTTTCAAGGTGCAATTGTTTTTGGAGTAAGAAAAATTGGTAATCTAGAAATTTATTATTTAATCCCTAAACACTTAATAAATCCAGAATAGATTAGTAGAACTACCTAAAATGATTTCTTGGGCAAGGTCAACATGATGTTCCACCAGTTTTTTATTGGCTGCGGCCTCAAATAAACTTTGAAGATTCATGTGTTTCTCACCCTCCTGATCCAGCTCTTGAGAAGGATTAATGGAGCCTGGTTCCTCCGATGACGCTGTTGTTCCCTATAATTCATTCAATCCAAAATTTTTCATCAGCCAAGTTATGATCAGGTCAAACCAATGCATAGAGAAGGAAGGATAACTTTCCCAAGGATTCAGGACAATGGATCTTTCCAGTCCAACTACTCAAAAAATTTAATACACATAATGTCCGGCCAGAAGAAATGATAGATATTTGTACTAAGATGTGATCTCATGGGTATGAAATTACGCATTCAAATAGTATTGAAAACCTTAAGAACCTGATGTTGTTGTTTTTGAGTATCATAGGTGACATGAAGCTTGGGCGAAGCTGCCGCAACATGAGTTTGGGTAGACTTCTTTCTCCAAGGCCAGCTGCCAGTAAAAAAAAGTACCTTATGTCAAATTTCGAAAGAAACAACAGCAGCAGTGCCGATTCAAAATCACCAGATTGCAAATACAACTCAAAATTTAGAGAAGTCGTAGAAATTGGCGTACGGAATCAACAATCCCTTTTTCTGTACTAATCAATAAAATGTCACACACCTCAATGAGGTATCGAGTGATGGCGGTCACACAGTATTTTGGAAGAGATAGGGCTTGGTGAGTTAGTTAGTAGAGTGTAAATGAAGTAGACATGTATCTAATGGCCTAAAATATTTCAATGGTTTAACATTTTATCTAATGGTGCAGAGAAAGACAAAGTAACAATTAGGAAAGTTGTTTTCAAATAAAAACGCCTTAGAACCTAAAAATATAAATTCAAACCCATCAAATGCAAATACTTCAAATTCATAAACTATAAACTATAAAAGTGATGCATTGAGACCTAATATAACCTATACGCTCAATTGCATTCAAAAAGGATGTCGAGGGCATTAAATATTGGTGTATTTTTTACCATTTCAGACTTTGATTTTATCAATGAAGCATTAAAGATAGGTGTAGTTTAATTCTTTAAAATTTTATTTTTTATTAAATTTTAGTATTTAAAATTATAATTTTTTATTATTTAAAATATATTTTTAAGTGTATAATTAAGTTTTTTTTAATTAATATATTTAAATTACATAAATTACAAAATTTAAATTTATTATTTTAAAATATCTTATCAAATTTCGTCCATAATTTACCCAAAAAGATTCCAGAAAAAGAGCCAAACATTGACCTTGGCTGTTAGACGATGCTGTTAAAAAAAATGGTTGTGTTTGCTTGAACAAGTCAACTTTCGGCCTCCAATGTTAAGACATAAGTATGGTCTGCCAACTCAACTTCACAACGCTTCACAATGATAAAACACCTCTGACTTCAATGAAACTAGAATTTATGTGCTCATCAGATCGGATTCACTGTTGACATCAAATATCCCTATTTGCAATTCAAAACTCCATTGTGTGTTTGCTAATCAGCCAGTTGTACAAAACAAGATCTGCACACATTCTTTCTATACATATCTGCGACAACAAACAATCGCATCCCCATCCATTAACAGAGATTCACTTACACTACTGTATATGCGTCCTGAGTTCAAATCCTCTTACAATCACAATCCTTTGTTTTACATAATTTTTTAACTTCACGACCAATCTCTCACTTCGATTCCACATACCTTTGCAACAACCAAATGGCTAAGTTGTTAAGTCCCTATATTAATAGTGTAGTCCCTTATTATGTTAGTGTAGCCCCCCTTATTGTTATTTTTGTACCCTTGTAACCCCCATATTGTTATTATTGTGCCCTTACATTATTATTGTTAGGTCGGCTAGGATTACATTGTGGCCCCACCAGGATTAATTGTGGCTCCATGGACTCCTATATATAGAAAGGAGGTTTTTTCATTTGTATCATCCAAGAATTGTTCGTTCATGTAATGTATTAGAAGTTCCCCCCTCAAAGTGGCTTATTTCTAAGGTGATGATATCTCTTTTCTTCTCTTTTTGGAGCTGGTTTCACAACATTTGGTATCAAAGCTTTGAGATTCTAGGGTTCCGCTGCACCAAACAGGTTAGCGTGGAATTTTTGCTATAGATTTTTTTCTACTAAGGTTCAGAATCTGAAATTTTTAGAATGCGAAGCCAAAATCCCGAGGAACATTTTCTCAAAAGTTTAGAGCTTGATTTACAATACTTTCGTAGATATGATCTGTGCAAGTTAGGTCATTTTGCAGGCTCCTGAATTTAACCTAAACAGGTCATCATGGTATTTTCGTAATAACGTTTTTTATACGAAGGTTCAGAAGCTGAAACTTTTAGAGTACGAAGCCGCAATCCTGAGGAACATCGTCACAAAATTTCAGATATTGGTTCGCAATATTTTCGGAGATATGATCTGTGGAAATCAAGGATTTTTGAGGCTTCTTAATTTCATCTCAAAGAGGTGATCATGGGAAAATCTTGATAGCTCTCTCTCTGAGCATCGGATTGGAATGATGTAAAAAGTGGCCTCAAGCACGCGGACTTTAGTTTTCGTTCTATCAATTTTAGAGCCAAAGGAGGAAAAAATGACACGTGGAAAGTCGTACAATTTTGCTCTACTGAACCAGTCCATAATTAGGTCATCGTAGAGATTGGGTACAACTTTGTCTTCAAGAATCTAAATCAGGTCAGATCTATGGCATTTGAAAGCGAATTCCGAGGGCTACTTCAGTGCAAAATTTTAGATATTGAAAATCCTAAATCACAGAGATAATTCAGTTTCAATATTGAGCTTCTCAAAAGCAAGAAAAAGGTGTGTATTTGGTTTTTAAAATTGCATAACGTTTATTTGAAAAAGCAGTTTGAAGTGATTCCAAGGGCATATTTTAGAATTTTTATCAGTAATGGGTTCTATAATGCCTCCAAAAAATAATTCCATACCCATTAAGCCCTCAAAAAGCTATACTATGACGCATGAAGAGGAAGAATTGTAGTATGAGATATCAAAATTACGGTACCAAGTGCAACAAATTTTGATCTTACGAAGAGAAACCGAAGATGACATAGATGGTTTAAAAGCATAAATGGAGGCTAATTTGGATGGTTTTAAGGATCAAATAATAGCTAATATGGATGATAAATTAGTGGAAGATCACATCGAGCATCAACAACAAGTTCTCCAACTCTCAAAGGATAACCCAACTTTGGTGCAAAATCTAATGAAACAACAGGAAGATCAACATCACATCGAAAGAAGTTATGAAGCAGTCATAGAAACAAGAACTCGACAACTATGGAATCGATCAATTTCAGAGTATCTCATCAAGTGGAAGAACTTACCCACTGAAGATTCTACATGGGAGGATGAGAATTTTATACAGAAGCACCCGGAGCTACTCAAGCGCTGAGGACAACACTTTTTTGAAGGAGAGGGGCATGTTAGGTCCCTATATCACTAGTATAGTCCCTTATTATTGTTAGTGTAACCCCCTTATTGTTATTATTGTACCCTTGTAACCCCCATTTTGTTATTATTGTGCCCTTAAATTATTATTGTTAGGTCGGCTAGGATTACATTGTGGCCCACTAGGATTAATTATGGCCCCATGGACTCCTATATATAGAAAGGAGGTTTTGTCATTTGTATCATTCAAGAATTGTTCATTCATGTAATGTATTGAAGGTTTCCCCCTCGAAGTGGTTTATTTCTAAGGCGTTGATATCTCTTTTCTTCTCTTTTTGGAGCTAGTTTCACAACATTATATAAATTACAAAATTTAAATTTATTATTTTAAAATATCTTATCAAATTTCATACATAATTTACCCAAAAATATTCCAGAAAAAGAGCCAAACATTGACCTTGGCTATTAGACGATGTTGTTAAAAAAAATGGTTTTGTTTGCTTGAACAAGTCAATTTATGGCCTCCAATGTTAAGACATAAGTATGGTCTGCCAACTCAACTTCACAACGACAAAACACCTCTGACTTCAACGAAACTATAAGTTATGCGCTCATCCCATCGGATTCATTGTTGACATCAAATATCCCTATTTGCAATTCAAAACTCCATTGCGTGTTTGCTGATCGGCCAGTTTTATAAAACAAGATCCGCACACATTCTTTCTATACATATTTGAGACAACAAATAATCGCAGCCCCATCCATTAACAGATATTCACTTGCACTACTGTATATGCGTCCCCAGTTAAAATCCTCTTACAATCACAATCCTTTGTTTTACATAATTTTTTAACTTCACGACCAATCTCTCACTGCAATTCCTCATAACTTTGCAACAACCCAATGGCTAAGCCCTCTTCACATCAAAATGGCCTCAACAGACTCAAAAACTACTCACTGAAGTCACGGCAATTCAAGGGAATTTGAATGAGAAAATGGGAGAAATGGGTATCCAAAATTCGAATACCCAATTCGAGGGGCAGAATTTGGCTAGGATCCTACGACACACCAGAAAAGGCTTCCCGTGCCTACGACTTTGCTGTCTATTGTCTGAGAGGATCCAATGCCAGGTTTAATTTTCCCTACTCCCTACCGGATATTCCCGGCACCTCTTCTCTATCTCCATAGAAAATTCAAGCCTCCGCAGTCAAATTCACCATAGAAGAAATGTGGCTACCTTCTGAACGTAAAAAAGCGGATATTCCCTACCCTTCTTCTCTATCTCCACCGCAAATTCAAGCTGCCGCAGCCAAATTTGCTGCCGAAGAAATTTGGCTGCCTACGGAAGATAACGCGGCAGATATTCCCTACGCCGCTTCTCCATGTCTGCCACAAATCCAAGCCACCGCAACGAAATTCCTCACAGAAGAAGTCTGTTGGCCTCCGGAAAATAAATCAACGTCCTCTTGCTTCTGTCCAAAAGTTGAATCTAGCCTTAAATATCAAGAGATTTCAGTGGAACAAGGTCTGAGCAGTTACGAATCTGTAATTTTAGAGGATTTTCCTCCGTTAGATGTGTATATGGAGGATTATGGGTTTCTCTTCTTGTCGAATCAAGAGTGGGGACTGGAGGCTTTCTAATTAATTTTTAGTGCCGCTAGTGATTCTACCCTAAAAGTTCACATGAATGGCTATACGACCTCTTAAAATGGGAGCCTGAGCTGCCAATGACATCGGTGCCATCTATCTCTTTTATATGTATGTTATTAAATTCGTTTATTTAATTTTAATAGAATTCCCTGGTATGGAAAATTGACCTTTTCCATTTATAAATGAAATATATTTAAATTTAATCACCAAAAATTTGGTATCAATCCTAATTTCAACGGCCCATTCCTCGGTAAATATGCCCAAAAAAAATGGTAAATTTGTTATTAATGATGTGAGGTTTAATACAGTGATATGTGGTTTAATGGTAAATTTTGCTGGGTGAAATCAATGAGACTACAATTCAAATTCTATTGAGTATATGTCCAACTATAATTTAGGCTCAAGGAGTATACTATCTTGGAACCTCCCTTTAATTAGTCTAAAAAGTAACCTTTAAATTTTATTTCTTAAAATATTTATTTTTTATTAATATAAAATTATATTAATTTATAATTATAATAATTTTATATTTTCTTTCCATGGTCGAAAACGATGAGGCCATGTGTCCACTACCTTGTGAATGCAGATGAATTAAATGGAGTTGGTATGGCCACTTCCATACAGAGAGGGTTGAGTATGTATGCCTTCCTAGACTTAGCAATCAATCGTTGCGCGAAGGTGGGTCCCTTGTCCCACAAACAAGGGGGTCTCATACACCAATTTGGTGTTTGACTTGACTATGACCTTAAAATTGGATGTTAATAATACATGTAATTGCATTTAAATATTTCATGCATAGAAACCCATGAGGAGTCAAAGAAACGAGAAGAGGGGTGTGGTGGCCCTGACTATATAGTGTCCTTGTAGAACTTTCAAATGTTTCCGATAGAAGTGAGACTTGGACAACCTTTTTGATGGGTTCTAAGCTTAAACGTGATTTTGTTTCCAATTTAGTAGGAGAACTATCCCACCAGCTTATTACACGAAAAGGAGACCGAGCGACGTTAAGGGAAATTGTGCTTTTAATCTTCGAGGAAGGGTGCTCAGAAAGGGCATTGGGAACTCGAGCTATAAACAAATTGGACAATATTGTGGTTAGGTCGCTCATAGAGGAAACAGTACGCAGAGACCTGAGGTGGCTTCTGACATTATTTTTTCGATAGCATTGTCTTCCCAGGTAATTTTGTAGCTATCTAGGTTTTCTAAGTTTGATTTCGACCCTCCATTTGGTTTCACAAATGCAAATTTCTTTGTGGTTTATGGTCCGCGCTTATGGATCGAGTTGATGTTTAGTCTTGAATGTTGTCACAACCACCCCTACTTGAAAATTAGGCTTCTATATATTTTTTGGGTTGGTGTCTTTCTCTTCCAAACTCTATTTGTCTCATTGTAATTACACTAGAGGTGGTTAGTTTTTATATGGACTGCGTTGTGTTGTATCTCTTGAGGGACTTCGCCTCTTTCTTGGTGGTTGCTTGTTTGTTTGTTTCATCTTTGTATACAAATATTTTCTTTTAGTCAAGTTAGTTCTTACACGTAACAATTAATTCAACCCTAATGTAGAGGCAACTTATGAGAAGTAGGGAGGGGGAGGGCCAATATCAAGCCCCGGACAACAAGCCCAAGAGGTTGCTCAGACCTTTCATATTGCAATTCCCCTAGAATTTCAAAGTGAAATGTAGAACTTAGGGACCATAACAACTAGTGATAGGAAAGCCTTCTATGATTCGGAGTTCATAGAGGACAATGGTCAAATATCAACTTTATATGTGTGTGTGTGTGTGTGTGTGTGTGTTAATTAAGTTTAGCTATAATGGTTAAGAGGAATAATTTAACTATAAATCATTCTTCAAAATCATCAATTTTAATGTATTTTTTAATTTTTAATTGAAAACATCCTCTCTCAACCTAGTGAGAGTGAGGATCATCACACCAATATTCATAGTCATGTAGCCATTACAATATTATTTATTATCATCGTTCTCATCATTATATCACTAGCTAGAAATGAAAATTAGATGGGAAAGATAACAATCATTCAGACCAACCACCTAAAATAATCCTAATTGACAAATTTAATATAAAATTATATAAATAACTTTGAAAAAAATATAAATCAGTTTATAATTTTTATTATATATATATATAATTTTTTAATATCTATTTATTACTATTATTATTATACGTTGAATGAATTAATATTTCTTAAATTTCATCTCTTCTTAATTTCAAATTTCAAAATTTATGTAACACATAAATGTTAAAAATTCTAAAATCAATTTATATTATGTCATTTTATTAGTTTGATATTATAATTTCAAATTTCAAAATTTATATAACACATAAATATTAAAATTTTTAAAATAAATTAATACCGTCATTTTATTAGTTTGATATTATAATTTTATTTTACTGCTTTGAATTTGTCTCTTACCAGAGGAAACGTGTGCATAAGAATAATGTCCATAATTCAATATGATGTTTTAAATCATATATATATATATATATAGGTGCCATCATTTTAGAAATCTATGAATGTCACCAGAGTGTCACACCTCAACCATAACATTTTTTTGTGATAAGTTTTTTTTTCTCTGAAATTTTTTGAAAAACATTTATTTAGAACACTCATTTATAAAAATATTTAATATATAGCAAAAGAAATCATCCATTGGGCATGTCTAAAGATGAATTCTATGATGCAACAACCCAAACCTATAATAAATGAATAAGGATAACCTTGTGAAGTAAATATCTTAGTGAGATATTAAAAATTATATACATTTTTTTATTTATTTAAATATAATATTTTTTATTTTATAAAAGAAATGAAAATTTATTTAATTATGTAAGAGATTAGTGGATGTTCTTTGCATGGATTTCGAAAAAGTGTTTTGGAAAAAAATCAATGAACATGTTTCACGTTTCTTTGGTTTGGGAAGCAATATCGAGGTTCTCCCTTGGGTTAGATGGGCTAAAGTTGCCACGCCAAAGTTTTCTCGAGGATGGAACCTAAAAATAAATAAATAATAATTTTCCAAAGCTCTCGCTACCAAGTGTGGGTGGAGATTTATCTCTACTCAAAGCTTATAATGTCCAACGATTGTTACTTAAAAATAAATAGCCCAAAAATCATTGGAAGACTAGATTACGAGGGTGAATAAACCATGAGCGAATATCTCGGTGATATGGAGGGTTTTTTTAACACTTTTGAGCTCATCAACTATGGACTCGCTCAGAAATTTTCTAAGGGGGATTGGGTGAGATTAATTCTTGACCCTTGGCTAGGCAGTAGGAAAATTCAACCCCACCACCCCCTCCCCCCACCCCCCACTATTGATTTCCTGCGTGACAGAGGTCTATCTAAGCTCTCCCACGTTGTCAATTTGGCCACCACTTTGATTTAGAATCAAGGTTGCCTTTTGGTTAGTGATTTAGGCCTAGAGATGGATTTCATGGAGGAATGGAATGGTTACTTGAATGCCTTATCAACTGGTCATATCATACTGACATACAGATAAGATGAAATAGCATGGAGTATTTCTCCTTTTAGCACTTATAACCATAAACTTGGATACATCTCTCTCATGGTTGTCAAATATGATGTCGATATCAAGAGGTGGTGGAAGGTGCTATGGAAGGCTAAATGTATAGAAAAATACAAAATCTTCATGTGGTGTATGCTAGAAAATAAGGTTCACAGTTGGGACATCCTCCGGAGAAGATTCATGGCAGGGCTAGGCTGGTGCTCCCTTTGCAAAAATGATGAAGAGACCACATTACACATGTTTATGGAATGTAAATTTTATTAGCAAGTATGACATGTTTGAAAATAGGCCATGGGTAATTCGAGGGCATGGATAATAGAGAATTTAGAGGGGGCTTGGAGGGACTGGTTGTCTAACCTCTCCTGTCGAGACTTCAAATCTTTGCCCCTGATCTTAAGTTGGGGGGTTTGGTTGGCTCAGAAGAAAGCCATCTTTTAGGAAAAACATTTTATTCCTAAGCACAATGTTTCATAATCCCTAGCTATCTTGGCACACTTCCCCTAGGAAAAATGGGTAGCCCCTCCCAGGGCTATCATCATAGATAATCCTGATCATTCCAAAACTTAGCCATTTTTTGATGGAGCATCTAATAACTTGGGGTGGAACAGTGGAGGGGGCTTCATTCCACATCTCTCATATTCCCATTCTTTGATGGAGCATCTAATAACTCGGGGTGGAATGGTAAAGGGGGCTTCCTTTTTATATAATCCCATTCCTTCCAAGTCAAAATGGGTTTTGGCTCAAGGCCCAACAACATGGCCGGAATTCTAGCATGTAAAAATCTGCTTCTTTTTGCCTTAGCAAAAGGTTGCTCTCAAATCCAAATCTATGGTGATTCCATGCTTATCATCAACTAGATCAACAACACTCAAGTCTGCAAAAACATATTACTCTTACCTATTATGGAGTAAACAATCCATCTTAAAAAATCTTTTAATTTTTTCTCATGCTCTCACATTTACAAAGAAAGGAACACAAAATTAAGCCTCCTCTCTAGAGAAGGTGTTAGTCATCATTATTTTTCACCTGTTGATGATGACTAGTTGTCCTAAGCTGAGTTTTCTAGAAGCTGATATTCAAACTGTCTAATTTGTCCTCTAGAAACACCCCAAAACAATTTTTGGCCTCCTACCCCTTTCGGTCAGCCTATGATGAGAAAAAAACCCATTTGACAAGTCCTATCTGGTTTTAGCAAAATAACCCTATCCATAGTTTCCATAGCTAAAGATTATCTGTTGTCATTCACCCTTATTCCTCAAAGCCATTCATTTTCCAACTATTGACAAAAGTGTCTGCAACCCTATCCCTGGTTATTTTTCATCTAAAGATATAATCATACCAAAGAAAGCACTCAGAATATGTCAACATATCCCCTAAGTTAGATAGTAATGCTTCAGGAAATCCTTTCCTTGGAAAAAACATCCTGAGCCAAAAGCCTCTGTTCAATACCAGCTAGCCCTGAATTAGTGCCTAATCTACAAAAAAAAATCTTCATCCATCCATAGGTCGCGCCACTTAGAGGTAATTTTGTCTCAGTCCAGAAGAAGTTCAACAAAAATCCAAAACAGAAGAAGAAAAGTATGTTCACTATCTAAAGAACATGCTTAGGTCAGGCAAAATCTCCATAAGACTCCAAGGAAGCTCTTCAGATTTCAACGTCATATGTTTGTTACATCTCTGCAGGGGTGTGATCGCAACAATGATCAATGTGTAAAATAACAAGAGAACAAGGTCAAAAGGGTCCTTCATGATGAGTTAGTTCACCCTCAGTGAAACAAGTAAAACACAACAAATGAAGGGCTACTAACTGGTGTAGTCTGAAAGCCAAAATTGCCCAAAAACAGAGAGCAGCATCCAAGTCATATGAGTGCAAAAGGTTGGTGTTATGCTGATTAGCAGTGTTCTCAAAACCTACTCCAAAAGAAATCCAACATGCCTCTGCAAACACAGTCAAGGGAGATGGTTAAGATCACAGTGCTAACCTCCTTCATTAAAAGCAGATGGTTAAGAGCACAGTGCTAACCTCCTTCATTAAAAGCATATGGTTAAGAGCACAGTGAGAACCTCCCCCAGAAAAATACCAGATGGTTGGGAACATTATAGAAACCTCCTTCATTTAAAAAGAAGAGGGTTAAGGTGTCAAAGTGATTTCAGAAATTGTGAGTCACCTCCTTCCAAGAGATGAACAAAAGATGCATCAGCAGTTTTTCATATGGTTTTTGAGCAATTTTCCCTTTGAAAGACAGGTTTGAAAAATAGTGATAAAACAATAAGGGTTCATAGGTTTAAAAAACCTATTTCACATCAAGCAAAAGGATGGCATTCTGGTGTTAAAAGTCTCTGTTACCTCTGTTTATAGAGGCCTCCTTCAAACTGTGATAAGGGTGAAATTTGGGCTAAGGACCTTCATCTAAATTGCCAAAGATAACTTTTGAATATGCATACGAAGAGGCAGTAAGGATAAGGAAGGCCTTGGCATGATGCTCCAAGTTTTAAAATAACCTTCGAGGAGATAAAACACATCACAGTGTCAAAGAAAACTTTGATATGAACTAGGACAAACACTGTTGTTTTTATATAGCTTTAAGAAGTTACATTTCCTCCAGTCAAATGTACCATCGAATGGTGGAGAAAGAGTTTAAAGGGCACAAGAAATTACGTTTTTTAATGTTTTAGTTAGAGAATAAGACTTCCACTCACTTCATAAACAAACATGGTTTGCATTATCATTTTGAAACTACATCAAGGTTTGTTAAGATTGTCTCCTTTGAAAACAAACAAAGGCACAAGTCCATTGTTCAAAGCTTCTTTCAAAAGCAAAAAGGGAAGTTTTGTATTTTAATCAAACAGAAAGAAACTTGGGATTTTCAAGTGTTTAAAGGCTCGAACATGGTCCGTTCACCACTTTTCAAAACCCCCACCGAAGAAAGAAGCATTTTCAGGCGTTTTTGAAGATTTTTAGCTAAAAGGCTCTGTGCGGCGCGCCTATGAGTGCCCAACTGAAGAAACTACACTGAGGAGTGGTGCGCCTGTAGCTTCGAGTGGCATGCCTGTGTCGGCAGTCACTAGGCGGCCGAAGGTTGACCCAACACTCTTCTGCGTAGCGCGTTCAGCTCAAAACGCCTGCACATCCACCGGTTTTCAACGTGTCTCTTTGCACACTGTGCCAATGATCAAACTGCCTAAAAAATTCATGTTTGAAGGTATTCCTCACTTCTTAGTTAGGTTTGGAGTTCAAAAGAGGGTTTTAATCATCTTTTTCAAAGGAAAATAGATGTTTTCTTATGCTATGAAATAGTGAAGGATTTATACGGTCTCTAGTAGAAAACAGGATTTGCAAAGATTTCAAATTAGTTTGAAGAGTTACCCGACTGCGATTTCAAAGATAAAAAATGGTTAGAGGATAGGGCTTATGTCAAGTCTAAAGGAGTTTTTCTTGTTGTATATTGCAAAGGATAAAAGACAGAGATTGAAAGTGAAGAAACTGTGTGCCAAAACCAAGAAACATTTGCCTCCAAAATTCATTAACAAACCTTGTCAAAACCTTATTTCTCTCACACAGTATTGAAGAGCTGAAATTGTCTTCATTCAGATAACACTTGTTTGCCAAACACAAAAGAAAAACAATGATCATTTAAGAAGAGATAAAGTCTGTTAGAAGGTTCATTATTCAGTGACAAGGGGTTCTCTTTTGTTGTGGAGAGACATTAATCATCACAGGAGGGAAGTTTTATTTCAAAGTAGAACAACAGTGTTTGCTAAAGTATACAACCTGTGTTTTAAATCAGTACCTTGAAACAGTGATACCAAAGGAGACAGTGATTTTAAAAGGACCTCTTTCTTGCTTCAAATAACCACAGGAGATAGTGAATTAAGAAGGAAAGGAGTTCATATTTTCAAGGTCAAAGAGAGCTGATTCTGTGTAAACAAATTTGTTGGCTAACTAAAAACAGATTTAGTGTTTCAAAGAGTAACAGTGTTTGATTAAGAGCCTGTTTCAAAAATATTTGAAAAAGTTTGCATGGGTAAATCAGCCAAGCATCTCAGAAGCAAAATTCCTCCTAAGCCAGATAATAGAAGTGGACCTCACAAAAGATATGAACCTTTTTCAACTAAGGAAGTGAATGCATCCCCTTTAGTGCTCTTTAACTTTCATGAAGTAGGATGTTTGGAATTTTTTCAAAAGGTTTAGGAGGTGAAAAGTTATCTTCCCTTGACACATTTGTTTGCTTTAAGGATACAATGGAAGAATGTTCATCTAGCAGGTTTAGACTTCAAGCTTTCTCCTAGAACTATCTCCAAAGCTACCAAAATTTCATATGTCGGAGAAAAATGGTTTAAACAAACTTACCTAGATTCAGATCAATACAAACCCTTCTTGAAACCAGAACATCAAGATGCATGCCCATCTATTTTTCCTTTTTCCTATTTGTTGACCAGCTATGCTCCTCTCATGAAAATCATCATGAAGTATTTCACATGCAAAGGGAGGTTTTTTCTGGTTTATGCTTATCATATCAAGCTACTCATGCACTTCACAAGAATCCAATTGCTAAACCTACCCTTTTTCCTCTATAGAAGCATTGAAAAGATGGCTTCTACTGTTCAAAAGAAGCCTTCCTCTCAGCAGCAAGCTTGTCTTTTTCATCATTCCCTTATCAAGATCGTCATCCTCCATCTACTTGAGAAAAAGGGAGTTTCTTGGGACTCTTTCAGTTCACATCCCGATTTCACCACTGCTTCTTCATCCCATGCGCTTCCTTCACCATTCATTCATCATGTTTCTCCTTATTCTTGTAAACCCACTCCTAAGAAGCAAAAATCTCCTATGATTGAAAGTAAAGAGGAGCAAAGTGAGAAAGAGAAAAAAAGTGAATAGGAGCAAAGTGAGAAAGAGCAAAATAGTGAAGAAGCGCACAGTGAAAGGAGGCAAGCAAGTGATGAGGAGAAAAAAAATAAAGAATGCAAGCACAGCAGTGAGCATGAAGAAGGAAATGATGAAGAGATGGAACAGGTTGATGAAGAATATAGCAGTCAAAGAGAAGAAACTATTGGCAGCCCACATAGTAGTGAGTATGATGGTGATGAGGCACAAAACAGTGAGGATGCAGAGCCTAACAGTCCTGAAGAAAGCAGGGACAAAAGTGAACAAGGCAGCCCTCAAGGAGACATACAAGGTGACAGCCAAGGCACTTATGAGGAGGGTCAAGACAGTCCTCAAAGGGACACTTTTGATGAAAAATAGGAAAGCCCATTAGCTAGCAAGGATAATGACAAGCAAACTTCAAGCAATGAGCATTCTAAAGAAGGCAACATAGAGAAAAAAGGCCCAATCAGTGACCATGAGCCTATTAGTGATAAAGACCAACAAAGCAGTCTGCAAAAGGAGGAAAATAGTGACAAAGATGATGATGGGAGTAGCAAGGACAAAGAGCAAATAGAGAATGTACTAGTTTCCTCTCCTAGGCAAGGGGCCATGATTTCTTCTCCAAAGGTAACAAAGCCCCAAACATCAAGAAATAAAGTGGCTCAAGTTGTAACTCCCAATGTTACTAGAGCACTCCGAAGCAAAGGCAAGTTGCCCAAGCAATCCATTGTTGAATTACCAAAGAAGAGGAGAACCAAGAAAGCCACCCAAGGCAAGGGAAAAGAGAAGGATGAAAGTAGCCATGAGAAAGAAAGGGAGTTTGATCTAATTTAGATAAATAGCGATGACAGTGATAATGAGGCCAGAATCCTTGATTCCCTGTTGCAAAATAGAGAAAAACAAATTCATGACCTAAGAGCTTATCTAGAGAGGTCTAAGGACCTCATACATTTTTTGCAAACCCAAAACAAGCAAATGAATGTCCACATGGTTGTTTATGAGGCCCAGGCCTTAAAATATTAAAGGGAGGCCTCCAAAGAGCAAAACAAGTTTGATGAGCTTATGGGTGAATTCAATGACACTAAAGAGGAATAATAGCCAAGGAGGAAGAGGCCTAAGACTATGGGTCTCAAAAGAGCTTTAGAGAAACAAAAAGAAGAAGAGGCAGCCTTCGTCCGATCATTTCCCCTTACTTCTTTACTCGCCCAAGAAATAGAAGAGAATAGAGAAGCATGGCTTGAAAGGGCAAATAAACACTTGGAGAATAAGTTGGAAAGAGCTAATAGAGACTTAAACCTTCAAAGGAAATTACTGGGCACTATAAGAAGCTAAATCAATTTGCCCGAAGGAAATTGAAGGTTATACAAGAAAAGCTCAAGGTGGCCCGAAAGAGGCGACCAATACAAAAAATGAAGAAAGGCATATCAAGGCTTGAAATTTTGGCTTCCATTTTTCAGCATGCTTTTTAAAATCCATGATGGGTATGCTCGCCAAAATTGGGCATAATTCGACAAGTTTTTGTTTTTCGACATTTTTGGGCCTTTTTTCAGAAAATCATGGGCATTGCCATTTTAGTTTGAGGCATCCTCAAAGGTTGAAAGTGGTATCATTGGATGCATTAATTTTATGGGAATATACTCAGTAAATTTCAGATTAATTGAAAATTTTTGGCCCCCCAAAGTGGCGGAAAACAGTCACTTTTTCAACACTCTGCCTCGCATATCAGCAAAGGCTAATTTCTGGGTTTTTTCACACAGGTCAGTTTTTCACAAGCTTCTAGTGATTATTTTGGGGGAAAAAAATTATTTTCAGAAACTAGACATCTAGGGCTTTCCAACCAGCCATCACAGGCCTCGTTTTGACATCAGGAGGTCCTCTTAAAGTTGCCCACAAGACAGGGAATTTTCTGTTGATATATTTCTGAAGCATTTTTGTGGAAAATGCAGTTTTCTATAGTGGCTTTTCCAAATGTGTGTTTAGCCTTTTTTTGGCCTTTTTTAGTTGGGAAAAGTCAATATAATTTCATTTTTTATCATTTTTAGGATATTTTCATAGATATTTTGTGCCTTGGGCTTTGCAAAGCCTCAAGGACAAAATCAAATATTTTTGATGGGTCAATGAGCTTGCTAGTTGCACTAAGAGGTTCTCCTTCACTTTGGCCAATTTATTACAAAGGATTTCATTGTAAACAAGGCTGAACTTGATGATATAGAGAAATATATGGTTATACAAGCTTGGAAGAAATACTTGTCTCATGCATTGGATAGTTTCTTGAATGTTTTGGATGATGAAAGAGGAATGTTGTTGGATTCCTTGACTTGGTAAAATGGTATAGTGTTCCTCTCTGTTATGTTTCCTTAATTTTCATACATGTTTCCATGTTTCTTGCTTGATGTAGGTTAGTAAAGAACAGATTTGAAACATGCCCATGGAGGCACCTCAAGTTTCCTGATTTTATTATAGCTTCTATGTTTTTCTTCCTTCTTAGTCATATCAAAGAATTTTTAACTGCTCTTTGACCACTTTGTTAGCCCCCCTATAAATTTTTGACAAGAAAACAGGGGGCTAAATGTTTTTGAGCCTATAAGGAATGCATTTCCTTTGGAAACACATCATCCTTGAAGCCTCCTTATGCCTTTTGTCCTTTGATAAAGTCCCCTCTGTTGATTTCCATTATAAAACCTCTCTGTTTGTGAAGAAATGCTCAAAGGCCTATCTCCCTTTCCCCTTATTTCACCCCCACTTAGCCTCTATTTTATTCGCCCTTGTCTCCCCTTCTATTTCCTTTCTTACCCTTCAAATCCCCCCAAAATCCCCTTTAATTTGTTTCCAAATCCTTTATAACCACTTCCCCTTTCCATACCCCGCCATGTATTACAAAATAACTCTATTGTAAAGTTTATGTTATATAATATGTAACCCGCCGATGTTTTCATCGCGAATATTTGCGATGCGATCTGATCGCACCGTCGCACTTTCCGCCCATCGCAGATCACACTCATCGCATGATCGTATTTTCACTTGTTCGTTCGATCGATCCATCTCAAACATTTGCGATGAGATCTGATCGCGTCACAAATCCTCCATCGCACTTGCGGCCATCGCTTGTCCTCTTCGATTTGGTGTGAGCCATTGATCTGGTCCCCAGATCCAATAGCCAGTGCTCAATCGCGCCCCCTACCCATTCGCAATCACAATTTCCAGACGCGCGACCCTTCGCATCTCCCGATTGCTCCTCCGCCATCAGTCTGCCTCCAAATCAGATGGTTGGCGCTTCATCGCACGTCGCCAATTGCCTCGCACTTCCCAATCGCTTCCCCTTCCTCGATTGCAATCGAAAGCTATAAGTGTGCGTCCCTCTCATCCATCGTGATTGCGATACTCCGACTAAGCCTTGACCGTCCATTGGGTCTAAGATCTAACGGTTGAGATATGATCTCCATCCGCCTCCGGCTGGGTACCACCTCATCGCATTTCACTGCATTCCCTTCACATTTCTTTGTATTTTGTTCGAAGTCTAAAGTCTTATGTTTGACGGTTGTTCCACCCACTTTCATATATCATTCCGCTGCTCGACCCCCGTCGTTGATCTTCGCTCCCAGGCCGCGATCTAACGGTCTGCGCTGCATTCTGCCATCAAACCCTATTATTTGTGAGTCTTCACCAGTTCATTACATTTTGTCACCATTTTTTAGTGAAAGCCACCTTTCTGCCGCCACGCTATCATATTTTTCACCCTTCGCTCCACCAGTCTTCCATTGCATTGATTTTCTACACGCATTTGTGAGTTTTTGCAGAGTACAAGAGTTGAAACGCCACCATAACTACACAGTATGGATGCAGCAGTAAGTTTTCCACTGACAGAGGCAAGGAATTTAATGAATGGTGGGTTTCCACGCCAGTAGAATGTCTTCTTCCAAAGAAGGACAGATTTCCCATACTGTTTGATTATATGCCGTGCTCCATAGGAGATCCCTGCTCGAAACACAGTCCAAGGATATCAGAGCATTTGTTGCTGAAGTATGGTGAACCATTCCGTTTTTCATTTCCATTTTGTTTATTCACCAAGGGTACCACAAAGTACAACGAACCAGAATGCATCAGAGAAATATCTAGAATTAATGAAGCCTGACGAAGATCATTCTTTTCTCCAAAGAGTGCCAAAAATTAATGCTCAGAGTTTAAAACAGAATGGGCTTCGGCCCTCTCCTTCTTTTCTGAGTTTAATGTTGTATCTATTGTTCTACCTACTTCCTCTGCTCTTTTTCAGCTATAAAAACTATGAGAAAATTGTTGTAAAGGTTGTTGATGAGATAGCAGAGAGGTGCAAGTAGTTTCTCTTGAGATAAGTTCTATGTGTATAGTTGTAAGATAGGCTGAGGAAGATGTATTCAGACTGAATGACCAAGCTATTGGCTATGTTGTACCTGATTGGTGTTGATGTTTAATATGATAAGCACATTTCATTGGATCCTGATCTAAAGCTGCGGTGATGTTTTTCTATCTATGTGTTTATTTCCATTTCATTTCATTTCTTCTGGCTCGCATCAGAAATTTGGCATAAGATTCACCCTTGTTAGGTGCCTTATGTTGCTGCTCTCCTAGCCCTTTATGTTTTCTGCTTAATGTGTTTATCTAAAGATTGATTTCAATTGATTTAACCAGTGTAGTGGATGTTTTTGCCTACTAGCTGATGTATGAATTAACGGAATCTGTTTTAGATGTTCTTGTTAGGATTTAATGGAATGTGTTGAGAACACTGGAAGGTATATAACCCTGTATCTGCCTCACTAGGATCTTTCCATTCTGATTAAGCCTTTCCAAGTTCCCTTGTGCTGCCTCTGATTTTGTCCAAGCAGGTCTGAAGTTAAATGACCTCTAACTCGATCTATAGATGGGATTAGTTGGTTCTCCCCCCTTCACTCTCGGTCCTTAATGTCCCATACCACCCTATCACTTTAGGATCCAAGGCTTTAGATGACTAGCCCAACTGAAAGCTTGCATATTGATAGCAAGTAAATCCTTTCTTGACTCCATTACCCAATGGACTTTGTTTTCTCTGGATTATCTCTCCTTTGCCTAAATTCTTCTTTGCCCAGTCCTGTCTCATGATGAACTCTTCCTTCCTGATTCCCAACAACCAAACTCTTAATCAAATAAACAAACCATGTGCATATAACTAGCCTAAAATCATAACTTAGAGCTTCAAAGACATACACTTTGACTCATATAGAGAGATCCCTCTCTGGACCTAGGAGGGCTAGATCCTAAGGTCTGAAAGTGGTTCTGATGTTGTCTCGTCTTTTGGTCTTGCCAATCTGACCAAAAAACAGGAACCCCAACATAATGGCGACTCCGCTGGGGACTCTGAGTGTATTTCACCTTAAACATTTTTAAAGACTCGGAGACTTAGAACTTTGGTTAGGTTGACAGTAAGTCACTCCTTTCTTGAATCGACCTCCATTGTTGAGTGTCCATCATACTCTTAGACAGAGCCTGGAAAGGGCCAGGTAGCCTCCGGATTTCACCCTCTTCAAAGGTGACATATCTAGTAAATGCCCTCCCAGTCAATATCTGGTTGGAGTTTGTTGTTTTTGAGGAGATTCCTAAAAGGTGATAGTGTCTGAGCACTGTGGTGGACAGTGTAACCCCTTAGATATACCCTAAAACCCTCCACCTGGTGACTCCATTGTTCCTAAATGAAAAGACTCCACTGGTGAACAGTAGACCTGCTGATTAACTTGGTTTCACAGTAGACTCCACACGGAGACCAGCCTCTGAGACAACATAAACCATAGTAGAAATAAAAAGTAGGGTTAAGCTACTTGGCTAGGAAACAACATTCTGGCTTTTAGAACCATTCACACAAGAGCTTATCCCAACCCTGACCCACCTGAAATAGTTGACAATCCGGAGAGTATCCTCAAGGGAGCTCCTACACCTAAAAGACCAACTATTTCCATCCACATCCATAGAACCAACTCTGCACCGGAAAACCTTACAGCTCTATTAAATCCATTCCTTGACCTAGACCCTCCAAACAGTTTATCAAGAGCTAGGTCATTCAGTGATCTAGACCAGCCAGATCTTGAGCTTCCTGGTTCACCACCTCAAAGTAATAGACAGACCCCTCCTTCTACGACTCCTGATACACATTTCATACAAAACTTGGGGTCAGTCACCCTAGATCCGCTCAACAAGCTTTTGTTGGTCCTAATATTCCTATCATCCATATACCAACTGCCCAAGTCAACCCTTTACCTCATCAACAGATCATCATGGTATCCTGGGATGCCCCTCTGGTTTTACCTCAACCTCTAGTACCCTTACCAAATGATTATCAATCGAAGATCCCTCACTTCACTGCCAAAGAGTCCATCACAGCTCAGCAACATGTAGATAAGATGGAGGATTCTTTTGACTACATGGAAATAGATAATGATACAGTCAAAATGAGAATCTTTTCCTAGAGTTTAGGGGGTGATGTGAAGAAATGGTTTAAAGGCCTACCCCCTAATAGCATCCAAGACCTCCCTGCGCTATATCAGACATTTATCAACAAATGGGAGACAAGGGAAAATCCTCGCCAACTCCTAGTAGAATACACGAGCCTTAAAAGAAATGTAGGAGAGAGCGTCCATGATTACACAACGAGATTTAACAGCATTTACAATGCTCTCCCTCCACATATGAAACCTCCACAAGGCATGGCCCTAGCAAAATACCCCGAAGGGTTTGATGCTGACATGGCCTATGAGCTTAGGGATAAAGAGTACACCACATTGGAGGACATGCAGAAAGGAGTAGTGAACATAGAGGCAAACCTGATTGAGAAAAGAGCAAGACTGAGATCTGAGAAGAGGGTAACATATAGGGATGACACTGTAGCTTCCACTTCAGACCCAAATTATGATAGATTATCTAAAAACGTGGAAAGACTACAACAAATGATGGAAAAAATGGTTGTCACAGTTAGCAATCATAACAGAAACCAGAACCAAAATCAGAACCAAAACTTTAGAAGAAACAACAACACGCCCAACAGACAGAAATAATCAGATCAGCAAGTTATTCCCCCTTTCCAAAACTTTTTAGATGAAGATGACGGAACCATAGAGGAGTCTAAAGGGAATGTGATAAACATGTTTGAAACAGAAGACTCAGTCCTTAACTGTTATTCAGGGGAAGATCAGCCCTCACCTTCATACTGGGATGAGGAACGGCTAGAAACTGAAGATTACAGATTAGGATTTGAAAATGCCATGATGCAGGTCAGAGAAAAATATGAAATTAGGAGCAAAAAGAACCAAGAAAATTCCAAAACTGAGACTCCTGAGGTTACCATCAAGAAAAGACTTGATAAAACTTCTAAAGCATCTACTGTAAATAGAAAATCAGCAGCTGAAAGTTCTGGGAAAAACAAAGAAAAAGACAACTAGAAGAATGAAAAGCAAGGTGAGCCCGCTAGCAGTACTAGCACTTCAGTTATTACTCCTGATACAATTGTTCATAACCCTATACATAATGAGAAATTACAAACTGATTCAGTCACCAAGGTGGCTAATAAAACAGAGTCGAGCATTTCCAAGAGTCAGTCCACTTTCAATTTGGAAAGTGAGATTGCAAAAATTAAAATCTCTGTCCCGCTCTCTGAGCTGGCCACTCAGGATGTATATAAAGGCCAAATTTTGAAAGCGTCGAATCTGGGGGAAAACAACGACACTGTGAATTTGAGTGATGATCAACCTGCCCTCCTGTTTGGTCCAAAGATTGAGGGAAAGTTTCAGGAATGGGTAGTTCCACCTTTTTATATCAGTCTCAACATTCATGACAAAATACTCCACAATGCCATGCATGATTCTGGAGCATCACATAATTTAATGCCTAAGGTGGTGATGGAAAGATTAGGCCTAGAGATAACCCGCCCTTACAAATATTTGTATTCGTTTGACTCTAGCAGAGTAAAATGCCTAGGTCTAATCAAAGACTTGTGTGTAAGCCTCACCCAAATTCCTGCTAAGTGTATGGTCATGGACGTGGTGGTGGCAGATGTGCCACCTAAATATGGCATGTTACTATCTAGATCATGGGGAGCCAAACTCTAAGGGACAATGCAGATGGATGGCTCATATGCCACTGTCCCTATATTTGGCCAACTTAGAAGACTGTATAGGGAGTCCCAAATGAAATTCCTAGTCAATAGCCCCAAGAAGCCTGAAAACTCCCCTTTATACTTCGTGCATACAGATCTGGATTCATTCATCCTGTACAATGACCAATCCGTAGGAGAACCAGAATCAGGAAACAGAAGCGCAAAGGACAACACCAAGCCCATGAATGTAAACATAATGGCTACTCTAGAGGAATACGATGAAGAAAACCATGGGCAGAGTACTCAAAACGAAACTCAAAGTAAACAGGAAACTCAATGCATTCAACCTATCAGTCACTCTCCTCAAACGTACCCACCACGCGAAGAACAAAACAATTCACAACCTAGCACAGACCCCACAACACAATATAATGGTGAACCCCTATGGGAAATGAATTTTGATGGATCTTGTACTAGGAAAACTGCCGGAGCAGGGGTGTGGTTACGTAATGTAGAGAGTGATTATGCAGAGAGCCACGCTGTTAATCTGCACTTCAAATGCACAAATAATATTGCAGAGTATAAGGCTCTTATCCTGGGCTTAAATCTGTTGAAAAAATTAGGAGCCCGTAGGGTAACTGTGCTAGGAGACTCTGAGTTAGTTATCAAACAAGTGAATGGTGAATATGCAGCAAAACAACCTAGACTGAGGGAATATAGGAACGATGCCATGGATATATTGAAAACTTTCATGGAATATGAATTGGTGTTTGTTCCCAGGAGTCAAAACGTTATTGCTAACGGATTATCTTGCCTGGCTAGTTCATATCCTAAGACTCCCCCTGACCAACAAATCATCATTCAGACCAAGTTCAGACCTGCAGTGCCAGACAACGAAAAATATTGGCAGGTCTTTGAAGGAGACAAACAAATTGAAGATTTTCTGGTGGGCAGAAATGAGTTTTAATTTTCTAATTCCGACTCAAAATCTGATGACAGCTGCCCAAGTGAGGATCCCACAGATGAACAAGCAACACCCTGTAATATAGAGATAAACACCCTGAATGAAGAAACTGGAAATCCAACCGAAAAATGTGAAAACGCAGATAGCGAAGAGATAGAGGTGCTGCAGGCCAAGGACAAGAATATATCCAGAGGCCTAGCACCCTTGGAGGACCTTTTTGACTTTGATGATGTAGTAAAAAAGCCCACTATAGAGCATGCAGACTCAGATATAGAAGAATGCAACATTGGCACTGAAGATAAGCCCAAAATGATTAAACTGGCTAAGTCTGTGCCTGCAGACATGAAGAAGAAATACATTGACCTGTTTAAGGAATTCATTGATGTGTTTGCATGGAGCTATGAAGACTTAAAGACCTATGACACCAACATCATACAACACAAGATACCCTTGAAGGAAAATCAGAAGCCTTTCAGACAAAAACTCCACATAATCAATCCAAAACAATTTCCTGCAGTTGAAAAGGAGATTAAAAAGATGTATGAGGCAGGAATAATAGTTCCTGTAATGTTCTCTGATTGGGTATCAAACTTAGTGGCTGTGAGGAAGAAAATAGGGGAGATCAGATTGTGTATAGATTTCCGAAATCTCAATGGAGCCTCACTAAAAGACAATTATCCTTTGCCTAGAATGGAACATATCCTACAGAAGGTAGTGGGCTCAAAGAGAATCTCCCTGCTAGACGACTTTTCGAGTTATAACCAAGTGTTGGTACTCCCAGAAGATCAAATCAAAACAGCTTTTACCACTCCATGGGGCACCTTCATGTATGTGAAAATGCCTTTTGGATTGATGAATGCTGGAGCCACCTTCCAAAGAGCAATGGACATAGCGTTCTCAGATGAGATAGGACACTTCATAGTTATCTACTTGGATGAATTGACGATATATTCCAAAACTGAGGAAGAACATCTCAAACATCTGAGGAAAGTTTTCGAAAAATGTAAAAGGTACGGTCTGTCCTTAAATCCTAAGAAAATTGTTTTTGGGCTGCAAGAAGGTAAACTTCTTGGTCACATTATATCTGAGAAAGGGATTAGGATAGACCCACAAAAAGTTTAGGGGATACTTCAAATCACACACCCGAGAAACATCAAATAATTACAGTCCTTCATTGGGAAGATCAATTTCCTTAGGAGATTCATTCCCAACCTAGCTAAGCACCTTAGGAAAATGACTAACATGCTAAAGAAAGGTGCAGGAATTAAGTGGACTGTTGAAGCCAAGAAATATTTTGAGTCAGTAAAACTTGCACTCACACAAGCCCCTGTCCTAATCATCCCAGATTTCTCAAAAGATTTTCTGATATTTTCATTCACCTCCCAGCATACCGTGGCTGCAGTCTTACTGCAGAAAAATTCAGAAGGTAATGAATAGCCAATTTCCTTTTTCAATAAGGCCTTAAGGGATGCACCCTTGAAGTACAACATTATGGAAAAGTAGGCCTATGCCCTGGTAAAGGCCTTAAAAGACTTTAGGGTGTACATTCTGCATTCTCACACCACTGCTTATGTGCCAAATATAGTGGTCAAAGATATCTTGTCCCAAGACCCTGATGGGAAAAGGGGCAAATGGATTGCTACTATATTAGAATATGACCTTGAGATAAACCCCACCAAACTGATCAAAGGTCAAGGCCTGGCCCAATTAATGGCTGAATCTGACCTGCAGGCCCTTGACATTAACATGGTAAATGCCTTAGATGAGCAGGAAATATTGCCCCACCCAACTGTTGAGGAGAAGTTTCAGAACTCTCCTTGGTATTCCGATATCCTTTATGTGATCACCAATCTCAATGCCCCTCCAGAACTGTCCAAAACTAAGGCCAGATTCATAAAACTGAAAGCTAGAAACTACTGCATTTTGAATGAAAACTTATATTGGAAAAACCCGAACGGCCTATTGCTGAAATGTTTGCCTGAACCTGAAGCTGAAAGAATTAAAAAAGAATTCCATGCTTGGGAATGTGGAGGCCACTTGAGTTGGAAAGCCACTGCAAACAAGATACTCAGGGCTGGCTATTATTGGCCCACTCTCTTCAATGATGTCCATAAAATGGTAACTTTCTGTCATAAATGCCAAATCTTTGAAGGCAGAAGAAAGCTCCTCCCCCTCCCTTTACAACCCATCACTGTAGAAGGTCCCTTCATGCAATGGGGCCTAGATTTCATCGGAGAAATACATCCTGCCTCTTCTGGACAACACAAATGGATCCTAACAGCCATAGACTACTTCACCAAATGGATAGAGGCCATACCCACTAGGAATGCCACTGATTCTGTCATTATTAGGTTCCTAGAAGACTTCATCCTATCTCGCTTTAGCTGTCCAGGAAAAATAATCACTGACAATGCTGCTGCTTTTGGATCCAAGAGGATGGTCAATTTCTATCATAGGTATGGAATAGCACTTAGTCAGTCAAGTGCCTATTACCCTCAAGGTAATGGACTAGCTTAATCTTCAAACAAAAGCCTAGTGAACATCATCAAGAAGCTGTTAGAAGAGAACAAGAAGTCATGGCATAAGAAGTTGGTGCACGCCTTGTGGGCTGACAGGCTTACAACGAAGAATTCCATTGGTATGTCACCATTCCAGCTCGTTTATGGAGCAGAAGCAGTTTTTCCTACCAGCCTTGGAGTGCCAGTGATTAAGCTTGTTCAGGAGATCCAGACAGAGGAAGACAGTATGGTGAGAAGAATTAATGAAACAATCCATCTTCAGCAAACGAGGGAGTAGGTTTATAGAAGAGCTGTCAGAGTTCAGGAAAACATAAAGAGGTAGTTTGAAAAAAGAGCCAAAGCTTCAGATTTCAAAGTTGGGGACAAGGTTCTGAAATGGGATTCAAGGAGAGAGGACAAAGGTAAACATGGCAAATTTGATAGTTTGTGGCAAGGTCCATATATTATCCAAGCCACTGTGGGTCCTAATGCATTTTTCTTACAAGAACTTAATGGTACAGAGTTGTTTGGGGGTCCTGTCAATGGCAGGATGCTCAAGCATTACTTCTGCTAAATTTCAGTTTCCAGTTTCCATTTCATTGTACATACAATTGCAGTGTTTACGTTCTTTTAAAAAAGAAAAAGAAAAAAAGGAGAGGTTTAGACATGCCCAAAACATGAACCTAAGAGACACAAAGGAGCTGGTCCTAACATGCTCAAAATCTGGACCGGCCATGAAGAAAATAAATCAGCTCTAACATGCCCAAAACCAGAGCTAAGACAAAAAAGGAAATGACTCTAATATGCTTAAAAACCTGAGTCACAAAGAAAGAAGGATGCTTCAAGAGTTCAGATTTCGAGCCTTCAAAGTTTTTATTCAAATTTCCTACAAGTTTCAGTCCATGAGCAGTTTTGTCTTCATGTCATGGTCCACAGCAAGCTAGACAGTCTAATCCTGGCCTGACTGTTTTTCAATTTCTTTCTTAGAATGTAGAGAAGCAATCTGTTGGACAGTCTAATCCCAGTAGGTATTAGATTAGGTAGAGAAACATATGAGACCAACAATCTAATCTGGTCTCATGGAGCAATAAGGGTAGATTTAGAATAGGTTTATTTTTTGTTGTAAAAATAAATGATGTAAAGGGTTTGCTAGTTCAAATGCACCCTAGAAGAAAAAATGTTAGGATTGTAGGATGGGTATGTAGACTGTTAGAGAATGTTTCTGCTTATCTATCATATTTGTGGCAGCTAAAAATCAAAGAAGAAATTTGGCTTGGGCAGTGTGCATCTGGCCTACACCAAAGATCAATTTCTGAATTCTTGACTCCTTCAAGAAGAAGCCATCCCCATGTAGAGCCACTGTTAGCCCCCCTATAAATTTTTGACAAGCAAACAGGGGGCTAAATGTTTTTGAGCCTACAAGGAATGCATTTCCCTTGGAAACACATCATCCTTGAAGCCTCCTTGTGCCTTTTGTCCTTTGATAAAGTCCCCTCTGCTAATTTCCATTATAAAACCTCTCTGTTTGTGAAGAAATGCTCAAAGGCCTATCTCCCTTTCCCCTTATTTCACCCTCACTTAGCCTCTATTTTATTCGCCCTTGTCTCCCCTTCTATTTCCTTTCTTACCCTTCAAATCCCCCCAAAATCCCCTTTAATTTCTTTTCAAATCCTTTATAACCACTTCCCCTTTCCATACCCCGCCATGTATTACAAATAAACTCTATTGTAAAGTTTATGTTATATAATATGTAACCCGCCGCTATTTTCATCGTGAATATTTGCGATGCGATTTGATCGTGCTGTTGCACTTTCCGCCCATCGCAGATCGCACTCATCGCATGATCGCATTTTCACTTGTTCATTCGATCGATCCATCGCAAACATTTGTGATGCGATCTAATCGCGTCACAAATCCTCCATCGCACTTGCAGCCATCGCTTGTCCTCTCCGATTTGGTGTGAACCGTTGATCTAGTCCCTAGATCCAACGGCTAGCGCTCAATTGCGCCCCCCGCCCATTCACAATCGCAATTTCCAGACGCGCAACCCTTCGCATCTCCCGATTGCTCCTCCACCGTCGGTTTGCCTCCAAATCAGACGGTTGGCGCTTCATTGCACCCCGCCAGTCACCTCGCACTTCCCAATCGCTTCCCCTTCCTCTATCGCAATCGGAAGCTATAAGTGTGCGTCCATCGCGATTGCGATTCTCTGACTAAGCCTTGACCATCCATTGGGTCTAAGATCTAACAGTTGAGATCTGATCGCCATCCGTCTCCGGCTGGGTCCCACCTCATCGCATTTCACTACATTCCCTTCACATTTCTTTGTATTTTTTCGAAGTCTAAAGTCTTATGTTTCACGGTTGTTTCGCCCACTTTCATATATCATTCCGCTGCTCGACCCCCGCTGTTGATCTTCGCTCCTAGGCCGCGATCTAATGGTCTGCGCTGCATTCTGCCATCAAACCCTATTATTTGTGAGTCTTCACCACTTCATTACATTTTGTCACCATTTTTTAGTGAAAGCCACCTTTCTGCCACCGCGCTATCATATTTTTCGCCCTTCGCTCCACCAGTCTTCCATTGCATTGATTGTCTACACACAGTTGTGAGTTTCTTCAGAGTACAAGAGTTGAAACGCTGCCATAACTACACAGTATGGATGCAGCGGTAAGTTTTCCACTGACAGAGGCAAGGAATTTAATGAAGGGCGGGTTTCCACGCCAGCAGAATGTCTTCTTCTGAAGAAGGATGGATTGCCCATACTGTTTGATTATATGCCGTGCTCCAGAGGAGATCCCCGCTCGGAATGCAGTCCAAGGATATCAGAGCATTTGTTGCTCGAGTATGGTGGACCATTCCGTTTTTCATTGCCATTTTGTTTATTCACCAAGGGTACCACAAATTACAGCGAACCAGAATGCATCAGAGAAATATCTAGAATTAATGAAGCCTGACGAAGATGATTCTTTTCTCCAAAAAGTGCCAAAAATTAATGCTCAGAGTTTAAAACAGAATGGGCTTCGGCCCTCTCCTTCTTTTCTGAGTTTAATGTTATATTTAGTGTTCTACCTACTTCCTCTGCTCTTTGTCAGCTTTAAAAACTATGTGAAAATTGTTGTAAAGGTTGTTGATGAGATAGCAAAGAGGTGCAAGTAGTTTCTCTTGAGATAAGTTCTATGTGTATAGTTGTAAGATAGGCAGAGGAAGATGTATTCAGACTGAATGACCAAGATATTGGTTATGTTGTACCTGATTGGTGTTGATGTTTAATATGATAAGCACATTTCATTGGATCCCGATCTAAAGCTGCGGTGATGTTTTTCTATCTATGTGTTTATTTCCATTTCATTTCATTTCTTCTGGCTCGCATTAGAAATTTGGCATAATATTCACCCTTGTTAGGTGCCTTATGTTGCTACTCTCCCAGCCCTTTATGTTTTCTGCTTAATGTGTTTATCTAAAGATTGATTTCAATTGATTTAACCAGTGTAGTGGATGTTGTTGCCTACTAGCTAATGTATGAATTAGTGAAATCTGTTTTAGATGTTCTTGTTAGGATTTAATGGAATGTGTTGAGAACACTGGGAGGTCTAGAACCCTGTATCTGCCTCACTAGGATCTTTCCATTCTGATTAAGCCTTTCCAAGTTCCCTTGTGTTGCCTCTGATTTTGTCCAAGCAGGTCTGGAGTTAAATGACCTCTGACCCAATCTATAGATGGGATTAGTTGGTTCTCCCCCCTTCACTCTCGGTCCTTAATGTCCCATACCACCCTATCACTTTAGGATCTAAGGCTTTAGATGACTAGCCCAACTAAAAGCTTGCATATTGATAGCAAGTAAATCCTTTCTTGACTCCATTACCCAATGGACTTTGTTTTCTCTGGATTATCTCTCCTTTGCCTAAATTCTTCTTTGCCCAGTCCTGTCTCGTGATGAACTCTTTCTTCTTGATTCCCAACAACCAAACTCTTAATCAAATAAACAAACCCTTTGCATATAACTAGCCTAAAATCATAACTTAGAGCTTCAAAGACATACACTTCGACTCATATAGAGAGATCCCTCTCTGGACCTAGGAGGGATAGATCCTAAGGTCTGAAAGTGGTTCTGATGGGTTCTCGTCTTTTGGTCTTGCCAATCTGGCCAAAACACGGGAACCCCAACACACTGAAGAACTTGTTTGCTTGTTTCATTTATGGTTGTTATGCATGCTAAGTATGATTCATGGTATGCCTTACTTACTCATGGCTATTCAAAGCTCCATCTCTAAAACCTTTCTTTGAATGTTTGATTGTCCTAGTTGAACCAAAGAGGTCTTGTGTCGATCTTGCCCTTTGCGTAAAACTCTGCAATCTTAGTTCAAAGTGCCTGATAGCTCAAAATACTATGTCTAGGAGTTCCCTCTTAGTAGCTTGAGTTATTTTTTTGTCTTAATTGTTTTTCCCCAAAGTTTGATAGCGATTTTCCTAAAGTTAGAGAGTCATATATCTCTATGTATTGCTTGAATGTTTATTTTATGCATCTATCAGTTTGAAGTTACATTTATCATGATTAATGGTTAGCCCTACCACATAAATGTCTGCTATTGAACTATTTATGTTTAAAAGCATTTTTCCTTCACAAAACTTAGTGTCCATCCCACTTCATTCCACCTAAAGATCCATTTTACCTTGATCAAATCGGCCCTTCAATATACTTTGTCCACCATCTAAGACTTTCTCGACCTTTTCAACCCCATAGCCCAGTTGATCTAACAATATTTTTGTCTATTTAAAACTTTGATCAGTTCCTCCCTCAAAAACCTAAAATAAAACCAAAAACCATACTTTACAACTAGCCTAAAATAAAAAACATAAGAAGCAAACAACTATTCATCCCTTGCACAAATAGAGAGAGCCCTCCCTGAGTCCAGGAAGGCTAGGTCCTTGGGCTCCAAAGTTGGTTTGATGTTACCCTGTCACTTGGCTTGCCAATCAGCCAAATCACGGGACACTAACATAATGTAGATCACAGTGGGACCCTGAGTGATAAACAAACTTAGATTCCCTAAACCTTCAGAGACATTTGAGAATACTATCTTGTGGACTTTTCCCACCACTCACTAACATAATGGAAATCATGGTGGGACCTTCTGAGTTAGTGACAAACTAAGTATACCCTAGAACTTCAGAAATCTCTCAACCTAGAAGTACTATCAAAGAGTAGAATCAAGGTGTCTCACCATCCTAGAAAAATGATGACCCAACTTTAGAAAACTCTTACAAACCTCAGGGATACATAAAGAAACTCAGAAAACCCCAAAAAAATCCCTATATTGGATTTTTATCAGTATTGGTGGTGGACCATACACATATCTCTAAAAAAAAGCTAAAAACATCCACCTGGCGACTCCACTAGCCTCCAGTAGGCCTATTACTCCACTAGTCCTTATAAACTCTCATGGGAATGCATTAAGCAATCCCAATCATGCTAATGGTGGATAGAAAAGTTCAAATCTTCCACCTGGTGACTCCACAACCCTCAATAGACCAAAAGACTCCACTAGTAGAGAAATTTAGACTGGTTGAAAGGACACATTAACTCTTTCTGGTAAACCAAGATGGATCCAAGCGAGAACACAATAGAAAATTTGGAAAAATTGGTATATATGTTCAGAAAAATGGTGCCTCTACTTGACAGGAAGAGAGAAAAACACAAAGTTAAGGTTGACACTGCTTATTCAAACCAACCTACACTTCCTCTTTGGGATAAACACACTCAACTATTACAAGACAAGAGTAACAAAAAAAATGTGCCTAATGAGAAAGTTGCAAATAAAAACATAGAGGAATGCTCTAAAGAAACTATCAGCCATATTGAAATCACAGAATCTGAAATGGAAGAAGAATCAAAACCTTTAGATTCTCTACCCATATGCTTTAATTCATTCCATATTTTGAAAGGAAATTTGCATCCTAAAGATCTCTTACCAGGCATTCAGGAAACCCCTGCTCAAGTTAACTCTCACATAAATCAAGAAGAGTTGATTGAAGATGAATTCAAATCTGAAATAGAAGACAAATCAAAATCTGTAGGATCTCTACCTTTATGCTTTGAGTCATTTGAGTTCATACGAGAAAATTGGCCTCCTAAGAATCTATCAGAGGAAACTCATGAATCCTATGTTTCTTATCCCAAACATCAAGCAGAGTTGATTGAAGATGAATTGAAATCTAAAATAGAAGACAAATCAAAACCTGTAGGATCTCTAACTTTATGCTTTGAGTCATTTGAGTTCATACGAGAAAATTGGCCTCCTGAAAATCTGTCAAAAGAAACTCATGAATTACATGTTAACTATCCTCAACATCAAAAATAATTGATTGAAGATGAAAACAATCAAGAAATGAAAAAGAACCCGCAGGATCTCTCTAAAGGCACAAGTGATGATTCAACATCCCTCATAGATGAAGCCCAAAAAGACATTCATCCTCCAAATCAATTTTCCCAAGAGAAAGAGGATTATTGTAGTTATATCCAAAGAGAAATAAAAATGCCTCCCTTTTTAACTGAAGAGGAGATAAATCAACTTATAAACATGCAGACGGCCTCTAAAACTTCATATGAACAAAAATTTTCTGATCTTTCTCCTGCTAATCTTGCATACCATAAGTCAAAAAATAGATTTGTAAATAAATTTGAAGATAAACAATCTGATAGTCCAATTTGCATGGCTGGTGACATTACTTACATTAATGATTCTCCTAAGTTTCATCAATATATTGATGATTATGATATCCAAGCAGAAGCTAACCTTGCAAAGCCATCAAAGGTTGATGTGTGAGATGAAGTTCACTGTCATCAGATTGAAAGCATCAATCAGCCAAGACAGGTCACCTATGACACTAATGAGGAGAGCCTTGAGAGTTTAGAAGTGAAGAGTCTCTGACTCTTTGCTCTACTTCACTTTAGTCCACCAGAAATAATGTTCACATAATTGGGAATCAGTAGTCTTTCAGCTTTGATGATGAGGTTGAGGAGGATGATGAAATTCTTGAACAAGTTTTCCATGAGAAGTCTTCTCCTAAAATGGTTGAGGAAATCATTTTGGACATGGAATCCTCCTTAACTCCAGATTTGCAGCCACCAAGTTCCATTGAGTTAAAAATTGCAGATGAAGAAATAGAGGTTGATAAACACATGAGAGTTGTCACACTATCCTTTCAAGAGGATTTACTGCCAAAGTGTATCCCTGCACATCAACATGATGACCTTCACACAATTTTCAGTCCACTTAATCAGAACACATCAGCTTGGAAGGAAGACTACGCTGCAATATATGATGAGTCTGACAGTTCAAGTGATCATGAGCAAGGGGAAGAGTTGCTTTACCAAGTGAGTCCCAAATATAGCCAAGTGGAAGAAAGATTAGTCCTGAATGAAGCCTATATATCAAATCCTCTAGATCAGGTATTATTCCAAGATCCATTTGTTGTTTTCCTTGAGAAATCTAAAGGAGTAGTGTGTTCCACCCAGAACAGTCTATTGCAAAGAGTGAGAAAAATTTTAGGCACTACTGTTCGAAAACAAGCAAAGTGGAAGTGGGCTTTTCATATCTTCAGCACTCTAAAAAAGCTAAAACTAAATCCCTTATGGAATAATCTGCTTGATTGGATTTGTTGGAAAATATATTTCACTAAATGAATGTATGTTGTGTATAGGTTAGATTAGGATAGATAGATGGGTGTGAAAAATAAGCTCAACCTTGTGAGCATCTTTTCAGTTCTAGATTGTTTGAAGAAAAAGTAAAAAAACAGAAAATACAAAAATAGTAGAAAAGTAGAAAAAGAGGGCAGTTTCTAAAGAAATGGTACAACCCCATACACAAAAATAGTCATGCTGAAAGTGCGCAAGTCTAAATGCCACTACTAGTGCTCAAAAGATGTCTTGTTCAGTTATCTAGCCTAATCATAACTGGACATGTTTTAAATTGATTGCTGATAAGTTAGTGAAAGAAGTGATAGTCAAATTGTGTAAGCTTGACTTATCTGAGAAAGTAGATTAGGAAAAGATACTGGTTCCACACGATCAAAACAAAACCAAAGAGGAAAACAGGATGAAAAACAAATTATGTATCTTAGCCCTGATTTTTCTAAATCTTATTTTCATGCAAAATAATGTTTGTGTGCAGCTTGTCTTTTATGCCACAAATACATGACAAATCAGACTGTCTAATCTTGATTGGGTCATTTTTCAATTTCATGATTTAGTTTAGTGAATCAAATCCTGTCAAACATCTTAATCTTGACAATCGATCTAGCATAGGTAGAGAAACAAAAGAGTTCATCAGTTTAATCTAAACTCCCAGCGGATATAAGTGTAGAATTAGATAGTGTTATTTTTCAAAAGTATTACGCCAAAGGGTTGCTAGTCTAAATGCACCCGAAAGAAGAAAAAATGTTAGGGAATGTAGTTGGGTAGGTAGAAAATGACTTTGATGCTAATCATGCTATCAATTTTCAGAAATAGCATCAAGAAAGAAAGAAATTTGTGCCAATGGATAAGGCACTGGTCTTCAAAAGCCAAAGATCTGAAATTCAGGACACATCACGAGATCGCCCTCCTGAAATAGAGACACTTGTTAGTCATCATTATTTTCATCTATTGATGATGACTAGTTTTCCTAAAGTGAGTTTCTAGAATCTAATCTCTGAGCGCTCTGATACGTCGCCTGAAAACACCCAAAACAATTTTTGGCCTCCCACCCCTTCCGGTCAGCCTATGATGAGAAAAAAAACAATTTGACAAGTCCTATCTGGTTTCAACAAAATAACCCTGTCCATAGTTGCCATAGCTAAAGGTTATCTGTTTTCATTCACCCTTATTCCTCAAAGCCATTCATTGTCCAACTATTGAAAAAAATTTCTTCAACCCTATCCCTGGTTATCTATCATCTAAATATCTAATCATATCAAAGAAAGCACTAAGAATACTTCAAGATCACCCCTAAGATGTCAAGATCACCCTAAGTTAGATAGTGGTGTGAGAGGCCTTTCCTTGAAAAACGGCCCTAGCCAGCCTCATTTAGTACTAGCTAGCCTTTGAATTAGCGCCTAATCTGCAAAAAACAAATCTTCATCCATCCATAGGTCACGCCACTTAAAGGTCATTCTGTCTCAGTCCGGAAGAAATTATAAAAAGATCCAAAACAGAAGAAGATAAGTATGTTCACTGTCTAAAAGAACATGCTTAAGTCAAGCAAAATCTCCATAAGACCCCAAGGAAGCTCTTCAGAGTTCAAAGTCATATGTTTGTTACATCTCTGCAGGGGTGTGATTGCAACAATGATCAATGTGTAAATGAGCAAAAGAACAAGGTCAAAAGGATCCTTCATGATGAGTTAGTTCACCCTCAGTGAAGCAGTAAAATACCGACAAATGAAGAGCGGCTAAGCGAGATGTAGTTCTAAAAGCCAAAATTGCCCAAAAATAGAGTAGCATCCAAATCATATGAGTGAAAAAAGGGCGGTGTTATGCGATCATCGAGTGTTCTCAACACCTCCTCCAAAGAAATCCAACATGCCTGCGCAAACACGGTCAAGGGAGATGGTTAAGGAAACACGGTGCTAACCTCCTTCATTAAACGGATAGTTAGAGCACGGTGCTAACCTCCTTCATTAAAAGAAGATGGTTAAGAGCATAGTGAGAACCTCCTCCTTTAAAAGAGAAGATGGTTGAAAGCACAATGATAACCTCCTTCATTTAAAAGCAGAGGGTTAAGGTGCTTTGAGTGATTTTAGAAATTATAGGCCACCTCCTTCCAAGAGATGAACAAAAGATGCATCAGAAGTTTTTCATATGGTTTTTGAGAAATTTTCCTTTTGAAAGACAGGTTTGAAAAATAGTGATAAAACAATAAGGGTTCATAGGTTGAAACCTATTTCACATCAAGCAAAAGGATGGCATTCTAGTGTTAAAAAGTCTCTTTTCATCTATTTTTAAAGGCCTCCTTCAAACTATAATAAAGGGAAAATTTGGGCTAAGGACAGCCTCATCTAAATGGCCAAAGAAAGGTAGAGCTAGCTGGGTTTGACAGTAACTTCTGCATATGCATACAAAGAGATAGTAAGGATAAGGAAGGCCTTGACATGATGCTCCAAGTTTTAAAATAACCTTCGAGGAGATAAAACACATCACAGTGTCAAAGAAAACTTTGATATGAATTAGTACAAACATTGTTGTTTTTGTATAGATTTAAGAAGTTACATTACCTCCAGTCAAAATGTACCATCAAATGACGGAGACAGAGTTTAAAGGTCACAAGAAATTACATTTTTGAATGTTTTATTCAGAGAATAAGACTTCCCCTCACTTCATAAACAAACATGGTTTGCATTATCATTTTGAAACTACATCAAGGTTTGTTAGGATTGTCTCCTTTGAAAACAAACAAAGGCACAAGCCCAATGTTCAAAACTTCTATCAAAAGAAAAAAGGGAAGTTTTGTCTTTTAATCAAAGAGAAAGAAACTTGGGATTTTTGAGTGTTTAAAGGCTCGAACGTGGTCCATTCACCACTTTGCAAAACCCTCACTGAAGAAAGAAGCATTTTCAGACGTTTTTGAATATTTTTAGCTCAAAGGCTCTGCGCGGCGTGCCTGTACACATGCGTGGCATGCCTGTGAGTGCCCGATTGAAGAAAATAAACAGAGGCAGGCGGGCCTATAACCTTGCACGGCACGCCTGTGTCAGTGGTCACTGGGTGCCCAAGGTCGACCTGACACCTTTCTACGCGGTGCGTTCAGCGCTAAACGCTCGCCCAATCAACCCTGTCAGAGCATCCACTTGCTCGTTAAACCAATGCTCAAAGGGAACCATGAATCTGCTGATCCAAGGTATTTCTCACTGCCTAGCTAAAGTTTGAGTTCAAAAGAGGGTTTTAATCAGCATTTTCAAAGGAAACTAGGTGTTTTCTTGTGCTATGAAATAGTGAAGGATTTATATAGTCTCCAGTAGAAAACAGATTTTGCAAAGGTCTCAAATCAGTTTTTGAGTCACCTGACTGTGATTTCAAAGATAAACAATGGTTAGAGGATAAGGTTTCTGTCAAGTTTAAAGGATTTCTTCTTTGTATATTACAAATGATAAAAGACATTGATTGAAAGTGAAGAAATTGTGTGCCAAAACCAAGAAACATTTGCCTCCAAAATCCACTAACGAACCTTGTCAAAACCTCATTTCTCTCACACAGTATTGAAGAGATAAATTTGTCTTTATTCGGATAGCACTTGTTTTCCAAACTCAAAAGAAAAACAGTGATCATTTGAGAAGAGAGAAATTCTATTAGAAGGTTCATTATTCAGTGACAAGGGGCTGTCTTTTGTTGTGGAGAGACATTAATCATCACAGGAGGGCAGTTTTATTTCAAAGCAGAACAACAGTGTTTGCTAAAGGATATAGTCTATTTTTTAAATCGGTGCCTTGAAAAAGTGATACCAAAGGAGACAATGATTTTAAAGGGACCTCTTTCTTTCTTCAAACAACCATAGGAGACAGTGAATTAATGAGGAAAGGAGTTCATATTGTCAAGGTCAAAGAGAGCTGATTCTGTGTAAACAAATTTGTTGGCTAACTAAAAACAAACTTAGTGTTTCAAAGAGTAACAGTGTTTGATTAAGAGCCTGTTTCAAAAATATTTGAAAAGTTTGCCTGGGTAAATCAGCGAAGAATCTTAGAAGCAAAATGCCTCCTAAGAATCTCAGAAGCAAAATGCCTCCTAAGCCAGAGGGGGGGGGTGAATCAGTATTTAGGACTTACTCAAAACTTTTCACTTTTCTTACTTTAAAACCCATACGCTACTTTGATGAAGCCAACTAGCGTATACACGCGGATCTCCTTCATTAAACTCGCGTATACACAGAGAACTTATTATGCAATTAAATCTTTACTTAGATCTATGCAACATTCATTCTTCTGATGTTTAGTTAACAATAAACATGTGCAGTAACAACAGAACAAACCATCACACATAAGCATCACACATGAACACCGGGATTTTAGGTGGAAACCCAAGTCGGGAGAAAACCACCGCTGCCGTTGTCTCAGCCTTCAATATTTTATTATAAAGAAAACATCTTACAACTTATGTGCTGGTGCAGACTCCTACCAGCACGCAGGCACCCACCTGCGCTCGTTTACCAGCCTCTCCTGGAAGGGAGCTCCAACCCCCTGACTCGTTTACCAGCCTCTCCTGGAAGGGAGCTACGACCCCCTGATCTCGTTTACCAGCCTCACCTGGAAGGGAGCTACAACCCCCTGACTGAAGGCTACGACCCTTAGCACCTCTATGGACCACGTTTCATCAATTTTCACACTGGATCCAAAGCTTCCTTTAGAACACAACTTGCAGGCCACCTTTCATCATATTTTCAGACTGGACCCACTCCATACATTAAAGCTCAATCATACATTAAAACTGATACATATTAATTCAGCTAACCCAGACAAATAGCAGTAGCACAGCAGAAAAGATCAGACATTTCATACTCATACTTCAGAAAACCCTAGTTCTTCATACGCGCTTTCCTTTCACTGATCCTGCGTGTATACGCGCCTTCGTCCATACAAATCCGCATATAATTCTGTACAAATTACAGAGCTAATTTTACTTCCCATACGCGCTTTCTCTTCAGCAAACCCGTGTATATACACGCTTACTCTTCAGCAAACCCGCGTATAGTTCTTCAGACATTTAGGTCATTGCAATTCTTTAGATCAGATACATTACTCAGATTTAACCCTTTACTTCAGACAGATGTTCACCTCATCTCAGATCTAATCATTCCATAAACAGATGTAGAAGGTACAAATACATGTAAGATCTAGATTCCCTTCTTCATCATTTTCTTCATTGATGCATCACACATTCAGATCTATCATTCAACTGTAACCCTTTCCATTCAGATATACTTCATAGAGAAGTATTCATTCAAGCTCAGACTCCTTGCTCACATTTGCACAATGAATTTCTTCTCCTTATATAGGATTACCCTTTATCAATACCATGAGCCAAAACCACATTACTTTCGATGGTATTCCTGGACGGGGTCACATAGACGAATCATTACTCAATACAATGGGTCAATACCATGGTGGTTACCCCTGGTTTTACATATTTAGAGTGCTTTTGCCCATACGCGACTTGGCACGTTATTTCCCGCGTGCATACGCTACTTTTTCTAGACAAATCCGCGTATTCCTTGAGACATACTCTTTTCATCATGTTCTAGCACATACTGACATTCCTTCCATCATTACCTTCTGTACTTATTGTATATACATCATATTTACATCATTTAACAAGTTCATCAAGACATATTCCATCAGGGACAACTTCATCAAGTAGGTTTCCATCATCTTCATCAAGTGGGTTGCCATCAAGGACAACACTCAGCATCATATTGCCAACAATCTCCCCCTTTGGACTTGATGGCAACCACGATGGTGTTTGATCACCACAATAGGTAGATACATTAAGAATACAATGACACCATTCTTTCTCTTTATTCAAACACCAGGTCATTCTCTCCCTTTGACATCAAGGGCAAAGGGAAGACGAAAACCAACACAAGGTTTTTTTCTCCTCTTGTAGAAGGAAGCGTTCTACAGATCTGATGTACACTGAAGTGACCATGCTCCCCCTGAGTTCATACTGAAATTTCAAACATATTTTTCAATGAAGTACATGACTCTATGACCTTCCTATCACCATTGACTCATACTTACATCAAAGATCCATCCAAGTAGATTTACATATGAGACTCAAATACCCAACCAAGTGGGTTTACACATCTCAACTCAACTACCCAACCAAGTGGATTTACAAATTTGACTCAGCTACCCAACCAAGTGGGTTTAAAAATTTTGACAAGTCCTTACATGACTGAATATTACAATTCTACATCATGGGTCTCAACAAGACCTTTTTATCAATTTACAAGTATGAATTTTTATGACCAATACCAGAAATACCTCAAGAGAGAGATCATATTTTAGAATCATCATAATGCCAACAATGCATTATACTCAGTAAGACTAGTGCTCCCCCTGAAAATGTGCATCCAAACATCCTTTCCATATGTCCAAGGCTCCTCCTTAGCTTGTGCAATCTGAATAATTTTAACAGCAAGTCATCAGCAACAATCTCTGCATGATCTGTCCGAATATTTGAATCATAAGACTCCCATCATATCCAAAAGATATTCTTCATCAAATAAGAAATCCAGGCTCATCCATAATATTCAACATAAGAAACCATGTGTCATTTCATTAGCACGAGTATAACTAGAATAATGCTAACAGTACAATCATTAGCAGTCAGACTGATGCTCCCCCTGAACCTCTGCTCCTGACCTTCAGTTGTCATCCCAATTCTCTTATCATCAATGCATACGCGACTGTGTCTACTGGAACTCGCGTGTATATGCGGCTTTAGTTCACTGAACCCGTGTATGGAAAGTGAATTATAGAAAATTTCACATTCCTCCATCTCCCCTTGAATTTTTCCTTCCTGTACCTGTCTTCTTCATGTCAGATGCTCTGTCAGCAATAATCATAACCAGATTTTCCAAATCAACCATGAGAATCATCATACATCGCTCCCCCTGTGACGATACATTACTAAGCTCCATAATGTGTCTCACATAACTTCTGCAGTCATTAAGAGAAGTAAGCTTCAGAAGCTGATGACTGCAGTAGGGTCAATATTCCCTACGTTTCTGACCAGTCCTCCTTCTTTTTCCAACTTTTCTTAAACTTTCTTATTGTGTGCTGGAAGTTCTCCATTTTCTCAGATCTATTCATCCTACATTCCTTTTCTACATGTCCATACTTGTTACAAGTATAGCATCTTATGTGACCAGAAAAGTAAGCATAAGGATCATAATGTGTTATTTTATTCTTCCTTATATTGCAATCATTTTCTTTATGACCATACTTGCTGCATGAAAAACAAAATCCCTTGAAGAAACCAGAGTACCTTTCTGTGTAGAATCTGTTGGTTTGTGACTGAAACAATCTGCTTCTGCAATTGGCTGCAACATGCCCATAATTATGACATTTAAAACATTCAACATTATTGAATGATTTCCTTTGAGAATTCATGATTGTTGGTTGACCTTTTGTTTCTTTCAACACTTCAGGTTTTGCTTTGACATCCTTTGCATCTTTAGCACTTCCTTGTGAACTAGATTCTCCTTTAACAGTTTCATGAAAACCAAGACCAAGATTAATAGTAGGAGATCTTTGATTACTAAGAATATTATCCAGAATCTTAGTACTATCTTGAAACCTCAAGAGTTTATCCTTTTCTTCTAATTTACCTGTGAGAATTTTCACCTCAACCTCCAACTTTTGGCATTGCTTCTTCATACTTTCTTCAACCCTTTTTCTTTGATCATTCAAAAATTTGTAGAAGTTCTTTATTCTTCTTATTTGATTTTTCCAGATCTGTTTTCAGAGAGATGATAAGATCTTCCTTTTCAAATGATTGTAGAGGTTCCTCATTCTTCTTACCTGATGCTTCAAGATCTGCTTGCAGAGAGGTGATTCCAGCTTCAAGTCCTTCATTCTTCTTTCTTGATATTTCGAGATCTTCATTTAGATCGATGATTTCTGCTTCTAGTCTTTTAATTCGATTGGATGCATAAGCATGGAACCTTTGATATTTGTCTACCTATTCATTCAGCATTTCTATCTGTCCTTTCATTTGAGTGATCATCTCATTGTAGTTAACTTCTTGCTTATTAGATGCTCTTTGTTGTTCTTCAACTTTATTCTTGAGAGCTTCTTCTAGATCCATAACATTCCTTTCACTAACTTCACTATTACATGCACAAGAAGATGAATCACATGAACAACAATCAGTACCTATTTTATCTTCTTTATTTTCTACCGCACATGTTTTCTGAGATGTCTCCTTTTGAGTAGCCTTCTTCTTTTGCTTCTTTGCCATGAGCACTTTCAGATCTTGGTCAGAATCTTCTTCATCTTCACTTGACGTATCATCTTCATTTGCACAATAACTCTTTCCCTTTGCAAATTGTTTCTCTTTATCACGATTTTCTCTATAAGGACATTTAGCAGCATAATGACCAACTCTTCCACAACCAAAACGTTTGAAGGGGAGCTTACCTTTGAATCTTCCAGTTCCGAGTTGGAGTTTTCTCACAAAATTTTCTTCTTCTTCTTCTGATATATAATTTGATTCCTTGACATCTTTCTTTTCTTTTCCTTTTGCACATGCCTTAAAAGTAGCTTCTTTAATTTGGGAGGGACCTCCTTGTCTCATTTCATAAGCAGTTAGGATACCATGCAATTGAACAATAGTAAGAGTTTGCAGATCTTGCCTTTCTTCAATAGCTGCTACTTTTGACTCAAATTTTGAAGTCAAAGATCTTAAGAATTTTTCAACCAGAGTAATATCAGTTATGGTTTCACCCAAACTTCTCAAACGATTCACAATATCATCTAGACGTAAAAAAAAAACTGGCAATACTCTCATCACTATGCATCTTCAAATTTTCATATTCAATTCTGAGGGTTTGGAGTTTGGCACTTTTTACCTTTGTATCTCCTTCATAGCTTAGGATGATTTTGTCCCATATTTCTTTTTCTGAATTTAGCTGCATCAATTTAGCAAATTCTGGTTCAGACATGCTTCCTAACAAGACATTGACTGCTTTGGCATTGATTTCATACTTCTTCCTTTCTGCTGCATCAGTAGGAATACTTGCCGGATATTGATAACCTTCTTCCACGATTGCCCATACTTCTGCACCAAGAATTTGCAGATATGCTTTTGTTCGTATCTTCCAGAATAACAGATTATCTCCATTGAATAGAGGTGGCCTTATAGACATTACTCCTTCATGACTTCCCATTGCGACGGATCTCCTTCAAGCGATCAAGCTTCTGCAGAAGGACCTGCTTTGAAACCAATTGTTGGGAAAAATATTGAGAGGGGGGGGGGTGAATCAGTATTTAGGACTTACTCAAAAACTTTTACTTTTTCACTTTCTAAAACCCATACGCTACTTTGCTGAAGCCAACTAGCATATACATGTGGATCTCCTTCATTAGACTCGTGTATACACAGAGATCTTATTATGCAATTAAATATTTACTTAGATCTATGCAACATTCATTCTTCTAATGTTTAGTTAACAGTAAACATGTGAAGTAATAACAGAATAAATCATCACACATAAGCATCACACATGAACACCAGGATTTTAGGTGGAAACCCAAGTCGGGAGAAAACCACCGCTGTCGTTGCTCAGCCTTCAATATTTTATTATAAAGAAAACATCTTACAACTTATGTCTTGGTGCGGACTCATACCGATGCGAGGCACCCTCGCTCGTTTACCCGACCTCTCTCCTGGAAGGGAGCTACAACCCCCTTACTCGTTTACCAGCGTCTCCTGGAAGGGAGCTATGACCCCCTACTCTCGTTTACCAGCCTCACCTAGAAGGGAGCTACAACCCCCTGACTGAAGGCTACGACCCTCAGCACCTCTATGGACCACGTTTCATCAATTTTCACACTAGATCCAAAGCTTCCTTTAGAACACAACTTGCAGGCCACCTTTCATCATATTTTCAGACTGGACCCACTCTATACATTAAAGCTCAATCATACATTAAAACTGATACATATTAATTCAGCTAACCCAGATAGATAGCAGTAGCACAGCAGAACAGATCAGACATTTCATACTCATAATTTAGCAAACCCTAGTTCTTCATACGCGCTTTCCTTTCATTGATCCTGCGTGTATACGCACCTTCGTCCATACAAATCTGCGTATACTTCTGTAAAAATTACAGAGCTAATTTTACTTCCCATACGCGCTTTCTCTTCAGCAAACCCGTGTATATACGCGCTTACTCTTCAGCAAACCCGCGTATAGTTCTTCAGACATTTAGGTCATTGCAATTCTTCAGATTAGATACATTACTCAGATTTAGCCCTTTACCTCAGATAGATGTTCGCCTCATCTCAGATCTAATCATTCCATAAACAGATCAAGAAGATACAAATACATTTAAGATCTAGATTCCCTTCTTCATCATTTTCTTCATTGATGCATCATACATTCAGATCTATTATTCAACTGTAACCCTTTCCATTCAAATATACTTCAGAGAGAAGTATTCATTCAAGCTCAGACTCCTTGCTCACATTTGCACAATGAATTTCTTCTCCTTATATAGGATTACCCTTTATCAATACCATGAGCCAAAACCACATTACTTTCGATGGTATTCCTGGACGGGGTCACATAGATGAAACATTACTCAATACAATGGGTCAATACCATCGTGGTTACCCCTGGTTTTACATATTTAGAGCATTTTTTCCCATACGCGACTTGGCATGTTATTTCCTGCGTGCATATGCTACTTTGTCTAGAAAAATCCGTGTATTCCTTGAGACATACTCTTTTCATCATGTTCTAGCACATACTGACATTCCTTCCATCATTACCTTCTGTACTTATTGTATATACATCAGATTTAAATCATTTAACAAGTTCATCAAGACATATTCCATCAAGGACAACTTCATCAAGTAGGTTGCCATCATCTTCATCAAGTGGGTTGCCATCAAGGACAAAACTCAACATCATATTGCCAACAACAGTATTCAAGAGATGAATTTGTCTTCATTCGGATAGCACTTGTTTTCCAAACTCAAAAGAAAAACAATGATCATTTGAGAAGAGAGAAAGTCTATTAGAAGGTTCATTATTCAGTGACAAGGGGTTGTCTTTTGTTGTGGAGAGACATTAATCATCACAGGAGGGCAGTTTTATTTCAAAGCAGAACAACAGTGTTTGCTAAAGGATATAGTCTATTTTTTAAATCGGTGCCTTGAAAAAGTGATACCAAAGGAGACAATGATTTTAAAGGGACCTCTTTCTTTCTTCAAACAACCATAGGAGACAGTGAATTAAGAAGGAAAGGAGTTCATATTGTCAAGGTCAAAGAGAGTTGATTCTGTGTAAACAAATTTGTTAGCTAACTAAAAACAAACTTAGTGTTTCAAAGAGTAACAGTATTTGATTAAGAGCCTGTTTCAAAAATATTTGAAAAAGTTTGCCTGGGTAAATCAGCCAAGAATATCAGAAGCAAAATTCCTCCTAAGCCAGATAACAGAAGTGGTCCTCACAAAAGGTATGAATAAAATTTTCAACTGAGGAAGTGAATGCATCCCCTTCAGTGCTCTTTAACTTTCATGAAGTAAGATGTTTGGAATTTTGTCAAAAGGTTTAGGAGGTGAAAAGTTATCTTCCCTTGACACATTTGTTTGCTTTAAGGCTACAAGGGAAGCATGTTCATCTAGCAGGTTTAGACTTCAAGCTTTCTCCTAGAACTATCTCCCAAGCTACCAAAATTCCACATGCCGGAGAAATATGGTTTAAACAAACCTACCTAGATTCAGATCAATACAAACCCTTCTTGAAACCAGAACATCGAGATGCATGCCCATCTATTTTTCCTTTTTCCTATTTGTTGACCAGCTATGCTCCGCTCATGAAAATCATCATGAAGTGTTTCACATGCGAAGGGAGGTTTTCCTGGGTTTATGCTTATCATATCAGGCTACTCATGCACTTCACAAGAACCCAATTACTAAACCTACCATTTTTCCTCTATAGAAGTGTTGAAAATATGGCTTCTACTGTTCAAAAAAAGCCTTCCTCTCAGTAGCAAGCTTGTCTTTTTCATCATTCCCTTATCAAGATCGTCATCCTCCATCAACTTGAGAAAAAGGGAGTTTCTTGGGACTTTTTCATTTCACATCCCGATTTCGCCACTGCTTCTTCATCCCATGCGCCTCCTTCACCATCCACTCATCATGTTTCTCCTTCTTCTAGTAAACCCACTCCTAAGAAGAAAAAATCTCCTATGATTGAAAGTAAAGAGGAGCAAAGTGAGAAAGAGAAAAATAGTGAAGAGGAGAAAAGTGAGAAAGAGAAAAACAGTGAAGAAGAGAAAAGTGAAAGGAGGCAAGCAAGTGATGAGGAGAAAAAAAATGAAGAATCCAAGAACATCAGTGAGCATGAAGAAGGAAATGATGAAGAGATGGAATAGGTTGATGAAGAACACAATAGTCACAGAGAAGAAACAGTTGGCAGCCCACACAGCAGTGAGCATGATGGTGATGAGGCACAAAACAGTGAGGATGCAGAGCCTAACAGTCCTGAAGAAAAAAGGGACAAAAATGAACAAGGCAACCCTCAAGGAGACATACAAGGTGACAGCCAAGGCACTTATGAGGAGGGTCAATACAATCCTCAAAGGGACACTTTTGATGAAAAACAGGAAAGCCCATCAGCCAACAAGGATAATCAAAAGCAAAATTCAAGCAATGAGCATTCTAAAGAAGGCAGCATAGAGAAAAAAGGCCAAATCAGTGACCATGAGCCTATCAGTGATAAAGACCAACAAAGCAGTCTACAAAAGGAGGAAAACAGTGACAACGATGATGATGGGAGTAGCAAGGGCAAAGACCAAATAGAGCATGTGCTAGCTGCCTCTCCTAGGCAAGGGGCCATGCTTTCTTCTCCAAAGGTAACAAAGCCCCGAACATCAAGAAAGAAAGTGGCTCAAGTTGTAACTCCCAATGTTACTAGAGCATGCCGAAGCAAAGGCAAGTTTCCCAAGCAATCCATTGTTGAATTACCGAAGAAGAGGAGAACTAAGAAAGCCACCCAAGGCAAGGGAAAAGAGGAGGAAAGTAGCCATGAGAAAGAAAGGGAGTTTGATCTAATTCAGATAAATAGTGATGACATTGACAATGAGGCCAGAATCCTTGAGTCCCTATTGTGAAATAGAGAAAAAAAAATTCATGACCTAAGAGCCGATCTAGAGAGGTCTAAGGACCTCATACATTTTTTGCAAACCCAAAACAAGCAAATGAATGCCCACATGGCAGTTTATGAGGCCCGAGCCTTCAAATATCAAAGGGAGGCCTCCAAAGCGCAAAACAAGCTTGATGAGCTTATGGGTGAATTCAATGACACTGAAGAGGAATAACAGCCAAGGAGGAAGAGGCCTAAGACTATGGGTCTCAAAAGAGCTTTGGAGAAACAAAAAGAAGAAGAGGCAGCCTTCGTCTGATCATTTCCGCTTACTTCTTTACTCGCACAATAAATAGAAGAGAATAGAGAAGCATGGCTTGAAATGGAAAATAAACACTAGGAGGATAAGTTGGAAATAGCTAATAGAGACTTAAACCTTCAAAGGAAAATGATCGGGCACTATAAGAAGCTAAATCAATTTGCCCGAAGGAAATTGAAGATTACACAAGAAAAGCTCGAGTTGGCCCGAAAGAGGCACCTGGTACAAAAAGTGAAGAAAGGCATATCAAGGCTTGAAATTTTGGCCTCCACTTCTTAGCATGCTTCTGAAAATCCATGAAGGGTATGCTCGCCAAAATTGGGCATAATTCGACAAGTTCTTGTTTTTTGACATTTTTGGGCCTTTTTGCAGAAAAGCATGGGCATTGCCATTTTAGTTTGAGGCATCCTAAAAGGTTGAAAGTGGTATCATTGGATGCGTTAATTTCAGGGGCATCTACTCAGCAAATTTCAGATCAATTGAAGATGTTTTGGCCCTCCAAAGTGGCGGAAAATAGTCACTTTTTCAACACTCTGCCTTGCATATCAGCAAAGGCTAATTTCTGGGTTTTTTCGCACAGGTCAATTTTTCATAGGCTTCCAGTGATCAATATGGGGAAAAAATATATTTTCAGAAACTAGATATCCAAGGCTTTCCAACGAGCTATCACGAGCCTCATTTCGTCATCGGGAGGTCCTCCAAAAGTTGGCCACAAGACAAGGAATTGTCTGCTGATATATTTCTGAAGCATTTTTGTGGAAAATGCAGTTTTCTATAGTGGCTTTTCCAAATGTGCGTTTAGCCTTTTTTTGGCCATTTTCAGTTGGGAAAAGTCAATATAATTTCTTTTTTAGAATTTTTAGGATATTTTCATAGATATTTTGTGTCTTAGGCTTTGCAAAACCTCAAGGACAAAATCAGATATTTTTGGTGGGCCAATGAGCTTACTAGTCGGACTAAGAGGTTCTCCTTCACTTAGGCCTATATATTCCAAAGGATTTCATTGTAAACAAGGCTGAACATGATGATATAGAGCAATATATGGTTATACAAGCTTGGAAGAAATACTTGTCTCATGCATTGGATAGTTTCTTGAATGTTTTGGATGATGAAAGAGGACTGTTGTTGGATTCCTTGACTTGGTAAAATGGTATAGTGTTCCTCTCTGTTATGTTTCCTTAGTTTTCATACATGTTTCCATGTTTCTTGCTTGCTATAGGTTAGTAAAGAACATATTTGAGACATGCCCATGGAGGCACCTCAAGTTTCTTGATTTTATTACAAATTCTATGTTTTTCTTCCTTCTTAGTCATATCAAAGAATTCTTAATTGCTCTTTGTGTTAGAAAATTAAATATTATAGAGCAATGAAACACATAAAATATGCGAAAAATACAAGCACACAAAACACATAAAACCAGAGAGATACAGATATATGTGGTTCACCCAATTTGGGCTACGTCCACCCCGAACAGCCAGTCATTCCTTTCTATTATCCAGCAAAATGAAGATACAAAACCTACAACAAATCTGCTGTAATATCCTCTGTTGTCTCTCACAGCCTCCCTATCTGTTTTTAAGCTCAGAGAATACACATACAATACATAGCTGCAATACAATACCCTCATAAAAAGCAACGGGATGCCTTCTAGGGCAAAAAACCCTAAACTAAACATAACGTCTACCGTCAGGTCATCCGCCTAATGAATGGCCCAGATTGAATAGAAATTTCTATACTTTTTACAAGGCAATTTTACATCTATTTTTGGCTTTAGGGGTGCTGCCCCTGAAACACCCGCCGGGGGACCGTTGGCCCCTGGACCCCCCAGCTGGGAGGATCAGCCCCCCCAGACCCCGCAGGGGGGACAAGTCCCCCGCACCCCCCCCCCCTGCAAGGGTGTACAATTTTCCTGGGGTATACATGCAGCTAAAACAAGGATCTCTAAATCAGGAAGAAAATCAGGCTCCACACCCAATAATCTCCCACTTGGAGACTGATTGTAGCAACTCCACCGCTGCTTCATTTGCTGTACAATGACTCCTCTTTGGACCTATTTGTTTCTCATCTTCATCATCATCCTTGAAAACCAATTGAAACTGAGCACATTTTCAGTTTCTCCCTGGTTACAACTTTTGTTAGCATATCTGCAGGATTCTGGCTAGTGTGTATCGTTTCCAGATTCAACTCTCCATCTTCCAATGCTGACCGTATGAAATAGTACTTGAGATGTATGTGTTTAGTCTTGGAATTAAATGTTGAGTTCTTTGCAAGATGAATGGCACTTTGGCTATCATTGTATAACGTGCCCATATCATGCTTCTTACCCAATTCACCCATAACACTTTGTAACTGAATCATTTCTTTACTAGCCTCTGTAGCAGCAACATACTCTGCTTCTGTTGTTGAAAGTGAAACAACACTTTGGATATTTGAAACCCAACTGACAGTTGTTCCACCTACAGTAAATACATATCCTCTAGTGCTCCTCCTGTTATCTCTGTCACCTGCCATATCTGCATCAACATATCCCTGTAGAACAATGTTTGAACCACCAAAGCATAATCCTTGATTTGTGGTACCTCTCAAATATCTGAGAATCCATTTTATTGCCACCCAATGTTCTTTTCCTGGATTATTCATGTACCTTCTTACAACTCCCACTGCATGTGCAATATCAGGCCTTGTGCAGACCATTGCATACATTAAGCTTCCAACTACTGATGCATATGGAACTTTAGACATATAATCCATGTCTTCTTGGGTCTTTGGGCACATCTCCTTACTAAGTTTGAAATGGCTAGCAAAAGGTGTACTAACAAGTTTTGCATTGTGCATATTAAATATTTTCAACACCTTCTCTATGTACTCATTCTGAGACAGTGTTAATTTGCGATTTTTCCTGTCTCTAGTTATCCTCATACCAAGGATTTGTTTTGCAGCTCCCAAATCCTTCATTGCAAATGAATTTGCCAATTTTCTTTTGAGCACATTTATTTCCTGCATGTTAGATCCTGCAACAATCATGTCATCTACATACAATAACAATATAATATAGCTGCCATCATTTTTCCTTTTTAGATAAACACAATGATCATAGTGACATCTAGTATAACCTTGTTCAGACATAAACTTGTCAAATTTTAGATACCACTGCCTTGGAGCCTGTTTTAAGCCATACAAGCTCTTCTTTAACCTACACACCAATTTTTCTTTCCCTTTTACCTCATATCCTTCTGGTTGCTGCATGTATATCTCTTCCTCCAAATCTCCATGGAGAAATGTTGTCTTTACATCTAATTGTTCAAGATGTAAATCTTCCGCTGCTACAAGACTTAAAACAGTTCTGATTGAATTCATTTTAACAACAGGAGAAAATATTTCATCAAAATCAATACCTTTCTTCTGTGCAAACCCCTTCACCACAAGTCTAGCTTCGTACCTCTGTTTTCCTCCATCTTCTTCCTTCAGCCTGTAAACCCATTTATTCTGCAATGTAGTTTTACCTGCAGGCAACCTGACTAAGTCCCAAGTCTAGTTATGCATTAAGGAGTCCATCTATTCTTCCATGGCTAGCTCCCACTTCTTCCTGCTTTCAACCTACATTGCTTCTTCATAACATTCAAGTTCACCAGAATCAGTCAACAATAAATAATATAATGAAGGAGAGTATCGTTCAGGGGGTCTACTTATCCTGGTAGATCTTCTAACACCACTTTCAAGTGTTTGAGGTGCCTGTTGCTGTTGTGGTGGTTGCTGCTGCTGTGGTTGTTGATTATTATTATTTTCAGGCACCTTTACTTTTTCAGATATCTCATCAAGAACTGCGTATTCCTTGCTTTCTTTTTCCTGTTTCTTTTCCTGCAACTGATTCTTATACAAGACCTTTTTATTGAATATTACATCTCTGCTCCTAATGATTTTGTGATTTTCATAATCATATAAGCGATAAAAAAAATCATTAACACCATATCCAATAAAGGTACATTTCTTTGATTTTGCCTCAAGCTTTGTTCTATTTTCTTTATTAATATGGACAAAGGTCTCACAGCCAAAAGGCTTTAAAAAAGAGTAGTTTACCTTTTTACCTGTCCATGCTTCCTCCGGAATACCACCATCCAAGGAACTTGAAGGCCCTCTATTTATTAGATAAACAGCAGTATCTACAGCATCTGCCCAAAATTGTAAAGGAAATCCTGCATGCAATCTCATGCACCTTGCACGCTCCATGATTGTTCTATTCATCCTTTCTGACACACCATTTTCTTGTGGTGTTCTTGGAACTGTCTTCTCTCTACAAATTCCATGCTCTGAACAGTACCTATCAAACTCTTTGCTGCAATATTCACCTCCATTGTCTGATCTGAGACACTTTAACTTCTTTCCTGTCTCAATCTCAACCAAAGCTTTCCATTTCTTGAAAGTATCAAATACATCATATTTATTTTGAATACAATAAATCCAAGTTTTTCTAGTTGCATCATCAATAAACGTAACATAATAGCGAGAGCCACCGAGAGATGATACCTGAGCAGGTCCCCATACATCTGTATGCAAAAAATCCAATTTTTCACTCTTATTTTCTTTCCCAACTCTGAGAAATCTGACTCTCTTTTGTTTTCCATAAATTCAATTCTCACAGAAATCCAAATCAACATTCTTCAAACCTGGCAACAAATTTCTTGAGTGAAGAATCTTCATCCCCTTCTCACTCATATGCCTGAGCCTATGATGCCATAATGCTGCATCTGCTCCTTTGGAAGTTAAAGCATTAACAGAATTAGAAATACCATTGCATAAATACAATGTACCAACCTTTTCACCTTTTTCTATTACCAGGGCTCCTTTGGTGACCTTCCAATTTTTATCCGTGAAAGTTGTAACACAACCTTCACTGCCTAATTGCCCTGTTGAAATCAGATTTTTCTTTAGATATGGAACATGCCTTACCTCCTTTAATAGCCATTGGTTTCCATTCTGTTGTTTTACAAGAACCTTACCCATTCCAACAATTTTACAGGTTTTATCATCACCCAAATGAACTTGTCCAAAATCTCCTTGAATATAGTCATGAAAATATTTCTTATCAGGTGTGGCATGGAATGAAGCCCCTGAATCTACAACCCAAGAATCAGTAACATTTTCGAAAGAAAGAATCAAAGCATCTTGTAACACATCACCTGTCACATTTGCTTCATGATTATTTTCTTGCTGTGTGTCTCCTTCTTTTCCCTTCCGAGATCTACAGTCTTTCTTTAGGTGTCCTTTCTTTCTGCATTTCCAGCACACTATCCCCGATCTGGACTTGGATCTGCCTTTCCTTGATTTACTACGATATCCTGAGCTCTTTCCTCTTTCCATTCTTCTTCCCCTAGACTCTGCACTCAAAGCATTACCTGATGTCTCACTAGAGCTTTTCCGTCGCATTTCCTCGCTAAGGATAGCACCAACAACATCATCAAACTTTAAAGTACTAGATCCAGAGATAGAGTTACTAATGGCCATTACTAAACCATTCCAACTCTCTGGCAATGAGCACAAGAATAACAGAGCTCTAACTTCATCATCAAATTTTACCCCTACAAAACTTAACTGACTGGTAACTATATTAAAATCATTTAAATGGTCTGCAACAGATCCACCTTCCAACATCTTCGTATTAAATAGTCGTTTCATAAGAAATACCTTGTTTGAGGCCGAGGGTTTTTCATATAGTTTCGCCAACGTTTGCATCAAACCCTCTGTTGTTGTTTCCTTCAAAATATTGAAGGCAAATGACGCCGCAAGGCACAACCGTACTATTCCGAGTGCCTTTCTATCGAGAATGTTCCATTCCGCATCTGTCATGGCCACCGGCTTCTTTGCTTTTCTGCTCAATGGTAGGTACGGATCTTTCTGATACAGATAATCTTCCATCTGCATCTTCCACAGTAGAAAGTTTTGGCCGTTAAGTTTCTCGACCCTAAACTTAGCATCTTCCGCCATTGCTCCCACTCGAATTAGGAACCCTTCTTTCCTGCGAGTTTCTCAACCAAATATACCTTCGGCTCTGATACCAGTTGTTAGAAAATTAAATATTACAGAGCAATGCAACACATAAAATATGCGGAAAATACAAGCACACAAAAGACATAAAACCAAAGAGACACAAATATACGTGGTTCACCCAGTTTGGGCTACGTCCACCCCGAACAACCAGTCCTTCCTTTCTATTATCTAGCAAAATGAAGATACAAAACCTACAGCAGATCCGTTGTAATGTCCTATGTTGTCTCTCACAACCTCCCTATCTGTTTTTCCGCTCAGAGAATACACATACAATACATAGCCGCAATACAATACCCTCATAAAAAGCGAGGGGTTGCCTTCTAGGGAAAAAAACCCTAAACTAAACATAACTTCTACCGTCAGATCATCCGCCTAATGAACGGCCCAGATTGACTAGAAATTACTATACTTTTACAAGGCAATGTTACATATATTTTTGTCTTCAGGGGTGTTGCCTCCGAAACCCCCGCCGGGGGACCGCCAGCCCCCGGACCCCCCAGCCGGGTGGGTCGGCCCCCCCGGACCCCGCGGGGGGGACAAGTCCCCCCCCGCACACCCCCCCCTGCAAGGGTGTACAATTTCCCTGGGTTATACATCCAGCTAAAACAAGGATCTCTGAATTAGGAAGAAAATCAGGCTCCACGCCCAACACTTTGATCACTGAAGAACTTGTTTTCTTGTTTCATTTATGATTGTTATGCATGCTAAGTATGATTCACGCTATGACATGCTTACTCATGGCTAGTCAAAGCTCCATCTCTGAAACCTTTCTTTGAATGTTTGATTGTTCTAGTTGAACCAAAGAGGTCTTGTATCGATCTTGCCCTTTGCCTAAAACTCTACAATCTTAGTTCAAAGTGCCCGATAGCTCAAAATACTATGTCTAGGAGTTCCCTCTTAGTAGCTTGAGTTATTTTTTTGTCTTAATTATTTTTCCCCAAAGTCTGATAGCGGTTTTCCTAAAGTTAGAGAGTCATATATCTCTATGTATCGCTTGAATGTTTATTTTATGCATCTATCAGTTTGAAGTTACATTTATCATGATTAATGGTTAGCCCTGCCATATAAATGTCTGCTATTGAACTATTTATGTTTAAAAGCCTTTGTCCTTCACAAAACTTAGTGTTCATCCCTCTTCATTCCACCTAAAAATCCATTTTACCTTGATCAAATCGGCCCTTCAATATACCTTGTCCACCATCGGAGGCTTTCTCGACCTTTTTGACCCCATAGCCCAGTTGATCTAACAATATTTTTATCTATTTAAAACTTTGATAAGTTCCTCCCTCAAAAACCTAAAAACAAAACCAAAAACTATACTTTACAACTAGCCTAAAATAAAAAACATAGTAAGAAAACAACTATTCATCCCTTACACAAATAGAGAGAGCCCTCCCTGAGACCAGGAAGGCTAGGTCCTTGGGCTCCAAAGTTGGTTTGATGTTACCCTGTCACTTGGCTTGCCAATTAGCCAAATCACGGGACACTAACATAAGGATTATTGATAGATGAATGCCCATGGGATATCTTTGAATTTTTTGGTTGTACCATAAGATATGCCTTCTACCACATGGCATGCATAGATCTACTTATAGAAGCAACCAACACATAATCTCTTTTATCAAAATATTTTCGATTTATTTACTTCTTTCTTGTACTTCACTATTTATCTAGTCACCTTTTTCTTTCTCTTTCTATAGTTTATTGTGACAGACTCATTTTTTTGTAACTTTATTCAAAGCCCTTAAGGCTTATACATGCATGTTTTTTTGTAAATTAGGCTTTGTCTGAATACAGGTCCAAAACAATTTCTCCCTTTTCGAATGCACAATCATTGTGGCTCTACATAATGTAATTACCTCATTTTCAAAAATGAATGTAATTACATGCTTTTTCCTATAGAAAAAACTATGTACGAGAATAAATTTTTTTATATGCATATATCCTAACTAAGATTTGGAGGTTCTTAGTTGTTACAAGGAGCACTATTAGCGAAATTATTTATAAGAAGTTTTTTGGTTTCTTACTTTAATAATAACATATTGCAAGATATTTTTTTATTCATGGCTTTGCTATGGAAAACTCATCAAATTAATAATTCTTAACAAAAGTGAGGTTTATTGCATGGAATTTAGTATATATTCAAGGAAAATTCATGGTATTAATCATGATTAATAAATATACTCACTTTTAGAATTGAGATTATATATTAACTAAAAAATACATTGGTTCCTTGAGGATCACATTCACCTCAAAGGTCAAGCTTGTTTATGGGCATTCTATTTTCAAAAGATCTAATACCACCTAAATTAATAACAATTTTTTGCTCATCCCCATGTAAGCTAGATGGATTGGGTTCCCCTTCACGCAAGGTTTCCTAGTTAAATGCATGGTATCTAAACATGAGACTTAGTTGTGAGGTATAAAGCATCATTTTTAGGAAGACAAAAAAACACAAAAGGAAACATACCCCATCATTAGGAAATAAAGTGTGGCTTTCAAGCAAGAAATCGACCTAATAACAAATTTGACATGTTTCAAAGCAAGTAACAAATTATAGCTACAAAAACAACAACATATACTCAATTATTGAAGACAACTTAAAGAATTTGTTTACAATATAATTACATAACCATGATAACAATATGGAGATTCATTTGTAGGTGGAGTATTCATAAGAAAAGGGTTCAATGCAATTACATAACAAGCAATGAAATCTACTAGAAATAATAAGAAGATATAAACAAGTCTTGAAGAGAGCTGAAAGACTTTACCATACAATAAAAAGTAAAATAGCATAATAATAATATGAATTCTATCATATTTTAGGCCAACTATTAAACAAAAAAGAGTTGAATATGCTCATTGTGACATAAAGATATATATTTGTGGACCAAATAGCTACCATTTTCTTTTTCTGTCCTCAAATTGCTTTGTTAACGAACGTTGAATTGACTTTCACTCATATGGCTTTAAACCCTTCTACCCTCCATCAAATTATTCTTATTCATGGACAACTGCATAATACATCCATAAGTATCCTTGCACACCCTAACACCATGCTACTTCATTTCATGAGGCATGTCCACAACTTCTTTTAATTTGTTATCCATGCACAAACTACACATTGTTTTTTTATTCAACCTTTGTTTTTGAGAATATATTTGCTTTTTTAAATGAGCTATAAGAGAAATTTCCCCTTAGGTTTACAAGTGATTATAAGTCCAATGTGGGAGCAATGTCTAAGCAAGAAAAAATAATTAGGTTTCATGGGTTTGAATACCCATTGAAACCCATTAGCAGAATATGTAGCAACATTAAGATGAAGTTTAACATATCCCCCACTTAAAATTATTATTGTGTTCGCAATAGAGGAATTGTTGTGGCCACATGCATTATGTGAAGCTAACATTTGGCTTTAATTGGACATATCCCAATCAAGAAATAATCATCCATCATTTTTTATTTCCTATTGTAATGGCATGAATCTTTCTCCTGATCAAGCAAATGCTTCCAACTTTCAAAAAAAGTATCCTGTCTCTATTTTTTTGTTCTAGACCTACTTTCATCTATAATATTAATCAACGCTACATGAATTAACCCTGATACCTAAGAACACATTTCGTAGGTGGGACCATTTCTACAAGGGCTAGTTAGACACCATAATTCTATAAACTCATTATATATTCAAAGATTCACATAGGATACATGAGTTGTGGAATTTTTCCATGTAATTTCTTGATCAACACATAATTTGCATGTAAAATATATGATTAACACATATATACATAAGGTGGGTTATTTATAGGGTGAAATGGACTCCCACAGTAGCCTTGAATGATATATAAGTTCTAGGTGACCCCACATCAATTGGGTAGGGTAGTTTTTTATCATCAAATTAAGCAACGTAAGTTGTTGGATTAAGGTGGTTTTCTAGGTTTGGGAATAAACACATAATTAACACATAATTTGCATGTAAAATATATGATTAACACATATATACATAAGGTGGGTTATTTATAGGGTGAAATGGACTCCCACAGTAGCCTTGAATGATATATAAGTTCTAGGTGACCCCACATCAATTGGGTAGGGTAGTTTTTTATCATCAAATTAAGCAACGTAAGTTGTTGGATTAAGGTGGTTTTCTAGGTTTGGGAATAAACACACTTTGTAGGTCAATCTCTCAGGAGAGAATGTGGTCTTATAATTGAGAGGGGTCATATATTTAGAATAATAAATAAGGCTATCATCACTCTTCTATGGAGAATAAAAAAGGTTTTATTCTTAATTGCCAAAATATGGTGCCCCAATTCCTATTCATGGCCGACATCAAGTTTTTTTGGTTGGTTTTCTATTTCTATTTTACAAGATAGGCTTGGAATAATAAGTTGAGCATAAAATCATAATGAATGAGAATTTTGTGTTGGCATAAATAAACTTCTGCTATGTTGGGATAGGGTTGGCCTCACCTTTAGAATGGGCAAGGAGATCAACCAATGATTGACTGGTTAGGAAGCTCTCCTGCTCAACTAAAGCTAATAGTTGGTTCAATGCAAAACTACCATCATCCTTCCATTTTCCCTTTGATGCAAGTGACTTCTCCATCAAAATATGGACTCTCTCTCTCTCTCTCTCTCTCTCTCTCTCTCTCTCTCTCTCTCTCTATATATATATATATATATATATATATATATATATATATATATATATATATATATATATATATATATATATATATATAGTATTCTCCGATCTGAGCTTTGAACCTCCAAAACCCTAGCTGACCTCCTACAATACCTAATAGAATTTGGCTCTTGGGGTCTTGTCCCCACATTTCTCCCCTCGGGCCCTGACATCATTCTTGTAAAACTCTTATATCAGTTTGGTGTATAAACCCAAGGTAACAACCTACTAAATTCATGAAGAAGACTGAAGAATTTCCAAGATTTGTGGGGAACACTACAAAATCACACACTATAGTGCTTTAGTTAATGGATCAAGGTATGGTGGGATAGCTCACAGGGTATTGGCCCTCCCTTAAATCCCTAAATATTTCTTTGGATAAGAAATGGAGGCCTTTAATTAAAATAAAAGTCTCTACCGAGACCACATTGCAAACAACGCAAAGCCCAACCGGTCGGAATACCAAATTCCTCATTAAACCATAGCCACGAATTTTATGTTAAAGGTTAAGGGGTGGGATTATTGGGGTAAGGGGCTAGGGCTTAGCCCCGACCCCCCCCCCCCCCCCCCCAAATGTAACCATATGACCAATGGCGTAAGACCAAGGGTGCGAAGGCATGGACCCGTCAATTTTTATTTAAAAAAATATTTTCGGCCAATATAGTATGATTAAGAAATGCGAGGTTAAGGCCTTGGCATGCTTTTTAACGACCCCACTATTTCCACTAAAAATCTGCCTAATTGTCACTTTGTTAGTGCAATGCATGGCAAAATTTTAGGACAGTTCCATTGTAGAAATCTTAATACAATTACGTATTGCCTAGCTCCTGATTTAACAATTATATGCCACTTTTAAATACAGAATCCTTCTACAAAAGCCTTTGCGGAAATTTAAAACACGATCACCAATTGCAAACACATGAAGAAAGATTTTACACCGGGAAAACATAAAGCTAAAAACCCCACTATCATATCTTATGTATATATCATGGATCATAAAACAATCTCATACAAAACTCTAATCCAAGAGCTCTCAGTACAATATACAATCGTCTCACACTATCATACAAAAATTGGCAAATACATGCGCCAATTTATTGCCTCCTGATGGCCTTCCTCCACTCTGCAATCCCTATTGATCACAATCCCTGAATGAACGAGATATTGCCTTCCCTTGACTGTGCAATCCTCATTGGCATCTCCAATGTGTGTGTGGTTGCAAGAGTGCACCCACTAATGTCACAACAGATAATCAAATTGTCCCTTTCACCTATCTCTCAATTAGGTCTTCAATGGATCTAACATGCATGTAGTTAACAGTATTAAACCTTTAGTTGCATGTGAGATCACTCCATATGAATTAATTTAATATTTAATTCACTAATCTCTCACTTGTATCTTTAGTTACAACTAGTTACAACTAGCACAACTGAGTTTAACTCACTTAACTGAGTTAAACTACTTTACAACTCACATAACTACACATCCAACTCTGTTACAACTTCGAATCACTCAGTTACAACTAAGTCCACTTTCATGTCCCACCAACCAACCTTAGAACTCGAAATTCCTTCAGCTAACTAGTTTTCCACTTTAGTTAACTGAAATCAAGTGCTTCAAGAGAATAGATTAATATTTATTGTCCAATTATTATGAAGAGATAATAATAATCAACATGCATTCTATATTTAAACATGCGATCTATAAATAGACTTCTCACATGCATCTAAAAATAGAACCTCATCTATAAATAGAATTTGCTCATCATTCTAAAAATAGACATACACCTAAAAATAGCATGTGGGCGCCACCTAGTGTAGGTGCTTAATTTTCACTAGGATCATCATCTTGTTGAATCTCAACATCCGTAATTTGGGGAATTTGTAGAGCGACTGGCAGCAAAGCTAGGACAACTCATAACTTTTTCAGTTTTTGTCCAATTTGGGAGAAAAAAGGCTAGACAGGAATTTTTGAAAGTTCTGAAGCTAATGAAACAAATTTTCAAGCCATTGGAGTATTTTAAACTAATGTAATCACCATTTTTTAGCATAATGATATAGGGCAAAACCATTGGAAGCTGGACCAAGGAGACGTAGCCACGAGGGGTGAACTCCTTCATCACTTGTTGTGTTGTGGTTATTTTTATGGTGTATTTGTCTACTATTTTATGTTGTTTGGAATTTTAATTCATGCTTTATGTGTGTAAAAATTTAACATAAAATCTCACAAAAACTCATTTTTAAACACATGCAATTTATACAACCTCAAGCACATTTACATTAAGATTTCATAGAGAACACATAAATATGGTTTGGAAAACACAAATATAGATAGAGATCATTTCTCTCCTTGTTAATAAATAATTCCAAGGCAGTGTTGCATAATACTATTAAAAATTTGGCCAGTTAAATCCTATCCAATACTAGCAGTTGTTGATGAAAATCCTCTGGTAGGTATTACTTAATAATATGGTAAAATGAGTTTTGATGAAAATCCTCAAGTAGGTCTCATGTAATAATAATAATATGGTAAACTAGTTACATAAAAGAGTTTTTTTATTTGGTTTTGGTAATTGGTCTATATTGTTTTGGTAACCAGCCTGTATCATATATTTTGCTTTTGATTGGTAAAAATTCAAGGGTTAAACATCAAAATTATTATTTTGTATTGATATTGTAAATAGATTTTAAAATTTTCATATATTTGAATATTTTAGTATTGGTGTTTAAGTAATGTTAGGTTTTGATAAAGTTTTTATTAGATATTATTTAAAAAAATTAAAATAAAAAATCTTATTAGCTCCATATTTTGTTTATGGAATACAAAATGTGTCCGATAAAAGAAGTCAAATTCTAGGCTTGTGTCTTAGAAATTTAAATGTGAATATACTAGCAATGGAGATGAACACACAAATATTAAATATTAATTACTATTTATTTTTGCAATCAAAATATTGTGGTTACTGACTTCTAACAAACAATGTCTTTTAAAAAATTAAATGTTCTGTCCATCCCCTGTTTCTTGAGTCAGGTCATTGATGTTCTTTTAACAACAACCTTCACTATCCTTTCTCTATGTCAATGTGTGCATCTCAATATTTTAAAATAATGAACAATTATGTTTATTGACCCAAGCTTTTTCAATTTTATATGGTAGAGATGTTGTAATGTCTTGTTATGTGATGTCATATCCTATCATGTAAATATTTTGACTATGTCAAATTGCATAAATTTTTTTTTTAAAACAAATTTAAAAAATAAAAATAAAAACTAGAATTAATGATTAAAATAAAATAGAGATAAAATAGTGAATTTATCATTTGTGGTTTCTTGGTTGTAAGTTTTGACAACCCATAATTTTTCCCATTAAATAATAAAAACATAACATTAAAATAAAAGTAACTTCATGATATTAATCCATGGTATAAGAACCTATCAAATGAGTTTGAATTTATATTTTTTCCATAAAATAACTGCATTATTAATGATGTGTAATTTAACCTATTTATTTTTTATTAATATAAAATTATATTAACTACACTGAAGATATATTTTTTCTAAATCGATCAAATCAAACATTGTCTATCTTTTCATCTCACCATCTCCGTTTGAAATCTATCAGTTTATTGTTACCCTTTTTATCTCAATTTGAAATCTGTCAGTGTATTGTTTTCCCTATTAGATGAAAGCCGTTAAAAATCCGGCGACGATATTCCCGATTCACCAATCGTGGAAGTGCCATGCCAAGTCGACTTTCACACTCCTCCCCACCGTCTCTGCATCTCCCGCCGCCAAATCCACGAGTGCTGATGTCATCTTCTTCTCTTTCTCTTCCGCTTCCGCTTCACTGTGACGGCTGTTGTCTCCTTCTGGACGCTCATGCTCATAGCACTTGCAGTATTAGTAATCTCTCACTGCAACAACAACGACTGCAGATTGCAACAGCACAAGGTCAAATCAATGGCGCAGACAACCGATTTTGACGGAAAAAATATCAACACCAGAAATTACGTGCAGCAGAAAGTTTAGTGTAAGTATGAGCTACGGAAGCACACTTGGTAATGGCGTTGTATACGAATTTATTTATTTATAGGAGACGAGGAGTATGATTCAATGAATGAATTCACTGCACAATTGGAGTGGGCCTTTATATCATTTTGGGAGCGAATGGCCACCAACTATTGTGTTTATTTATCTCGAACTATTGGAGCCTGGCAGAAGTACGTCAACAGCAGAATATTTTCCCATATTTTCCTCCATTATTTTGGAGTTCTTGCTGACATGGACAAGGACAATATCATTATTCATGGGCAAATGCATGACTTCCATTTGTTGAGTTTGTCTCTTCTCGGTACAGTCCAGTCTGGCCTGCCAAACTCAAACAGTGAGATATCGTTATGGTACATTTTTGAGGTGTTGCTCACACATATATGGTCCAGACGTTAATCATTAGAAACTTTGTGATTTTCTTTTACCCCAGTTACTAGCCATCGCACATGTCATGCCATGCCAATCAAACCTAAAGGAATATAAGTTTTTGTGACATTAATTTGAACTTTCAAGATGAAAATACTAAAATTTAACTTTATATAAGGTAAACAAAAATAAATTAATAAATTAGTAATATATTATAAAATTAATATAAACAAATTGTAACAAGTGTTACATAGTAATGAGTATTTACATCATAAGTTAAATTAAAATAAAAAACAATAAAAATATAATAGAAATTGAGTCATTTTTCAAATTTCTATTTAAAATTATTCTATTTCCTTTATATTAAATGTTTTTATTGGTTTATTAAATTAATAAATTTATTATTTTATTTAATTAATATATATATATATATATATATATATATATATATATATATATATAATTTTTTTGACATAAATTTTTTTAGTTAATCATAAAAGTAAATATATGATAAAATTGTAAATTTTATTTCATATAAGTGTTTTAAACGTTTTTTAATGTCATAGTTAATTTTTTGAACTCCTCATAATTGAATTGGATTTGTTTAGAATTCTACATTTATTTGTTGCTAGTTGTGAGTTTTGTTTGATATATATATATATATATATATATTGAAATACACATTTTAAATAATAACAAAATTATAATTTGATAAAAAATTATTTTATAAGATTTTTGCCAAAAACTTTATAACATGATTTTAAATTTTTTTATATATTAAAAAAGCAATTTTATAATAGAACTTATATTACAAAAAAAACGTAATTTAATAATAAAAAATATAATGCCGTGAATATCAAATTTGAGTGAAAAAAAATATAAACCAATTACATTGTCTCAATCCTCTTAGGACTATACATGAATAGTATATATTAGTGACTCATAAATTTCAATTAGAGCAGATAAATACAACTAAATAAAATTCTAAATAGTTTCATTTTTTTCATAAAAAAATTTGGAAAATTTTACATTGCTCGAATCCACCTTCGGCAACACATCATGCCCAATATTGTCATGGATTATGGATGCTACTATTACTCCTTTTTCCCAATATTGTCATCGATTATAGATGCTACTATTACTCCTTTGAGAAAAAAGGAGATAACAAAATGAATTGATAAAAAAATGAAGATGAAGGTTGTGAATGACAAAAATGCTTATTGGGTAGTGAAAAGGCCACAACTTCCTATTGGATAGGCAAAGGATATAAACACACAATAACACAAGTATTTCACACACGAAACACACGAGCTACGGCTCTTCTATTAATCTTCAATCACTCTTAATCATAATGAATACAATGAATCCGATGAAGGATATTTAACCTAAATTGACATGCACACACTCACATAACTCAACTTGACCATCACTCACTTAACTGACTCTCTAACTCACTTACCAAATTCATCTATCACTCAACTTGACTAACTCAACGCTTACTTAATTGACTGTCTAACTCTGCATGCGGGAGATAATTACATATTTTAACACTCCCCCTTAATTACGACCACTAAACTAAAACATTAACTCATGACAACTCAAACATGCCTACTGGTCTATGTCTCAGCTAGGCTTACAACACCCAAGTTTTTTTTGTGAAACTTAAACAAATCTACTGCTAATGGCTTTGTAAATATATCAGCCAATTGATCACTAGATTTGCAAGGCTTCAAGTGAACTTCTCCATTGCTCACAAGTTTTCTAATAAAGTGATATCTAGTATCAATATGCTTGCTCTTTGATGAAACACACTATTCTTGGATAGTGCAATCGCGATGTGTTTTCACGGTATATCGTTGTTGATCCTTGTTGTTTCTACTTGAGTCCATCCAACACTCTTCTTAACCATACTGCTTGACATGGTGTTGAAGTTACTGCTACATATTTTGTTTTTGCTGATGATAGTGTCATAATGGGTTTCTTTCTAGATTCCCATGCTATCACCCTTGAACCAAGATGAAACACATAACTGGATGTGCTCTTCCGATCATCCAAACTGCCTGCAAAATAACTATCTGTGTATCCAATCAAATCTCTCTTTTATGTATTTGCATACATTATGCCATAATCTCTAGTTCATGCTATGTATCTCAGAATTCTTTTTCCAACACTCCAATGTGTTTCTTTTGGAGTCTCCATAAATCTAGAAATCAAACTCACTCGCATAATTTCTGGTCTTGTAGCCATGAGATGCACGAGGTTGCCAACCAATATTTTAAATAGAGTTGGATTGACATATGATCCTTCATCATCCTTACTTAACTTTGTACTGGTTGCAACTGGTGTAGGTATAGGTTTGCAATTATCCATCCTGAATCTTTTAATCTAATCTCTAGCATACTTATTTTGGCAAATAAAAATTCCTTTTTCAAATTGCTCAACTTTAATGCAAAGAAAATATTTCATGAGACCAAGATTTGTCATCTCAAATTCTTTCATCATGGCCGCTTTAAATTCATCTAGTTCAAGATCACCTGTAAAAATCATATCATCAACATATAAGAAAAAAATCAGAATTTGTCCATGCTCATTTACCTTTGTGTATAAGGTAAGCTCAATTCTGCTTCTGCAAAATCCATTCTTGATCATGTAGCTGTCAATTCTGCTATACCATGCTCTAGGTGCTTGCTTCATTCCATAAAGTGCTTTCTTCAACCTGTAAAATTTATCTTCTTTACCTTCAACTTCATATCCTGGAGGTTGCTGCACATAAATTTCTTCTTCTAGAATTCCATTCAAGAAGGCTGATTTGACATCCATTTGGTATACTTTCCACTTGTTCTTAGTTTAAGTCCCTAGAATTGCTCTTACAGTATCCAATTTCGCTACAGGAGAAAATGTTTCCCCAAAGTCTATTCCCGGTCGCTGCAAGAATCCTTTTGCTACAAGTCTTGCTTTAAATCTGTCAATCTTACCTTTCTCATTCACTTTTGTCTTGTACACCCACTTCACACCAATGAGGTTTTTATCATTTGGTAAATTAACCAAATCCCATGTATCATTCTTTTCAATAGAATCCATCTCTTCATCCATGGCTTGCACCCAATTTTCATCTCTGATTGCTTCTTCAAATGAAGAAGGTTGGAATGACAACAATGCAAAATTTGAACTAACATTCAAATCATCATAAATATCTTTTAGACTTTTCATCTTTTTCTTACCATTACTTGATTGGTTTCTTGGAGAATTCTAGTATGTTGATCTACTTGAAGATCCATGTTGCTCTGAAAATATTGAAGCCCTTGCTAGTGTGACTCTGTTTGGTGTCTTCCCTATTGATTCATGCTGCTCCTTTTCTGCTACATCATCCTCCTCCATTAATGGTGCTTGTCTATCGGTTGGTGTGTCTACAGTCCCATTCCATGACTCTTGTTCTTTGAACACAACATCTCTGCTAATTATTGTCTTCTTGGTGACAGGGTTATACAATTTGTAAGCTTTTGACTGCTCACTATAACCAGTAAATATGCATTTTTCATTTTGATCATCTAATTCGCCTCTTATTTGCTTAGGCACATGTGCATAGGCTACACATCCAAAAACTCTAAAATGAGATACATTGCATGACATACCTGACCATGCTTCTTCTAATACTCTGTTCATCACATTCTTTGTAGGAGATCTGTTTATCACATAAACAACACATGCAACTGCTTCTGCCCAATACTCTTTAGACAAGTGTCTTGCTTTCAACATGCTCCTTGTCATGTTCATGATTGTTCTATTTTTTCTCTTTGCTACACCACTCTACTTCGGTGTGTATATGTTTGTAAACTGTCTTATGATTCCATGTTGTTTGCATTACTCATGGAATGCTTTCAAATCATATTCTCCACCATGATATGATCTCAATACCTTGATCTACCGATCACTTTGGTTCTCTACTAAGGCTTTGAACTCTTTGAACTTTGAAAAAGTTTCAAACTTCTGCTTCAAAAATTAAACACAAGTCTTCCTGCTATAGTCATCAATAAAAGTGAGGAAGTAACAACTTCCACCAATCAACTATGTCCTCATAGGTCCACACAAGTCTGTATGAACCAACTCAAGTGGTTTTTTTGCTTTGTATGAAACTCCCTTCGAAAAAATTTCACGGTGTTGCTTTTCCAAGATGCAACACTCATAAGTGCTAGTAGGTTCTTTGATGGGAGGTAAACCTTTGACCATATGTTTCTGTTGCAACAATCTTAAACTGGAAAAGTGCAAGTGTCCAAACCGAAAGTTCCATGACCAGTAATCATTAGAACATGCAATTGTAAAAGAAATAACTTGATCGTTGTAGTTCATAATTAGAGGAAACACTATGTTCCTCTTCATCTGCACCTTTGCTATCAGCTACTTGCTTGGGGATTTGTCATAAATAACACACTGTTGCCCTTGAAAGATAACTTGGTATCCTTTCTACCTCAATTTACCAACACTTATCAAATTGTGTTTGAGTCTAGGGACATAATATACCTCTGATATGGTCTTTGGCTGCCCCTGCTTAGTCACAATGTTGACCACTCCTTTGCCATCTACATCCACAGTCTTGTCAGTCCCCAAATTTACCTTTGTCTTCACAGATTCATCCAAATTTGCAACCAAATTCTTGTTACCTGTCATGTGGTTACTGCAACCATTGTCTAATAGCCAGACCTTATCAGATGGTTCATGCATGGTTTTTCATACTAGGAACATGGAGTTAGTATTATCTGTACTAACATTAGTTCTCTGATTTCCATGATTAGCTATCTTCTTTCTACAATCACGAGCATAATGACCAAATTTATTGCAATAATAACATTTCACCTTTGATTTTTCAAACCTTTGATTGTTGTGAAAGCTTCTGCTTCTGTTGCTTCCACTTTGATGCTTATGCTCTTCTCGGCCATCTCTCTGACCACCATTGCTTCTGCCTCGTCCTCTGCCTCTCGATCGACCTCTGCCTCGACCTCTTGAAACATTAACTTGACTTTTGAAGGTAGTTTCTAAAGTGGAATCCTTATTTTTATCTATCTTATCTCATGCGATAGAAGTGATCCCATCAACTCATCAACTGTCAGTTTTTCCAAATCTTTGGCTTCTTCTATGGCTACTACCACAACATAAAACTTGGTAGACAAAGATCTAAGAACCTTCTCAATCATTGTTCGATATTTAATATCTTCACCATAGATTTGTAACTGATTGACGACAGGCATGACCCTATCATGAAGGAATCAATGTCCTCTATCTCCTTCATCTGTATACTTTCAAAATCTCTCCTAGTATTATGCAATTTAATAATATTGATTTTGGGCATACCTTGATAGCTTGTCGCCAAAGTTTCCCATGCTTCTTTTGCTCAAGACATGATCATTATATTCTGGAACACTGCTTGGTCCACTCCCTGTTGGATAAGAAGCAACGCTTGTGTATTCTTCCTCTTGTCTTTCTTCCATTGCTCCATGTCTGCATTACTGAGGGCTCGTTCTTCAGCGTCGTTTTGAGGTTCTGCAAACCCAAACTTGACATGATCCCAAACATCATACGCTTTTAGCATAGTATCCATTTTAATAGCCCACACATCATAATCTTTCCTAGTGAAAGAAGGAAGTTGTGGCTAGAAACTTAATGTGGCCATCTTACTTAAAAAAAATATTCTCTGATAAAAACCCTAAATTTCTCTTTCTTTTTTATGAAGGCTTTACAAAGCTCCTAAAAAAATCCTTTTTTATTTTTATTTTTATAAAAATTTATAAAATACTTTATAAAAAAACCTTTGATTAATTTTTTTATATATAAAAAATCTTTATAAGAAAAAACTTTATATAAAAAATCTTAAAATAAAATTACTTATGAATAAAGCCCTTGCAATTCAAATGCTTCTTGACTTATAATAATTTGAACTTATATAAAACTGTTTAATAAATTAAAAAGTTGTCTTCCACGTATTGGTTTTTCGATTTCCCAAAAAACAAACTAGCCACCTACGTGACTTCGAATTTAATAAAGTATGAAACCCTTTTCAAAGGGCTCTCATGCACTATTGCTTTGACTTTTGTTTAAAATTTTCGGATTTTGTATAAAACTTGCTCACGGTCCCGTAAACCCGATTACGCACCCTTTGAAGCCAAGAAACAACGGAATAAACTTGCGCAATTTCTCAATGCAAAAATTGTGGACCTACGCATTTGTTGCACTAAAAACGTGTGGACCTGCACGCTCTCTGATCAGTTCAACCTTTTTGCAATTTTTTGGTTTTTTTAAGTTGTTGGCCTTTTGTTCTTAGCCTTCTTCTCGGCTCTGCTCGCCTATGAATCTTCTGATCCTTCCTCAGCTCTGATATCAATTTTGTTGGATAGACAAAGGATATAAACACACAATAACACAAGTATTTCACACACGAAACACACAAGCTGTAGCTCTTTTATTAATCTTCAATCACTCTTAATTACAATGAATACAATGAACTTGATGAAAGGTATTTAACCTAAATTGACATGCATACATTCACATAACTCAACTTGACCATCACTCACTTAACTGACTCTCTAACTTACTTACCAAATTTATCTATCACTCAACTCGACTAACTCAATGCTTACTTAACTGATTGTCTAACTCTACATGTGGGAGGTAATTACATATTTTAACACTTCCGATAAAAAATTAACTAGATTATCAAGCTATCTCTTATCAGAAAGCCACCATCACACTTGAAATGTTGAACTTAATTTGGGCTCTTAATATCTTCGCATCTTATGTGAAAGTGGCCACCCGACGACCCAATTTGCGACGTGGCAGTCATGTCTCGATTTCACTCTCAAATCAAAACAAAAGGCTGTATTAATTACCAAGTTTATTGCACTCTCATGGTGTAAATTTGAAGCAAATGTCAAGTTACATGATGTGGTTGATCAAAACCATTCATATTGCATGAGCTAAAAGCTGAACCTAGAATTAAATACTTGGAGTAATTGGTGGACACCATCATTAAAAAAAATTAAGCCCTATATGAAAATGAGTTGGTTGCAGTACACCCTTTGGAAATTAAAAAAAATAGTTAAAAATGTCACTCAATCAACGATTAGAAAGATAAATTAAAATGATTGGAGTAAATAAATAATTAAAATTGAACCATAATAAATGTAAAAAAAAAAAAAAATTAAAATGTCACTCAATCAACAACGGTTAGAAAGATAAATTAAAATGATTAAAGTAAATAAATAATAAGAATAATTAAAATTGAACCATCGTAAATGTAAAAAAAAAATAGTCATAACTAAATTAATGTCTAATCAATCTCAAACTTAATGCGTTATACTTGCTGAGCTGCAAGTATAATAATATAATAATTAAAATACTGTGTTTATGTTCATTATTGACTTCCATAAATCAAAGATGCAAATATTTTTATCCACATCAAATCAAATGAAAATAGACATTACATATGACTATTGAAAATATATATACTTTACAATTCTCTACTTTAATATTTTTAAAACACTTTATAACTGAGGAAAGTGGATTTTTAAATTTTTAGGTAGGATGAAAACATAGAAGTGTTGAATTAGCGGAAGGTTAATATAGTAAGTGAAGATTGTACAAATTTTTATTATACACCTATTAGCAATAATTTTGCTTTATGTGTGTGGATATTTTGAATGCCTTTACTAAAGGAAAGTGTTAATGTTTTTTCATTTCTAGTTTTGGCAGTATCTAAAAGATAGTTGGGCCATGGTTGATTGTCATTTTTGTTTTGATTTTTTAGGTAAAGTTTGTACATTTCTTTTTAATGATTATCCGAATTGATTGTCAAAATGTAATAGTTGGACACATTGTGCAATGTTAGTTGAAAAAATGAATTATATCATATTAAATAAAAGAGATATTACATGGTAATAAGAATATATACTTAATAACAGTGCTCTTCAATAAATCAAAGTTTAATAATTACACTAATAGATCTAAATAGATGTCGTTTATTTAGGAAAAGAGTTTCATTAATTCTTATTGATTTGAATATAATAAGTATAGAATATTCTTTATTGTATACATAATTCAATAAATGAAATATTTTTGTAACTATAGAAGTAGTCTGTATGTTATAGATTTTGGAATATTTTTGACATATTTTCCTATCTAATTTTCCTAGAATTATGTAAGGATTTGTTGACATCACAAGTTTGAGTTGTGAAGTCTCCATGTTCGGAGTGTCTCAAAGATTTTTCAAGGTGTTGAATCCATATATATATAATCAAAAACCTAATTTAAACAACAATAATCAAAATTTCACAAGATTTTTTTTTTTTTTTTTTTTCAAATTCCAACCAAACAACTCCAAAACATATAATATTTAAAAAAAAAAACAAGATATTAAAGAATTTATTGAAATAAACTTATCATGAAAAAGACTTATATAGAAAGCTTTATTAAATTGAGCCTATAGACTGAAATGCTTTATTTTAGGTTATTAATGTAAAGGAGCCACCTTTCAAATTTATTTAACTTTGAAAAATATTTATAAATTGTTTATATACTTATAATATAAATGTTTATGTTATGATTTTCTTCTTATAATATTGTTGTCTATATACTTTGCAAATTAAAATATTTACAAGAAGTGTAATTTTTTGGGTTTTGATTCATATTTATAATTATTAATATTAATCTGTGTTTACTGATTTGAAAAATATTTATAAATTGTTTATATACTTATGACATAAATGTTTATGTTATGATTTTATTCTTATAATATTGTTGTCTATCTACTTTGCATATTACCATATTCACAAAATATGTATTTTTTTGGGTTTTGATTCATATTTATAATTATTAATGTTAATCGGTGTTTACTAGTTATATATTTACACAAAAAGTGTTGTCTTTTGAAACACCTAACCACCAACTTTTGTCTACCATTTTATTTTCTTCTGTTGGTTCCAAAAATTGATGTCATTGTTTTCCACCGTTGATTTGACTCCATTTAAGGAAAAGTGGTTCCCATGCCATTTATTATTATAATAATTAATTGCACACAGTAAAACCCGAAAATTGTGTTAACTTTTGAAACATCTCACCACCAAATTTTGTCTACCCTTTTATTTTGTACTATTGGTTCCAACAATCGATGTCATTGTCTTCCATCATTTATTTGACTCCATTTGAGGAAGAGTGGTTCCCAGACCATTTATTATTATAATAATTAACTAGAAATTGCACCGATAGGTGAAAAGGAATGCCGAAATTTTAAGAAACCAAGAACAAAAACATACGGAAAAAATTGAAGTGTTGGCCGTGTTGAAGTGATGTTCGGTATCTAGCCTTGGACTCTTACTTCCCAAGATGTGGAAGATGCAAATGAAAATTCCCAGGCTCTATTGCAAGATAGTGATGTTCTGCCAAATAAATGGTGTTGTTATGGCGCTTTCAGTGATGGAAATTGTTTAGTTTTTGGCGATGAACCGGTCGACAATCGATTCCTGTGGAGTGCAATGGTTTATGATCCAAAAAGAGGGGAATGGACCAGGGTGCAAAAAGAGGAAGGTCCCCCACCGCTCGACTATGTAGTTTCTTCTTCTGATTTAGATTTTTATTTGTTCCAGAAGCAACATGGTATGATGGAACATGATTTCAATGAAAACGTTTGGAAGAAAATGGGCTCTTTTGTAGATGTCGTTGGAACTGTTGAGTTGCGTAGCATGATGTGACAAGATTTTTGTTAGCGATTATGCAAAGGGTACTCATGATATAAAAAACAGAGTGTTATTTCAGTGAAAATTTTTGGAAGGAAGTGGAATTTTTTGCAGAAGTCATTAGAATGGTTACAAGTTGCGTAGTGTGGGGTGAGAATAATTTTGTTAGCGATGATGTTGAGGGTACTCGTGATATTGTTTTGTATATGTTCAAGCCTCTTCTTATAAGGACTTCACCATGATTATGCTGATGGAATTACAATTTGTTAAAATAAATATACTAAAGTTTTGTTGCTAGTAATGTTTTGCCCTCAATTTGTCAAATTAAATATATTAAATATGTGTTGCTCCTAATGTTACTTACCGCATGTCTCGTGCCAGTTACCACATGTTAGTTAATGTTTGTGTGCATTACCACGTGTTAGTCGATATTACATATGCCTGCTAAAAACTCTCCACCAAGACCACAATTAACCACGCAAGAAATTACTTACTGGAGTAATCCACAAACCTTTTTGACCGACTTCCGTTAATGGCCATCTATCACTCCATTGTATCTTTGTGTCATTTATGCATGCCACACCTAGAGACAAATAATTGTCATCTTATACCCTACATTTAATTTCGGACAATCTCTCTAGAAATATTCATTAATTCTTTCGATGTTCATTCTTAATTCTTAATATGTCACTGTTACCAAGCTAGTCCACCATTTCTTTGAGCTTCGTGTGCACAAATGATATGGATGACACCCTTGTAGTGCCAAGGCCGAAGAGCTGAGATCGAGGAGAAGATGACCAGATTTCCATGACTTCACTGGTGGGATTCATAATTTTGTGATCCCTTACGTCTACGATTCGCGGCGTTGAAGAAACTATTAGGGCTTCCAAGAGTAGAGAGACTGCATTAGAGTTGGCAGTGGGTTGGTGTTGGTGATTATACCGAGTCGGTTGCTAAACTTCATTCTCGCGTAGCTAGAGGCATTCAATACCTTGTTAACCCTGAGCTCCATAGAATCTCTTGGCTCCCAGCACTTCAATCCCTCGACCAAGCCAATGCTGGCGTTGGAGAAGGCTCCGAGGAGGTACCTCCAATTCATGTAATAGGTGATATTTTCACCCTAAGGCTTTCTTTGCATGACGACCTATTCTTGAAATAAGAATTATGGGGAAATGGAGATCTGGTGTATATTTTGAATCAACCTATAATCAATGGCATTGTGCATTATCTCCATAGGGATTGTACAGGTGATGCCTTCGCGATCTCCTCCTCCATATACCAAATGGTTTTTTATTTGATTACTAGTTTCATGAAGGTATAACTACCACTAGTGTTTCCTACAAGTCAATCTTAGGACCTGCACCTCTTTTGAATGAAAAAGAAATAACGACAAGGAAAGGAAATAAAGGTGCAAGAATGAAGTGACCGCGAAGGTCACTTATATTTTAGACTATCACTCAGCATGGGAAAGCCAGTGATTTCTGGCGAAGGACTTGTGTGGTGTGTGGTGAAAGTCGGCAGAAACATGCGACAACGATGGTTCCACACCTCAAATTTCCACTCAGAAGAGGAGGACGAAATGTGAGCTCAATGATTGGCCACAGTGAACAATGTTTAGAATTAAAAATCCATAAAGAAAACGCCTCTGGTGTGATTACACACTGTGAAACCCGGAAACTCTTTGCAATATTGTGCCCATCAAAGTCCTAAACATGGAACGTGCAGATTCTATGTTGTCCCTGAGATTTTCTCGGCATAGAGGCCATAAGGACACTTCAAGATATTATTATGCCCCATTGGTAGTGAACTAAGCTTTTCTTTTGATGAAAAATGGTTTCCAAATCCGCTATGTAATTACATATAGCTAAATTCGAATTCTAGGTTCTCTTCTAAGATGTTAGGCTTCTCCAATTTACCATTTTTAATTTAGCTCAATAAAATTATAGAATTAACTTGTCAAGAGATTCGGTTGAAATTAAATTTACAAGAAACTCAAATTTATGAAATTTTTTCGCATGAAATATTGTCGTGATGCAAATCCATAATTATCCAAATCCATAATGATCAAGTGCTCAAAAATATGCTAAAAAATGAAAGTTTTAAAAATGATGTGGAACCTAAACTACCACATAGATCTCGTCATTTTAAATTCGTCGCAACTCATTTCATGGAAAAACAACACTGTATTCTCCCGAAAATGAGTTATGTTTGTTTTCCCAAACATGAAAAAATTTAGTAAAAATTGTGCAGGATGTCCAGCTAGCAATCTATACAGTTGAATGGGCCTACTAACTGAGCATGGTTGACTTGTATCATTGGACCAATCTAGTCGCGCCACTTTTCCAAATTATATTAGTATTGTTTTGGTTTATTTCATTGTGTGGTTGGTGGCCAACCACAGGCTGCCACGTGGTCCAACCAAAGGTCGCCACATGGAAGCCTGGGAGCCACCAAAAATTTTGGCTAAGGTCTGAATTACCTCCATAGGAGTCGCTACCGAGACCACACTACAAAAAACGCAAAGCTTTCCACGTGGCCCAACCAGAGGTCGCCACGTGGCAGCTCGAGGGCCACCAAAATTTTGGTTAAGGTGTGAATTACCTCCACAGGATTCGAAACCAAGACACATTGCAAACAATGAAAAGTACTATTGGTCAAGCTACCAAAATCCTTATTAAACCATAGCCATATATTTTGTGTTAAAGGTTAAGCGACATGACTATTGGAGTAAGGGGCTAGGGCCTAGCCCCGACCCCCCCATATGTAACCATATGACCTATAGCGTGGAGGCATGGCCTCACCGATTTGTATTTAAAAAAATATTTTCAGCCAATATAATATGATTTAAAAATTCAGGTTTAAGGCCTTGGCACACTTCTTAACGATCCCACAATTTGTGCCGAAAAATCTGCCAAATTGTCACTTTGTTAGCACAATTCAGGGTGAATTTGTAGGACAGTTTCAGAATTTGGGGAATCTGTAGAGTGACTAGTAGCAAAGCTAGGACAACTCATAAATTCTTCAGTTTTTGATGAATTTGGGAGTAGAAATAGGCTAAAGAGGAATTTTTGACAGTTCTAAAGCTAATGGAATAGGTTTTGAAGCCATTAGAGCACTGTAAACTGATGTAATCACCAATTTTTAGCATAATGATATAGATCCAAGCCATTGGAAGCTGGACCAAGGAGACATTGCCCAGGAGGGGTGAACTCCTTCATCACTTGTTGTCTTGTGATTATTTTTATGGTGTATTTGTCTGTTGTTTTATGTTGTTTAGAGTTTTAATTCATGCTTTATGTGTGTAAAAATTCAACAACAAGCTCACCAAAACTCAATTTTAAACACTTGCAATTTATACAACCTCAAGCACATTTACATTAAGATATCATACATATCAAGTTTGGTATCAAAGCTTAGGCTTTCTTTGTTAATGTGAGGATTTTATTGTCTACAAGTTTTTTTTATTCTTACAAGGTTGAAGCTCAAGAGAGGAGAAGGAAAGCTTGTGGGTGTAGTTTCTCAATTTGGGACAAGGAAAAGGAGAGCACATTTGCCACAATCTCCACCACAAGTTTCACCTCAAGTTGTACCTGAAGCTTTAGTAAGCATGTCTCATGAAGGAGGAGTTGATAATATTTCAGAGGAAGAGATTACTTTCAAAAAATATTTCTTTGACATGACTAAAATGGTGAAGGTTCTCTATGAAAAGAGATATTCAAGATTGCAGGGTGAAAGTTCCAAGCCTTAAAAAGGAGAGGGTTCTTCTAGAGGAAAACGAAATGGTGACAAACCACCCTCTTCTCCACCATCATCTTCACCTTCATCCTCACCTTCATCTTCTTCCTCTTCCATAACAAATGTTACTCAAACACATCCACATACCCTAAGGGTTCATGGTAAAACTACCTTATTAAAACTTGATATCAAATTCGAACTTCCTATGTATAATGGCGAAGTGAAAGGTGAAAGTCTTGATAATTAGGTTCGTCAACTTGAAGTTTATTGTAGGATTCATAACATCAAAGATGATGAAACAGATATTTAGATGGCTTCATTAAGGTTGGAAATTGCTGCTTTGATTTGGTGGGAAGCCAAAACATAAGAGGATATGAAAAACATGGTAAGGTATCAACCACTTGGATAGATTTTATTGCTGCACTTAGAAGACAATTTTGTTGAGATTCAACAAGATGATGAGCTTAGTGAAAAGAGTCACCTTCACTAAGTGGGCCCGCAGGCTATTTTTGGCGCAAGTTTATTTTTAGACTATGTCTATTTTTAGACATGTCGATCATATTTCAGAATTTGCAGGATGCTATTTGTGGATGGTTGATCAAGTTGAAAAATAGATGAAATTCTATTTTTATAATATTGGGCGAAGTCTATTTATATATCGTCAATCTAAAAATATATGCATGTCGATTATTATTAGCTCTTAATAATAATCATACTCTAAACAACAACTTATTCTCTTGGAGCACTTCAGTTCAGTGCATAGATGTGGCACAACAGCTAACAGAAGGAATTACGCTATTCCTGAGGGTTTACAGGAGCTAATGCATGGAGGACTCAGTTAGAATTCAAGTCGCAGAGTTATGACACAGTTGGAAGAAGTAGTTATGTAGTTGTATTTAGTTTAACTCAGTTAGACTCAGTTGAGCTAGTTGTATCTAGTCTAACTGATTGATACACTAGTGAGAGTGGAGTGAATTAATTAGTTAATTAATTCATAAATAATAACTCATTAATCAACTGAACAATACATCAGTTAACTACAGTGCATGGAAGTTTCAGTGAAGACCAGTGGAGAGATAGGTGAAAGGGCAAGATAGACTATCTGTTGTGACTATTAGTGATGCAATGATTGCATCAAACACACAGTGGATATGCCAATGAGGATTGTGCAGTCAATCCAAGAGTAATTCAAATTCATTCAGAGCTATTCTTCAGTAGAGATTGCGCAGTGGAGGCAGGCTAGCAGGTGGCAAAGATCGATGCATGGATTTGCAAGATTGGGCTTGATTAGTGTATGACGATTGTACTGTGTTGAGAGCTTGTGATAAACTTTGTATGTTTGTATGAGATTTTCATATGATCTCCATGTTACATAATCTATAGTTGGGGTTTTCAGCTTCAGGCTTTCCCGGTTAAAAACTGTGTTATTTGCGATTGAATATTTTTGTTTATGCTTCACATGTGTGTGTAATTGATTTTTCCGCAAAAGATTAACAAGTGGAATAGATTCAATATCTTGCATAAATTTAAATAGTGCGAGATCATGTGGATCTTGGACATATGCATGCTTAGTGCATATAATTTCTACATGGTATCAGAGCATTTTTTATTGAAGATTGCAATTGTGAAGTGAGTTTGTGCTGGTGGACAATTTGAATTTGCTACAGAAGATTCTTGGTGCGGAAATTGAGTATACAGTGAAATGTCTTTCAACGGGTTGAGATTAGAGTATGCCCTTAATGGGAGCTCGAATTAAATAGCTTGGAAGGACAGGATGGAGGCGGTTCTGGAGGATAATGGGTTGAAGGAGTTCATCGATAGTGATGTTCCTAAGCCGGGATCTAGCGATGCTACATTACTTGATGCATGGAAAAAGAAGACTGCAAAGACGAGGAGGATTCTGTTGGAAGGTGTGAAGGACCACATTGTTTCTAGCCTTCACGGGAAAGCCACTCCATTCTTAATTTGGAAGGCTTTGACAGACTTTTTGAAAAGAAGAAGTGACCAGAGGAAGTTGGTGCTTAAAGACAAGCTCAGAAAAATAAAAATGGAGAAAGGCGACAGTATTCCAAAATACCTCATGAAGTTTGTCCACTACAAGGATGAGCTGGGAAGTGTGGGGGTTACTATTGATGAAGAAGACTTGGTGAGCTTGGCTCTCCTTGGGCTTCTAAAGAGTTGGCATAGCTACGAAGACTTTGTGAAACTGCTAGGATGGGAGTGACTTTGGTCGGATCTTGTGCAGGAGGAGATAAGGAGGGGTACCGGGGATGGATCTTCATCGAAGAATGAAGATGAAGAGAATTTCACTTTGGCTTCCAAAGCAAGGAAAGGGAAGGGGAAGAAAAATACTTCTAAATCTGGTGCGAAAGGAAAGAAGCAGGACTTGTCCAAAGTGAAGTGTTTTCACTATCACGAGCATGGACATTTCACCACTAACTGTCAATAGAAGAAGAAGAATAAGCAGGCTACTGGATCTGCAGCTGGAGAGGCCTTAGCCTCGCAATTTGAGCTGGATTTTTCCTTGATCGCATGCTTGGTTTCAAGCTGCATGGGATCAGTGTGGTATCTTGACAGTAGTGCGTCTTTCCATATGATGGGAGAGAAAGAGTTGTTTAGTGACTTGGAGGAGAAGGACCTCCAAATGCATATAGAGATGGGAGACGATGGTTGGTACAGTGCGACTGGCATTGGGACCATTACCTTTGCGAGGGAGTCTAGTAATCCATTCTTGTTGAAGAATGTCATGCATGTTCCAGGTCTGAAGAAGAACTTGGTCTCAGTCGCAATGCTAGAAGACAGGGGTTATGATGTTGTTTTCAGTGAGGGAAAATCTTTCCTTCAACATAAAACAACGGTTCAAACCAAGAAGATAGGGGTTTGAATCAAGAATCTCTACAAGCTAGAGGTAGATGGTTGTGCTGCAATGGTGGGCAAAGCAGAAGAAGTGGTGAGCTGGGATGAGGGCGAGTTATGGCACAGGAAATTGGGCCATATTCACCATGGCGCTTTGAAAATTTTGAAGCAAATTTCTACTGGACTTCCCAAGGGTACTCTTGCGCAGTCAGATTAGTGCAAAGGATGTACAATGGGTAAGTTTGTGAAGACCACCTTTCATGAGAAGGAGAAACGTGCTTCGGTGATCCTGGAGAGAATTCACACAGACGTGTGTGGACCATTCTCGGTTGCTTCAACAGCAAAACACAGGTATTATGTGATATTTGTTGATGACTTTTCTCGTAGATGCTATATCTTCTTCATGCAGAAGGAGAGTGACACATTCTCAAAGTTCTGTGAGTTCAAGGCATTGGTGGAGAAGGAGTCGAGGAAGCAGGTGAAATCTCTACGGAGCGATAATGGTGGTGAATACATCTCAGGTGAATTCAAAGACTTCTGTAGCAAAGAAGGAATTTGAATAGAACTCATAGCACCTCATAACCCACAGTAGAATGGGGTCGTGGAGAGAAAGAACAGAATGATCATGGGTGCTGCACAAGCTATGCTTGAGAGGGAGCTAGACTTGCATGTATTGAAGGAATTGCTTGTTCCGAAAGATGAGCCTCTGAATGTGGGTCAACCACAAGAGGAGATTCATGGAGTGGAGGAGTCCACTCATGCAGAACCAAACATCAGACAAGGCAGGAAGCGTACCACAGAAGCTGAGAGACTGAAGGTGGATGCGGCACAAAATGTAGGAGTTCCTACATCACAGCGCATATAGAGACAGTCACCTGACCGATATACTGGATACATGGCTCTTATGAGCAAGTGTATTGTGACAGAGCCATCATCTTTTGAAGAAGCGATGCAGGCGCCCACATGGGTAGATGCCATGGTGGACGAGTATGACTCCATTGTCAGAAACAGTGCTTGGGAGATTGTTCCAAGGCCGATGGGAAAATCAGTTGTAGGATCAAGATGGATCTACAAGGTAAAGCAAGCTACTGATGGGAGTGTCTAGAAGTATAAGGCAAGATTTGTTGCCCGGGGCTTCTCAAAGATTGAGGGGATTAACTATGAAGAAACCTTTGCACCTGTTGCATGGTATTCTTCTATACGGACCATCCTTGCTCTCTCAGCGCAGATGGGTTGGCACATTCATCAGATGGATGTGAATACTGTGTTCCTCAATGGGATCATTGAGGAAGAGGTGTACATTGAGCAGCCTGAAGGATTTGAGATCTTCAGCAGCAAGTCGCATGTGTGCAGGCTCAAAAGAGCGTTGTATGGGCTGAAACAAGCACCCCGTGCTTGGTACACTTAGATCGACAGCTATTTCACTAGAATTGGCTTTACCAAGAGTGAGGCGAATGCAAACCTGTACCAGATTGTGGTTGAGGATAAGCTTTTAATCATTGTACTTTATGTTGATGATTTAATACTAATAGGTGATGAGCAGTTGATACACTCATGCAAATCTGATCTTGCAAAGGAGTTTGAGATGAAGGATTTAAGCCTCCTTCATTATTTCCTTGGATTGGAAATATGGCAGCAGGAAGGTGAACAGTTTGTGTCTCAAGGCAAGTATGCCCGGGATATATTGGGGAAGTTTAAAATGCAAGGTTGCAAGCCTATCGACACTCCTCTTCCAGGAAATTGGAAGAAAGAGGATGCTACATCGACAGAGGTAGTGGATGCCACTTTTTATCGACAGTTGGTGGGTTCGCTCATGTATTTAGTCAATACAAGACCAGACATATGCTATGCAGTGAACTAGCTTTCACAAGCGATGGTTAAGCCTACCAAGCTATTTTGGAAGGCGGGCAAGCATGTCATGAGATATCTCAGGGGCACATCTGAGTATGGTTTATGGTACAGATAGACGGATGAGGTGAAGTTGCATGGCTTCATGGATGCAGATTGGGCAGGAAGCCCAACAGACAGAAAGAGCACATCAGGAGGGATTTTCAGTATCGGATCTACGGCAGTTTCTTGGTACAACAGGAAACAAATATCTGTGGCACTCAATTCAACAGAAGCAAAATACATGGCAGCAAGTTTAGTTGCATGTGAGGCTATCTGGATGAGGAAGATTCTGGTTGGTTTGTTAGGTTCACATTTAGATCCCACGGTGATTCATTGTGATAATTAGAGTTGCATTAAACTCTTGGTTAATCGTGTGTTTCATGATAGATCTAAACATATTGATATTTGGTATCATCATATCAGAGATTGTGTGCAGCGGAAGATCATGTTGCTTTAGTACATTCCCACGGAGGATCAGGATGTAGATATTCAGACAAAGGCACTCACCAGGAGTAAATTCGAATACCATAGAGGCAGGATCGGGGTGAAGGATAATCCCTATCTTGTTGAGAGGGAGTGTTGAGATTCAAAAAGATGACGAGCTTAGTGAAAAGAGTCGCCTTCACTAAGTGGGCCTGCATGCTATTTTTGGCGCAAGTCTATTTTTAGACATGTCAATCATATTTCAGTATTTACAGGATGCTATTTGTGGATGGTTGATCAAGTTGGAAAAATAGATGAAATTCTATTTTTAGAATATTGGGCGAAGTCTATTTATAGATCATCAATGTAAAAATAGATGCATGTCGATTATTATTAGCTCTTAATAATAATCAGACTCTGAACAACAACTTATTCTCTTGGAGCACTTCAGTTCAGTGCACATATGTGGCATAGCAGCTGACAGAAGAAATTACGCTATTCCTGAGGGTTTACAGGAGCTAATGCATGGAGGACTCAGTTAGAACTCAAGTGGCATAGTTATGACACAGTTGGAAGAAGTAGTTATGGAGTTGTATTTAGTTTAACTCAATTAGACTCAGTTGAGCTAGTTGTATCTAGTCTAAAAGATTGATACACTTGTGAGAGTGGAGTGAATTAATTAGTTAATTAATTCATAAATAATAACTCATTAATCAACTGAACAGTACATCAGTTAACTACAGTGCATGGCAGTTTTAGTGAAGACCAGTGGAGAGATAGGTGAAAGGGCAAGATAGATTATTTGTTGTGACTATTAGTGATGCAATGATTGCATCAAACACACAATGGAGATGCCAATGATGATTGCGCAGTCAATCCAAGAGTAATTTGAATTCATTCAGAGCTATTCTTCAGTGGATATTACACAGTGGAGGCAGGCTAGCAGGTGGCAAAGATCGGTGCATGGATTTGCAAGATTGGGCCTGATTAGTGTATGAAGATTATACTGTACTGAGAGCTTGTGATAAGCTTTTTATGTTTGTATGAGATTGTCATATGATCTCCATGTTACATAATATATAGTTGGGGTTCTCAGCTTCATGCTTTCCCGGTTAAAAACTGTGTTATGTGCGATTGAATATTTTTGTTTATGCTTCACATGTGTGTGCAATTAATTTTTCCGCAAAAGATTAACAAGTGGAATAGATTCAGTATATTGCATAAAGTTAAATAGTGTGAGATTAGGTGGATCTTGGACATATGCATGCTTAGTGCATATAATTTCTACAAATTTATCCATTAGCTTATATACAGAAGGCTATTATGGATTGCGGAATTTTAGTCAACTAAAGGGTCAACGTGTGAAAAGTTACACCTGAGAGTTTAGAATAAGGTCTTTGATACTAGGTGTAGACTTGCAATCACAAGACACTTTTTTGAAATATATTTGGGGTTTACACAGTAATTTGAGGCATACTATCCTTATGTTTAATCATACAAGTTTAGATGAGGTTTGTGTTCAGGCTACACATCTTGAAGCAAGAGGGAAAAACATTTCACAAGAGGGTATCAAGAATCCATTCACAAGTGGAGACAATGGTAAGAGTAAGTTTAAAGGGAAAGGAAAGAATAATGCATTGTCAAGAAGGAGAAAAATTAACATGCAAACATTGTTCCAAAGAGGGTCATGATGAAGCTCATTGTTGGAAGCTTCATCCTGAGATGAAACCAAAGAAGATTAACAACAAAGGGAAGCAAAATACAACTGCAACTACACAACATGAATTAAGCTCAGATTCGAGAGATGAAACAAAGATCACAGCAATGGGAATGAAAGGTAAGGACATAGAAAGAACTAGCTCTTCAAGTATTCCTAATGATACTCAAGATGAGAAAACAATAATTGAAATTTTCCATATTCGGGTTATTTCAAAGCATACAAAAATTGATACACTCTTTGATAGTGGTTCACAAGAAAATTTGATTTCTAAAGACTTAATCAAGAACTTAAATTTAGAGATCATTCCTCATCCAAGACCTTATCCTTTAGGTTGGATATGCAATAATGCAAACTTATAAGTGATGTTGAGATTCAATAAGAAATTTCAGCACCCATGCCTAGTGTGGGACCAGGAGGTCCAAGCAGAACCTACACTAGGGTGGGACCACAGGTCTTAACAACACCTACACTAGTGTGGGCTAAATTTGGTGCATGTCTATTTTAGTTATCCCTTAATTAAGATGGACAATAAAATGTAATATAATCTCAAATTAACTTGTAATAGTTAACTGAGTGTGATAAACTCAGTTAGCTCATGAATTTTGAGTTAGAGGTAGTTGGTGAGGCATGCAGAGTATTCTAGTTGTAACAGAGTTCGAAGTGCAGTGGTGCATTAGTTAATGTAGGTTGTAATCAATTTAACTCAGTTAAGTGAGTTAAACTCATTTGTGCTCATTGTAACTATTAGATACACTAGTGAGATATCAAGTGAATTAAATATTAATTAATTCACAATCAGTGATCTCACGTGCAACTAAGGATTTACTATTATTAGCTGCATGCATGTTAGATCTAGGGGAGACCCAGTTGAGATCTAGGTGAAAGGTGAGTTGACTATCAGTTGTAGGATTATTGGGTTGCACCCATGCAACCAAACACCTATTGGAGTTCCCATGATACTTGCGCATTCAAGGAAGGCTAAATTACCTAAATAATAGAGATTGCATTCATCAAGGATTGCGCAAGGAAGGCAGGTTGTCTAGAGGCAGTAAATTAGCTAAGTATTGGTCAGTTTTATCTGAGACAGTTTGAGACAATTAGTTGAGTACAGGAGGGCTCTTGTGAGAAGAGCTGTATGTAATTGTTTCATTATTCCATGCTAAATATACAATAGAAGATAGTGAGGTTTTGAGCAGCAAGTTTTCCCCGGGAAATTATCTGTGTTGTGGCTTGATTGATTGTTCTTTGCTTCGTGTGATTGGCGATTGTGTTTTTAATTCCACATTTTATTTGTAGAATCGATTCAGTATTTAACTTTAGCACATTGTTAGATGATATTGAATCCATGATATACATGCTTTTTGTATAATTTATACATGGTATCAGAGCACAGGTAATCACAATTGTGAAGGAGGAGCTAAGTTTGTGACTGGATAGAATACAAATTTGCAGAAAGACTTTCTTGGTGCTACATCTGATTCAGGATCAAAATGGCTTTCATTGGCTTGAGGTTGGAGTATGCCCTCGAGGGTAGCTCAAAATATATTTCATGGAAGGATAGGATGGAGGTAGTACTTGAAGATAATGGCTTGAAGGAATTCATTGACAATGATGTTCTAAAACCTGTTGTGACAGATGGTACGAATCTTGATGCATGGAAAAGTAAAGTGGCAAAGGCGAGGAGGATCCTATTGGAGGGAGTACTAGACCACATTTTCTCAAGCATCCATGGGAAAGCCACACCATTTGCAGTGTGGAAAACTTTGAAGGATCTATTTCAGAGCAACAACAACCATAAGAAATTGGTGCTCAAAGATAAACTCAGGAAGATCAAGATGGAGAAACGCGACTCCATGCCAAAATATCTAACAAAGTTTGTCCAATGTGGGAATGAACTAGGGAGCATTGGCATAACTGTCATTGATGATGATTTGGTGAGCTTGGCTCTCCTAGGACTTCCCAAGAGTTGGCATAGTTATCATGACTTTGTCAATGGAAGGGAAAAGTTACTAGATTGGGAACAACTGCGGTTGGATTTGGTGCAGAAAGAGTTCAAACGGAACACTAGATATGGATCTTCATCTAAGAATGAAGATGAAGAAGATTGTGCTTTGGCTGCTAAGGCAAAGAAGGGGAAGGGGAATAAATTCCATTCTAAATCCAAGGCGAAAGATGGAAAGAAGCGGGATATGTCCATGGGGAAGTGTTTTCACTGTCACGAGCGTGGGCATTATGCTACTAACTGTCCACAAAATAAGAAGAATAAGAAGGTTGGAGGATCTATAGCTGGTGAGGCTTTGGCCTCACAATTTGAGCTTGACTTCTCATTGATCACATGCATGGTGTCAAGTGCATTGGGATCTATGTGGTATTTGAATAGTGGTGCTTCCTTTCACATAACGGGAGACAAGGAAATTTTCAGTAGCTTAGAGGAGAAGGATCTTCATATGCATATTGAAATGGGTGATGACAGGCGATACAATGCTACTGGGATTGGTACCATTACCTTCCATAGGCATTCAAGTAAACCCTTTCAATTAAAATATGTAATGCATGTACCAAGTTTGAAGAAAAATTTAGTCTCAGTTTCAATGTTGGAGGATAGTGGCTATGATGTTGTTTTTAGTGAAGGAAAAGCTTTCCTGCAACAGAAAACAATGGGACAAGCCAAGAAGATAGGGATTCAAGTTAATATACAAGTTGGATGTAGATGGTTGTGCAACATTGATGCGCAAGGTAGACAAAGTGGTGAGCCGGGATGAGGTCGAATTATGGCACAGGAGATTGGGAAATATTCACCATGGAGCCTTGAAAGTCATGCAGTAAATTTATGCTGATCTTCCCAAGGGTACAGTTGCGCAGTCACACACATGAAAGATATGTACTATGGGAAAATATGTAAAGGCTACCTTTCATGAGAAGGATAATCGAGCTTCGAGAATCCTCGAGAGAGTTCACATTGACGTGTGTGGACCATTCTCTGTTGCTTCGACAACAAAACATACTAGGTGATATTTTTTTATGACTTTTCTCGTAAGTGATGGATCTTCTTCATACAGAAGAAACATAACACATTCTCAAATTTTCTTGAGTTTAAAGCACTGGTGGAGAAAGAGTTGGGGAAGCAATTTAAGGCTCTGAGGAGCGATAATGGTGGAGAATACATCTCTAACGAATTCAAGAACTCATGCAGAAAAGAAGGAATTCGAAGAGAACTGATACGCCTCATAACCCACAGCAGAATAGGGTCGCTAAAATAAATAAAAGAACTATTGTGGGTGCAACAAGAGCGATGTTGCATGATCAAGGCCTACTGATGCATCTGTGGGCGGAAGCATGCAACACTCATAGGATAATTCGCATGAGTACACTAGAAGAGTCTTTCACTGGTAAGAAACTTGATGTTTCGCATTTTAAGATTTTTGGCTCGTTTTTTTATCTGCATGTGACTAAAGATGCCAGGAAGAAGCTGGAACTGACAGTTGAGATCGGGATTTTTTTTTGGGGTACACTGAAACACCCCACAACTATCGGCTGTATTTTCCAAACAACAGAATGATTGTTGTGCGACAGGATATAAAATTTTATGAGGAGAAAACCATGTGGTTCTCCCTTGAGAGGGAGTTGGACTTGCATGCAGAGGAGGAACTCTTGGTTCCCAAGGATGAGCCTCAATATGTGGAGAAGCCACATGAGTAGGATCATGGGGTGGCAGAAAACACTCATGCAGATCCATCCATCAGAAATGGCAGAAGGCACACCATGGAAGTTGATAGGTTGAGACTTGATGCTGCAGAGAATGTATGAGCCCCTACTTCACAACACAGATAGAGACAGTCTCCAAACAGGTTTACTGGATACATGGCTCTTATGAGAAAATGTATTGTGACTAAACCATCTTCCTTTCAGGAGGCAGTGCAGCAACCAACTTGGGTTGATGCAATGGTGGAGGAGTATCACTCCATTGTCAAGAACAGTGCATGGGAGATTGTCCCAAGACCGGTCGACAAATCAGTGGTTGGATATAGATGGATCTACAAGGTAAAGCAAGCTGCTGATGGGATTGTGGAGAAATACAAGGCCATATTTGTGGCTCGGGGATTCTCACAGATTGAGGGGGTCTATTATAATGAGACTTTTGCAACTTTTTCAAGGTACTCTTCCATTAGATCCATCCTTGCACTCTCAGCACAGATGGGATGGTGCATTCATCACATGGATGTGAAAAATGTATTTCTTAGTGGAGTGATTGAGGAAGAAGTGTACATAGAGCAGCCCGAAGGTTTTGAGATCTTCAACATTGAGTCGCTTGTGTGCTGACTCAAGAGAGAACTATATGGGTTGAAGCAAGTACCTCGTGTTTGGTACACTAAGATAGACAGCTATTTCACGAGATTGGGCTTCACCAAAAGTGAAGTTGATGCAAACCTATGCCAGATTGTGGTTGAGGGTAAGTTATTGATTATTGCTATTTATTTTGACGATCTAATTTTGACTGGCGATGAGCAGCTGATACACTCATGCAAGGAGGATCTTGCAAGGGAGTTCTAAAAGAAGGACATGGGACTCCTTCATTATTTCGTTGGTTTGTAAATATAGCAGTGAGATGGTGAAATTTTTGTTTCTCAAGGCAAGTACGCCAAAGAGATAATGGGTAAGTTTCATATGGAGAGCTGCAAACCCATGGATACTCGTCTTCCAGGAAATTGGAGGAAAGAGGATGCTACTTCTGGAGAGGTAGTGGATGCTACTATCTATAGGCAGTTAGTTGGTTCACTGATGTATCTAGTGAACACCAAACTAGACATTTTCTACGCAGTTAACCAGCTGAGTCAAGCTATGGTTAAGCCTACGAAGCTCTTTTTGAAGGCGGGGAAGCATGTCTTGAGATACTCGAGGGGCACATAAGAGTATGGTCTATGGTATAGACGAATATAGGGAGGAAGCTTCAAGGCTTCACGGATGCAGATTGGGCAGGCAGTCCATCAGACAGAAAGAGCACATCAGGAGGGATCTTCAACATAAGATCGACAACATTTTCTTGGTATAGCAGGAAGCAGCGATCTGTGGCACTCAGTTTAGCAGAAGAAAAGTACATGGAAACAAATCAAGCTGCATGTGAGGCTAGCTGGATGAGAAAGATCTTGGTTGGTTTGTTGGTTTCTTAGATGGGTCCGACAGTGATACATTGTGATAATTAGAGTTGCATTAAACTCTCGATTAATCTTGTGTTTCATGATAGGTCCAAGCACATAGATATCCGGTACCACCATCTCAGAGATTGTGTGCAGAGGAGAATATTGTTGCTTCAGTACATTCCCACAGAAGATCAGGATGTAGATATTCTAACGAAGGTGCTCACCAGGAGAAAATTCGAATACAATAGAGACAGGATCAGGGTGAAGGATAATCCCTTTCTTGTTGAGAGGGAGTGTTGAGATTCAACAAGGAATTTCAGCACCCATGCCTAGTGTGGGACCAAGAGGTCCAAGCAGCACCTACACTAGGGTGGGACCACAGTTCTTAGTAGCACCTACACTAGTGTGGGCTAAATTTGGTGCATGTCTATTTTAGCTATCCCTTAATTAATATGGACAATAAAATGTAATATAATCTCAAAATAACTTGTAATAGTTAACTAAGTGTGATAAACTCAGTTAGATCATGAATTTCGAGTTAGAGGTAGTTGGTGAGGCATGCATAGTAATTCTAGTTGTAACAGAGTTTGAACTGCAGTGGTGCATTAGTTAATGTAGTTTGTAATCAGTTTAACTCAGTTAAGTGAGTTAAACTCAGTTGTGCTAGTTGTAACTATTAGATACACTAGTGAGAGATCAAGTGAATTAAATATTAATTAATTCACAATCAGTGATCTCACATGCAACTGAGGATTTACTATTATTAATTGTATGCATGTCAGATCTAGTGGAGACCCATTTGAGATCTAGGTGAAAGGGAAGTTGACTATCAGTTGTAGGATTATTGGGTTGCACCCCTGCAGCCAAACACCTATTGGAGTTCCCATGATACTTGCGCAGTCAAGGAAGGCTAAAATTCATAAATAATAGGGATTTCATTCATCAGGGATTGCGCAAGCAAGGCAGGCTGTCTGGAGGTAGTAAATTGGCTAAGTATTGGTCAGTTTTATCTAAGACAGTGTGAGACAATTAGCTGAGTACAAGAGGGCTCTTTTTTGTAATTGTTTCATGATTCCATGTTGAATATACAATATAAGGTAGTGGGGTTTTGAGCAGCAATCTTTCCCCGGAAAATTATCTGTGTTGTGGCTTGATTAATTCTTCTTTGCTTCACGTGATTGGCAATTGTGTTTTTAATTCTGCAATTGATTTGTAGAAGCGATTCAGTATTTAAATTTAGCACATTGTTAGATTGGATTGTATCCATGATATGCATGCTTGTTGTATAATTTCTACAAGTTATGAGGAAATGCATACTTAGATTTGCAATTACATCAAACTTTCTTGATGAAGTTGAACTTGATGTAGTTCCACTTGATATTTCCGGAATTGTTTTGCGAAGCTCATCTTTGTATGATAGGAAAGATCTTTTTCATTTCCATGAAAACAAGTATCACTTGTTCAAATATGGTATTGGGTACATTGTTAGAGCACATCGATAGAAACTAAATCTTTCACTTGTAAATGTCAAAAAAATGAAGAGACTCATTAACTCTAGCAAGAATTTTATGATTTTAATGGTCAAACACAAAATAATGATGTTGAAAATCAAGCTTTTCAAGGTTGTGAATCAATATTTAAATATGATTTGGTTGAGGTTTTTAGCCAATATGATGAGATGGTCCATAAGCCAAAATTATTTCCTCCAAAGATGGGAATCCAACATGAAATATAATTGCAGCAAGGATGTCATCTTCCTAACATTGGAATGTACACGATGTCATTGATGGAAAGTGCAAAAATTAAAAATAAAATTCAATATTTGTTGGAAAAATGGATCATCGTGCCAAGTATTTCACCATGCAGGTCACCTATTGTTTTGGTGTCAAATAAGGATGGAACATGGCGCATGTGTATGGATTTCTGTGCATTGAACAAGATTATGGTAAAGAACCATTACCCGCTTCCTAGAATTGATGATTTGCTTGATCAATTGAAAGATGTTAAGTATTTTACTAAGTTGGACTGAAGGAGTGGCTATCATCAAATTAGAATTGCTTAAGGTGACATATGGAAGACAACATCCAAAACAAAACAAGGTTTGTTTGAATGGCTAGTTATGCCTTTTGGTCTTTGCAATGCTCTTGCTACCTTCATGTGTGTGATGAATGATGTATTGAGGCCATTTCTAGATGATTTTGTGATAGTATACTTAGATTAAATATTTATTTTTAGTAAATCTCATGAAGAACATGCCATGCATGTCAAAAAGGTACTTGATGTCTTGAAGAAAGAATAGTTATTTTTAAAGATGTCATACTGTGGGTTTGGGAAAACTTATTTAGTGTATTTGGGTCATATTGTTGGAGGAGTTGAATTGAAAATAGATCCCTCCAAGTTTGATGTCATTTTGCATTGGCCAAAGCCCAAAACAGTTATGGAGGTAAGAATATTTTTGGGAGAAGCCCAATATTGGAGGAATTTTATTGTTAACTTCTCTTCTATAGTAGCTCCATTGTATGCATTGAGAAGTGTGAAACATGTCTTCCAATGGGGAGGTAAACAACAAAAATAATTTGATCCTTTGAAGGAAAATATCAATTCAGCTCCAGTACTTTCACTTCCAAAATTGAGACAATCATTTGAGATTCCGATTGTTTCTAGTGACTATGTCATGGGTGCAGTCCTCATGCAACATCGTAAGCCCATATGTTTTCATCCAGAAACTTTTAATGGTGCAACGATTAATTATCCTACATATGGAAAGGAATTGTATGCAATGGTACAAAGTGTGAAAATTTGGAAATACTACTTGATGGGTAAGGAAACAATCATTCACCCTGATCATCAACCATTGCAATACTTGCAATCACAAATAAATTTGTAGAAATCAAGGCACTTTCAATGGATGGGTTTTCTTCAACAATTCCACTTGGTGATAAGGTATAATAAAGGTATCTAAATTAAATTTGTTGACATGATTTCTAGGTCTTTTGTTATTGCTGCTACTATTCTTAAGAATAATTTTGTTTTGCATGAGCGCTATGTTGAACAATATGTTTTAGATAGTGATTTTAAAGATGTATATGCAACTTTGAGTCAAGGGAACCAAGTAGAGGAATTTGATTGTCATATGCATGATAACTTGTTGCACCATCTTGGTAAGATTTGTATTCCACAAGGAGAAAGAGTCAACATTATAAGAGAGGCACATACTTCTATTATTGATGGTCATTTCGGTGTAAGTAAGATGGTGGCACATCTACAGAGGAATTGTTATTGACCTCGTAAGCTTGAAAGTGTGTCACATTTTTTTTTTTTCATTATGTGTTGTTACTAAGCCTATCAATATAAATTTAGGATTGTACACACAACTTCTAGTACCTTCTTGTCCATGGGAGATTGTTTATATGGATTTTTTTGGAGGTCTTCCTATGTCAAAAAGGAATCATGATTATGCAAAATGTGTATTTTGATTCCATGTAAAAAGAAATTTAAAGCTGAACAAACTGCTCATTTTTTCTTTCAGAATGCATGGTTTCATTTTGGATTGGACACATTCATTGTTAGTGATCGCAATTCTCACTTTGTTGGGAAATTTTGGTTAAGCATGTGGGGATTCATGGACACCAAATTGAAAAAGAGTACAACATTTCATCCGCAAACATATGGTCAGACGGAGGTAGTGAAAATGACGGTGATACATCTTCTTCATGGTTATTACAGCAAGCATCCTAAGTTTTGGGATGAAAATTCACACTATATTCAGCATGCTTATAACTGTGCCAAGCACTCTTCAACTCAAACATCACCGTTTGAGGCATCTTTGGGATACTTGCCTAAATTTCCTTTGGATTTCATTTTTGTAAAGGATGTTTCTATTGATGGTCATAGTGACATAGACAAAACTAAAAGGTTCATTGAAAAAATACAATTGGTACATCAAATAATTCAAGAAAAACTAGAAAAGAGCCAAGTCAAGTACAAAATAAGGCACGATAAGCATCATGTAGATAATAATTTCCAAGTCAGTAATGAATTTTGGCTTCACATTAGCAAAGAAAGGCTTCAAGGAAAAGGTAAAAAATTGAAACCAATTCGATATGGTCCACTCATAATTTTAGAAAAGATTGGTGATAATGCCTTTAGGTTGGATTTGCCTTCATATATACAAATTTATGTTGTTCCTAATGTTGAGAACTTAAGGTTGTATGAGCCTCTTTGATTGAAGATCAAGGAGAGAATTTTCAGATTCCTTCCATTGAGTAGTTTTCTCCTGAATACCTTGATGAAATACAACAAGGCACCATTCTAGACAGAAGAACAAGGTCTTCAAAACATGGGAATGTTGAGTACCTTCTTGTTGGGCTCAAAGGAACAAATCCAAGTAAGTCCAAATGGATCGAGATTGGAAAGGTGATGGAATTGTACCCTCATCTACTGAACAACAGAAAGTGATCTTTTAGGGTCCAAAAGCTTCCAGTGGGGAGGAGTGATCAAGTGCTCAAAAAAATGCTCAAAAGTGAAATTTTTTGGAATGGTGTTTAACCTAAATGACCATGTATATCTTGTCATTCTGAATCCAGTGCAACTTGTTTCACAAAAAAACGACACTATATGCTCCCGAAAATGAGTTTTGTTTGTTTTCCAAAACAAGCAAAATTTTGGGAAAAATTGTGCAGGTTTCCCAGTCAGCAATCCGTACAACTGACTGGGTCTACTAACTATGCATGGTTAACTGGGCTCATTGGACCAATCTGGTCACGCCACTTGTCTGAATTCTATTGGGTGGTTGGTGGCCAACCGCGGGCTGACTCGTGGCCCAACCAGAGACCACCACGTGGCAGCCCAGTGATCTGAAATTGAATGTTAATTTTGTTGTGCTAATTTCATTTTCAGATTTATAATTTATTTATTGATCTTATGCTTGATGTACATAGGTTTCCTTGTTGCTTATGTGTGTCAAACAGGTAATTTAGTTGAGTTTTATGAGTGAATTCAAGAGCATAAAGTATGAAAATCAAATGTTGAACAAGAACAACGTAAAGAAAAAAAACCATCACAGTTGATCCTTCAACACAGAGTTTTGATGAAGGATTTAACCAATCTGGGGCTACATATCCTTGGTCCAGCTTCCATGGCTTGGGTCTTTGTATTAACTAAATAGTTAAAAATTTGTTGTTTACATACATCAAATGCTCCTGAAACATACTCCAATGAGTCCAAAATGTCAAAATCTATCAGAAATGACTCATTCTCTCAATTTCGCCTTCAGTTGATCTAGGTATGGCCTTCCTTCCTGGTGGCCCTAGGCTTCTATTTTCTTCAAAGTGAAAAAAACACTTGTAGAATTTCTCCAATGCCTCTGCAACCTATTCCAGTTTGTTCATAGCATGCCAATATGCTAGGAATGACTCTTCCTTAGCCAAAATTGGTCGAAAATTGCTCAATATATGGCTCATTCAATTTTTCCTAGTAATCTGCCTCTAAAACTGGAGAAACACTAGTTAAGGGCCCCAAATTTGGAGGTAGCTCATGGTTTAGCAGGTCTGCTGAAAAATACGTTATCTTAACTAATGTTTAATTATCAGATAATATGCAATTGAAAGCAGAAAAATGCACCAAGTGCGTTTTGGAATAAACAATGTTTAACCACCGGATTAGTGTTAATAATCGGGATTAGGACTCCACTTCGTGATTAATTTACAAACTCTGCCTTTGGTTTTGTAGCTTGGTTATATGGGGAGGGGGTTGGCTTGCAGGGTTGGCCTCCTCCAAACACTCGCCATTGGATTTTGTATCAAAATAAATAGTTGTGGCCTGCTTCGTCTTTTAAGACCCATGTTGATGGCTCAACGATATGGGCACAGAGTGGTATAAGGGAGGTCGTGGGGTCAAGCCCCATCCTCTGTCCAGTTTGGTTGTAAAATTTTGTGCCATGCAACATTAGTATAACCCAAGTTTTAATTAACTGTGTCCGCCATACCATAGTTCAAACCTGTTGTAGCCTCTACAAAGCCCTCCAAAAAAACCCCCACTTCAAAATTTTTTGGAGCCCCTTGAGCACAAAGAAAATTCAAGAAGAAAATCAGGAAGACTAAGTCACTGAGTCGCAAATCTAAAATTTGTGGAAAACAGCGACTCTGCGACCTTGCGACCCCGCGACCCTGAGGTCGCAAGGTCGCAAGGTTGTGAGGTCGCATTCCCCTCACACCACCTCGCCATGTGACCTTGTGACCTCGTTAATGGCTCACACGTGTGACCTTTTTATATATGGGAGGTCGCTAGGTCGCATTTTGCATATGCAGTGGATAGAAAAAACGGCTCTGACAGGTCGACTGGAGCGTGATTTTCCAGGGTAAGTTTCCGTTTTCCTCCTGCTGTTTCCTTTTTTGATTATCCTTTCCAAATCCCTGCATTCCTCAGCCTTTAAATTGTCCCTCACCTCAACCATTGCTTTCATTTCTTGCTTAGGGTTTTCTTCTTATTCCAGTTTCCGCCCCTCTTACCCAACTCATCACAATTTCTCATCCAGCCCCTCATGGCCTATACCCTGCTCCAAAATCTATCCCTTGGCTCTGTCTGGACCCATTTAGCCTTGTGTTTTTCCAGTTAAAGGGAGAAACAACTTTATGCCGCACGCGCTCAAAACCCCAGCAAGCCCTAGTGCGACTTGCGACCCCGTGACCTAGTCGCTAGGTCGCAAGGTCGCATTCTCTCCATTTTTTCTCAACTTGTGACCCCACGACCTAGTCGCCAGGTCGCAAGGTCGCATCCCTTCCATTTTTCGCAATTTAAGACCCTGCGACCCAGTTGCAAGGTCGCACTTTTGCTTTTTTCCACACTTTGTGACCCCGCGACCCAGTCGCAAGGTCGCACCTTGGCCGTTTTCTTATAATCTGCGACCCCGTGACCCTATAGGCCACTTATTCAGTTCTGCCTGTGTCCCAGTGGAAGTAATTGATAAACTGTAATTGTTATTGTATCATCATGGCATCCTTCTTATCTTGGGATTCTTTCATGAATATGACAGGTGAATTTGAAGAAGACTTGGAGTGTATACCTGTCCTCTCAGATTCTAGCGATATGGGACCCCTAGTGTCCCGGAAGAAATACAAGCACTTGGAAGTGGAAGATACAGAGATGGACATGCCAATGTCCCCACCCCCGATATATAGATATACCCTTTGCACATTTTCCAAAGGGGACAGCATGCGATGGTACCACGTGTACTAGGAGTTCGCCAAAATGGAACTCCCAGAAGACCTCCCCGATCGGGAGATATACTTAAAGGTTAGAATGTCCAAGCTCCATCTCGTAGGTGCTCATCCAGCAATATTCCCATGCCCAGAGATGATGGATTTGATTATACATAAAACGGATCCCAAGAAGTTTGTGATCAGAGATAGCGAAGGCAAAGCTTTCGCAATGCTAAAGGGCTCAGACGCCCATGTTTATTACTCTTTGCCAGAGCGGGAAGAATATTTCACAGAAGAATGGGCCATTGCTCATGTAGTTCCTGTAGTTGACACTATAAGGCAATGGTGGGAGGAGCCCGAGAAGTTTAAGGTCAAGAAAAACCAAGAATACCCAGTGGCGAGCCTCAGGAAAGTGTATAAATTAGTGGTTGCCATGCTTTGCAGACTGTACAGGCACCCAGATGCCACTACCTTCAATGGCACATGGGCAACTCTCATGGAGTACGTCAGAGTGCACGACACCCGTTTCAACTGGGCTAACATATTGATGACCTCCATTCATACAAATTTATCCTCGACATTAGTACCAGATGAAGGAACGCCTTCCAAATTCTATATGGCCTCTTATCTCTTGGATGCCGTCTGTTCGAGATTGCACTTTGAGGGATGGGTACATAACTGGGATCCCAAACAGACCCGTGCCATTCATCTACAAACCAAGGTGTTTTGGGAATCTAGGTATAAAAAGGACATAGAGCCGATCTCCCAAGTGTTCATCCCTGCTCTATACAGAAAATTATTCGGCCAAGACGCTCCCTGCATGTCTTGGTGAGCAATGGAGACGCTAAGCAAAGTGGCGCATTGGTTCCCTTTCGCCGAATATACATTCATTCGAGTCTTTGGCTCGTTCAGGGCACCACATGCTATGCCTCATTTTGTTACAGACAGAATGCTCATGCAGGAGGTCTGTTTCCAAATGTCGTCAGGTTTCTCCAGGGTCCTGTCCAAAGGTAAGAAGAATTCGTGGCCCGCTCTACCCCTCACTATCGGTGGATACACAGTTAAATACTTCAGAGAGGTAGAGGCAAAGGGAGAAGAGATGAAAAGCTATCACTTTGGGGCTCTAGAATACCGAACATACGACCCGGAGAGGATAGATCCTGAACATTGCAAGAAGGATAAATTCAAATGGAACTATCAGCATACCGAACGCCCGGGAGAGGATGAAAGAAGGAACTGGTACAATGCAGATAAAAAACTAGCTCCAGGGGCGGACTCTAGCCAAGAAGAATCGGATGACCAAACCTTGGAAGCAAGGAGTCGTGAATTAGGAGGTGCTTCTTCCTCTCTAGCTAAGAAGCCTCGGACCAGTACAAGGAAAAGCACCTCTACCCAACAGAAAGAAATAGAGGCCAAAGCCCAACAAGAGAAAGAAAAGAAAATGAAAGAGGACAAGGATAAGTGCAAGAAGAGCCTAAGGGCAGAACAAAAGAAGAAGCAGGTCGAGGAGGCCAAGAAGGAAAAAGAGAAAAAGGAAGCGGAGGCTGCAGCTGAACAAGAACTCAAGAAAGAGCTAGACAAAGTGGAAGTTGAGAAAGCCGCAGCAGCTGAGCAGAAAAGGAAGGCCGAATTAGAAGCAGCAGCAGAAGCAGAGCTCAGGCAAAGGAAAGAACATGAGAAGGCGAAAGTTGAACGCCGACAAAGGGAAGAGGAGGAAAAGAAGAAGAAACAAGAAGAGGATGAAATGCTGGAGGACATCGAGGTATCTCCCCTTGAGGTACCTCTGGGCAGTACACAAGCCTCGCTCTCTGATGTCAGATCCCCCCAGGGGCAAGAGGAGGAGGTATTCGACCTCACCAGGCTCACGTTTGATTAGTTCTCCTTCAAAATCTGGCAAGAGAAGAAAAGATGCCTGGCGCAAAATCCTTCCACCGCATCCACTGTCGCAATCGGAAAATACATATTCCTTGATACTAGGACTAATCCCGTGATGATAGCATTGGCTGGTACAATTTTCGCTGCGGCCACGGAAGAAAATGTGACCAGAATGAGTAGAGAGATCATTTCTCTATAAAATAGACTACAAGAAGTAGAGCAGCGGGAAAAAAGGGCAGAACAGGAAAGGGCGGCATTGAGAGAGGACGTTCAATAACTCCAAAACAAAACTCACCCTGTCAATGAAGTTTCGCTTGCCATTCTAAAGGAGTTTGACACATTAGAGGCAACCATGAGGCAAGTGTATGGGGAAATGTTCACCATAAAACAAAAAATCGCCCCATTGGTAAGAGCACAAGCAGAGACTAAGTAGAAGCACGAGCAGCTGAAGGAGGCCTCGACTGCCTTGGATAGAATGATAGACTGGACAGCGCGGTACCGTCAGGCTCCTGAGCATTTGCCAAAGAAGGATTGGATTCATACACAAGATGCCAAAGTCCAAATCCATATGAAAATGCAGTCCAAGGATAAGCTATCCAAGGATTTAGACAAAGTAATGGCTGCATACGAACACTTGGTCAGCGTCATCGACTCAATGCACATCCTTCACCACATTCCTTCGCTGGGGGCACTGGACGAGGCTAAAACCTGGGATCAGTTAGATCACAAGATCCAGTCATTTCTGCAACCCATTAGGCAAGCTGCTGCTACTCCCGATCTTGCAGCGTCACGAGAAATCCTGGGCCATTTTCTTGTCACGCCAGTATGGATTTACACCAAACTCGCCTCTCTTTCCAACCTGATCTCATAGAAGAAGGAAACTCTAGTCCCAAATTCTCTAGAGTGCATGCATTGGTTGAAAGAGGAGGCCCCTCTAGTTTCTCCCATAGCAGCAGAGTATCAGACCTGGCAAGACTTCCTCAAAGGACAGCAAATTGATGCCCTTGACCTCTCAATTGCACGCTCATTTTCATAACCCAATGGAAGTAGGTCACTGGTAGCACTTAGAGGCAGGTCGCAGGTCGCACCGCCCAGTCAGGTCGTAGGTCTCACTCACCGGCCAGGTCACAGGTCGCATTTTCTCCTAGGTCGCAAGGCAACTCAACAGGCAGGTAGGCGAAGAGTCAGGAAGCCCAAAGGGCAAGTTTTGATCTATAAAACTCCCTCCGGGGAAAATGTAAAGGATCTTTTTTTTTGGGACTCAAGAGCTATACAACATTGTATTGAAGGATAACACTCCTTTTGCATATGAATACAGATACCTGTTTAAACTCCTTTTGGATCTGATGTGTTTTGCTGTGCGAACACTATGAGTATTTCCTATATAGTTTCAAACATCTTTCGATTAATGAAGCTGCACTCTTAATGGCGTCATTTATGCATTATGGTTTCCTGTACTTGTGTTAATGATGTTCAATTTAAATGCTTTCTTAATGAATGTTAATGACTTTTATTGTTAGCATTTCGTTTTATCTTTCAGGAAGTAAGAGGGCATCTCGCCATAAAGAACTGTTCCTTTTGTGGTCAGAATAGCCTACAAGCATAACCCCAAAGATGTGTTGTTAACGACACCTCCTTCGGCGTGTATGTTTTATTATTTGTCTTGCTACGCATAGTGTTATATACGTGTATGATGCATCAACCATGTATCTTGTATCATGTGAATAAGTGTGTGTCCACAGGTTCGATCGAGATCTTTTGACACCAAAGGGAAGGTGACTTGAGCGGTAGCCAGACCCACACCCCGAACGGGATCCCTATTCCAAACAGTTCAAGGTCTAATTGGGACTTTCTACCGGGGTGTTAGTATGAATCTTTCGTCGTAAAATATCACTTTAGCTACGCATAACAAATATCCATAACATCAATTATGGTTGCAAAATATCTTTAAGATTGCTACACAAATTCAGATCTAAGCACAAAAGATATTAAGCAGATAAAATATAACATAGCTCCATAGATCCAATGAAAAAGACAAGAAGAATGTATTTGAAAGAATTTTGTATTATATCAAAGAATGGGGCACCTGAGAGGAAAACAAGAAAGGTGTCTTCCGGTTCTCCTCAGTGGGATGGGTTCTTGGAAGTCCTCAGTGTTTCAGATCTAACATTTCTCTCTCTTATGGATGTAGAAAAGAAAACATAGAACTCAATGGGAGTTCACAAAGCAAAATGGAAAATGGTGACCAAGAGTAGATCCAGAGTGATCTAATGCAATGAAGGTGACTAATGAATGGGGAAAACTCCCCTATTTATAACAAAATTTTGGGGCGGTCTAGAACTCGGTGCATGAATAAAATATTACTAATCGAATTCTAGAAGCACATTTTAGGAATATTTTATTATATTTGTTGGAGGGAAAAGTATTCTTGACTTGGGTCAATTCCTTTATTTATAATAATAAATAAATAAATAATTTATTTATCATTTTAGGGGAATGATGGGAATATAATTAAATAAATAATGGTTTATTTAATTATATATGGATGATTTAGTCAAATTTAACTAAGAATATTATTTAAATAATGATTTAAATAACTTGTTCTTAGGAAATAATTAAATAAATAAGGATTTATTTAATTAATTTCTTTTTTTTGGGTTAAATATGACCAAATAAGTTATTTTATATGGTGAAAGCAATTTTACTTAGAGTAAAATTGGTCTTACATGGTGTACTTGGGTTCATCTAATAATAATAGGTTAAATGACCAAAAAAATGGTGTAACACAGGGAGATCACCTATTGTTGGTCGGACAAATTTTCCCATCAACAGAATTGGCGCTAGAGGGAGGGCTTGAAAGGAATCCTCCCAGCATACAACCAACATTCCATCACAAATTCCCCATGGGGAGGTCATAAACGATGATACTACCCCTCCTCCGTTGGAAGATATTCCAGGGGAGGAAGTTCCATATTATGAAATTACCAGAGAGCAGTTGAGAGCCTTGCACCTAGCTACCCGCAATCTCATTAGGGATTTGCGATATGCCCCAATCATGAGTTTCTTGTCTCATACTAGGACCCCGGTGGAAAACATCACTCGTAATGGTGCCCTGGTGATTACCATACCCCAGTTGGTGAATACCATGGTTGAAGACCTCGCCACTGATGTTCAGGGTGACGAAACGATTCCCGAACTCCAAGTAGGCAAAGAAAAGGAATTTGGTACGACTGAACCTTTCCTCGACCCTCAGCCCAACCAAGCCCAACCGAACAACAGCCAGGCACACCCCCCACCTGGAGAAGGTGATAGAGACAGAGGCCGAGGGAACGAAGGTGAGGGAAATAGAGCCCGCAGAAATGTAGGTGAAGGGAATAGAGGTCGCGTGACTGGAGGTAGAGGAGATAGAGGCCGCGGCCAAGGACATCGTACCAACCACCACCGCCCAAACCCAAATAGGCCACTTGTCCACAATTGGGGATATCTCAGATACATGGCCAACTATGAGAGATATGAAGATGAACACTCTCGCCATGAGGGAGAAGCATCAGTGTAAGGTACGGGGAGTGAATCTGAGCCTGAGATTAGGCACCAACAGCAGGCTAGGAGAGTGCAACCACTTGCCTGGATGGCCCAATCCCCATTAGATCTTTTGGGTCCCCTCCACGACCTGCCTAGGCACCCTGAGAAGCATCTCCCCAAGTTTGATCCCGAGAAAGGCACCTTGGCCGAGGATCATATAAGCAGTTTCTATCTTTCCCTGCAAATCATGAGGGTTCAAACAGATGACGTTACTTGCCGCCTGTTTCCGCACACTCTTGAAAACAAAGTGGCCACCTGGTACCGCTCCCTCCCAAGCGCCTCCATTACGTCATGGGACCAGTTCTGTCGCACATTCTTGCAGAAATTTTCAGAGGACAAAACCCCTTCCATGCTCCTCACGGAGTTAAGTACCATTAAGTGCCATAAGAAAGAGAAGGTTAGAGACGTCAACTAGCGCTTTGCCACCATACTGCAAAAGTTTCCCCCAAACCTGGCATTGGACGACTCTATTACCATAGACTACTATATCAAAGCTCTCCCCAGGGATATCGCCGTCTTCATAAAACGCGAAGCTCGGCCCACCCTTGTAGCAAAATACGCAGCCGCCCTCGTTGTAGAAAGAGACATACTTTCTACAGGAGCCATCGATCACGAGGGGAGAGATGACCAGAAACCAATCGCCAAGAAAGGTCAATCCTCCACAAAAAAAACCGCGGATAAGGATAAGGATGCTTTCGACTTCGAGAGTATAGCAAAGACCCTCAAGCTATTGACAAATGAAGTCTCCGACTTGAAGAGAAAGGGTATAGAATCCACGACTAGCACCAAGGCACCCAAGCCCTTTTTCAGAAATAGCAACCCCAACACCATCCGACCTCTATGTAACCCGAACACTGTTCTCAACGTGGAAGAAATAGGAAAAGATAACTTATGTTCTTTCCACCAGGCTGCCCACTTTGAAAAAACATGCCCACAATGGATTGGCAGCATGACTGCAGTAGTAAATCAGCTTCTAGACGATCAAACCCCAAGGGATGCGGGGGAGGATGATGTTTCCGACCACGATGAATATTTTCCCATGGATGAAGAACCAGGGTCCTCGGTTCTTGCGTTTGACATTATCCGTGGGGACAAAAATCTTACCGTCACCGATATCAACATGGCAGACAATCCTAAGGCCCAACCCATAAGAAACTACAGCCTTAGGAGCAAGGGACCGGTCCCCGAACCTTCCTTTGAGGAGAACAAAAGGGCTTTCTTAAGGAAAATTCTACCCCCGGGAAATGAACAAAAAGTTGTTCCTGAGAATCCCACAAATAACAACACCCGAGCAAATCAAAAGAGCAAGTTCCCGGTGGGGTCCCCCAAAACCACTACCGAGCCCTGTCCTCAATCCGATTTCGCTTATAACATTGTAGAGGACATGAAGAAAACCGGAGCTAACATCTCCCTCTACGAGCTTGCCCGCATCACGAATCAATGAGAACTCATTCTTAAAGCCTTCGCCAATACCTCAACTACTAAGCCTGTGAGCAATATGTCCGCACAAGCCAGTCCAAGTGTTCAGTCTATTGTGAACGCCATCAATGCAAATTCCAGAGGGTCTACTCCTCCCTTCCTATTATCTTTTGAGATTTTTAACTTCAACGTCCATAATTGTCTAGTTGACTCCGGCGTGTCCACAAACGTCACGCCCCTATCTTTTTGTAAGAAGCTGAACATCCACCCAGAGAAAACTGACTCGAGGATCATTCAACTTGACAGATTGCAGGTGCCAGCTGTAGGAGAACTGAATAACGTCATCATCCGATTGTCATCTGATTCTAGAGTCCACCAATGTATTGACATTGTGGTTGTTGACATTCCAGAAGCCTATGGCCTATTACTTAGCAAAGACTGGTTCAGCAAGCTACAAGGATATTTTTCCACCGACTGGTCCCACCTGTGGCTTCCTTACAAGGGTTGGAATAACCAAATCAAGGTCGAAAGTGAACCATATATGAAATATACTGTGACTTATTTGGATGCTACTAACGAACCCATCAGTTTTTCCCAGGAGGAGCTTGGCATGTGCTTCTTGGAAGCCATTTTCAGATGTTATCATCCTCCTCAGTCTCCAGTAGACCCCGAGATCCAGTCTGAACTAACACTCGTCACAGAAGACCAAGCCACTCCCGCCTCACACCAAACCGAAGTCCTGCCCGAACCTACAACCCCAAAGGAGCCAGAGAATGATGTGTGGACCCTGTACTATGACAGTTCCAAAACCCATGACGGAGCTGGTGCGGGCTACATCTTGCTGGATCCTCAAAAGAACAAATTCTTGATATCGTGTCGGCTTGAGTTCCAGTGCACCAACAATACTGTTGAATATGAAGCTCTAATCCTCGGACTCAAGAAGGCATTGGATTTAAAGGTAAGGTGCTTACAAGTCATTGGAGACTCCGAGATCATTACTCGGCAAGTACGCAATACCATTCATTGTTTGTCTCCACATTTAAAAGCTTATCAAAAAGAGGTATGGCGTCTTCTTTCGGCTTTCGATGCGTTTGGAATTAAATTTGTTCTTAGAATGCATAATGCAGCAGCTGATACTCTGGCTAATGTTGCTGCTAGATTTACCCCTTTGAGGGATGGCTTTTCTATTGAAGTTATATATAGACCCTCTGTACCTGATAATATCACTAATTTACGCGTTTTTTATGATTATCAACAGATATTGGAATTTATGCTCAATACTGAAGTGTTCAAAGACGCGGGAATTGATGAGGCGGATCACGACCAAGCTTTGCAGGAAGAGCATGATAAACGCAAGGAGAACCCCATGCCCAAGGGGATAGTGTCACATGAAAATATCTTTGATCTGCAAAACCGATTCCACGGCCCCCCGAATACCAAAGTACAAAGTTCCATCTTGGTACATCGGCAAGTGAACTTGGGATCAGATGAGAACCTGAAGTTCATTAACCTTGGGAAAGACTATACTGACGAAGAGAAGTAGGCCTTCACCCAACTATTTCGGAAGTATCGAGACGTATTTTCTTGGACTTGTCATGATTTATGTACATACAATACTTGGATTATTCAGCACGTGATACCCATGAAGGAAGGCGTGAAGTCGTTTCAACAGAAGCTCAGAAAAGTGCATCCTACTTTGGAATGGATGATTCTGAAAGAACTTAAGAAGATTTTGGATGCATGCATCATCTTCAAAGTTCGTCACTCCACATGGGTGTCAAATTTGGTCCCGGTACGGAAGAAGTTTGGCAAGATCCGCTTATGTGTGGATTTCCGGAATTTGAATCGAGCCTCAAATAAAGACAATTACCCAGTGCCACCTATGGAACAAATATTGCAAGATGTGACTGGATCCGAGATGTTCTCCTTATTGTATGGGTTCTCTGGTTACAACCAGGTGCTGGTAGCTAAGCCAGACAGATTGAAAACTACCTTTCAGACCAAATGGGGAACGTTCGCTTTTAGACGCATGCCTTTTGGATTGATAAACGCGGGGGCAACTTTCCAATGGGCCATGGATATAGCTTTCCGTGGTTTGATAGGGCAGAGCATGGTAGTCTATTTGGACGACGTCACCATGTTTTCAAAACACTGGGGCGATCATTTACGCCACCTCAAGCAAATCTTCGAGAGGTGCAGGAAGTACAGGATTTCACTCAACCCGAAAAAGAGTGTTTTCGTTGTGGCGGAAGGAAATTTGTTGGGCCACATTATAACTAAGCAAGGCATTGTTGTAGATCCAGAGCGGGCAAAAGCCATTGCCCAGATCCCCCCCCCCAAGCAATAAGAAAGAAATGAAATCTTTCTTGGGGAAAATCAATTTTGTCAGTAAATTCATATCGGATTTTGCCTAGATAGTCGGGCCTTTGCAGGGGATGATAAAAAAGAATGCGGTGTTCAAATGGAATCTGCCAGAGAAGGAGGCCTTCGACAAAATCAAGCAGGCTATAGTTGAAGCGCCATCCCTCCAAAGTCCAGATTTTAGCAGAGGCTTTATCCTGTATACTTTTGCTTCAAATTCATCACTTTCAACTGTCCTCACACAGAAAGATGGCAACAATGATGAACGAACTATTTCCTTCATGAGTACTGGTTTACAAGGAGCTGAATTGAACTACCCCAAAATCGAAAAGCAAGCCTATGCGGTCTACAAATAAGTCAAGCATTTCAGGCCCTACATCTTGAAAAACCATGTCATGGTTTTCGTCCCCCACCTAGCTATCCGCTCAATTTTTGTGCAGCAGGAGCTAGGCGAGAGGCGAGGCAACTGGGTGGCGTTCCTGCAAGAGTATGATTTAGAGTTTAAACCAGAACACACCGTTAAAGGACAAGGATTATTCCAAATGGCTACGGAGGCTATAAGTTCACATGGAGTTGAAGAAGAATGTTGGGAACAGGAAATCGACATGTATCAGAGTGACCACGTGCCTCAGCAGAGAAGCCCTTCTTAGTACTCTGACATTTCAGGATACTTAGCCCAGGGCGTCCTGCACCCTGCTCTAACTGCCTGGCAGAAACGCGCAATAAGACTTAAAGCTGCATCTTACCAGTTGATCCAGGGTAAGCTTTTCAAGAAACATTACAATGGAGTCCTACTACGCTACTTGGAACATGATGAAGCACCGAAAATCTTGACCAAGCTGCACGATGGACTAGCTGGAGGTCATTTTGCAGGCGATACCACCGCCCACAAGATTATGCGCGCAGGATACTACTGGCCAACCCTTTTTAGAGATGCGCATGCATATGCCCAGAAATGCACTCAGTGCCAGAAATTCGCAAACCAGGAGGCGCGGCCAGCCACTCCCCTACTATTAGTAGCAGTGGAGGAACCCTTTCAACAATGGGGTTTGGACGTCATTGGTGAAATCATACCTCACTCCTCCAAGCAACACCGGTATATTCTTACTGCTACCGATTATTTCACTAGGTGGGTCGAAGCAGCACCTTTACGCCAAATCAATGATCAAGAGGTAATAGAGTTCGTCACTCATTCCATCATCACCAGGTTTGGCGTTCCAACTTCCTTGGTTTTTAATAATGCAACTTACTTTTCATCTTTTAAATTATATGATTTTTCTCTGGAAAACGGTATTTTTATTAAACATTCTGCAAATTATTATCCCCAAGGAAATGGGTTAGCTGAGTCAACTAATAAAAATCTTATCCGCATCATTAAGAAGACCCTTCTGTCCCATCAGTGCAACTGGCACAACGCCCTTCACAACATTTTTTGGGCCGACCGTGTCACGCCCAAGTCCTCCCTAGGCACCTCTCCATATTTTCTCGTGTATGGAAAAGAAGTTGTTCTTCCTCCCCATTGATCTCTCCCTACCCTTCAGCTGTCCCAAGAATGTCATGGTACCCCATGTCCCACCTTACAGACTCGGATCGACACCCTACTGAAGTTGGAGGAAGAAAGACAAAAAAATCGGGAAAAGTTCGCCATCCACCAAAGCGGAATCAAGAAATGGTTTGATAGAAAATCCGTAGGGAATAAAAACTTTGAGTTAGGAGACTTGGTCCTAAAGTGGGATAAATCTCACGAAGAAAAGGGAAAACATTCCAAGTTCCAAGCATTGTGGACAGGTTCTTTCCAAGTTAAGGAGAAATTAGGTTCCCACACGTTTAGACTGCAAAATCTTGAGGGAAGAGTCAAGGTCCTCCCGGTAAACGGGCATGACCTCAAACATTACTTCACTTAGCAACCCTTAGAGGGCTATCTTATCCTTGTACCATAGTTTCCGTTTTCGTTCCTTTAAAAAAAAAAAAAATTAAACTATTATAAAAAATGGAAGGAATTGTCAGAGCCACGCAATTGGCACACTGTAGTAGGTTCTATGATGATGGAAGGCCTTTCCTGATAGAAATGAAGGTGGTAAAATCTTGCTTGTTATCGGCACCTAAAGGCAGCACATGACCTAGCTCAAGCCATCAAGCGGGGGGAGCCCACCTAGCAAGTTTGAGAGGGTGTCTGCAAAAGAAAGTGCGATACAGCGGTAACTAGATCGGAAGGGAACAGAGGTACTCCATGTTACGTCAGGGCATCCGAGAAAAACCAAAGTCCTCATACCAGACTAGGAGCAACCTCTCTACAAGTAAAATAAGTCAGGATCCCTCATCCGCCCAGGAAAATTTTTCCTATCTCAAATAAGTGCCACGAGCACATCTAAATAAGTAACTGCAATAGCACCCTAATAAAGGGTAAAGGATTGAGAAAGGCTTCCTGCGCAGAGAGGTGATGTAACAACTCCACCAGGGTACTGACCAGGCTCGATGGCAGTGGAGCAACGTTCGTGACTCCTAGGCAGTGACTCCGCCAGGACCGAGAGGTTCACTAGCAGCGGAGCAACACAATGAGGACAAAATAATCGTACCAGACCCTGTAGCTGCCTGGCGTTCTCCAACCCTTTCGGTCCGGAAACCTGAAGGAATGAAATTTGATTAACCAACACCCGGACAAGCTTGCAGGCCAAGCAACCCCGCAAGGTGCAAAAAAGCTAGGCAGTGTTGACCTTAAGGTAAAAGGAACAGCTAGCGAAGGCCCCTCCCTCCCCCCTCCAAGGCTAACCATCGATAGAGACTCTGAGTTCGACCAGTGAATCACCATTTGTTGTAGCCTCTACAACACCCTCCAAAAAATCCCCACTTTAAAAATTTTTGGATCCCCTTGAGCATAAAAAAAAGTTAAGTAAAAATTCACGAAGACTAAGTCGCTAAGTCGCAAATCTTAAAATTTGTGGAAAACCACGACCCCGCGACCCTGAGGTCACCAAGTCGCAAGGTCGCGAGGTCGAATTCTCCTCGCACCACCTCGAAATGCGACCTTGTGACCTCATTAATGGCCCGCACGTGCGACCTTTTTATATATTGGAGGTCGCTAGGTCACATTTTGCATATGCAGCGGATAGAAAAAAAACGGCTCTGACAGGTTGACTGGAGCGCAATTTTCCCGGGTAAGTTGCCGTTTTCCTCCTGTTTTTTCCTTTTTGATTATTCTTGCCAAATCCCTGCATTCCTCAGCCTTTAAATTGTCCTTCACCTCAGCCATTGCTTTCATTTCTTGCTTAGGGTTTCTTTTGATTCCAGTTTCCACCCCACTTACCCAACTCACCTCAGTTTCTCATCCAGCCTCTCATGGCTTGTACCCTGCTCCAAGAGCTATCCCTTGGCTCTGTCTGGACCCCTTTAGCTTTGTGTTTTTCCAGTTAAAGGGAGAAACAACTCTACGCCGCGCGCGCTCAAAACCCCGCCAAGCCCTAGCGCGACTTGCGATCCCGCGACCTAGTCGTTAGGTCGCAAGGTCGCATTCTTTCCATTTTTCGCAACTTGCGACCTCGCGACCCTGCGACCCAGTCGCAAGGTCGCATTCTTTCCATTTTTCGCAACTTGCGACCTCGCGACCCTGCGACCCAGTCGCAAGGTCGCACTTTCTCTTTTTCCGCACTTTGCGACCCCGCGACCTAGTCGCAAGGTCGCATTTCTGTCATTTTCCTGCAACCCGCGACCCCGCGACCTTGCGACCTAGTCGCAAGGTCGCAAGGTCGCACCTTGGCCATTTTCTTACAACCTGCGACCCCGCGACCCAGTAGGCCATTTATTCAGCTTTGCCTGTGTCCCAGTTGAAATAATTGATAAACTGTAATTGGTCTTATATCATCATGGCGTCTTTCTTATCTTGGGATTCTTTCATGAATATGACAGTGAATTTGAAGCAGACTTGGAGTGTATACCTGTCCTCTCAGATTCCAGTGATATGGGACCCCCAGTGTCCCGGAAGAGAGACAAGCACTTGGCAGTGGAAGATACGGAGATGGACATGCCAATGTCCCCACCCCCGATATACAGAGATACCCTTTGCACCTTTGCCAAAGGGGACAGCATGCGATGGTACCAAGTGTACCAAGAGTTCGCCAAAACGGAATTCCCTGAAGACCTCCCCGATCGGGAGATATAATTAAAGGTTAAAAGGTCCAAGATCCATCTCGCAGGTGCTCATCCGGCAATATTCCCATGCCCAGAGATGATGGATTGGATCATACAGAAAACGGATCCCAAGAAGTTCGTGATCAGAGATAGTGAAGGCAAAGCTTTCGCAATGCTAAAGGGCTCAGACGCCCATGTTTATTACTCTTTGCTGGAGCGGGAAGAAGATTTCACAGAAGAATGAGCCATTGCTCATGCAGTTCCTGTAGTTGACACTATAAGGCAATGGTGGGAGGAGCCCGAGAAGTTTAAGGTCAAGAAAGACCAGGAATACCCAGTGGCGAGCCTCAGGAAAGTATATAAATTAGTGGCTGCCATGCTTTGCAGACTGTACGAGCGCCTAGATGCCACTACCTTCAACGGCACATGGGCAACTCTCATGGAGTATGTCACAGTGAACGGCACCCGTTTCAACTGGGCTAGCTTATTGATGACCTCCATTCATACAAATTTATCCTCGGCATTAGTACCAGATGAAGGAATGCCTTTCGAGTTCTATATGGCCTCTTATTTATTGGATGTCGTCTGTTTGAGATTGCACTTTGAGGGATGGGTACATAACTGGGATCCCAAACAGACCCGTGCCATTCATCTACAAACCAAATTGTTTTGGGAATCCAGGTATAAACAGGACATAGAGCCGATCTCCCAAGTGTTCATCCTCGCTCTATACAGAAAATTATTCGGCCAAGACGCTCCTTGCATGTCTTGGCGAGCCACGGAGACGCTAAGCAAAGTGGCACATTGGTTCCCTTTCGCTGAATATACATTCATCCGAGTCTTTGGCTCGTTTAGGGCACCACATGCTATGCCTCATTTTGTTACAGACAGAATGCTCATGCAGGAGGTCTGTTTCCAAATGTCGTCAGGTTTCTCCAGGGTACTGTCCAAAGGTAAGAAGAAGCCGTGGCCCGCTCTACCCCTCACTATCGGCGCATACACAATTAAAGACTTTAGAGAGGTAGAGGCAGAGGGAGAAGAGATGAAAATCTATCACTTTGGGGCTCTAGAATACCGAACATACAACCCGGAGAGGATAGTTCTTGAACATTGCAAGAAGGCTAAATTCAAATGGAACTATCAGCATAACGAACGCCCGGGAGAGGATGAAAGAAGGAACTGGTACAATGCAGATAGACAACTAGCTCCAGGGGTGGACTCTAGCCAAGAAGACCCGGATGACCAAACCTTGGAAGCAAGGAGTCGTGAATTAGGAGGTGCTTCTTCCTCTCTAGCTAAGAATCCTTGGACTAGTGCAGGGCAAAGCACCTCTACCCAACAGAAAGAAATAGAGGCCAAAGCCCAGCAAGAGAAAGAAAAGGAAATGAAAGAGGATGAGGATAAGCACAAGAAGAGCCTAAGGGAAAAACATAAGAAGAAGCAGGCCGAGGAGGCCAAGAAGGAAAAAGAGAAAAAGGAAGCGGAGGCTGCAACTGAACAAGAACTCGAGAAAGAGCTAGACAAAGTGGAAGTTGAGCAAGCCACAGAAGCTGAGCATAAAAGGAAGGCCAAATTAGAAGTAGTGGCAGAAGCAGAGCTCAGGCAAAGGAAATAACATGAGAAGGTGGAAGCCGAACGCCGACAAAGGGAAGAGGAGGAAAAGAAGAAGAAACAAGAAGAGGATGAAATTCTAGAGGACATCGCGGTATCTCCCCTTGAGGTACCTCTGGGCAGTACATGAGCCTCACTCTCCGATGTCAGTTCCCCCCAGGGGCAAGAGGAGGAGGTATTCGACCTCACTAGGCTCACGTTTGATCAGTTCTCCTTCAAAATCCGGTAGGAGAAGAGAAGATGCCTGGCGCAAAATCCTTCTGTCGCATCCACCGTCACAACCGGAAAAGGCATAGTCCTTGATACTAGGACTAATCCCGTGATGATAGCATCGGCTGGCACAACTTTCACTGCGGCCACGGAAGAAAATGTGACCAGAATGATTAGAGAGATCATTTCTCTACAAAATAGACTACAAGAAGCAGAGCAGTGGGAAAAAAGGGTAGAACAAGAAAGGGCGACATTGAGAGAGGAGATTCAACAACTCCAAAACAAAACTCCCCCTATAAATGAAGTTCCGCTTTCCAATCTAAAGGATTTAGACACATTAGAGGCAACCATGAGGCAAGTGTATGGGGAAATGTTCACCATAAACAAACAGTTGCCCCATTGGTAAGAGCACAAGCAGAGACTAAGCAGAAGCACGAGCAGCTGAAGGAGGCCTCGATTGCCTTGGATAGAATGATGGACTGGAAAGCGTGGTGCCCTCAGGCTCCTGAGCATTTGCCAAATAAGGATTGGATTCATACGCAAGATGCCAAAGTCCAAATCCGTAAGAAAATGCAGTCCAAGGATAAGCTATCCAAGGATTTAGACAAAGTAATGGCTGCATACGAACACCTGATCAGCGGCATCGACTCGATGCACATCCTTCACCACATTCCTTTGTTGGGGGCACTGGACGAGGCGAAAAACTGGGATCATTACGATCATGAGATCCAGTCATTTCTGCAACCCATTAGGCAAGCTGCTGCCACTCCCGATCTTGCAGCGTCACGAGAAAACCTGGGCCATTTTCTTATCACTCCAGTATGGATTTACACCAAGCTCGCCTCTCTTTCCAACCTGATCTCACAGAAGAAGGAAACTCTAGTCCCAAATGCTCTAGAGTGCATGCATAAGTTGAAAGAGGAGGTCCCTCTGGTTTCTCCCATAGCAGCAGAGTATCAGACCTGGGAAGACTTCCTCAAAGGATAGCAGATTGATGCCCCTGACCTCTCAATTGTGCGCTCATCTTCATAACCCAATGGCAGTAGGTCGTTGGTATCACTTAGAGGCAGGTCACAGGTTGCATCGCCCAGTCAGGTAACAGGTCGCACTCACCAGCCAGGTTGTAGGTCGCAGTTTCTCCCAGGTCGCAAGGCAACTCAACAGGCAGGCAGGCGAAGAGTCAAGAAGCCCAAAGGGCAAGTTTTGATCTATAAAACTCCCTCCAGGGAAAATGTAAAGGATCTTTTTTTTTGGGACTCAAGAGCTATACAGCATTGTATTGAAGGATAACACTCCTTTTGCATATGAATACAGATACATGTTTAAACTCCTTTTGGATCTGATGTGTTTTGCTGTGCGAACAATATGAGTATTTCCTATATAGTTTCAAACATCTTTCGATTAATGAAGCTGCACTCTTAATGGCGTCAATTATGCATTATGGTTTCTTGTACTTGTGTTAATGATGTTCAGTTTAAATGCTTTCTTAATGAATGTTAATGACTTTTCTTGTTAGCATTTCATTTTATCTTTCAGGAAGTAAGAGGGCATCTTGCCATAAAGAACTGTTCCTTTTGTGGTCAGAATAGCCTACAAGCATAACCCCAAAGATGTGTTGTTAACGACACCTCCTTCGACGTGTATGCTTTATTATTTTTCTTGCTACGCATAGTGTTATATACGTGTTTGATGCATCAACCATGTATCTTGGATCATGTGAATAAGTGTGTGTCTGCAGGTTCGATCGAGATCTTTTGAGACCAATGGGAAGGTGACTTGAGCAGTAGCCAGACCCACACCCTAAACGGGATCCCTATTCCAAACGGTTCAAGGTCTAATTGGGACTTTCTACCGGGGAGATCCCCTACTGTTGGCCAGACAAATTTTCCCGTCAACAGAACCTTTGATAACACGAAATATATATGCCCATTTGTATAGTTTAATCTGCCACCATATATAAAGTTTGAATCTTAGGATTAATACAATAATGTGAACTTTAATATATGTTCCCACCATAGTTTCGAATAGTTTTGGACTTTGGATATGAATCAATTCGAAACTTTGATAATATGAACCAAATGCAATTGCGACCTTAGCATAAAATGTAATTCAAACCTTAATACCACCACTAAAATTTGATGCCAACCTTGCAGAGGAGGTCCACCAGAGGGGACACGTGGTGGCCCTTGGCTGCACCACGTATCAGCCTCTGGTTGGGCTATCCATCCACCACATAAAAAAGATTCAACTTCAACCTTAGGAGCAAAACTTTAAAAAATTTCACTTTCAAACCAAACTGGCGAATCCTGTTGTGACACTTGTCACAGTTTCACTGGGCATAAACTGAATAATATTCCCTGCACACTGACTAGGCTTCCATGTCATCAACCTATCACTGTTCTATAATTTTTTTTAAAAATTTTCCTGTTCTGAACGACGATCAACGGGTTATAACTTCTTCATCCGGAGTTGGTTTTCGACGAAATGAATTGCGCCAGATTCCCATCGACGTGTCGGTTGTGGTCGTTTAGTTTTCAATCAATTCTAAGAAATTTCATTTTTTAGCTTTTACACTGAGCCTCTAATCATTCCTCCCCACTAAAAGCCTTTTGGACCCCAAATTCTCTTTGATTACTGATCATGTGGATGAGGGTATTGTTCCCTCACCCGTCCAGTCTCTATCGACTGAAATTTTCCCATTTTCATCAGTTGGATCTTTTCACAAAAAATTAACTTTTTCCCTAATCCTTGTGACCTTCTCTTGCTGTCATTGACACCGTCATACTGTAATTTTTATGAATTTGTAGAGAAGCAATCTATTCTTGTAGAAACCATCTTGTTCCTATCTTGGTCATTAATCAAAGGAAACTAAAAAATTGTCTCACCTTGCATGCTATCACCATGGCAATTCTTAGCTGCTCTTTCTTTTTTCTTACATTGACTCTTGAACAAGTATCTTCACCATTCCCATGTACCTTTTGGAAACAAAAAATAAGCATTTGTGGAATCCATGCCTTCTTTTCCAAGCTGCTTTGTCGCTTTCTCTTTGAAATTTGCACTCTCTTGCACCAGCATCGTGTTTTCAACACTACTCAACACTGATGTTCACTGTTGCAAATGTTTTAGATATTGTTCACCTTCTTTCAAAGGAAACCTGCTAGAATCCTGAAACATCTCATTACAAGCATAAGCATATTTTTGAAAATTTTGATTCAAAACATCTCTTTGTTTGATCATCAACAATGTCAAATTATGACTTGCATTCACTATCCTCTTCATTTATCCTGCATTCTATGTGCTCTAACTATGTAATCAATACCATCTTTAAACAAGTGATACTTATTCTCATGGAAATGAAATATTGCTTTCCTATCATACAGATAAGGACTTCCCAATACAATACCTGATATCTCAAGCGATGCCACATCAAATTCAACTTCATCAATAAAGTTTGAATTGGTGGCGAATATTAGTATGCACTTCCTTGTAACCTGCAAGTTTTCATTCTTGCATATCCAACATAAAGGATAAGGTCTTGGATTTCTAACAGTTTCAAGGTCTAGCTACTTAACCAAGTCTTCGGAAATCAAATTAGCTTGTGACCCACTATCAAAAAGTGTATCAATCTTGGTATGTTTAGAGACAAATCTAATATGGAAAAGTTCTATTCTTGTATCTCCATCTTGAGTAACATTTGAACAATTTGAAGAAATAGTGCTTGCAATATGTTTACTTTTCAAACCCATGGTTGTAATATTTGTCTCATCTCCTGAATCTGACCCTAAGTCATGTTCAACTATAGCAACAATTTTCCCCTTTTCTTTGGCTTTCAATTTGTTTGGCTTCAACTCTGGATGAAGTTTCCAACAATGGTCTTCATCATGGCCAGTCTTTGAATAGTTTTTGCATGTGAGTTTTTATTTATCTCTTTTTACAGAGCTATTTCTTTTTCCTCTTCCATAAAACTTTCCCTTTCCTTTACCTTCACTTTCACTTTTCTCATCTATGTTTTGTTTCGTTCTTTCTTCTAAGTGTGTGGCTTGAACACAAAATTCATCTATGTTTGTGGGCTTGAACATTAAAATGGTGTGCCTAAGGTAATTGTGCAAACGCCCAACATACTTTAACAAAGTTTCTTAAGAATATAAATTAATACCCAAAATAAGAGTTCTTCTCCTAAATTCAGGAGTATAATCTTGCACACTTTTCCCTTTCAACTGTCTAAAATTTTTCAATCCATAATTTCCTTTGGCATGTAAGCTAATGGATAGAATTTTATTTTAATGGCAACAATAAAACTTGACTAATACATAGAGATCTTACCGTAGTTTTTAATCTCTTCTTGAGTCCTTGCTTCCAACAATACAAGTGCAGATCCTTCCATCCTAAAAGAAGCCAATTGAATCTTTATGGCATCTTCATGAAGGTTCTGAATTATGAAATACACCTCCAATTGATGTATCCAATTGTCCAATATTTCTACATTTACCTCACCATTATACATTAGAAGCTCAAATTTGACATCAAGTTTGAGTAAGGGTGTTTTTCCTTTTGTGGTTTTTGAGTGAGTATGAGTAGTTTTTGTGGTGGAAGTGGAAGATGATGCTGATGGAGATGATGAGGATGATGAAGATGGTGGAGATGGAGGTGGCTTTCCTCCACTACCCTTTGAACTCTTCTCTTCATCCTTCTTATCCTCTGAAGTCCCTTCTCCATGTCGAGGCTTAGAACCTTCTCCTACCATCCAAGCAGTAAATGCATAAAACATAATTTTAACCATCCTCTATGTCATTGAAGTCTCTCTTGACATCATCCTCTTTTGAATGACCTTGATTCTCTCCAACATCTGACATGATGGCTTTGGATTCAAGCTCAACTTCTGATTCTTGTACCTCTTCAATCAACTCAGCTTCTTTTGTAGCTTGTACCTCCTCAATCTTAGCTTCTTGAGACAAAAATTGAGGTGTTTCAAGTGCAGCTATGAGTGGAAATTTAGGGGAAGATGGTGCTCTTTTAGCCCTCCTTCTTCTGGTCCTAATCTCAAGACTTGCAGCCAACAATTTCCCTTCACCTTTTTGCAACTTTAACCTTGTCAGCATCACAATTTTTCAACCATTAAACTTGCACAAAACTAAAGAAAATATCAAGCAAATAACCTTTCCTTTCAACCAAGCTTCGATACCAACTTGATATGTGTATGAATTTTAGTTTTGTTGTGCTAATTTCATTTTCAGATTTATAATTTATTTACTATTCTTATGCTTTATGTACATAGGTTTCCTTGTTGCTTATGTGTGTCAAATAGGTAATTTAGCTGAGTTTTATGAGTGAATTCAACAGAATAAAGTATGAAAATAAAATGCTGAACAAAAACAACATAAATAACAACAAACCATCACAGTTGATCCATCAATACAAATTTTTGATGAAGGAGTTCACCCCTCCTGGGCTACATCTCCTTGGTCTAACTTCCATGGCTTGGGCCTCTGTATTAGCTCAATAGTGGAAAAAAATTGTTTACATGCATCAAATGAAACCGAAGCATACTGCAATGAGTCCAAAATGTCAAAATATATCAGAAATGACTATTCATTCTCTCAATTTGGCCTTCAACTGATCTAGGCATGGCCTTCCTTCCTGGTGACCCTAGACTTCTATTTTCTTCATATTGACAAAAACACATGTAGAATTTCTTCACTGCCTCTACAACCTATTCCAATGTGTTCAGAGCATGCCAAACTATTAGGAATGACTCTTCTTGAGCCAAAATTCGTCGAAAATTACTCAAGATATGGCTCATTCAATTTTTCCTAGTAATCTGCCTCTAAAACTAGAGAAACTCTAGTTATGGGTGTCAAATTTGGAGGTAGCTCCTAGTTTAGTGGGTCCACTGAAAAATTTTCTATCTTAACTGTTGTTCAATTATCAAATAAGCTAAAATTAAAAGCAAATTAATGCGCTAAGCGTGTTTTGGCGTAAACAATGTTTAACCGCCGAATTAGTGTGAATAATCGAGATTAGGACTAAACTTCACACTTAATTAACAAACTCCGCCCTTGGTTTTGTTGCTTGGTTATATGGGGAGGGGGCTGGCCCCCTCGAAACCGCTGCCATCGTATTTCGTATCATAATAAATAGTTGCAGTATTCTTGGCATGTTAATACCCATGTTGATGGCCCGACAATATGGGAAGAGAGTGGTATGGGGGAGGTCGTGGGGTCGAGCCCCGACCTCCGCCAAAATTGTTTGTAAAATTTTGTGCCATGCAACATTGATATATCCCAAGGTTTAATTAACTATGTTTTCCATACCATAGTTCGAACATTTATATAACATGAAATATATATGCCCATTTGTATAGTTTAATCCGCCGCCATATATAATAATGCGACCCATGTTGATGGGTCGACGGTATGGGCAGAGCGTGGTATAGGGGAGGTCGTGGGGTCGAGCCCCATCCTCTGTCCAGTTTGGTTGTAAACTTTTGTGCCATGCAACATTAGTATAACCCAAAGTTTAATTAACTGTGTCCGCAATACCATAGTTCGAACTTTTGATAACACGAAATATATATGCCCATTTGTATAGTTTAATCTGCCACCATATATAAATTTTGAATCTTAGGATTAATACAATAATGTGAACTTTAAGATATGTGTCCACCATAGTTTTGAAGAGTTTCGGACTTTGGATATGAATCAATTCGGAACTTTGATAATATGAACCAAATGCAATTTCGACCTTAGCATAAAATGTAATTCAAACCTTAATACCACCACTGAAATTCGATGCCAACCTTGAAGAGGAGGTCCACCAGAGGGGACACGTGGCGGCCCCTCGCTGCACCACTTGTTAGCCACTGGTTGGGCTATCCATCCACCACATAAAAAAGATTCAACTTCAACCTTAGGAGCAAAACTTTAAAAAATTTCACTTTCAAACCAAACTGGTGAATCCTGTTGTGACACTTGTCACAGTTTCACTGGGCATAAACTGAATAATATTCCCTGCACGTTGACTGGGCTTCCATCTCATCAACCTATCACTATTCTATATATATTTTTTTAAATTTTCCTGTTTCGAACGACGATCAACAGGATATAACTTCTTCATTCGAAGTCGGTTTTCGGCGAAATGAATTGCGCCAGATTCCCATTGACGTGTCGGTTGTGGTCGTTTAGTTTTCGATCAATTCTAGGAAATTTCATTTTTGAGCTTTTACACCGAGCCTCTGATCATTCCTCCCCACTAGAAGCGTTTTGGACCCCAAAATATCTTTGATTACTGATCATGTGGATGAGGGTATTGTTCCCTCACCCTTCCAGTCTCTATCGACTGAAATTTTCCATTTTCATCAATTGGATATTTTCACAAAAAGTTAAATTTTTCCCTAATCCTTGTGACCTTCTCTTGCTGTCATTGACACTGTCATACTGTAATTTTTATGAATTTGTAGAGAAGCAATCTATTCTTGCAGAAACCATCTCGTTCCTACCTTGGTCATTAATCAAAGGAAACTAAAAAATTGTCTCACCTTGCACGCTGTCACCATGGCGATTCTTAGCTGCTCTTTCTTTTTTCTTGCATTGACTCTTGAAAAAGTATCTTCACCATTCCCATGTACCTTTTGGAAACCAAAAATAAGCATTTTTGGAATCCATGCCTTCTTTTCCAAGCTTCTTTGTCGCTTTCTCTTTGACCTTTGCACTCTCTTGCACCGGCATCTTGTTTCCAACACTGCTCAACACTGATGTTAACTGTTGCAAATGTTTTAGATATTGTTCACCTTCTTTCAAAGGCAACCTGCTAGAATCCTGAAACATCTCATTACAAGCATAAGCATATTTTTGAAAAGTTCGATTCAAAATATCTCTTTGTTTGATCATCAACAATGTCAAATTCTGACTTGCATTCACTATCCTCTTCATTTCTCCTGCATTATATGTGCTCTAACTATGTAATCAATACCATCTTTAAACAAGTGATACTTATTCTCATGGAAATGAAATACTACTTTCCTATCATACAGATAAGGACTTCCCAATACAATACATGATATCTCAAGCGACGCCACATCAAATTCAACTTCATCAATAAATTTTGAATTGATGGTGAATATTAGTATGCACTTCTTGTAACCTGCAAGTTTTCATTCTTGCATATCCAACATAAAGGATAAGGTCTTGGATGTCTAACAGTTTCAAGGTCTAGCTGCTTAACCAAGTCTTCGGAAATCAAATTAGCTTGTGACACACTATCAAAAAGTGTATCAATCTTGGTATGTTTAGAGACAAATCTAATATGGAAAATTTCTATTCTTGTATCTCCATCTTGAGTAACATTTGAACAATTTGAAGAAATAGTGCTTGCAATATGTTTACTTTTCAAACCCATGGTTGTAATATTTGTCTCATCTCCTGAATCTGACCCTAAGTCATGTTCAACTATAGCAACAATTTTCCCCTTTTCTTTGGCTTTCAATTTGTTTGGCTTCAACTCTGGATGAAGTTGCCAACAATGGTCTTCATCATGGCCAGTCTTTGAATAGCTTTTGCATGTGAGTTTTTATTTTTCTCTTTTTACAGAGCTATTTCTTTTTCCTCTTCCATAAAAATTCCCCTTTCCTTTACCTTCACTTTCACTTTTCTCATCTATGTTTTGTTTCGTTCTTGCTTCTAAGTGTGTGGCTTGAACACAAAATTCATCTATGTTTGTAGGATTAAACATTAAAATGGTGTGCCTAAGGTAATTGTGCAAACCCCCAACATACTTTAACAAAGTTTCTTGAGAATATAAATTAATACCTAAAATAAGAGTTCTTCTCCTAAATTCATGAGTATAATCTTGCACACTTTTCCCTTTCAACTGTCTAAAATTTTTCAATCCATAATTTCCTTTTACATGTAAGCTAATGGATAGAATTTCCTTTTAATAGCAGCAATAAAACTTCACCAATACATAAAGATCTTACCGTAGTTTTTAATCTCTTCTTAAGTCCTTGCTTCCCACCATACAAGTGCAGATCCTTCCATCCTGAAAGAAGCCAATTGAATCTTAATGGCGTCTTCATGAAGGTTATGAATTATGAAATACACCTCCAATTGATGTATCCAATTGTCCAATATTTCTGCATTTACCTCACCATTATACATTAGAAGCTCAAATTTGACATCAAGTTTGAGTAAGGGTGTTTTTCCTTTTGTGGTTTTTGAGTGAGTATGAGTAGTTTTTGTGGTGGCAGTGGAAGATGATGCTAATGGAGATGATGAGGATGATGAAGATGGTGGATATGGAGGTGGATTTCCTCCACTACCCTTTGAAATCTTCTCTTCATCCTTCTTATCCTCTGAAGTCCCTTCTCCATGTCGAGGCTTAGAACCTTCTCCTGCCATCCAAGCAGTAAATTCAGAAAACATAATTTTAACCATCCTCTTTATGTCATTGAAGTCTCTCTTGACATCATCCTCTTTTGAATGACCTTGAGTCTCTCCAACACCTGACATGATGGCTTTGGATTCAAGCTCAACTTCTGATTCTTGTACCTCTTCAATCAACTCAGCTTCTTTTGTAGCTTGTACCTCCTCAATCTCAACTTCTTGAGACAAAACTTGAGGCGTTTCAAGTGTAGCTATGAGTGGAAATTTGGGGATGATGGTGCTCTTTTAGCTCTCCTTCTTCTGGTCCTAATCTTAGGACTTGCAGCCAAAAATTTCCCTTCACCTTTCTGCAACTTTAACCTTGTCAGCATCACAATTTTTCAACCATTAAACTTGCACAAAACTAAAGCAGCTATCAAGCAAATAACCTTGCCTTTCAACCAAGCTTCGATACCAACTTGATATGTGTATGAATTTTAGTTTTGTTGTGCTAATTTCATTTTTAGATTTATAATTTATTTACTATTCTTATGCTTGATGTACATAGGTTTCCTTGTTGCTTATGTGTGTCAAATAGGTAATTTAGCTGAGTTTTATGAGTGAATTCAAGAGAATAAAGTATGAAAATCAAATGTTGAACAACAACAACATAAATAACAACAAACCATCACAATTGATCCATCAATACAAAGTTTTGATGAAGGAGTTCACCCCTCCTGGGCTACATCTCCTTGGTCTAGCTTCCATGGCTTGGGCCTCTGTATTAGCTCAATAGTGCAAAAAAAATTGTTTACATGCATCAAATGAAACCAAAGAATACTCCAATGAGTCCAGAATGTCAAAATATATCAGAAATGACTATTCATTCTCTCAATTTGGCCTTTAGCTGATCTAGGCATGGCCTTCCTTCCTGGTGGCCCTAGGCTTCTATTTTCTTCAAAGTGACAAAAACACATGTAGAATTGTTTCCCTGCCTTTGAAACCTATTCCAATGTATTCAGAGCATGCCAAACTATTAGGAATGACTCTTCTTGAGCCACAATTCATCGAAAATTACTGAAGATATGGCTCATTCAATTTTTCCTAGTAATTTGCCTCTAAAACTGGAGAAACTCTAGTTAAGGGTGTCAAATTCGGTGGTAGCTCCTAGTTTAGTGGGTCTGCCGAAAAATTTTCTATCTTAGCTGCTGTTTAATTATTGGATAAGCTAAAATTAAAATCAGATTAATGCGCTAAGCTCATTTTGGCATAGACAATGTCTAACCACCGAATTAGTGTGAATAATCGAGATTAGGAATAAACTTCACACTTAATTAACAAACTCCGCCCTTGGTTTTGCTGCTTGGTTATATGGGGAGGGGGCTGGCCCCCTCAAAACTGCTGCCATCGGATTTCGTATCATAATAAATAGTTGCAGTGTTCTTGGCATATTAATACCCATGTTGATGGCCCGACGGTATGGGAAGAGAGTGGTATGGGGGAGGTCCTGGGGTCAAGCCCTGACCTCCACCCAAATTGTTTGTAAAATTTTGTGCCATGAAACATTGATATATCCCAAGGTTTAATTAACTATGTTTTCCATACCATAGTTCGAACCTTTATATAACATGAAATATATATGCCCATTTGTATAGTTTAATCTGCCGCCATATATAAAGTTTGAATCTTAGGATTAATATAATAATGCGACACATGTTGACAGCTCAACGATATGGGCAGAGAGTGGTATAGGGGAGGTCGTGGGGTCAAGCCCCATCCTCTGTCCAGTTCGGTTGTAAACTTTTGTGCCATGCAACATTGGTATAACCCAAGGTTTAATTAACTGTGTCCGCAATACCATAGTTCAAACCTTTGATAACACGAAATATATATGCCCATTTGTATAGTTTAATCTGCCACCATATATAAAGTTTGAATCTTAGGATTAATACAATAATGTGAACCTTAATATATGTACGCACCATAGTTTCGAACAGTTTCGGACTTTGGATATGAATCAATTCAGAACTTTGATAATATGAACCAAATGCAATTTCGACCTTAGCATAAAATGTAATTCAAACCTTAATACCACCGCTGAAATTAGATGCCAACCTTAGAGAGGAGGTCCACCAGAGGGGACATGTGGTGGCCCCTGGCTGCACCATGTGTCATCCTCTGGTTGGGCTATCCATCCACCACATAAAAAAGATTCAACTTCAACCTTAGGAGCAAAACTTTAAAAAATTTCACTTTCAAACCAAACTGGCGAATCCTGTTGTGACACTTGTCACAGTTTCACTGGGCATAAACTGAATAATATTCCCTGCACGCTGACTGGGCTTCCATCTCATCAACCTATCACTTTTCTATAAATTTTTTTAAAAATTTTCTTGTTCTAAACGACGATCAACAGGCTATAACTTCTTCATCCGGAGTCGGTTTTCGACGAAATGAATTGCGCCAGATTCCCATTGACGTGTCGGTCGTGGTCGTTTAGTTTTCAATCAATTCTAAGAAATTTAATTTTTGAGCTTTTACACTGAGCCTCTGATCATTCCTCCCCACTAGAAGCCTTTTGGAACCCAAAATGTATTTGATTACTAATCATGTGGATGAGGGTATTTTTCCCTCACCCTTCCAGTCTCTATCGACTGAAATTTTCCCATTTTCATCAATTGGATCTTTTCACAAAAAGTTAACTTTTTCCCTAATCCTTGTGACCTTCTCTTGTTGTCATTGACACCATCATACTGTAATTTTTATGAATTTGCAGAGAAGCAATATAGTCTTGCAAAAACCATCTTGTTCCTACCTTGGTCATTAATCAAAGGAAACTAAAAAATTGTCTCACCTTGCACATTGTCACCATGGTGATTCTTAGCTGCTCTTTCTTTTTTCTTGCATTGACTCTTGAACAATTATCTTCACCATTCCCATGTACCTTTTGGAAACCAAAAATAAGCATTTTTGGAATCCATGCCTTCTTTGCCAAGCTAATTTTTCGCTTTCTCTTTGACATTTACACTCTCTTGCACCGGCATCTTGTTTCCAACACTGCTCAACACTGATGTTGACTGTTGCAAATGTTTTAGATATTGTTCACCTTCTTTCAAAGGAAACCTGCTAGAATCCTGAAACATCTCATTACAAGCATAAGCATATTTTTGAAAAGTTTGATTCAAAACATCTCTTTGTTTGATCATCAACAATGTCAAATTATGACTTGCATTCACTATCCTCTTCATTTCTCTTGCATTCTATGTGCTCTAACTATGTAATCAATACCATATTTAAACAAGTGATACTTATTCTCATGGAAATGAAATACTGCTTTCCTATCATACAGATAAGGACTTCCCAATACAATACCTGATATCTCAAGCGATCCCACATCAAATTCAACTTCATCAATAAAGTTTGAATTGATGGCGAATATTAGTATGCACTTCTTTGTAACCTGCAAGTTTTCATTCTTGCATATCCAACATAAAGGATAAGGTCTTGGATGTCTCATAGTTTCAAGGTCTAGCTGCTTAACCAAGTCTTCAGAAATCAAATTAGCTTGTGACCCACTATCAAAAAGTGTATCAATCTTGGTATGTTTAGAGACAAATCTAATATGGAAAATTTCTATTCTTGTATCTCCATCTTGAGTAACATTTGAACAATTTTAAGAAATAGTGCTTGCAATATGTTTACCTTTCAAACCCATGGTTGTAATATTTGTCTCATCTCCTGAATCTGACCCTAAGTCATGTTCAACTATAGCAACAATTTTCCCCTTTTCTTTGGCTTTCAATTTGTTTGGCTTCAACTCTGGATGAAGTTGCCAACAATGGTCTTCATCATGGCCAGTCTTTGAATAGTTTTTGCATGTGAGTTTTTATTTTTCTCTTTTTAGAAAGCTATTTCTTTTTCCTCTTCCATAAAACTTTCCCTTTCCTTTACCTTCACTTTCACTTTTCTCATCTATTTTTTGTTTCGTTCTTGCTTCTAAGTGTGTGGCTTGAACACAAACTTCATCTATGTTTGTAGGCTTAAACATTAAAATGGTGTGCCTAAGGTAATTGTGCAAACCCCCAACATAATTTAACAAAGTTTCTTGAGAATATAAATTAATACCCAAAATAATAGTTCTTCTCCTAAATTCAGGAGTATAATCTTGCACACTTTTCCCTTTCAACTGTCTAAAATTTTTCAATCCATAACTTCCTTTTGCATGTAAGCTAATGGATAGAATTTCCTTTTAATGGCAGCAATAAAACTTGACCAATACATAGAGATCTTACCGTAGTTTTTAATCTCTTCTTGAGTCCTTGCTTCCCACCATACAAGTGCAGATCCTTCCATCCTGAAAGAAGCCAATTGAATCTTTATGGCATCTTCATGAAGGTTATGAATTATGAAATACACCTCCAATTGATGTATCCAATTGTCCAATCTTTCTGCATTTACCTCACCATTATACATTAGAAGCTCAAATTTGACATCAAGCTTGAGTAAGGGTGTTTTTCCTTTTGTGGTTTTTGAGTGAGTATGAGTAGTTTTTGTGGTGGAAGTGGAAGATGATGTTGATTGAGATGATGAGGATGATGAAGATGGTGGAGATGGAGGTGGATTTCCTCCCCTTCCCTTTGAACTCTTCTCTTCATCCTTCTTATCCTCAAAAGTCCCTTCTCCATGTGGAGGCTTAGAACCTTCTCCTGCCATCCAAGAAGTAAATGCATCAAACATAATTTTAACCATCCTCTTTATGTCATTGAAGTCTCTCTTGACATAATCCTCTTTTGATTGACCTTGAGTCTCTCCAACACCTGACATGATGGCTATGGATTCAAGCTCAACTTTTGATTCTTGTACCTCTTCAATCAACTCAACTTCTTGTGCAACTTGTACCTCCTCAATCTTAGCTTCTTGAGACAAAAATTGAGGTGTTTCAAGTGAAGATATGAGTGGAAATTTGGGTGAAGATGGTGCTATTTTAGATCTCCTTTTTTTGGTCCTAATCTCAGGACTTACAACCAACAATTTCCCTTCACCTTTCTGCAACTTTAACCTTGTCAACATCACAATTTTGCAACCATTAAACTTGCACAAAACTCAAGCAAATATCAAGAAAATAACCTTGCCTTTCAACCAAGCTCCGATACCAACTTGATCTGTGTATGAACATTAGTTTTTTTGTGCTAATTTCATTTTCAGATTTATAATTTATTTACTAATCTTATGCTTGGAATACATAGGTTTCCTTGTTGCTTATGTGTGTTAAACACGTAATTTAGTTCAGTTTTATGAGTGAATTCAAGAAAATAAAGTATGAAAATCAAATGTTGAACAACAACAACATAAATAACAAAAACCATCACAATTGATCCATCAACACAAAGTTTTGATGAAGGAGTTCACCCCTCCTGGGCTACATCTCCTTGGTCTAGATTCCATGGCTTGGGCCTCTGTATTAGCTCAATAGTGAATTTTTTTTTGTTTAAATGCATCAAATGATACTTAAACATACTCTAATGAGTCTAGAATGTCAAAATATATCATAAATGACTATTCATTCTCTCAATTTTGCCTTCAGTTGATCTAGGCATGACCTTCCTTCCTGGTAGCCCTAGGCTTATATTTTCTTCAAAGTGAAAAAAACACATGTATAATTACTCCACTACCTCTGCAACCTGTTCCAATGTGTTCAAAGCATGCCAAAATGTTAGGAATGACTCTTCTTGAGCAAAAATTGGTAAAAAATTTCTCAAGATATGGCTCATTCATTTTTGCCTAGTAATCTGCCTCTAAAACGGGAGAAACTCCAATAGTAAGGACGCCAAATTTGGAGGTAGCTCCTGGTTTAGCAGGTCCGCTGAAAAATTCTCTATCTTAATTGTTGTTTAATTATCGGATAAGCTACCATTAAAAGCATATTAATGTGCTAAGCACGTTTTGGCATAAATAATATTTAACCACTGAATTAGTGTGAATAATCGAGATTAAGACTAAAGTTCGCACTTAATTAACAAACTCCGCCCTTGGTTTTACAGCTTAGTTATATGGGGAGGGGACTGGCCCCCTCCAAACCCCTGCCATCAGATTTCGTATCACAATAAATAGTTGTGGATTACTTGGTCTATTAAAACCCATGTTGATGGCCCGACGGTATGGGAAGAGAGTGGTATGGGGGAGGTTGTGGGGTCGAGCCCCGACCTCTGCCCAGTTTGTTTGTAAACTTTTGTGCCATGCAACATTGATATATCCCAAGGTTTAATTAACTATGTCCGCCATACCATAGTTCGAACCTTTATATTATATGAAATATATATGCCCATTTTTATAGTTTAATCCGCCGCCATATATAAAGTCTGAATATTAGGATTAATACAATAATGTGAACTTATATATATGTTCCCACCATAGTTTCGAACAGTTTTGGACTTTGGATATGAATCAATTCGGAACTTTGATAATATGAACCAAATGAAATTTCGACCTTAGCATAAAATGTAATTCGAACCTTAATACCACCATTGAAATTCGATGCCAACCTTGTAGAGGGGGTCCACCATAGGGGACATGTGGCAGCCCCTGGCTGCACCACGTGTCAGCGTCTGGTTGGGCTGTCCACCCACCACATAAAAAAAATCAACTTCAACCTTAGGAGAAAAACTTTAAAAAATTTCACTTTCAAACCAAACTAACAAATCCTTTTGTGACACTTGTCACAGTGCCACTGGGCATAAACTGAAGAATATTCCCTGCATGCTGACTGGGTTGCCATGTCATCAACCTGTCACTGTTCTGCGATATTTTTAAAAAAATTTCTTGTTATGAACAGCAGTCAGCAGTCTATAACTTCTTCATCCGGAGTTGGTTTTTGACGAAATGAATTGCACTGGATTCCTGGCGACGAGCCTGTCATGGCCATTCAATTTTCAACCAATTTTGATCACTTTCATTTTTGAGCTTTTACACTGAGCCTCTGATCACCTAGGGACCACCAAAAATTTTGGTTAAGGTCTAAATTACCTCCGCAGGAGTCGACACCGAGACCACATTGAAAACAGTGCAAAGCCCTACCAGTTGGGCTACCAAAGTCCTTATTAAACCATAGTCATGAATTTTATGTTAAAGGTTAAGCGGTAGGAGTATTGGGGTAAGGGGCCAAGGCTTATCCCAAGTCCCCCATATGTAACTATATGACCAATGGTGCGAGACCAAGGGCACGGAGGCATGGCCCCACCGATTTTTATTTTAAAAAAAATATTTTCGGCCAATATAATATGATTTAAAAAATTGGGGTTAAGGCCTTGGCGCGCTTTTTAACCACCCCACAATTTTCACCGAAAATCTGCGAAATTGTCGTTCTGTTAGCGCAATTCAGGGCGAATTTTTAGGACGATTCTAGAATTTGAGGAATTTGTAGAGCAACTAGCAGCAAAGCTAGTGCAACTCATAACTTCTTCAATTTTTGATCAATTTGGGAACAGAAAGCTATTACAGAGGCATTTTTGACAGTTCTGAAGCTAATGGGACAAATTTTGAAGCCATTGGAGCACTGTAAACTAATGTAATCACCATTTTTAGCATAATGATATAGGGCCAAGCCATTGGAAGTTGGACCAAGGAGACATAGCCCAAGAGGGGTGAACTCCTTCATCACTTACTGTGTTGTGGTTATTTTTATGGTGTATTTGTCTACCATTTTCTATTGTTCAGAGCTTTAATTCATGATTTATGTGTGTACAAATTTAACATAGTAGCTCATAAAAACTCAATTTTAAACACTTAATATTTATACAACCTTCAGAAAATTTACATTAAGATCTCTTAGAGATCACATAAATATGGTTTGGCAAACACAAACATGGATAGAGGTCATTACTCTCCTTGTTAATGCCATAGTGAGCGTTAAACATTTTTAGAAATAATTCCAATGCAGTGTTGCAAAATACTTTTAAAAAGTTCACAGATGAAATCTTATCCAGTGCTAGGAGTTGTTGATGAAAATCCTGTGATAGGTCCCACTTAATAATATAATAGGTCTCACTTAATAATATGGTAAAATGATTTTTTGATGAAAATCCTCAAGTAAATCTCATGTAATAATAATAATATGGTAAAACTAGTTTTTAAAAGAGTTTTTTATTTGGTTTTGGTAACTGGCCTTGGTAACCAACCTATATCATATATTTTTCTTTTGATTGGTAAAACTCCAAAGGTTAAACATCTAAATTATTATTTTGTATTGATGTTGTAAATAGATTTTAAAATTTTCATATATTTAAGTATTTTAATATTATTTTTTAAGTGATGTTAGGTTTTGATAAAGTTTTTTATTAAAATTGATGTTGTAAATAGATCTTAAAATTTACATATATTTGAATATTTGAATAGTGTTTTTTAGATGATATTAGGTTTTGATAAAGTTTTTATTAAATATTATTTTCAAAAAATTAAAATAAAAAATTTTATTCGCTCCATATTTTTATGGAATTATATTTTGTTTATGGAATACAGAGTGTGTCCTATAAAAGATGTCAAATTCTAGGCTTATGTCTTAAAAATTTAAATCTGAATGTACTAGGCAATGGAGATGAACACACAAGTATTAAATATAAATTAATATTTATTTTTCAATCAAAATACCACTAGCAAGAGATGTGGATACCGAGGTCATCTTCTAACAAATTGAATGTCCTGTCCATCCCATGTTTCTTGAGTCAGGTCATTGATGTTCTCTTAACTACAACCTTCACTATCCCTTCCCGATGTTTTTGTTAATATTAATTTATTTTCAACCCATTCATTTCAATCAACATTTTTAGTTAGTATATTTTAAAATAATAAACAATTATGTTTATTGAGCCAAGCATTCTTAATTTTAATATGTTAGAGATGTTGTAATGTATTGTCATGTGATATCCTATCCTATCATGACTATGTCAAATTACATATAAAATAAATAAATAAATAAAAAATAGAATTAAAAATTAAAATAAAATAGTGGTAAAATAGTCAATTTATCATTTGTAGTTTTTTGGTTGTAGGTTTTGACAATCCATGGTTTTTCCAATAGAATATTAAAAACATAACATTAAAATAAAAGTAACTTCATGATATTGATTCATGGTATGAGAACTTATGGTATTGACCCATGGTATTTATGTGGAAAATTGTCTATTTAAAGAGGAATTAAACCAGCCTAGATCCATATTAATTTTGGATCTACCCAATGGAATCAAATCTATTGAGATACAATTTATTTTTTAAATGAAAAAAAAAAATTAATCCCTTAAATCTAGAATTAAAATAAAAAATATAAATTCAAAGCCCTCTAATGCCAATATGTGTAAGTCATAAACTATAAAAGTGATGCGTTGAGACCTAAGATAACCTATACGCTCAATGGAGTAGTCTTTTTTCGACGAAATGGACTCGTTTTCTAGCTGATGGGACAGCGAGTCCGACGAACTCCCGACTCCCCATCTCCGGTGGACCCCACAAGCTAACGGACAACTCAGACTCTGACTCTGCTTCGGCAATGACTTGACGATCCGGTGGACCCCACGCCCCTGCCTCCACCACCTCCACCTCCACTCCGCCAGCTCGCACGCTTACAATTTAAATTTTAAATATTCATTCGCCCACGTTCATTCAACTCCATTGTAGAGCCTTGTTTGCTTCATTTGCTGGTGGATTCCGGTGGAAGCTTTGCACAAATTCGAATTTGGATCTCCATTGCAGAGCCCTACTCCGTCTGAAAACAGCTGAGGCCATAGCGGAGGCGAAAATTCTTACTGATTGCGGTGAAATTTCAGACACATGGGAGGTTCTCGAGAATGCCAAAATAGAATTGCAACTGACTCGAACCAGTGACTTCTCACTTTCTCTTGCACTAGAAGCGTAAATTACAGAGATTCAAGCAAGGAAGAAGAACAAGGAAATCTACAAGCGGTTCGGGTGGGTGTTTGTGCTTTCTGCTCAGAGCTCTAATTTTCATCAAAGAACCATGACACGCGGAATTTTTTTTGAGAATTACAGCAAGCAATACCAGACACCATCCATGGCCAACATGGTTCTGCGTTCCCAAACCCTCTCATCAACAGCATCACCAGGCCCTGTTTCCAATTCTACCGCGAGTTCGAGTTTGATCTGTGCTTGGTGACCTTCTCAGAATCTAGCCGAAATCATGTGCTAAGGTTCGCTATTTGAATGGTGGGTTTTGACCCAAAAATTTAAGTCATCTTGTAATGAAGTTTCTTTTACCAATATCATGTTCAAAAGATCATTTGGTTACAATTTTGTTAGTGCAAAAAATCCATTATATGAATTCCACTTTCCTGTGGCCACCAGGAATTTTAGCAGGAATGGAGAAACCCGCTAAATTCAGGACCAGAGTTAACTCTTTCTCTCTTGGATCATAGCAGTCATTTCAAAATGTTAAATATTTAAATTGAATGTAGTATCTTTGGAAATCTCTTTCTGCAATGGAAGAAGAAACTATCTTAAATTCATAATTGTGGTGGAGATGTTTAGTAAATATTTTTTGGGTGGTTAAAAACTTTGACCGAAGATGTTTAATGTTTAATTTACTATTAGGACTTCAACTCTTTAATATGCGATGGAATTGATCACTGTGCTCAATGACCTCTGTCCTTTGTTTTAGGTTTGATTCGGTTTTGGGGGTCAAATAATCCAGAACCAAATGCAAATTCAAACAAATAGACAACCTTGGATCAATGAATTTTACTAACTTGTGGCTTTATTATCCAATGTTAAAGGTGGTTTTCAAAAGACACACAAACACCCAAATGAAAATTTGTGAATATTTGTAAATTCTACTTTGATGGTGGGTTCCCTTTTTGTTTCGAACGTTACAAAAATTGGTTTTAAAAATGTGGATTTCGGGTCAGGAAGAGCAGCCTACAGAAGGCCTGCAAACGGTGGAGTGGGAGTAGTGGCAGGCCTGATAAATTTCTTCATCCAGCTTCACAATAAATGCAGTGTGGAGGGAATAATGTTTCCCACTTTCTTTCCCTATGCTGCCATGGGAAGATTTCAAGCAGAAATTAGAAATTCGTCTAATTTGGGTGTTTGTGTGTCTAATTTCAAGTAGAAAGGTGGTTTTGCTGCCATGGGAAGATTTGAAGCAAAAATCAGAAATTTGATCATATCAATTAGTACACATTATAATTTGATTATCTAAGTGGAACTTATGGAATAATATGGCAAAAGTCTGGCAAGTGCCACTAAAAATGCATTGATGAAAATTAATTTATAAAAACAAATTAAGGGATGAGTATATGTAATGTCACCATGGGAAAAAGCTTGATGAATGCCCCTTAAAATTTGTTGATGAAATATAGTTTCGAACAGAGGATCAGAGGAGATATGGATATTGGAAATGCATATAAAAAAAATTTCCTGTACGCACTGGAAAATCATTTTCCAGCGCCTACAGGAAAAAAAATTTAATGCTTCCATTAAAGTTTTTTCTGTAAGTTTTTTCAGGATCATCATCATGGACCTTTGAGGAGATGTATCCTTTTTCAATGAAATTACAGAAATGCAAGTTATATGAATTCATTTTTTTTCCTGTAGGCACTAGAAAATAAATTATCGTTATCAAATTCGTTCATGGAAATAAATTCAGCACAACTAAGAAAACTACTCTTTACCATATTTTCAAAAAATATCCAATTCCCTCTACTTGCAATCCTGCTTCTTAAGGCTTTGATATGAAACCATATCATAACACCCACCACGTTCTTGTTAAAGTTGAAGAGATTGCATTATATTACCTTTTTTATTTTATTTTGGCCAAGGTCATTGCTACCTATGTGGTTCTCATGAATGTTTTCTTATTTTCTTCTACACCAGATGCTTAAAACCTATCACCCATTCATAGGCCTATATCTCTTAGAAGTGTTTTTGTTTTATTTGCATCTTTTAAACTATTCTTTGGGAGCCAATTCATTTTTATAACAGAGTAGTCATGCCCTGGGATATTATGAATGAATATTTATATAGTTTGAGATATTTTTGAAACAGTCCCTAGTGATTGAGGAGAATATTAGTGGTACTAGATTTGTAATTAGTAGTAAATATGTGACCCATTCATAGCTATTGGGAATTTGCGAATATTTTTGTATACATTTGAATTATGCAGTTAATAATTTCAGTATGTATCTATAGATATTTACTTCAAAAGCTTCCCTAACACAGTTAAAACATTATACATGAGACATATGTCCACCAATTTAGGAGTATCAAAAGACACTGATTGGAATCAGGTAAGACCGAGACCAACCGAATACCGTGGGATGTTAGGTAAGACCAGCGCCAACCTTGGGATAATATGAATGAATGTATATAGTATGATGAATTTTTGAAACAGGCTCTGGTGATTCAAGATAATATTACTGGTACTAGATTTTAATTAGTGGTAAATCTCTGACCCATTCATAGCCAACGTGGATTTGTTAATAGCGATGAAATTTTTGTATACATTTAAATTATAAAGTTAATAGCCTCGTAAAATTCATTATTAAGAATTTTCTTTTACAAATTTTACATTTTTATACCAAATAAATGAAATTGGTATGTATCTTCACAAGCTTCCTTAACACAGACAACAGTATATGTGACACAAATGGAGATTATAGGAGATTATATTCATTCTTTACTACTTATTTTAGCACCTCCATAATCGGAGGATCATGTTGGGCCACTTTTCTTCTGATTTTTGGGGATTTTGTAAGATGGGTTGTTTATTACTGCTTGTGTTCCATTTTCCTTTTCCCTTTTTCATGTTCTTTTTGAACTTCCTTATTTGATTTTCTTTTGACTTTGTTGGTTGCTCTAGTTTTTACCATCTCTCTCTATTCCTCTATTTATGACCTTTCCTCAGACTAACTTCCTTCATATGCATTCCAATATTAATCAATTAGCTAAATAGAAAGTTTTGGATTGAATATTTCTTATATCCAATTATGATTCGTTAACATGGTCAACAGCCATAAATACAAATTTTTGTTATGATATGTAATATATTTATTTTTCATAGCCCGCAATCATATTGATTAACATTGACACCTAGATGTAGAAGTATGGCACCATACATACAATGCTTTTCTCCCATTGAATGTATTCAAATTTTGGAATAACTTTTAAATTTTTTTATAAATTGTTTCTTAATTTGATTACAAAATATGTAATATGTAATGCAATTAAGTAATAAATGTAACAAAAATTATAAACACTCAAAATGGTTTAAAGAATAAAATGAAAAACAAATTCCAACATACAATGTTTTTCTCCCATTGAATGTATTCAAATTTTGGAATAACTTTTAATTTTTTTATAAATTGTTTCTTAATTTGATTACAAAATATGTAATATGTAACGCAATTAAGTAATAAATGTAACAAAAATTATAAACACTCAAAATGGTTTAAAGAATAAAATGAAAAACAAATTCCAACATTAATGAAAAGGATATATAAATCTTCAAAAATACTTACATTGCAAGCAAAACATATATAATATGAAACTCAAACTTCTAATCTTTATAAATAAATTTCCAACCAAAACATCTTATTCATCATTCCACCCATATCATTCAAAACTAAATTGCTTAATATATAAATATTCAATATCTCACTAAACTTAAAACCTTCATATAAATCCCCAACCTAAATATCTTGCCAATCATCCCACATCCATCTCATTCCAAGCATGAATTATATAAAAACAAAACTTTAAAAAAAGTATAATCTTTTGTTAAACTTTAAAACCTTCATAAATAAATTTCCAACCAAAACATTCTTACTAATCATCTCACATTCCTATCATTCTCCATATCTTTCCAAAACTTGAATGGTTAAAAAAGGACCTTGAAAATGTAATTATAACCTCCTCTAAATTTTACACAAAACACATCACATCAAATTTATTTCTTACTCTTTCACAAATACCAAAAATAAATACCTTAATTTCTTCAAACTTCAAATCTTAACTTTACATTGAGATTATGGAATGTAATGAAATATCTATATCAACACAATCCTTCCTCGAAGTCTATAGGGCATCACTAGCTACTGTTAAATTCAATGCCAAATATAAAATTTTTAAAACACTAGGAATAGAATAGAAGGCAAAATACATCTAGACTCTCTTCTTTAAATGTTTGAGCATCCAAAGCAGAACTTGAATGTCAGGGCCATGGTGTTAGCATTGAACAAATATAGGGTAAGAATAAGGTCAGGGTTGTTAGAATACTACAAGAATATAGCTTTTACCTCTAATGCTACACAGGCCATAGTTTTCCAATGACTTATCAATCATTCTCAAAGGAATACAATAACCAATTCAGCAACTGAGTGCATACCAATATCAACAACTCGAGAGATTCTTCAAAACTTAGTGGTTTTATCCATCTTCTAAAGTGATTTGGAAATTGTCTCCGAACACATGCACTTGTTTACACTAATATGAACTCTAAAAGAATGAAAATCATATCAACTTGCACCAACTTTAAAATTTAAATCAAATAATATCAACTTGCCCCGATTTCAAGTTTAAAGAAAATCATATCAACTTGCATAAGTTTCAAGTTTAAATCACTTAAATTCAGATCAGAAGAGATCAGAAGAGACTTTCTCTACCATATTATTATTGCTACAACCTTACATAATCAAAAATTTAAATGATACTGGTAAAGAAACGTCATTACAAGATGACTTAAATTTTTGGGTTAAAACCCACCATTCAAATAGCAAACCCTAACACATGATTTCGGCTAGATTCTGAGAAGGTCACTGAACACAGATCAAACTCGAACTCGTAGTAGAATTGGAAACAAGGTCCGGTGATGTCGTTGACGTGAGGGTTTGGGAACGCAGAACCATGTTGGCCATGGATGGTGTCTAGTATTCCCTGTTGTAATTCTCAAAATTTTTGCCGCGTGTCATAGCTCTTTGATGAAAATGAGAGCTTTGAGCAGAAAGCACAAACACCCACCCAGACCGCTCATAGGTTTCCTTATTCATCATCCTTGCTTGAATATCTATAATTTCTGCTTCCAGTGCAAGAGAAAGCGAGTGGTCGCCAGTTCGAGTCAGTTGCATTTCTATTTTGGCATTCTCGAGAACCTCCTGTGCGTTTGAAATTTCGCTGCGATCAGCAAGCATTTTCGCCTCCGCTGAGGCCTAAGCCGTTTTCAAATGGAGTAGGGCTCTGTAATGGAGATCCAAATTTGAAGTTGTGCAAAGCTTCCACCAGACTCCGCCAACGAATGAAGCAAATAGGGCTCTACAATGGATTTGAATGAATGCGGGCGAATGAATATTCAAAATTTAAATTTTAAGTGTGCAGGTTGGCGGAGTGGAGGGGGAGGTGGCGGAGGCAGGGGCGCGAGGTCCACTGGATCGTCGAGCCGTCACCAAAGCGAAGTCGAAGTCTGAGTTGTTTGTTAACTTGCGGGGTCCACCGAAGTTGGGGAGTCGGGAGTTCGTTAGACTCGTTCTCCCATCAACCAAACAACAAGTCCATTTCGTCGAACAAAATACTACTCCTATGCTCAATTGCCTTCAAAAAGCACGTCGAGTTACGATGAGATCCCCAAGGCATTAAAGATTGGCGTATTTTGGCCATTTCGGATTATGATTTGATCAATGAAGCATTAAAGATAGGTGTAGTTTAATTTTTTTTAATTTTATTTTTTTTAGAATTTTAGTATTTAAAATTACAATTTTTTTTTATTTAAAATATATTTTTAAGGGTATAATTAATTTTTATTTTAAATTAATATATTTAAATTATATAAATTACAAAATTTAAATTTATTATTTTAAAATATCTTATCAAATTTCGCCCACAATTTACCCAAAAATATTCCAGAAAAATAACCAAACGTTGACCTTGCAAAACTAGAGGCCGTTGTTAATAAAATGGGCTTGTGTTTGCTTGAACAAGTCAATTTTCAGCTTCCAATGTTAAGACATAAATTTGGTCTGCCAACTAAACTTCAACGGTAAAACACCTCTTACGTCAATGAAACTAGAATTTATGCACTCATCAGATCGGATTCACCGTTGACATCAAATGCTCGTATTTGCAATTCAATAGTACATTGCGCGTTTGCTAATCGGCCAGTTGTACAAAACAACATCCGCGCACATTCTTTCTATACATATGTCTGCCACAACAAACACTTACAGATATTCACTTGCACTACTGTATATGCGTCTCGAGTTCAAATCCTCTTACAATCACAATCCTTTGTTTTACATAATTATTTAACTTCACGACCAGTCTCTCACTTCGATTCCTCATACCCTTGCAACAACCCAATGGCTAAGCCCTCTTCACATGGTATGGAATTATGGTATTCAAGTAACTAGGAGAACTATCCCACCAGTTTATTACATGACAAGGAGATCTTGTGTGAGCGGTGTTGAGGGAAATTGTGCTTTGAATCTTTGAGGGAGGGTGCTCAGAAAGGCCATTGGGAATCCGAGAAGATTCAGTCGCTCATAGAGGATACAATACGCACAGATTTGAGGTGGCTTTTGAAATTCTTCTTTCGATAGCCTCCTCTTCCTGGGTAATTTGTAGCTCTCTAGGTTTTCTAAGTTTGATTTCGACCCTCCGTTTGGTTTCACAAATGTAAATTTCTTTTCAGTTTATGGTTTGGCATTGTGGGTCGAGTTGATGTTTGGTCTCCAATGTTGTTAGCCTGCTGGAAAATTGAGCTCTTGTATATTTTTTTGGCTAGTACCTTACCTTCTCTTACGAGGGTCTATTTGCTTCAGTGTAATTACACCCGAGGTGGTCGGTCTTTATGCATTGAGTTGTGTTATATCTCCCGAGGGCCTTTCCCCTCTTGCCTGGTGGTTGCTTGTTCGTTTGTCTCGCATACAACTATTCCCTTTTAGTTAGGTTGGTTCTTACCCGTGACAGTGCAGTCAGTCAACCATAATGCAGAGTCAGCATATGAGAAGTAGAGCTAGGGAGTGGGAGGAGGGTGTGGCCCAGCCCATGAGGCTGTTGAGACCTTTCATGTTGCAATTCCCCATAAATTCAGAGTGAAATGTAGAACTTGGGACCATAACAACAAGCGATAAGCAAGCCTTCTTTGATTCAGAGTTCATACAGAACATATGATAGTGGTCAAAATATCATATCATATATATATATATATATATATATTATCAAAATCATTCATCTTAACCATTATAACTAAACTTAATTAATATATATATATATATATATATTAATTAAGTTTAGTTATAATGGTTAAGATGAATGATTTAACTATAAAATCATTCTTTCTATTTTTCAATTTTATTGTAATCTAGATCATCCTTTCTCTTAATCCAAGGGTGAATAAGGTTCTCCAAAATCATCAATTTTAATGTAGTTTTTATTTTTTAAGTAAAAAATATCTTCTCTTTCAAGTGGGTGAGAGTGAGGGTTAGTATAATAATATTCTTAGGCATACAACCATTATAACAATATATCTTATCATTGTTCTACGTCATTAGCAAGAAATTGAAATTGGGTGGGAGAGATAACAACTATTCAGGACCAACTACCTAAAATAATCCTAATTGACAAATTTAATGTAAAATTGTATAAATAACTTTGGAAAAAATACAAATCAATTTATAATTTTCATTCTTTTATATACAAATTAATATATATTTTTATTTTGTTTAAATTTTATTTAATATTAATTTATAATAAATAATTTATTATTATTATTTCTCAGTAATATCAAATTTCAAAATTTATTAAAAATTCTAAAATCAATTAATACTATGTCATTTTATTAGTTTGATATTATAATTTTATTTTACAAATCTTGAATTTGATCCTTGCTAGATGAAATTTGTGCATAACATTAATGTCCATTATTCAGTATGATGTTTTAATTTGTATCTATGTAAACTTATAATAAATGAATAAGGATAACCTTGTGAAGTAAATATTTTAGTGAAATATTAATTATATACATTTTTTTATTCATTTAAGTAAAATAATTTGTATTTTATAAAAAGAAATGAAAATCTATTTAATTGTGTAAGAGATTAGCAGGTGTCCCTTGCATGGATTTCTAAAGGTGTTTTGGAAAAAATCCAAAGAACATGCTTCACCTTTCTTTGGTTCTCGAAGCAAGATTGAGGAGTTCTCCTTTGGGTTAGATGAGAAAAATTTTCCACGCCAAAGATTTTTGGAGGAAAAAAAAAATCTCGAAAGCTTTCTCTACCATGTGTGGGTGGAGACTTATCTCTACTAAAACCTTATGGCCAACGATTGGTACTCAAAAATATATAGCCCCAAACTCATTGGAGGACTATATTAGGAGGGTGAATAAACCGTGAGCGGATATCTCGATGATATGAGCAGATGTCTCGATGATATGGAGGGTTTTTTTAAACTCTTTTGAGCTCATCAACTGTGGACTGGCTTGGAAAATTGCTAAGGGGGACTGGGTAAGATCAAGATTCTTAAACCCTGGCCATGTAGTAGGAAAAGTCATATTCCCCCCCCCCCCCACACACTATTGATTTCCTGCATGACATAGGTATATTTAATCTCTCCCACATTGTCAATTTGGCCACAAATTTAATTTAGAATCAAGTTTGGCTCTTGGCTGGTGATTTAGGCCTACAGATGGATTTCAGGGAGGCATGGAATGGTTATTTGAACTAGCATGGAGTATTTATCCTTTTAGCTCTTATACCCCTAAACTTGGATACATCTCTCTCATGGATGTCAAAGATGATGTTGATATCAAGTGGTAGTGGAAGGTTCTATGTAAGACTAAATGTCTAGCAAAATCCAAAGTCGCCATGCAGTGTATGCTGGAAAATAAGGTTCCCAATTGGGACATCCTCCGGAGAAGATTCATGGAAGGGCTAGGCTGGTGCTCCCTTTGAAAAAATGATGAAGAGACCACATTACACATGTTTATGAAATGTCCTTTTTATTAGAAAGTATGGCATGTCTGCAAATAGGCCATGGATCATTCAGGGACATGGATAACAAAAAATTTAGAGGGGGCCTGGAGGGGTTGGTTGTCTAACCTGTCTTGTCAGGCTTTCAAAGCTCTACCCCAGACCTTATGTTGGGGGGTTTGGCTAGCTTGGAACAAATAAATCTTTTAGGAAAAACATTTTACTCCTGAGCACATTGTTTCAGAATCCCTAGCTATCTTGGCACACTTCCCTTAGGAAAAAGGGGTAGTCGCTCTCAGGGCTATCATCACAGAGAATCCTGGTCGTTCCAAACCTTAGGAATTTTTTGATGGAGCATCTAATAACTCGAGGTGGAACAGTGGATGGGGCTTCATTCTACATCTCTCATATTCATATTCTTTGATGCATCATCTAATAACTCGGGGTGGAATGATGGAGGGGACTTCATTTTTATAGATTCCCATTCCTTCCAAGTCAAAATGGGTTTTGGCTCAGGGTCCAACAACATGGCCAAAATTCTAGCATGTAAAACCTGCTTCTTTTCGCCTTAGCAAAAGCTTGCTCTCAAATCCAAGTTTATGGTGACTCCATGCTTATCATAAACTAGATCAACAACACCCAAGTCTGCAAAAAAATATTACTCCTACCTATTTTGGAGGAAACAATCCAACTTAAAAACTCTTTTAATTTTTTTCTCATGTTCTCACATTTACATGGAAAGGAACACAGAAGCAAACCTCCTCTCTAAAGAAGGATTGTTGATGGGTTAAGGCCTATGGGAGATCTTGGAACTTTGTGATGGTACCATCAGCTATGCCTTCTACCACATGCCATACATAGATCTACTTACAGGAGAAACCAACACATAATCTCTTGTATCAAAATATTTTCGATTTATTAAAAAAAATCTTGTACTTTACTATTTATCTAGCCACCTTTTTCTTTCTGTCTCTATAGTTGCTTGTGGCAGTCTCAAGTTTTTTGTAACTCTATTCAAAGCCCTTAAGGATTATACATGCATGTTTTTTGTAAATTAGCCTTGGTCTGAATACAGGCCCAAACCAATCTCTCCCTTTTCGAATGCACAGTTAGTGTGGCTCTACATAATGGGCTCTACATAATGTAATTACATCATTTTAAAAAATGAATGTAATTACATGTTTTTTCGTATAGAAAAAAACTATGTAAGAGAATAAATTTTTTATATGCATATATCCTCACTAAGATTTGGAGGTTCTTAATTGTTACAAGGAGAACTATTAGAGAAATTATTTGGAATAAGTTTTTTGGTTTTTTTACTTTAATAATAACATATTGCAAAATTTTTTTTTATGCATGGTTTTTCTATAGAAAACACATCAAATTAATAATCTTAACAAAAGTGAGGTTTATTGCATGGAATTTAGCATATATTCCAGGCAATTTCATGGTATTAATCATGATTAATCAATTTACTCACTTTTAGAAATAATATTATATATTAACTAACAAATACATTTGTTCCTTAAGGGTCGCATTCACCTCAAAGCTAAAACTTGTTTATGGGCATTCTATTTTCAAAATATCTAATACCACCTAGCTTCCCCATGTAAGCTAGATGGATTGGTTTAAATAACAATGTTTTTCTCTTCCCCATGTAAGCTAGATGGATTGGCTTCCCCTTCATGCAATGTTTCCTATGTTTCCTAGTTAAATGTATTGAATGTAAACATGAGACTTGGTTGTGAGGTTTAAAGCATCATTTTTAAGAAGAAAAAAAAGGACACAAACCCCATCATTAGGAAATAAAGTGTGGCTTTCAAGCAAGAAATCAACCTAATAACAAATTTGACATGTTTTAAAGCATGTAACAAATTCTAGCAACAAAAACAACAACATATACTCAATTATTGAAGACAACTTAATGAATATGTTTACCATATAATTAAATAACCATGATAACAATATGGAGATTCATTTTTAGGTGGAGTATTCATAAGAAAAGAGTTCAATGCAATTACATAACAAGCAATGAAATCTACTAGCAATAATAAGAAGAAACAAACAAGTCTTGAAGAGAGTCGAAAGACTTTATCATACAATAAAAAGTAAAATAGCAAAATAATAATAAGAATTCTATCATATTTTATGCCAAATATTTAAGAAAAAAGATTTGAATATGCTCATTGTGACATAAAGATATATATATTTATGGGCCAAATATCTACCATTTGATTTTCTATCCTCAAATTTCTTTGTTAATGAGCCTTGAATTCACTTTCACTCATATGGCTTTAAACCCTTATACCCTCCATCAAATTATTATTATACATGGACAACTGCATAATACATCCATAAGTATCCTTGCCAACCCTAAAACCATGCTACTTCATTTCATGAGGTATGTCCACACCTTCCTTCAATTTGATATGCATGCACAAACTACACATTGTTTTTTTTATTCAAACTTTGTTTTTTAGAATATGTTTTGTTTTATAGATGATTTATAAGAGAAATTTCCCCTTAGGTTTACATGTGATTATAAGTCCAATGTGGGAGAAATGTCTAAGCAAGAAAAAAAATAGGTTTCATGGGTTTGGATACCCATAGAAACCCATTAGCATAAGATGCGGAAACATTAAGATGAAGTTTAGCATATCCCCCACTTAAAATTATTATTGTGTTCGTAGTAGAGGAATGGTTGTGGCCACATGCATTATGTGAAGCTAACATTTGGCTTTAATTGTAGAAATTTGCTGAATAAATCACTTATTCAATGGAGATTAACCTGATCACACATCAATTTCGAGTTTCATGCATAACACATAATCTCTTCTACGATTAATCGTCACATGCAGAAGGAATAGAAGCGACAGAACATCAATTCATCACACACATTAACACAGTATGTATGGGGAAAGCTTATAGCTGAAAACCCCTCAGCTATTATGTATATTATATGGAGAGAACATGCAGCAATACATAGCACAATACTCCTCACAAGTACTCAGTACTATCTCACAAAGCTACACAAAAACTAGCTTGGTTTTGAACAAGTCACAGGTTCAAAACACACCCACTAATTTCTCTGCCTCTATTGCGCAGTCAAGGCTGGTCTAAATAGAGATCCAAGTTCGAATATCACTGGCTCCAACTGCGTAATTTTCATTGGTAATTTCCTCCAAGTGTGGTGAAAATCTCATGCACAACTAATGTCGCAACTGATAGCTAACTCAACCCTTTCATCTACCTCTTTCACTTGTCGCCACTGAACTGTCCATGCACTGAGTTAAACTGATGTGTTCTTTAGTTGAATAATGAGTTAATATTTTGTGAATTAAATAAGATTTAATTCACACAACTCATCTCTAGTGTATTAGCCGGTTAAACTAAATACAACTAGTTAACGAACACCATCTCCATTCGCTGTCGCATCGCTCACGAACTCAGCAACGAGCTAATAGCCTCTAACTGAAGTCAACCATGCATTAGCTCAACTAACCCATAGGAAAAGCGTAAATCCTTCTGGCAGCTGCATGCCCCACCTCCGGGGGTCAAACTGAAGTGCTCCAAGAGAGTAAACTAAAGTTTAGAGTCCAAATATTATTAAGGGTAAATAATATTTGACTGTTCTATTTTTAGCCCGCCAGTCTAAAAATAGACTTCGACCTAAATGCTAAAAATAGAGATCCATCTATTTTTACCAACATGACCAATCCTCCAAGAATAGAATACTGCAGCTCCCGGTCCATGATCCATATGTCTAAAAATAGACATAGTCTAAAAATAGACTTTTCGACAAAAATCACATGTGTGGTCCCCACCTAGTTTAGGTGATCACTTTCCAACTAGGATCAGGAAAGATGTTTCAGGAGGCCTCCTTCACTGTTTCTTGTTGCCATTTTCAACACTCCCTCTCAACAAGAAAGGACTTTCATTTCATGCGACATGCAACTCCATGCATTCGCCCTGCAACCTCCACAAGCGCCATGCAACTCCATGCATCTGCTCTGCAACTCCTCTGAAACTGAATAGGCTCCAAACAGCTCAATCAGTTTGATGCATCTAGCATCTATCATCAAAGTCTTCGACTTCTGCTTGGCCAACTGCACATTTCATCAGGAACCACTGCGTTGTTGACTCTTTGCACCCATGCACTCTTGCACTTGCTGTCAACTCTGATCCACGCTCCAGTATCCGACACTGTCACTTTGATCTACCTGCATCACTCCGACTGATCTTGCTACTGCTACGTTGTGGGCACCTCGTAGCCAGGTTCAATCCATGAGATCCACACCATCTCATAAATCTGCCCAGAAATACCCTCATGGGATTAATCATGCATGTCGCCCCACCTCTCACCTGGTGGTATAGCTGCATGCACTCCCTCTACCCGTCTGGCACGAAATTTCTCTGCATGATTGGTCTCTACCACTCCATGATCCTCTTGTGGCTGCTCCACATCCCGAGGTTTACTATCACCTGCATGCAAAACCCACTCCCTCTCAAGCTTCAATTGCATGTCTTTCTCCCGTTCCCCAACAATAGGAAGCTCCGTAGACATCCCGTCTACTTCAAATCTGTAGAGATTCTTTGCCTGAATCCCAACCTTCTTGACTTGTCCCGTTGCCTTGTGCCGAAGGAAAAATTTTCCTTCTCTAAAGACAACTTCATACCCTTTATCCTCTAACATTGCGACTGAGATCAGATTCTTTGTTAGACCTGGTACATGCAATACATTTTGTAAAAGAATGAGTTTACCTGACTCCCTCTGAAAGGTTATGGTACCAATGCCGGTCGCATTGTATCGTCCACCGTCACCCAACTCAACATGCATCTGGAGACCTTTCTCCACCAAGTCACTGAAAAGATTCACATCTCCCGTCATGTGAAAGGAAGCACCACTATCAATATACCACCCCGATCCCAATGCACTAGACAACATGCATGCGATCAATGAGAAGTCCAGCTCAAATTGCGAGGCAAGAGCCTCACCAGCTGCAGTTCCCGCAGCCTGCTTGTTCTTCTTCTTCTTTGGGCAATTCGTGGCGTAATGTCCATGATCGTGACAGTGAAAACACTTCACTTTGGACATGTCACGCTCTTTACCATCCGCACTGGATTGAGAAGCCTTATCCTTGCCCTTCCCTTTCCTTGCTTTGGTAGCCAAAGCGCAGTCTTCTTCATCAGATACCTTTGATGAAGATCCGTCCCTGGTAGTCCTCCTGATCTCCTCTTGCATGAGATCCGACCACAGTCGCTCCCATCCCGGCAACTTCTCCCGACCATTGACACTATCTTGATAGGAATGCCAAGCCTTCGGAAGACCAAGGAGAGCCAGGTCCACCATGTCCTCATCTTCGATAGTCACCCCCACACTTCCCAGCTCATCTCTGCACTGAGTGAACTTCGTGAGGTATTTTGCGATGCTGTCACCTTTCTCCATCTTGATGTTTCTTATTCTATCCTTGAGTGCCAGCTTCCTTTGGTCACTCTTGCTTTGGTACAGATCTGTCAAGGCTTTCCACATCAAATATGGAGAAGCCTTTCCATGCAGGTTGGATACAATGTGATCCTTTACGCCCTCCAACGGAATCCTTCGACATTTTGCTTGTTTCTTTCACCAGGCTTCCACAACAGCAACATCATTAGAAGTAGGCTTTGGAATCTCTTTCTCCACGAATTCCAACAGCCCATTATCATCTAATACAGCGTCCATGCAGTCCTTCCATGCAACATAATTCGAACTTCCTTCCAAGGCATATTCGAGTCGCAAACCGTTGAAAGACATTTTCGTCGCGGCACCAAGAACACAAATCTGCAAATTCGAATTTCACCACCAGCAGATAACTCAATCGCTTCCGATCTACACTTGAGAACAAATTATTTCCAAATCAGAGATTGACTGCATGGGCTTTTACCAGACCTTTCACTTTCCGAAGAAAGATGAATCTGGAGGCTATCTGGCCCGTATGCAGGCTCTGTCCAAGGAAATAAGTTTGCAATTACCGTAATAGATCTCGAAAATTAATATAGCTCCGATACCATGTAGAAATTTTCTGAATAAATCACTTATTCAATGGAGATTAACCTGATCACACATCAATTTCGAATTGCATGCATAACACATAATCTCTTCTACGATTAATCGTCACATGCGGAAGGAATAGAAGCGACAGAACATCAATTCATCACACACATTAACACAGTATGTATGGGGAAAGCTTATAGCTGAAAACCCCTCAGCTATTATGTATATTATATAGAGAGAACATGCAGCAATACATAGCACAATACTCCTCACAAGTACTCAGTACTATCTCACAAAGCTACACAAAAACTAGCTTGGTTTTGAACAAGTCACAGGTTCAAAACACACCCACTAATTTCCCTGCTTCTATTGCGCAGTCAAGGCTGGTCTAAATAGAGATCCAAGTTCGAATCTCACTGGCTCCAACTGCGCAATTTTCATTGGTAATTTCCTCCAAGTGTAGTGCAAATCTCATGCACAACTAATGTCGCAATTGATAGCTAACTCAACCCTTTCATCTACCTCTTTCACTTGTCGCCACTGAACTGTCCATGCACTGAGTTAAACTGATGTGTTCTTTAGTTGAATAATGAGTTAATAATTTTGTGAATTAAATAATATTTAATTCACACAACTCATCTCTAGTGTATTAGCCAGTTAAACTAAATACAACTAGTTCAACTAGTTAACCAGAACACCATCTCCATTAACTGTCACATCAACTCCACCGAACTCCGCCACTTGAGCTCTAACTGAAGTCAACCATGCATTAGCTCACTTAACCCATAGGAAAAGCGTAAATCCTTCTGGCAGCTGCATGCCCCACCTCCGGGGGTCAAATTGAAGTGCTCCAAGAGAGTAAACTGAAGTTTAGAGTCCAAATATTATTAAGGGTAAATAATATTTGACTGTTCTATTTTTAGCCCAGCAGTTTAAAAATAGACTTCGACCTAAATGCTAAAAATAGAGATCCATCTATTTTTACCAACATGACAAATCCTCCAAGAATATCATCCCGCAACTCCTAGACCATGCTCCATATGTCTAAAAATAGACATAGTCTAAAAATAGACTTTTCGACAAAAATCACATGTGTGGTCCCCACCTAGTTTAGGTGATCACTTTCCAACTAGGATCAGGAAAGATGTTTCAGGAGGCCTCCTTCACTGTTTCTTGTTGCCATTTTCAACATTAACTACACAAATACCAATCAAGAAATAATCATCCACCAATTTTTATTTTCTCTTGTAATGGCATGAATCTTCCTCCTGATCAGGGAAATGCTTCCAACTTTCAAAAAAAGTTTCCTCTCACTATTTTTTTGTTCTAGGCATCCTTTCATCTATAACAGTCATCAATGCTACACGAATTAACTGTGATATGTAAGAACACATTTTCTAGGCGAGGCCATCTCTACAGGGGCTAGTTGGACACCATAATGTTATAAACTCAGTCTATATTCAATGATTCACATAGGATACACGAGTTGTCGACCTTTTCCACACAATTTCTTGATCAACACTTACTTTGCGTGTAAATTGTATGATTAACACATATATGCATGATAAGGTAGTTTATTTCTAGGGTGAAATGGGCTCCCACAGTAGCCTTGAATAATATATAAGTTCTAGGTGAGCCCAGATCGGTTGGGTAGGGTAGTTTTTTATCATCAAATTAAGTAATGTGTTTTTTTGGATTAAGGTGGCTTTATGGGTTTGGGAATAAACACACTTTCTAGGTGAAACTCTCAGGAGAGAATGTGGTTTGATAATTGAGAGGGGCCATATATTTAGAATAATAAATAAGGCTATCATCACTCTTATGTGGAGGATCAAAATAGGGTTATTCTTAATTGTAAAAATATGGTGCCCCAATTACTATTCATGGTCAACATCTATTTCTTTTGGTTGGTTTTCTATTTCTATTTTACAAGCTAGGCTTGGAATACTAAGTCAAGCATAAACTCATAATGAATGGGAAGTTTGTGTTGGCATAAATAAACTTTGTTATTGGGGTAGGGTTGGCCTCACCTTTAGAATGAGCAAGGAGATCAACTAGTGATTGAATGGTTAGGAAGCTCTCCCCCTCAGCTAAAGCTAATATTTGGTTTAATGCACAATTACCATCATCCTACCATTTTCCCTTTGATGCAAGTGACTTATCCATCACAATATGGACAAAATATATATTTTAATATAAATGAAGCATTCTCCACTCTGAGCTTTGAACCTTCAAAACCATAGTTGACCTCCTACAATACCTAATGGAATTTGGCTCTTGGTGTCTTGTCCCCACATGCCCTGACATCAATCATGTAACACTCTTATATCGGTGTGGTGTAGAAACCCAAGGTCACAACCTACTAAATTCATGAAGAAGACTGAAGAAATTCCAAGTTTCATGGGGAACGCTATAAAATCACACATTGTGGTGCTTTGGTTAATGGATCAAGGTATGTTGGGCTAGCTCACAGGGCATTGGCCCTCCCTTAAATCCCTAAAAATTTGTCTGGATAAGAAATGGAGGCCTTTGATTAAAATAAAATTCCCTTCTTCCTTCTGTGGAAGGGGTTTTCCAACCCTTTTATTTTGAAGATAAATTTGATAGAGACTTGATATTCAGAAGTGGCCCTTATTTTATGGGAGCTCTAGGTTTACATTTAGATAGATGGAGTTTAGATTTCAACCTTGAAAATGATGTTTCTTTTGTTTTTCATGTTTGGGTAAAACTATCTTACTCCCCCCTCCACTACTGGAATGATGAAACATTCAAAAATATTGGTAATTCCCTCGAAAATTATATAAACCAAGAAAAACCCAAGGATGTGATGTTTGTTTGTGCATGCATTTGTGTTGAATTTTATTTGGAGAAAGGGCTCCCAGAAGTAATACAACTATGTTTAGATAATTGGACCTTCCTCCAAGAAGTTGAATATGAACAACTTCCCTTCAAAAGCAAGGTTTGTCATGAATATGATCATTTTTTGAAAAAATGTTGAAAATATTCAAATGCTCCCTCCTAGAAGGAAGAAGGAGATAAATATCATACTACCAAGAGAATAAGAGGTCCCTCAAAGCCACAAATTCCCCATCAAGCTCTTGGGAATCACATTGGTCCTAAGTATCGCTTCCTCCTCAGTTTCATACAGGGTTTCACTCTTTAGTGAATCTGTAAGATGGTTTTAAATCTCTCTCAATAATCAATATGAAATTCTAAATCGACTGGCGAATATAGGGGAAACTTACAAAAATTCTGAAGATATTCGTGAGAAGGAAGCTTCCACAGAAGAGCAAAAGGGAGAAGAAGGTATGCCTCCACTTGAATATATCTCAATCCCTATGAAAGTTCCAGAGGACGAAGAATCAAAAGATGGAGAAACCCTTATCTCCCCAAATAGCTCCATCAATCCTCTCTGCTTCATTCCAATGAATGAGGAGCTCTATGGAAGTGACATTGATCACAATATTCCTATGGATAGGACACACAATAAAGAGTGAATAAAATCAAATAGATGTATTCGCTTCGAGTAAGCTAATAAGGATTTAGAGTTGGGCACTCAAAAAATAATTAAAGAAGCATTGAATAAAGTGACTAGAAGTGCAAAGAAACATATATGAATGATTCCTCCACAAGGTGGGTGTACAAGATCCACAAGTACATGATGAAGATGGTCTCTTTGAAGTGTAGAAGACTAGGGAATGAAAATAGAATATAAAAAATTCTAATTCTAATTAGATAAGAAAACCCTTTATTCTTCTACTCCGGGAGACTAAAATAAAAGAGGGGGGAATTTTGATTAAAGGAAAATGTGTATGGAGGGGAAATGAACCCTCAACAACAAAATCAAAAGGTGCTTCAAAAGGATTTTTTTCTCATTAAGACCCTTTAGTATTTCAAAAACTTCAAGAATAGAAATCTCGACATTGGGTAGTCGTCAACCTTCTACATTTTCCTTCACAAAAGGAATATTATATTATTAATGTCTATATGCTAGTTTCTTAACATGAAAAATTGATTTGTTGGAATTATCTTTACAATTGGCGATCTAACTCAATCCTATAGTCTCATTTTTAGGGGTGATTTTAATACCATTTCACAGATTCCATGGGAGAAAATAGGTGGATCACAAGTCATAGGGATACCTACAGTAGAAGAAGAAGAAAAAAATATCTAATAACACATTTGGAATTTCTAGATATAAAACTAAAACATAAGTAAATTCATCTGGAATAGTTAGAGGGTTGGACCAGAGAACATAATGGCAAGGTTGGATAATTTTTTGGTAAGTAGTGAATTCTCACTTCAATATTTCTCTATATCCTCCAAAGCATTGGCTTGGAAAAGTTCAAACCATAATCCCATGGCTTTAGAACTTCATGAACTAATAGCTTATGGCTCTCTTCTTATTAACTTAAATCCTCTTTGGATTCCTTCATAAGGTCTCTTTCATATGATCTCAAAGTACAGGAGAATTTGGGTCACCAAGTCCCCTATCTATGCCTGGGAGAAAAATATTAAAGTGGCTAAAGAAACCACTAAAATCCTAGGAAAAATAAAAGTATAAAGCTACAGAAGAGGTGACATTATCACTCAAATCAAATCTAGAAGCAATTAAAATGCCTCTCTTTGTGGAGATCTTAATGGAGTAAAAAAAGACTATTTAATCTTACCATTTCGCCTTGAAAGTATAGGAAGAAATATTGAGGCTTAAATATAGGAGTCTATGGCTTTGAAATGAAAGTGAAAAAAATACGAAACTTTTCCATAAGAAATCAAAAATGAGGTTATGGAAAAATAATTTTAAATCAATTTTGGTGGAAGTGAAAGAAATTCCCCTCTTTGATAGTATCAAGGAGGAAGCTTACCAACACTACAAAATTTTGTATTCTGAAAAAATTCCCCCTCTTCCTTACGTTGAGGAATAAATGCTGGAAAATATACCTCTTATAGTTACCCAAAATGGTAATGAGTTATTATTAAATCCAATTATAAAAGAGGAAATACACATAGTTCTAAAATATTTCAACACAGATAAAGCTCTTGGTCCAAATGGATTTTCAACTCACTTCTACCTGCACTACTAGTAGATTATCAAAGTTGACTTATGTAGGATGATCAATTACGTGTTCTACCACTCCAAGATGGGAGGACAAATCAACTCCACCTTCCTTGCCTTGGTGCCAAAAGAGGTCAAGCCCTCTTCCTTTCCCAAGATTCGACATATTTCTCTTTGTAATGTTTCTTATAAAATTGTGTAAAAAAATTATTGCATCTTTCCTTAAGATGTCATTGCCTAATATAATTTCATAAACTCAAGGGAGTTTTGTAAGAAAAAAAAATAGTGGATAACATCATTTTCGTGTAAGAAGTTATTCACCCAATCAAAAGTAGGAAAGAAAAAGGAATGGTCATAATGTTAGACATGGCTAATTCCTTTGATAAAGTAAGGCGATCCTTCCTATTTGTTGTTCTAAAGAAATTTTGCGTTGAAAGTAAATTTATTAGTGGGATAGAAAACTGAATCGAGGGCCCTTGGAAAAAAACATGAATTCTTAGAGTATCAAAGAAGGAATTTGTTGAACGGTTGTGAGGACAAACCCATCCAGTTCTATTGTTTGACAAGGTTTGAAATTCCAATTCAGGGATGGCATGAGTGGGGTGGGGTCGGGGAGGGGGGGTGTAATATATTACCCCAAAGGTAAAAGATAAATTTTGTATTCTTGGGGTGTAGTTTCAACCTCAAACAATCAAGAAAAACCTTGTATCCTTTATCAAGGCCTACTACAAACACTGTCATTAAAATTCACCAAGTTAACTGTAATAGGAGACTCTTTTCTCCTCATCTCTTATTTAAAAAAATGCTCCTCCTATGATAATTTGAAATTGAAGACTCTCCTTGAAATAATAAGAGGTTTTCTTCATAAATTTGAACAATATGAATCCTTCATATTCTAAGACATAACAACACACATTAGAGAAATTTTGAGGTCTAAAATGGGCCTCCTAAGAAAAATGTAAAACCAAAATAAACTTTATAAGAACCATTAGGATTCAAGATGATGATGCAACCATGGGGGATGATTCACCATTTTTGAAGTAAAAAAGTAAAAATAATAAAAAATAATAAAATAATAAAACTATTTTTTAAACTCATATTTTCAACTTATCTCCCTAAGGTTTTACTCAAATTTCGATTTGGAGTATTCATTGGATGAAAAATTTAATTCATCATCCAATGAGTACACACATTGCATAATTTCGATGGACCTTGCTACACAAAAAATGAGAAATACATGAAAAAACATAAATGAAATCACGTTTTTCACGTATTTATCATTTTTTGTGTAGCAAGGTCCATTGAAAATATGCAACATGGGTCCTCATTGGATGAGGAATCAAATTTCACATCCAATGAGTATTCCCACTCGAAATTTGAGTAAACCCATAGGGAGATAAGTTGAAAATATGAGTTGAAAAATTAGTTTTTTATTTTTTCCCTCTAAAATTTGATGATGTAATCTAATCTTATTTTATTATTTCCACTATTATTTTATAATTTCCTTAGCAGACCCATTTTAGACCTCAAAATTCCTCTAATGGAGGCTTCCTTATTAGTGAAGCATGGAGTCAGATTACCAAAAGGGGACTTGGCAGTTAATAACAATTAAAATAATTGGTTGATTCCTTAAAGATATGTAATATCACCATGCCCAAAAGCACAAGGGGCCTTTCATAACATGAAAATAATTGGAGTAATCGAATAGCTATGTGGAGGTTCCTTTGAGCTCCTAATCCTCAACCTACTAACAGAGGAGGAGAATGGCGAATAGGATTGAAAAGGACTTATCAATAGCAAACTGAAAAAACAAATTTGTACCCAATGAAATGTATTTTTTGTTTTTTTTGGTTAATAAGTTACTAGAAGCTTTATACTTATAGACTAATAGATAATTCTGAATTGTATAGAGAAGAAAATTCCCAATTTCGGTTATTATGGTCTATTTCAAGCCCAAATTCTTTGCCTCTATGACTCATTGTGCTCTTTGATATACATATGAGGTATTGTTGCATGCCTATGTAGATATTTAATAAAAACATTTCCAGTTATAGTTAAAAATATATATATAAACAAAGTATTATAATCATGTACTAATTACTCTTTTATGGTCATGGAAAGATGCACAGGAACCTCATTCATAGGCATTGGGAGTGTTTCTATAGAGTGGATACTATCGAAGATCTCTGGAAAGCATTATTATATAAGTAACCCTCTGATGTGAAATGATCCAATTCCAATATGCTAAAATGAGAGTAATCAAAATCCATTGAAAGTGTTTATATGTCCAATGTAATTATTATTTTTCCCTTGGTGCGTGAGTTGATTGGAATTACCATATATGATCTATTACATAGATCTCGAATCTTACTAGGTAATAATGTAGATTGTGATTGACAATCTGGTCTTAATATGTTTATTTATTCAACATATATACCATCTATAATGCACACTTGTTTATATAATGGGTATTGGGGATAATTTTTATTTAAAAAAAACAACATAGATAAAAAAAAATTACGATAAATGTCTATAGAATTAAGTCATGTATTAAATGAGAGGCACCCTCACACTTGAAACATGTTTGCAACCTCCCATGTCACTTCAAATTGGTTTACCAATTGCCACCTATTGGAATGTGATCATTAGAGTAACCTTGCAAGTGTGCAAGGGAGAAGAAGGGTTGGTTGTCGTCATTAGAGCATGGACATACACCCATCAATATAAATGATGTCAACAAATTATCTAGGTGGGTACTATGGTACCACGTAAATTACAATGTCATATAGCCTTGAATTCCATCAAGGGTCAAGCTCTATGTCTGTGGGACCATCTATTACAAGGATGACCAAGGGTCAAGCTCGATATCTGTGGGGACATCTATTGCAAGTATGGCCCACTACACCCAATATAATCAAGGATTAGTATCATGAAACAAAGGATATAGAGAAATTGATAATTTATTAGGGTTATTTGGGTGAGGTTGAGGTTCAAATATGGTTGTTATTATAATCCTTAAGTTAGTGTTAAAAACTTGCAAACTAAAACTAATGCCTAGTAAAAAATTTATAACCTAGCAAGAGTTGAGACATCCCATCTTGGGGCATCTACCCTTTTAGCTTAATCATAATTAGTAAGCATGTCACTTTACAAGAATAAAGCTTGGGTAGAGAGAATCACACACAACTTTCTCAACCACTCAAACTAACCCCACATGAAAAATACAAACATTATATTATTAAATGTAAATTGAAAAAATAAAGATACTTTTATAAAGTGAGACTTCTCTCTATATGGAAACACTATGAGGGAGGCATGTTCTTTTTATTAATATGTTAGGGCATTCTTCATAGGAAATACACTTACATGTATGAAATATAAAATGTAAGGAGCAATTATTTATCCATTATTTTATTATATTTTAGGTTTTGATTTTGGATGGAATTTGATAGTTCAATTTTTTATTTATGGTATGATATTTTTATTATTAAATATTAAAAAAATTAACATATTTATTATAAAAAAAATAAAGAATAATAATTAAAAGTGTATTCATGTATGAACTTTGATAATAAACTTATTTTTTATTATAAAATATTTAGATAATTTAATATATATTTTTTTAAATCCATATTTATTGTAAAAATTTATGCAAGGCAATGTGTAAAGCTTTGTATCTGGAAAATTTTTATTGTACATCCCTGTTTTGATTTTCAAATTTCCACAGTATGGGGGCTTTAAGTCTAACATGCAGATGTTGGATTGGTGCCATTGGAAGGTTGGCTTCACCTGATAGAGTTTAGGAATGAATACATATGTAGGAGTTGTGCATAAATAAGCTCAGAAGTTGACCATTGTAGTATTTTTATTTTGGTATTTTCAGTTTAAGAAAAAAGGAAGAAGTCCAAAGTGTAGTAGGTTTCGGGAGGATCTCATACTAGATCAACTCACATTTGGGATTGACTCCATGCCCAATGAAGGTTATTGTTCTACAAGTGCTATTTGACTCCATGCCCAATAAAGGCTATTGATCTACAAGTTCTATTTGACTCCGTGCCCAATAAAGGCTACTGATCTACAAGTTGTCAACACTTTGTTACCAAATTGTTGTCCCCAATTGGAGCCAGATGTTGTAGCCTAATTTGACTCAGCTAAAAGTCAAGAGAGATTCTGAGTAGTTCAAGGTTATTGAGGAACAATTGTTAACATTTCAAAAAGACCTGTAATATGCTTGAAAGGATAACCATAAGCTCAATGAGGATTCGTCATCACAGGTGCACCAAAACCAAAATCAAGGAAGCAGCAGCATTGGAGGTGTAATCTAAGCCAGAGGAGAAGCAGAGGGAAAAGCATGCAAGAGGGATCTAGTCGGGCTTATTCACGTGCAGAACAGTTCAAGAGGCAAATCGTTGGGCATGTTCAGAACATTGCACACCAGACAAGGTCGAGTCAGGCTCATTTACAAGCTCAAGAGAGATCAACACTTTTAAAGATTGAATAAAGCTCAGGAAGGATAGCGAAGTTGCAGAGCAATGACAGTAGAAAGTAGAGAAATTTACTAAGACAGAAACACTTAGAATATTTCCAAAGGAGGCAATCAGACGACGAGGATCAAATCGTAGATCTAGAGGGGAAGAGACCGACGGTTGAGATGACATCACAATTCAAACAATATATCTTTCGATGTGATGAGGAGAAGGGCCACATTTCGGCATAGCACAAATTCGCATTAGTTATTATTGAGTTTATGTGTTAAGGACTTCGCAAGTTAAACAAAACAACTTGCGATGCGGTAAGAATTGAAACTTACGATGCGATAAAAGGAGGAGCCACATGTTGGCACATCGATCCAGTGCATATCGCACATTTGCAGGTTTAGAGTTTAGCATTAAGACTTCGCAAGGTAAAGCATTTTGGTTGCGATGCGACAAGGACGAGATATGGCAGTGTGAGATGGTACAACGGGGTCATTGGCTATGGCGAAGATCTACGACGGAGATTATGTCACAACTTCGCATCGGCGTTTGTATTGTTTACCATTTAAGTTATATGTTAAGTTCGCCTATATGTGATGCATTGTGATTGGTCACCATATTGTGGGACCCTTCAACCACTGTTCCACGTATATGTCCACGGTAATGTTTAAAATGCAGTTTCGTGATGTGGTGGGGCCCAATCGCATAAGCGCACATCGCAAGATTTAAAATATAAGTGCTAAGGAAAATTTAAAAACAATGGCATGTGAAGTGCGATGTTGGGCGGATGCAATGTGGTTTCAAAAGAAAACTTCAAAGGTCTTCAAATCCGGAGGTAAGGCATTCGTGTGTTAAATCACATCAGAGGAAAGAAGGAGGATTATAACTTAAAGCTAGTGAAACGCCTTAATATTGGAGGAAAGTCTAAATGCGGGCAGAGAGACTAGGGTAAGTGACCCGACGCAGAGTAAAGGGGAAGAAAATACTAAACATAGCATGAACGCGCAGAAGAGGCAGAGTTGGGTAGTAGGTGACATGATGACAGCGTTCAAAACACAAAAGCATGGGAAAATTCGGGTGGAGATGTGTTTATGCAGACTGTTAGGACAACGCAGCCAAAAAGGAAGGAGACACATCAACAACAAATCAGAATCTGCAAAGGGATTATATACCAAGTGTATTTTGTTTTCTTTGTTAAGATCGAAGCTACAATGGTGTCCTCAATCGCAATGTAATAAGTAGTTTAACAATTTAGGCAGTTTAGGAGTGTCAAGAAGATCAAGCAGTTACAAACTGCTTTTGTTTGTATTTAAGGAAGGGAGAAAGAGTGAAGAGGGGTTCCGAGTTCTAGACTTCTTGGGGATTACATTTTGTACTTATTTTTCTTATGGGTAAATGAAAGAAGCAGTAAGTTTCTTGCAACTATTGATGGTGATTCATGTTTCTTGTGCCATTTTGTGTCTTTTCTTCTTTGAATGAAGTGAAGTAATGTAGCATCCGGTCTCTTAATTACATCTGCGGGTAAGAGTTAAATAACCTTAATTTGCGCTCCTTCACTCCATCTCTTCTCCCTTCACAAATTCTCTTTGAAACTTAAAAGTGGTAGATTCTGTGTATTCAACATATTACTTTGAGTTTCCCCTCTCTTCACAAACTCCTGATGAAACTTTGAAGTAATAGATTCTGTGTTTACAGCATATTATTTTGAGTTTCCTCTCTCTCCATGAATTTCCTCTGAAACTTAAAAGTGGTAGATTTTGTGTATTCAACATATTACTTTGGGTTTCCCCTGCAGATATTCTTTTCATTCAGATATTAGCAGTAAATGGAATTATGAAATCTTTTATTATTCCTAATCATTAAGGGTTTTAGAAAACTAGTCTCCAGAGGGATAGAACGAAGACCTCATGATAAAATCATTTCTGTGACACAATTTTTAAATTTCTTAAGCACTGATTCCTTTGATAACCAAGGGATTGTCTCTTAACATACAACAGAGGGCACCTTTCCCTTACTTTTGATTCGTAGATCCAAAGTCTCGCTTCTTCTGTTTGAATTTTTGCTCAATCTTGGCAGCATATCGGTATGTTGTACCAAGCAAGGAGATGTAATGGAACTCCATTTCCTCTTGAATGTATATGTGTAGACAATTGCGGTACTTCAGCACCAAATGTTTCTCTGAATCTTTGATACCCAACTTTGTGCACAGAGTATGGAACATATTCGTCAGCTCATGCACATCTTGATCCCTTTGTTGCCGCAACGTAGTCCATTGTATGTACTTGTCCTCATAGCTCCCAATGGGATAATATTGTTCCTTGATGGCGTCTCAAAAATCATTCCAAGTGGGTACAATTGAGATCAGAGAGGGTTCCCCCTCATCCTTTTTCTCACTGTAGGTTTCCCACCAGTCCTTGACATAGGGGGTAGCTTTGAGGAGTGCAAAAATAATATTCTCCTGGTCGAAAAGTCATGAAATGAGAAATATCCTTCTAATAGATTCAACCATCTATCGACAGCGTATGCATCTATTTAGCCCTCAAATATGGGAATTTTAAAGTTTACTTGTACCTTAAAAGGAGTTGCGCCTCCAGAGTGGCTGCTAGATGCAGATGCGCCACCAGTGGGCAGTCGTTGAAGGATCTGGGAAAAGTTATCCATTATCGCGTTCCTTTTTTTTTCGAGGGCCTCCTCAAGCAATATTTTGATAGGATCTCCTACTCCCTCATCTTTCTTTTCATCCCCCATGGGCAGTCATCGGGGTTTGCGAGGGTGATCTTGCAAAGGTTCAACCAGATTGAGCCCTAACTCCTTATACCCCGACCTCGTTGGGGACATGCAAAGAAGGATCGAGAAAGAGCAGACGCTCTGATACCACTGATCCAGATTTATGCAGAAATGCAATAGAATACACATATAACCATAAATATAAAAATACAGTGGAAATAACACTTCATTTCCTTAATATCAAATAACTGAAATTTGTTTACAGACAGAATGGAAATAAACTAGCTAGGACGCTAGAATTTTATCTCTGTGAAGATATGTGGTGGCTACAGGCCTCTGAACTTTGTGTTACAATGAGGCTTGAAGGCCTATATATTATTGAGAAACAATGGAAAACCCTAAACATCCAAAAACCTAACCCTGGGAGATGAAATGCCAGAATATGGGCCATGTCGGGGTAAATTGGTACATCAATTTCCCGGGGTCATAACTTTGGCATACTATCTTTGTTTGTTACACATGATACATCGTTATAAAGATCTATTTGAGGACTAGAACTATTGACCGCGAATATTCTGTCCAGAACGAACTCAAATTTGGCGAAGGTTTGATGCCCAAAAAACGTCGTCTAGGGCCTCAAAACGACTTTGGAAGTTCAGTACCCGAAAAACTACTAAAAATAGTAAACTATGCTATAATTAAGGAAATTGAAAAACTAAAATAAACAATGGTGGGGCCCCAAGTGGAATAGGCGGGTGGCCACCAATATCCACTTGGATCAGCCATTCATTAAATGAGAGCCCTCCTCATACTTTAAACATGTTTGCAACCTATAAATTTGAGTTGGTCTATCATTGCCACCTATTGGAATGTGATCATTAGAGGAACCTTGCAAGTGCGCAAGGGAGAAGAAGGATCGATCATCATCAATAGAGCCTAGCCATACATCCATCAATCTAAATGATACCAACAAATTATCTAGGTGGGTACTATGATGCCACATAAATTTTAATGCCATATAGCCTTAAATGCCATCAAGGATCAAGTTTGAGGTTAGTGGGGAAACCTATTTCAGAGATGGCCCACTACAAAGAAGAAAGACTTAGCATAACATGATGGATCCCCACATTAGACCAATCTAATCTAGAATACAAAAATCAAATCAAGGATTAGTATTATGACACGGATTCATTATTGTTTTTAATATATAGAAATCATTAATTGGTTTGGGTTATTTGGGTCGGGTTGAGGTTCAAATGTGTCTACCATTATAATCCTTAAGTTAGTGTCAAAAACCTACAAACTAAAACTAATACCTAATGGAAAATTTATAACTTACTAAAAGACATCTAATTTTGGGACATTTACTATTATAGCTTTATCATAATTTATAGCTATTATAGCGAAGAGTTCGAAGCGGGGACTTTCTAATTTAATTTTTTGTGCCCCTGGAGATTCTGCCCTCAAGGTTACAAATGGGAGCCTGCGCCGACTGTAAAATTCATTCAATTTTACAAAATTCCTAGGATGGAAAAATGACCTTTATTCACCAAAGCAAGAGTATTTTTTTTTCAACGCGAGAAAAAACGTTGTTTTTGATTTTATATCATAATAAAACAGTCCATCGTTCATACATATGCAACTGAAGGGGAGAGCCTTCATTGATAATACAGAATACAAATACAGCAAGGATCCAGACATAGCCCGTACCCAGTGATCGATACCCATGGTCCCGGTGGATACATAGCATGGAGCAAAATAGTGAGCCAAAACATGGTGCATATAAGAAACAGAGGCGACAGAGCGTCCATTCATGATCAATGTCCAGAAGGGTAAGAAGTCCGCTCACATAATACTTCCCAGCATAGGAAATCAGCATGTTCAATCATATATACCCGTAGCTGAGCAGGGAAGCAGCAGTGTACCAAATACAATGCAGCCATGCCCATAAGCAATCCAAGAGCAGCATCCAAAAAGGGCCTAGGTGTCCATACACGCAGTAGGCCATTTTCCATATGAAATAAAACCATTACAGCGACATATACATACCTGATGTAGCCCCAACTATCACAATACAGCAGAGAAGATAACAACAGCCCGCAGAGTATACTTAAATGATCTTTATTCACCAAAGCAAGAGTATACTTGTCATCTCGTTTGGTATCAATCCTCATTCCTGGGTAAATATGCCCCAAAAAATCGTAAACATGTTACTATGATGTGAGGTTTATATATATAATTTTTTTAATTAATTAGTTACAATAATTTTTTTATTATTGGGTAAAGTGGTTGTTATATTTGTCAAGTTAAAACTGTTTTTAACAACCTAATGAGCTATAATGCTTACAACGGCTTTGTACATATGAATATTATTGTATTGGCTTATAACATTGTAAACTATTATGTGTAACTATAAACTAATTTGGTATGAGTGACTTCACTCTAGTCTTTACGATGCGAGAAAGGCTACTTTCCTTCCCCATTAACTTTAATTAAATTTAACTAAAATGATTGAAAAAAATCTATAGAGTATGGCTATAGACTAATTTGGTACTAGCTATTTCACTCTAGCTTTCACCTTAAGAGAAAAGCTAAATTTCTTCCTCACTAACCTTAATTAAATTTAACTAAAATGATTGAAAATTTATTATACAAATTAAATAGATCTAATGATTAAAAATATAAATATAAATAGTTTTAAATATATATATATATATATATATATTACCTGTGTGAGCATCACCTAATGCAATGAGTGCTAAGTGGACTATTCAAAAATCATGAGAAATCAGTCACTTATTGCTACCTTTCATGGAAATAGTCATAAATGAATGACTTACTTAAAGCAATTAAATCTCCAAAAAATGATGTCTAATATAATGCACTGAAAAAACCCCTCAATACTTAAATATATAAACATAAATTTAAATTCAATACTTTTAATATAAATAATTTTAAAAAATATATAAATCAACCAATTAATATGTTTTTTAAAATTAATATGTTTTTTAATTTTATTTAAAAATATATGACATTATTTTCCATACACATATATTCATTTCCATGTAATTTTAATTTTCAAGATCATGTAATTTTAATTTTCAAGATTATTTTAAATTTCAAAATTTAAATAATACATAAATATTGAAAATTCTAAAATCAATTAACAATCAAGTATCACGTGGTTCATTTGTATATATTTAGTTGCCACTAATTCAAAAATATATGAGTACCATGTTAGTGTGGCACCTTAGCGGTAACATTTTTGGGTGATATATGCACAAGTGCCTTATGCAAATATGCTACGAGGAAAGACAAATGGTAAAAAGACATGAAAATCTATTTAATTATGTAAGATGCATATATCTTTATTAAGATTCGGAGATTTTTGGTTCTTACAAAGAGGTCTATTAGCAAAATTATATATTTATTAATGGTAGGAAAGGTTCCTTGGTTAATAAATGCATGGAGGAGGCATGCTTTGGTTTCTCTATAATCTAGAAAATTCAATTATGTATGGAGCTTATAATCAATGAATCCAATATCAAATTTGAGGGCATGGTCAGATGGAGTACATTGTAGTTTACTTTAAGAACCATATTATCCATTAATATGATTGCATATTCAAACACCGACTTCACTTTCTTGTCAGGATCTGGAATCATATATACACTTGGTAAAAATTTATAACAGTAAGAGTAGGCAAGGAAAAATGTAGGAAAGGCTCCTTGGTTAATAAATGCATGGAGGAGATATGATTCCTCGACAACAAGAAAAAATCAATCACGCTCATGGTATTATGAACTAATGGAGTTTAGTGAGCCAAGCAATGAATCCAACTCTAAATTTGAGTGTATGGTCAGATGGAGGTACGTTGCAGGTGGTCACATTGAAGATGGAGGGAAGAATCAAGTAGTCTTTAGTGCGATTTTTTGAAGGCTTTTACAGTGGCTTTTTCCAGTGTAATTTCTCTAAAATCCGACAGGAATTTATTGAAAAGAGAAGTTTGATTGCTAACCTTGCACAATCGAAGTGCCCTAGGGGTTTTTGAGGGTGCTAAATCCATATATAGAATAAAAAAACCAATTTAAATAATAAAAAAACCAAGATTTTACCTCAAAAATTTTCACCAAATTCTAGCACCTGAAACTCCAAAAAGTCGCACTAAAGACAACTCCGGGAAGAATTATGGCTCGTTGACAACATTCCAACATGGCTATAAGGAACGGTGATGCATCATCTCGTCAGATGTAGAGCGACTCTAATTTATTTGCAGGTTGGAGAGAAAGGTTAATTGTGGGGCTATCACCATGGAAATGTCATCAACATTGAAGAAGGAAGAATTATCTAGTCACATGGACTACCTCACAGCTACAACAAAATGCATATTTTTTCCTTCTAAACCAGCAAGGGGAAATGCTAGAGGGTAGGATAAGGCTCTGATAAATCTATTAGACCAGAACATTGGCTTCCTTCAAACCAAAGTGGAATAGCTTCAGTTGCACATTGAAATGTTGGAACTTCGTATGGAAAGGCTCGAATCTGTGGAAGGTACAAACCCAAAGGAAATTATCCCAAGTGAGGGATAAAAGGAAGAGCTCAAGGTGTATCAACTAGCAGAACTGGAATAGAAGGAAAAGGAAAAAGAGTTAACATACATGCTCTAGGTACTAGCTCTAGGTTAGTCAAGCGAGGAGGAGGTGGGAATCGTTGAAAGCAATCTAGCAGCTTGAGAGGTCAATAGAATAACCCCTACATAAGATATGCAGTGCCAATTTGTGTTAATTTTAGGAGTTTTTTAGAAAATATATGGAAGATTTAAATTTAGTCTTTTGTATGTAGCGAATGCAATAGGAAATATATTGTTTTTTTTTTACATATCTAAGCATAGTAGAGCCAAATTTTCTTGCAGATGTAAAAGGTCTTGGCCTGGAAACTAGACTCATGTTAATATTAAAACTATTCATTATATATATATATATATATATATATATATATATATATATATATATAGAGAGAGAGAGAGAGAGAGAGAGAGAGAGAGAGAGAGAGAGAGAGAAATATATAGATTTAATATAAATATAAGTTATATATCAACTTCAATTTGACCTATAATTAGGCCATTAAGGTTAATACTGAACCATATTACATAGAAAAAATAGGTTGTAACCACCCCTCCCCACATTTACCCAGTTTCACCGGCTTGACAGGGTAAACATGAGACGACAGTTACTGTGACATGACCCAACCTCCTAGCTCCAGTTAAGGAAGTGAGGCCTACAACTGACCACTAGTTGACAACTCATATGATTCCTCACGGCTAAAAGGATACTCAGGGGCCAAAGAACCACCCTAGGTGACCAAACCCTGATTTTGGGTTCCTTTTCACACAACTTAACCCCCAACCGCATGCATGGAAAGGCCTCCAACCACAAGCCTTCCTGAGTGCGGTTGTGACTGAAATTTTCCAAATCAGAGGGTGTGATCCCAATATTTGAGCCACAATTCTAAGTCATCCTCCATACCACTATTCAAAGCTTCCTAAAACTTCTCAAAATCATAAGTGACATGACAACAAGGCTAAACATACAAAATTGAGTCATAAACTTGACCTAGACTGACCAGAACAAACTAGACATTTCATCAAACACATGGAAAACATGTAAGCTACATGTCATGAATGCATATATGATCATAAATGTCTGAGATTTATCTAAGAATCACCGAGAGTGCCTTATGCCTCTCCACATAGCTACAATAACATATGTTAGTCCATGCATTCATCGAAGATTCATATATTGATCAAAAGATGTCAATATCCATAAGTAATATACATCACATAACTAACATATAACCAACAAATAACCAACATAGAAACCATGGAAACTCGGCCATACTATCTTTGATATAATTACCACAAATATACATGAATCAAACTAGAAGAATATCTCTTATTAACATATGAAAATACTAACCAAGTCAAGGACTTCCATGTACCACCTAACCATAGATTGGGCTGAACCAAATCTCTCTTTCAGCCAAATACCCCTGCGCCATATTCCAAGTATGAATGTGGGATCTCATGGAACAAAAAAAAAAAAAAAAACTAGGTCTTCCAAAGGCCAAACCACCTCAATCCTCAACCAATGATTCCACCTCAAAATTAGACATAACCATCACCAACCAGATTGGTCTCTACCCAAGTTGTCCATGGCTCTAGGAACTAGTGACTCAACCCACAGCCTTCTATGGCTCTAGAAATATTTTCTAACTTGGCTCCAAGGACTAGTTACTCAACCCACCAAGGGCTCTAGAGTGTTTGTACCAATCTAGGCTCTAGGACTAGTGACTCAACCCAAGTTGTTCCAGGGCTTCCAGAGCATTTGTTCCAACCCAAAACCATAAGTAATTATGAGCACCAATCGAAAAAAAAAAATCAAATGGAAAAACCCACAACACCATGGCTATCCATGAAATGGAAATGCAAGGCTAAAACCATTGTCAATCTAGTAAATCCTTCATGCCAATGACAACACATAACCATAAAACCACATGCATATACCATGCATCCATAAATCAAGAAGTAAATCACTCATGCAACCTATTACTTGCAAAGAAATCCTACTATAGTTGTTGATCCACTCTTTCCCTTGCACTTTCTTGATTTCCCTTGCCTTCTTTCTCCAACTCCAATGAATGCCAAAGTGCTCCAATAATTCTCCAAGAATACTTTCAGTGTTCAAGAGTATGAGAGAGTGAGAGAATAAAAGGGAGATCCAAAACTTTGTCGAAAGCTAAACCAACAAAATCTCAACTGACAAAAGCTTTGAATTAATCCTCAGAAGTATTTTTATCATTGAGGCCTCTATTTTCCTCATTTTCCTCTATTTTTCCTTCAATTTCCCTCTCATGCAAATGTGTGACCCTTCACCTTCCTTTTCTCCTATTTTCCTTTATTTCGTAAATAAAATTTCAATTATTGCCACTTTTCCTTTGCTAATGTGTTTGCCAATTTCCATAGCCATAAATTAAGCACCTGTCATACCCATCACTATGTTTTTCCCAACATTCATCTTGGAATATATGTCCCATGACCTTGGTCTTATTTTTATTTACATAGGAAATCAACGAGGGGTTGTTACAGATGTTCTAAATGTGAACATTGTAATAAAAAACCTCAATATTAAATCAATTTTTGTTGGCATTCAAAATGAAATAATACAAGGGTTTAGATTAATATTAGAAGAAACTATAGATTATATTGGAAGAACTAACATATTCAAGTATGAGAGAGTAGAATTAGAATGGTAGAATGAATTTATCAAGGAGTAAGGAAATTTATTTGTCTTAATGCAAACATGCTAATGATCCTCTACTTGTCCTCTAATAATTCCCAGTTCATCATCCATTTATTGGATCAATGGTATGTGCTCAATCAATATTTCCATGTTGCACTACCATTTGACTTGAGTGAATTTGAAGTAGATTGAAGCATTATTGTTACTCTAAAGCCTCTAGAGTTGATGCCCAAGACTCCTTATAGCTACGGACATGATGATAATCCATTACAACCATCACTTCAATGGGAAGATATTCCAATGCCTCACAATCAATATCCATCAGACCAAACTAGGAAGAAACATGATAATAATCCATTACAACCATCACTTCAATGGGAAGACATTCCAATACCTCACAATGAATATCCCTCACACCAAACGATGTCCAAGAAACATGTCACAAAATAAGAACCACATGTAAATAATGAATCCCATGAAAAACACTAGATTAGGAGGCCCCGAAAGTATAGCCATTAACAATCCCCATGGAAAATATTTAACACTGATATACAACCCCATATCTACGCACCAAAGAGGCAGGACACTCCAATAATTCCCATGATGAATTTCATAAATATAGTTCTCATGCCCCATGTTGCACTTTTTTTTTTCATTGATGATAATAGTATGTCATTGATGTAAAATGGAATTTCCAAGGTAGCAGCAATATCATTCATGATTCCTAAGGAAGCAGTGATACTCTCTATGAAACAATATGACAGCTAGGAATTACAAGCTCTCATCAAGTGAAGTCAAAGGTGCTTGAAGTTATTTGAGCTTTTGGGTCAATTATGATGTGCTAATTATCCTATAAATAGTATGGTTGTGTCGGTCTCATTGATACCTTTCCAATGATCTATTATTCTATGTAAAAATCCGCGTGAATGAGAATTTATGGCCATTTGAATATCAATACTAAGTGGAGGACCTAAACCATAGTGAAAAAACTGCTAACACCAAAGTTGTTAAAAAGTGCACATCTTTTGGGTGGATACACGGTTCAATATTTTTGGTCAACGACGAATTTCCAGCAAACATAAACGACACTTAACTCTGTTAATTTTGCAAATCAAACAAATTTGATAACTGGGTGAAATGATTGATTGGTAGATACTTTCCAGAGTTGTATGATGTTTAACCTGACCTATTGGCCCAACCAAAGAATGACACATGGAAACATTTCATAGGACATGATGCGGGGGCCTCCAGAGTGACACTTGGAAAGATCTTATTGGCCCGACACGCTGACTTGATACATTGGACATGTGGTAGAAAAAAATAGGTTTCTTATACATGTGGCATGACACATCACTCTCTAACGTCATCAAGGTGACATGGAATCACTAGGGTGTGACATGTGGCATGGAAAATTGGCGCATTTTGGTTGGAAAAAATTCACATGGAACCACGCACGAGATGCCACGTGACATGATGATGTCATGTTGACATCATCATGTTGGTGACCAATGACCCTCGAGGAAAGGTCATATGGGATGGTCGCATGGTCACATGAGCTGATACCAAGAGGTGTTAACGCAATACAAGGGATGATTACATAAAACAATCACATGGTGCTAACTTTAATGTCCCAATATGAGATCTTGGGGCTTTGATGCTAACATAATACCAGGGAAATTTATGTGAAAAAATCACATGGCAGTAAGTTTAATGACATGATCTGATCGTTTGGGGCTTATGCGATGGCACATGAATGACGTTATATGACTATGAACTTCGACCCTCTCTCTGTAACATTTGTGTGACCATTATCATCCCTAAACCACTTCATGATCAATATAAATACAGAGGGTCGGGCAATGTTAAGTAACAACTTCGATTGTGATCGAAGTGTGTGAAATCAATTGAGTTCTGAGGTGAGCGTGAGAAGTAGTATTCGAATTTTAGTTTTGTTGATTTTGCGCAGAGCGACACTTGCTGAGTTGAATTACTTCAAGCATGACATGGTTGGTTGATTATGTTTTGGCATAGCTGATCTAGTTTTGGTGAAGGAAAATACCAAACTTTGGCGATTCCCCCACAAAGATATCATTGAGACGGTCACTAAGTGAAGTGATATATTGATAACGAAGATATTTTTAGCATGAAGGAAATACGTATAACAACTTCAAGACTTGGAGCGAGTGTTAGACTATCGTTTCCCACAAAGATTGTGCATTGGTGAAGTATATTTCCCAAGAGCCTACTCGTGAGCCATATATACAATAAGACATATAGAAAATGAGTTTGAGGGCATAGTGTAAAAAACCCCATCATATAGAGTCATTGGTATGAGATTATTGTTGGTAGGTCGAGGTTGCAGTTTTGAGTCCCAATGGTGATCACGTTTAACGTTTTTATTTCATTTTAATTGGATTCATTCTATCAGGTAATTAACCATATCGTCGATGAGCATATTGCAACACCAATCTTGGAAGTTAACCATTTTGTCTATTGTTGCCTGAAAAAAAGAATTTTGTAGAATGGTTAATTAATTATATAGATTTGGATGGCTATTTTGGGTTTTTGGACTCATTGTTGGTCTAAATTTAATTTTGAAATAAGCATGATATTTAGGGCTTAAATGTGGATGCATTCAAAGGTATGAAATCCCTTATTAAAAAATATTTGATGTCTAGAATCTCATTTACATGATTTGAGGGTTTATGAGTAAATTACAATGGTTTTGGAGATAAGGATAGAACTAGTTACAAGAAGGAATTAGAGGGACCATATTGATGGATGAGTTGGAGCAGAGTATGGAAAATAACATGATAGTTAGTGACAGTGCTTGATAAAACTATATTTGCAGTGGTGACAATATTTGCAGGCTGTGACAGTGATTGTTGTCGTGACAACATCTTTTAGGGTACAGTGGCAGTGATAACAATGACAATATGTGCAGGTTGAGATGATGGTGACAACATGTACAAGTTTTGATGATGGTATCAATGATTGCATGTTGTGATTATTTATCTTTATAAACAAATAATTGTTTATGGTGACAATGGATCGATTTTAAAATGATATGAAATAAAATTCCACAAGGAGTTGAAGAAGGAGGTGGGTGCCTTCCTCGATGTTGGATCCTAGAGTAGGTTGGAGCCCCCTCATCATCAAGGTTGGAGCCTCAATCAAGTTGCATCCCACTCTTTAGTGAGGTTGGAGCCTAGATCAAGTTGGAGCCTGCTCATCATCGAGGTTGGAGCCTCAATCAAGTTGTAGTCTACAGTGAGTAGGTGTTTGCATTCTTTTGAGGTTGGTTCCTCAATTAGGTTGTAGCCTACCACAAGTGACATCTTTAATTTCTTGGGGGTGGTTTCCACAAGCAGGTCGAAGATTGCAAATCTATGTAATGAATTGAATCATATGAAGAATAATTTGTGGTTTTATGTCATATGGGTTTACACATAAAATCTCGTGTTTCGTTTTTATGTGATGGCTTCTTGATGTGTTTTTTATAGCTTATGATGCATTTTTTGATATGATGATATGATTTTTATGGTTATGATTCATTGTTATAAGGTCATTTGATTATGAAAAGTTATGAAATGGAAAATTTCTCTCACATTGATTCACCACCCCCCCCTCCCTATCAATGTCACCTTTGGGTCAATAAGTGGTTTAAGAGCAGGTCATATTCAGGAACAATCAACTACTTGAAGATGGATCCAAGGAATCATGGAAACACGTACTTGGACACAACGTTCGTTATTCTCTTGTCATTTAATTTGGAAGAGATTAAAATAAAAAATGAAATCCTGACAAGGTAGCTTGATGAAGTTAAGAAGCAACTCAAAGAAACAGAAAAGAAGATAAACGAGAAGAATTTCCTAATTACCCATCTCAAGGAAGAGGCAAATGTAACAAGGCATTCATATAAATAAATTTAGGAAAATGTTCAGACCAAAATAAGAAACAAAAGGAAATCCTCCAAGTACCACAAATTCTTTCATGATTATTGTTTTCTATGTGATGCATTTGGTCATAAGGAAATTACTTGTAATAATTCTCTATGTCATTATTGTGAACACAAGTCTGTAAATTGTGAAGTCACTCAAGAAAAATGTCCACCTAAGGTATGGAAGGAAAAGTAAGAAAATTATGGCCTCATATTATATGCTCAAAAGCAAAAGGATAAGTGGTAAGTTGACAGTGGTCACTCAAGACACATGTCATGGGATGAAAGAAATTTTATTAACACCAGAGAGATAGATGGAGTAAAAGTAAATTTTGGAAACAACATATATGCTAGAATCATTGGAAAAGGCATTGTTACCATTAATAATTGTTGAACCAAATCCTAGGATGTCATGTTTATAGAAGGATTAAAGCATGATATTTTGAGTGTTAGTCAGATATGTGATCAAGGTTTTGATTTCATATTTAACTCCAAACGATGTGTGGTCTGAAAGTTAGATAAAGGTAAATTGGTAGCAAAAGTTATCAAGATTGATGATAATATATATACACTTGATGAATAAAAAATAGAGAAAATATGTGTTGGAGAGAAGAAAGAGGAAAATTGTATCTCATATCCATCAAGTAGACAATTCCATTAACTCCACTACAAATCATAACAAAGAAGAGGTTAATTTTTTCCAAAATCTCAAAAAAGGAACCAACAAATTTAAAGGCAAGCTTCCTTTCAAATGCTTGAATGTGGAATGATAGGTCATTATTCTTCTAAATGTCCTTATGCCAAGATGAATGATAATGATGATGATCAAAGATTCAAATTCATTCATCAAAATAAGAAAAAAGTTTGTAAGAAAAAAAATTTACTCAAAGGAACAAAGTGATAGTGAAAACAACAAAAGTGTGATCAACGAAGAAAGGGGTAAAATATTATTATTGTTGAGGCTAGCGAACCTGGAGTATAGATTGAAAATGAGGGAGAAATTAGAAGTGTGTTAAAATAAATAAATATCCTCATAAAGAAGGAAGGTCAACTTGATGCGATAGCTTCAAGACAAAAACCTAAATGAAGACACCATTCTTTCTCTCAAAATTGAACTAGAAGAAGAAAAAAGGGTGAATGAGTTTATTTATGAACAACTAAATTCAAAGGAGAAAATTTGTGAAATACTAGAAGAGGAGGTTCTCCTATTGAGAGAAGAATTGGAGTAGCTCTTTTTAAAGTTTAAAAAAGGGATTGAATCCCTATATCACATTCTCATCATGCAAAGATCCCCTATCATTAAGACATGCCTGGGTTATAAAGGAAATTGTGAGGCACCCAAGAACAATGGTCCCCCAAGTTCATCTAATGAATTTCATTCCAAAGGGATCAATCATAATTTCATAGCATTTAGCAGTAGCATTCTTGAAGATCGAAAGAAAGTGATAAAACAGGCTAAACATGTTCATTTCAATGACTCTCAAGACAATTATGAGGAACAAAATGAAGACAAAGGATCCAAAAGTAGAAAATATGCATGCTAGAAAAAATCAACAAATGACTATGGCTCCTTACAAAGCATCCACAAAGAAACAATGAAGTAGGTGTTAAAAATCAACAAATGAAGATAGTTCATCACAAATCATCCACTAGAAACAATGAAGAAGGTATTGGAAGTCAGTAAATGGATATGGCTCCTCCAAGGAGTAACTTCAGAAGGTCAAGATCTCCTTCTACATCCAGGTATCAAAACATGTTTTTTTTATTATTATTATTGTTTTCAATGTACTAAATTTAGACTAAAAGCACACGATTGTTGGAACTTCGATATAGTCATATATAGAGGATATGATCAGGGTCCTAAATGGAGGGATGTGTACCAAATTAAAATAATGTCGCAACAATTTATGTAGATATTGAAGTCCAATGTTGAATGTTAAATATCTCACAATGAGGGTCATACAACACGAGATTTTATAATCAACTCAAGATGGTATGTCAGGAAGGGACTTCCTATAAATATAAGGATTATTTCTATAAGATGGAGAATATGTCAAGGAGGACCTCAATTAGATTGATTCGGATTTATGCAGGGACGCAACAGAATAAACATATAACCATAAATACAAAGATGAAGTGGAAATAACACTTCATTTCATTAATATCAAAGAACTGAAATTTGTTTACAGACAGAACGGAAATAAAACTAGCTAGGGCGCTGGTAGCTATCTCTGAGAAGAGATGTGGCAGCTACAGGCCTTTGAACTGAGTTACAATGAGGCTCGAGGGCCTATTTATTATTTAGAAACAATGGGAAATCATAAACAACCAAAACCCTAACCCTAGGAGATGAAGTGCCAAAACTATGGGCCCCATTTGGGTAAATTGGTGTTTCAACTTCCCGAGGACGTAACTTTGGCATACGATCTCTGTTTGACGCGTACCATACCTCGTTAGAAATATCTATCTGAGGAATACAAATTTCGAGTGAGCAACATCGGTCCATGGACCCATGTTGCTCCCCGTTTTCCCAAAAAACATCGTTTAGGGCCTCAAAACGGCTCCGAAAGTTCAGGACCCGAAAAACTGCTAAAAATAGTAAGTTGTGCCGAAACTGAAAAACTGAAAGAGACAATGGTGGGGCCCCAAGTGGAATAGGCGGGTGACCACCAATATCCACCTGGATCATTCCTCCCCCCTTAGAAAGCAATGGTCCCCATTGCGTGAAGTTCCTCCATGAGATGAGGAAATTTCTGCTGAACTTGGTCCCTGGTGAACCACTTTCCTTGGTGCAGGAGTTGGCCAGCTTTGACTACCCGATACAGTTGGATCTTCTGTTGGTGAGTTTTCTTGATTTGCATGTCCATGATACAATCTGTGGTATCCTATTCCATGCAGTCTGGGTTTAACTCTGTTGGTGTGAGTTGTTCTACATTGTCAGAGGTGTCCAGTAGAGGTGGAAAGTAAGGACGAAGGCGGTCCACATTAAATACTGGGTGCAGACCAAGGAATGGTGGAATAATGAGCTCGAAAGCATTGTTCCCTACAACCTTGGTGATGGTGTACGGCCCGTATCAGAGCGGGCGAAGCTTGCGGTGGGGTCCAGTGAGGCACTCCTTCTGCAATTGTAGCCATACTTTGTCACCCACCTGGAAGTTGTGTGGCACCCGGTGTTGATCATGGCATTGCTTGTACTTAGCATTGGCTCTGTCCAATATTTCATGAACCTGTTGGCAGATGTGTTGAATGCGCTCGATGAAGCTATTTTCTTTGTCAACTTCAGACTAGACATGAGCTGAATCAGCCAGAGTAGTCGCAAATGGCATGGCTACGTCAATGGGACATAGTGGTTGGATTCCTGAGCCCACCTGAAAGGGGATACGGCCGATTGAACGGTGGAGAGTCTAGTTATAACTATGTTGTACATAGGGGAGGCTCTCATCCCATGTGTGTGGATGCTTTGAATTGTACATGCGCAGAATGTGTACAATCATTCTGTTGACGACCTCTGTCTGGCCATCTGTTTGGGGATGGAAAGTTGTGGACTTGGTGAGCTTGGTGTCCAGTATTGACCAGAGGCTAGACCAAAATGTGCTGAGGAACCTGCTATCTCGATCTAATATGATAGACTGTGGGATCCCAAAGTGCACCCACACTCATTCAAAGAAGAGTTTAACAATGGCTTCTGCTGTGATATTCTTCTTGCAGGCTGCCATAATGGCCATCTTCGAGAATCTGTCGACAACCACGAAAACACAATCATTTCCATGTTTAGTAGAAGGCAAGCTCGACATGTAATCCATGGAGATGGATTCCCAAGGTCGACTAGGGGTAGGTAGCAGAGTATATAGGCCTTGCTTCTTGATGGTCGGTTTGGCAATGGCACAAGTAGTGCAGGATATGATGTGCTTCCCGACATCCTTTCAAAGGTTCGGCCAATAGAAATAATTTTGTAGTACTGCTACTATTTTCTTGACCCCGAAATGCCCAACAACTCAACTATAGTGTGCTTCCCATATCATCTTGGCACGCTCACTTGAAGGAACACAAAGGTGTCCCAGGTGACATAAAAGTGAATCTTGGAGGTGAAAATTTGGAACTTGTGTACCCCCAAGAGTGCCTTGTAAGTGTGGCCGAATTCTGGGTCGCTCTCGTAGAGAAGCGGCCAATCAGAAGTCTCGTGTCCACAAGAGTTGAGAACGGTGGTGAGCGCCACGATTGGTGGTCGGCTAAGGCAGTCTACAACATTATTGGTGCTACCCTTCTTGTACTTGATGTTCAAATGAAACTATTGCATATATGTGGACCACTTCTGATGGCGATCATTCTGCAACTTCCCTTGTGTCTGTATGAACTGCAGGGGCCAGTGGTCTGTGTGGATGATTGTTTCCTTCCCCAAAATGTAATGCTTCCATTGTCGACAAGCTTGCACAATGGAATACATTTCTTTGTCGTAATTGGGATACTTGCGAACTGTGTCAGACAATGTCTCACTGTGATATGCCACTAGATGTCCCTGTTGAGTAAGAACTGCCCCAATAGCATAGTCAAAGGAATCTATCTCGATCTCAAATGGTTGTTGCAAGTCTGGTAATGTGAGCACTGCGGCAAAAAAGAGGCAATTTTTCAATTCTGTGAACGTCTTCTATTGAGGTTCTGACCAAAATAGTTTTTCTCTCGCTCCTCCCTTGGTGACTTGACTCAAGGGCCAAGTGATGTGAGAGAATCCCAACATGAACCTACGGTAGAAATTAGCAAGACCCAGAAATTTTTGAAGCTCTGTTATAGTGGTTGGGGCTGGCCAATCCCGAATGACTTGGATCTTGGTTGGATCCACATGCACCCCCCTTTCATCAATAATGTATCCCAGATATTGAACCTGGGTCATGCCAAAAGTGCACTTATCCAAATTGGCACACAACTTGTGTTGCCGCAATGTTTGGAGGACTTGTCGAATGTGATGAAGGTGCTCTTCCCAAGTCTGGCTGACGATCAGAATGTCATCCAAGTACACCACTACGAATGATTTGGTGAATGGCCGCAAGATGTCATCCATCAACCTCATGAAGGTTACGGGAGCATTCATCAACCCGAAAGGCATGACCAGCCATTCGAAAAGGCCTTCCTTGGCTTTGAAGGCAGTCTTCCACACATCGGAGGGTTCAATTGGTACCTGGTGATACCCAGACTTCAAGTCGATCTTGTTGAAATATTTTGCACCTTTGAGTTGGTCCAGAAGGTCATCAATCCATGGGATTGGGTACCTATTCCGGACAGTGATCTTGTTCAACGCCCGATAGTCAATACAAAGTCTCCACGTCCCATCCTTCTTCTGTACCAACACGATCGGGCTCCCACGGGGCGATGAACTTGGTCTGATGTGACCTTTCTGCAACAGCTCCTGAATCTGCCTCTTGATTTCATCATTTTCCAGAACAGAGCGTCGATAGATCGGTCCATTGGGTAGTGGCGCACCTGGGGTCAGATCAATCGGGTGCTTGACCTGGCAGTGGAGAGGAACCCCTGTGGGTGAGGTGAAGATGTCCCCGTACTCCTCCACGACCTTATCCATTTGTTGTTGTCGTGCAGAGGGGCCCTGTCTGGAGGTCGTGGCCACAGTCTTCTTCTTTCCCTGGGGGCGGATCATCAGGAAAACGAATTTCCTAGTTTGGGAAATGAGCTTACTGCATTTTTTTGCAGTAACCAAAGAGATAGTCGTAGGAGGTGGTACCTCTGGTATCCTGTACAACTTATTTCCCAAAGTAATAATAACAGCACGAGGTCGAGACTCATACACAGCATGACGCTTCCACTAGTATGGTTGTCCTAATAATACATCAGAAACATCAATAGGAGCAACGTCACATAATACCTCATCCGTGAAGGGCTTGATGCTATAGGGAAGGCGGCACTGCTGGCTGACGCGGAGATCTTGTCCTTGGTGAAGCCACCCGATGGTGTATGGATGTGGGTGAGATGTGGTCAAAAAGCCCAACCGCTTCACAACATCTGCTGAAATGAGGTTCTTTTGGCTCCCATTGTCGAAAATGAACTGTACCGGGGAGCCCTTTACCCACATCTGGGAGTGGAAGAGACGTTCCTCCTCCTCTGGATCTTTCAGTTCCTCCTTCTGGATCTTCGTATTGGCAACAGTGGCGTTGGGCTCTACATCAATAATCTGTTCCCCTTTGTCATTCCCCTTGTCAGGTTCTGATTCAGAGTCAGAGCATGCATCTGACTCAGAAGCCCTCATCTCAGCCACCAGCAACTACTTGGCCCGACACTCACTTATGTTGTGAGTGGAGCTCTTATGGAACTCACACCACTTTCCCGTGTCCTTCTTTGGCTTTGCGGTGTTGTTATTTGCTTATGGCTTCGACAGGTTGTCTTGAGTCGCCATGCCTTGGATTTTTCCTTTGTTCTGCGGTTTGGGAGCACCTTTCGCTTGCTTTTGATTCGCAGATCCAAAGTCTAGCTTCTTCTGTTTGAATCTCTGCTCAATCTTGGCAGCATACCGGTATGTCGTACCAAGCGAGGAGATGTCGAAGATCTCCATTTCCTCCTGAATGTATCTATGCATACAATTGCGATACTTTAGCACCAGATGTTTCTCTGAATCTTTGATACCCAACTTGGTGCGCAGGGTATGGAACAAATTCTTCAGCACATGCACATCTTGATCCCTTTGTTGTCGCAGCATGGTCCATTGTATGTACTTGTCCTCATAGCTCCCCACGAGATAGTATTGTTCCTTGATGGCATCACAGAAATAATTCCAAGTGGGTACAGCCGAGAACAGAGAGGGTTCTGTCTCGTCCTTTTTCTCATAGTGGGTTTCCCACCAGTCCTTGACATGGGGGGTAGCTTTGAGGAGTGCAAAAATAATCTTCTCCCTGTTGGAAAAGTCATGAACTAAGAAATATCCTTCTAATAGATTCAACCATCTATCTACGACATCTGAATCTATTTGACCCTCAAATATAGGAATGTCAAAATTTACATGTACCTTAAAAGGATTCGCACCTCCAGAGTGGCTGCTAGATGCAGATGTGCCGCCGGTGGGTAGCCGTTGAAGCATCTGGGCAAAGTTATCCATCATCGTGTTCCTTTGTTTTTCGAGGGCCTCTTCAAGCAATATTTTGATAGGATCTCCTGCTCCCTCATCTTTATTTTCGTCCCCCATGGGCGCCCGTCGGGGTTTGCGAGGCTGATCTTGCAAAGGTTCCACCAGATCGAGCCCTAACTACTTATACCCCGACCTCGTTGGGGACATGCAAAGAAGGATCGAGAAAAAGCAGACCGCTCTGATACCACTGATCCAGATTTATGCATGAACGCAACAGAATAAACATATAACCATAAATACAAAGATGCAACGGAATAACATTTCATTTCATTAATATCAAAGAACTTAAATTTGTTTACAAACAGAACGGAAATAAAACTAGCTAGGGCACTGGTAGCTATCTCTGAGAAGAGATGTGGCGGCTATAGGCCTCTGAACTGAGTTACAATGAGGCTCGAGGGCCTATTTATTATTTAGAAACAATGGGAAATCCTAAACAACCAAAACCCTAACCATAGGAGATGAAGCACCAAAACTATGGGCCCCGTTTGGGTAAATTGGTGTTTCAACTTCCCGGGGACGTAACTTTGGCATACGATCTCCGTTTTACGCGTACCATACCTCGTTAGAAAGATCTATCCAAGGACTACAAATTTTGAGTGAGAAACATCAATCCATGGACCCATGTTGCTCCCCGTTTTCCCAAAAAACGTCATTTAGGGCCTCAAAATGGCTCCAGAAATTCAGGACCCGAAAAACTGCTAAAAATAGTAAGTTGTGCCGAAACTGAAAAACTGAAAGAGACAATGGTGGGGCCCCAAGTGGAATAGGCGGGTGACCACCAATATCCACCTAGATCATAGATCTAACTTCTCAGATCTAATCCCTTGGTGAAAGCTTATTCAATATTGTCATCTGTTGAATAAAAACTACAAGAAGTAATTGCATGCAGGGATAATAAAATTTTTGAGGAAAACATATGAATAATAATAGGAGAAATTAGAGATTACAAATATGACATGTATAATGGTATCAGGGGGAGACTTTGACAATGCAAGAATATTTGTGAGGAGCATTGGAACATATGAATTGCAGGATTAGTTTCATCCATCAGCACGATAGTTATTGACCCTTTGCCATTGATGTCAAAGGGGGAGATATTATAGAAATTGATGCAGATATTGACTTTGAGAAATCAATCAAGAAGGGAGGTATCTTCATAATTAGATAGGGGTAGTTCTCAGCACCATGTCAAGAGGATTTTTGGTGTGTATTGAGGATGAAATGACATCAATTAACATCAATGTCTGCTAGTGTTTCCATGAATGAAAAAGGGGGATATTGTTGCACATGGTTTTGTCATTAATGAAAACAAGGTGTCATTTATGTCAAAGGGGATGTTCAAGAAAGTATAAGTATAATTAATTATTCCTAAGGAAGCAGTGGTACTCTCTATGAAGCAGTATGGTGGCTAGGATTCTTACAAGATATCATTAAGTGAAGTTAAAGGTGCTTGAAGTTATTTTAGTTTTTGATAAAATTATGGTGCCCTAATGATCTTATAAATAGTATGTATCTGTAGGCCTCATCGATACCTTTCCAACGATATATCATGCTCTATAAAACTCCTCCTAGATAAAAATTTATGGCCATTTGAAGATTAGTACTAAGTGGATGACTTAAATTATAGTGCAAATACCCCTGACACCAAATTTGTTAAAATGTGTGCATCTTTCGGGTGGATCCACGATTCAATATTTTGGCCAACAATAAATTTCTAACAAAAATGCACTACATTTAACATTGTTAAATGTTTAGAAACTTTCACAGATCAGATGAATTCAACTCTTGGGTGAAATGATTAAATGGTAGATGTTGTCAAGAGTTGCATGATGTTTAATCAACCCAACCAAAGCTTATGCAAAGTGGCAAAATTTCATAGGACATGATGTATCCCCTCCATATTCACACTTGAGAAGATCATATTGGCCTAATATGGTGACTTGGCAACTTTGACACATAGCATAAAAACATAGGTCTCCTATACACATGGCATGACACATCACTTGTTGATGTTAGCAATATGACATGGCATCACCAATGCATGACATGTGGCATGGAAAATTGTTGCATTTTGGTTGGAAAAAATCCTAAATTTGGGTGACACATGGCATCCACTGCAGGCTGCAATGTGACATGATGATATCATGTTGACGCCATCATGTGTGCAAGGAGTTACCCCCGGGGTGTGGTCACATGGTCACATGAACTAAGACAAAGAGATGCTAACGTAATATAAGGTTTGGTTACATAAAATGACCACATGGCACTAAGTTTAATGACCCAATATGAGCTCTTGGGGCTTCGACACTGACGTAATACAAGGGATGATTACGTGAAACAGTCACATAGCATTAAGTTTAATGACTCAATCCAAGCTCTTAGGGATTTGGTGAGGGTACATGAGTGAGGTTATATGAATATGAACATTGAGCCTATCTCCATAACATTTGTGTGAACATTGTCGGCCCAAACCTCTCCATCAATATAAATACAGAGGGTTGAGCAATGTTAAGTAATAACTTCGATCATGATCAAAGTGTGTGAAATAAATTGAGTTTTGAGTTGATCCCGAGAAGTATGATTCAAGTTTTATTTAATTTTGCATAGGGCGACACTATCTAAGTCAAATTGCTCTGAGCATGACGTGGTTGGCTGATTCCTTTTTGGCATAGTTGATCTATTTTTGGTAGAGAAAAATGTTATATTTTGGAGATGCCCCCATAGAGATATCATTAAGGCGGCCACTTTGTGAATAGAGAGTTTAATAATGGAGATAGTTTTGGCATGAATGGCATATGTATAGCAATATCCAGTCTTGGCATGAATGCTAGACTACCGTTGCCAATGAGGATTATGCACTAGTGAGGTATATTTCCCACAAACCTATCCATGGGACATATATATAATAAAACATATAACAAAAAAATTTCAAGGGCACAATGTAACAATCCCCATTAGATAGCATGATTGGTATGAAATTATTGTTTACAGACTAAGGTCGTAAGTTCAATTCCCAACGGTGATCAGGTTTTAATTTATTATTTTAATTTTATTTGATTCATTCTATCACATAATTAACCAGATTTTAAGTGAGCATATTATAGCATTGATTCTGAAAGTTAACCATTTTTTCTAATGTGCCTCAAAAAGGGAATTTTGTAGGATGATTAATTAATTATATAGTTTTGAATGGTTATTTTGTGTTTTTGGAATAATTATTGGCCCAAATTTAATTCCGGAAGAAGCATCATATACAAGGCTTAGAGGTGGATGTTATGAAATTCCTTGTTAAAAATTATTTGATGTCTAGAATATCATTTATATGATTTGAGGTTTTATGAGAAAAATTTTGTGGTTTTGGAAATAAGACTAGAATTGGTTCCAAGAACGAATTAGAGTGACTAGATTGATGAATGAGTTGTATAAGACTATGGAAAAAAATATAATAGTTGGTAAAAAATATTTATATGAATATATTTTCAATAATAACAATATTTGTAGGGTGTGATAGTTATTATTGCCATGATAATATTTTGCAGGTTACAGTGGAAATTATAATAGTGACAAGATGTGCAGGTTGAGATGATGGTAATAATGATTGTAGGTTGTGATTATTTCTCTTTATAAACATATAACTATTTATGATGAAAATGGATCTAGTTTGAAAATGATATGAAATAGAATTCCACAAGGAGTTGAAGAAGAATGTCAGTGCCTCAACCGAGGTTGGAGCCTAGAGCAGGCTGGACCCCACTCATCATATAGGTTAGAGCCTCCATCAAGTTGGAGCCTAGAGCTGGGTGGAGCTCACTCATCATCGATGTTGGAGCCTCAATCAGGTAGGAGCCTAGAGAAATTTGGAGCCTCAATCAGGTTGGAGCCTAGAGTTATTTAGAGCCCATTCATCATCGAGGTTAGAGCCTCAATCAAGTTGGACCCTAGAGAAGGTTGGAGATTTTTCATCATATCCTCAAGCATTTTTAATTCTATAGTGAGAAATTTCTTGAATTATTTCAAAGTTGGTGCCCCAATCAGGTTGTAGCCTACCACAAGTGGAAGTTTTCATTTCTTGGGGGTGGTTGCCTCTAGAAAGTCAGAGCCTGCAAATATATGTAATGAATTGAAGCATATGAAGCAAAATAATTTATGGTTTTCTCTTGTATAGCTTTCCGCATAAAAGCTTGTGTCTCTTTGTGATGTGATGGCTTCTTGATGTGTTTTTGATAGATTATGATGCTTTTTTATATATGATGATATGATTATTATGGTTATGATTCATTGCTACAAGGTTGTTTGATTATGAAAAGTTATGAAATTGTAAAATATATCTCACAATTATTCACCCCCCCCCCCTCCCCCCTCTTAATGTGACCTTTGGTCCAACACCTCATGTCATATGAATCCATGAGGTGATAACCAATTCACCCAAGTGGTGCTCAATCATGAGACCAAATTTCATATTATACATATTATAGGATAGGGTGTAACTCTGTATTATCATTGAGTTTTTCCAATTCCTTGAGATGGTAAAGAGTGTGCAAGGCCATTGTTCATGTGTATAACATGGCAAAAATGTAGTTCTTAGAATTAATTGAAACCAACCCAAATTATTTAATAGATAGAGTCAACCTTATTGTGTTCCTTTAGTCCCATATGATGATTAATTTGAAAAGATGCAAGATTTTGGTAAGGTCAATCACTTTGAGAAAAACATAAATCTCTACTCAGTTGTTGGTGGCTTTGCCCAAGCTCTAGGAATATTTCAATTTTATCTTTCTAGATGAATGAGAAACCCCCTACACCTGCAACCCTTATATTTTTCTTGGAAACTCCATGAAAACATAGAAAAAATGAATCATATGAGTGTATCCATTGGTGAAACTCTATCTAAGAGAAGGAGAGATACCAACTCTTCTTGTGCGAAGAGGAACCAAATTGTATAGGATAATTATTGAATTAAGAAAAACACCATTGTTCAAGTGTATCCAATACTTTAGCCCTGCAAATATTGGGATGGTATGTGAAAATATGCTCAACCAAAAGATATTTGGAACGCTCCACAAAAACTACTAATCGGGTCTAAATATCCTAAAAAATAAACCTATTGTGATCCAACCAAACCCTCTAACAAACAGAAATGCATTTAAGGATCACAAACCAAATTATTTTAATCAAAGGATTAAGGTAATTCTTGTACCATGAACCAAACTGTTGGAGAAGAGAACTAGGCCATTGTGCATGATGAGACATATCTTGTAAGACATATTCCCACACTCTTCTAGCAAACTTGCAATAAAGGAAAAGGTGGGTTATATATTCGCTACTTGAGGAACATAAATGTATCTAGATGGTCCTTGGATTCCTTGTTTGGAAAAAATTTATATATTGGACATCTTCTTATGAACTGAGATCCAGAAGAAAATATTCACTTTAGGAAGCCCATATGGGTGTCAAACAGGATCCCATAAGCCATATTTTGGAGGAATTTTGTTTAGGAACAAATGAGCTTCATATCTATGCTTAATTGTGTAGCCTACAACACCCCAAACTCTAGAGTTAACATCATTCTTGTGGCTTTAAGTGCAACCAAAAAGGATAGAAAATAGAAGGCAAGGGAGATCCCTAAGAGGGGGAGGGATTGGGCCCAAGTTCCACCCCACCTACTTCCTAGAAGGATAATATCTATAAATTTCCAAAATGGAGAGTGTGCATCTTTATAAACCAAAAAAAAAGATGAAGGGCCTGAATATGCTCAAGAGTAGGTCTACCCATAAAATTGTCATCCCAAATTCTATTCTTCTTTACATTTCTAAGAACCCAAGTAAGTTGAGATTGGATGAGAGGAATGGTAGAAAAAATAAGTTTCCAAATTTTTGATCCACCTCCAAAAGAAGAGACATGTTCAAGGCATATCCATCTTACACCCACCAAAAATTTCTTAGGGATGACCTATTTCTACCAGTCATATTGGTTAGTGAAAAGCCTACAAAGAAGCTTGGAACAGATTCATTAATGAAATATCCTTGACTCCTAAACCCCTATGGCTCATAGGGATCCTTAGAATTTTCCAATTCATAAGGTGAAACCTTTTGGAGTTTAATTTATTTCCTTTCCATAGTAATTTTCAAATTTCTTGTGCTATGGACTATCTGACATGAACTCGAGTTAATATAGTACATAATTGACAAGAGCCAAGGCTAAAAGAATTTTTTCAATAGAGTCAAGTGACCTACATAGGTTTACAATTGGTGCCCATGATGAAAAAATTTAGACTTGAATTTCATAATTATTGGATTTCATAATGGATGCGGGAAAGGGTTTAGGCAAATAGTAATGCCCAAAAATCTACAAGATGACCAGCCATCTCGAAGAGGATAATGAAAAATTGAAAAGAGATAGGATTTCCTATTATAGTTCACATTCCAAGTATAGAGTATATTTTTATAGTTGTTGATAAGGAATCCTTAAGCTTAGACAAATTGGTCAAAAACCACCTTAGTTTTAGACATAATAATGACCAAATACCCTCCCATCAATAACATGTCATCTACAAATTATTCATGACTTAAATCCTTCACCCATATCACAATGTGGATGCTTGGTAGTAACTCAAGACATATTTCATGGTTAGGTTTCCTACTTATATAATTAGCCATAAGTATATTTAAAATGGGGGGACAGTCGGCACCCTTGCCAGGGACCTCTGGTAGTTTGAAAAGATACTAATGATCCACCCATTTACTAGAGGGGAGATTCACAAGTTACTTTTGCATGTAGATATCCACCCAATGAATTTGAGATTGAATCCAAAAATTTGGAGAACATAGAAGAGGAAGCTACATCGAACACAATCAAATGCATTAGTCATGTCCAATTTAAAAATCATCCCTATTTCCCATTTGGATATACTAGAAAGAATGGATTTCTAGACAAGGACAATATTGTTCACTATTTTTTTTTTTCATTTTCTGGCGAACCCACTCGACTTTCAAATATTAATTTAGGGATAATGGGTTTTAGATGGGTTTTTATGATCTTGGATATAGTTTTATATGTGACATTTACATAAATAAATTGGTATAAATCTAATAACATAAGAATGATTCACCTTTTTTGAGACCATGGAAATAAAGTAAGAATTGATTTCTCCCCCAATGTGTGATGAATAGTGGACATATTTAATCATCCTTATCAAATTGAACTTTATGATATGCCAAAATATCATGTTAAATTGCAATGAATCCATTTGTGCCTAGTGCCTTATAGGTTCAAAATATTGGATGACTTCCCATAATTCATCCTTTGAGATTTGAAGCATTAGACTTCCATTCTCCAATTGTTATACCAAAGAGGGAATGTGTTCAAACATTGCTTTGACATCCTTTGCAATCCCAATATATTTCGTTGTATGAGTTTGAGTAAAAGTGAGTTTAATTTTCCTCCTTAATCTAATCATGTGAATTGATAATATCCACATTTGTAGTCATTGTGGATTTAACATTGTTGCACCAAAGGATAATTTTAGTTTGATTGTGTAAGTAATGGTTATTTCCATCACCCAATTATAGTGAAAGGATCCTAGATTGAGACGCAAAGTTCCTCTTCTACTCATAATGTTGTTTTCAAAAGAAGGAACAATTTTTTTTCCTCCATTAGCGATCATAGAGAAACTGGATCTTGCTCTAGGCTCTAGCTTTGTATTTCCCCTAGTTCCAATTTGAGGGAAATGACTATAGAGTCTTGCCCTCAGAAGTGATATTTTTCCTAGGCCCTAAGATCCATTTTAGAATTTTTAATTTTTGGTTCCAAAATGTGGACTGGTGACCCTTCAATCCATTGGTGTTAGGCTCGAGAAACAATACCCTTAAACACATGGTCCTGAATCAAGAGAATATTTGAAACAAAAAGGGAGAGGGAAATAATTTTATTTAGGAACAATGGAGAGGGGTATAGAATGGTGATTATATCTACTCCAAGAAAGCATATGAAAGGACAGAGACACACATTTTTCCCCAGGAATAATTTGTGTACCAAGTAGTCGAGACACACCATAATATGCCCTGGGCCAAAGCTAAGATTAGACTAGGTAAACTCGGCTCTCGAAAACTTTAGATCAGACAAATTCTAGGAGTAATAAAAATATGCCATCCTCTCCTAGAAATGATCTCTAACAATATTTCCTCCTTTTCTTCATGCCAGTGAAAGATGGTGTTGAATTCTCCCATAAAGATAAATCCAACTCCTTCAGAATGCACATATAATTTTAACATGCTATGATATCCTTTATGAGCACTTGTTATATATAAATGATGATTATTCTCCATTTTTTCTAACAACTTGAACACTTATTGTTGTCCTGGATTACAACTAAATGTTTCCTAGTTTGTGATGAGAATTGAATATGATGAGAATTTTACACCAGTCGCAAGGTACTCATCCATTAGATCCATCATTGCACTCTTTGCGCAGATGGGATGGCAGATACACCAGATGGATGTAAAGACAATCTTTCTCAATGGATTTATTGAGGAATAAGTGTACATTGATAAACTGAAAGGTTTTGAGACCTTAGACAGGAATTCACATGTGTTCAGACTCAAGAGAGCATTGTATGGGCTGAAGCAAGCACCTTATGCTTGGTACACCAAGATTGACAGCTATTTCATCGGGTTAGGCTTCACCAAGAGTGAAGTGGATGCAAACCTATATCATATTGTGGTTGATGGTATGATTTTGATTATTGTACTTCATGTTGATGATCTGATACTGACAGGTGATGAGTGGATCATAAAATATTGCAAATTTGATCTTGCAAGAGAATTTGAGATGAAGGACATGAGGCTCTTGCACTATTACCTTGGATTGGAAATATGATAAAGAGATGAGGAGATATTTGTATCTCAGGGAAAGTATGCCAAGGATATTTTGAGGAAGTTCCACATGTAGGGAAACAAACCCATGGAGACTCCTCTTGCAAGAAACTGGAGGAAGGAGGATGCTACTTCAGGTGAAGTAGTGGATGCATTAGTTTACAAGCAGCTGGTTGGTTCACTCATGTATTTTGTGAATGCACGACCTGACATATGCTACATAGTTAACGAGTTGAGCCAAGCTATGGTTAAGTCGACTAAGCTCTTTTAGAAGGCAGAGAAACATGTGTTGAGATATATCATGTAGAAATTTGAATAATAGATCACTTATTCACCGAGATTATCCTGATTACACACTATTTGAGCTTCATGCATAATACATAACCTCTTCTACTATTGATCATCAATTTGCGGAATTAAAAACAATCACATGCGCACATTAAAACCATAAACAATCACACATATAAACACAGTATTTATGGGAAAGCTTAAAGCTGAAAACCCCCAACTATTTGTATATTATAATGATAGAGCTCATGTAACAATACATAGCACAAAGCCCCTCACAAGCTCTCAGCACTATCTCACATGCTACACACTACACAAGCTCAAATCAAGCAAGTCACATGCTCAAATCTCCTCCACCTGTTAGCCAGCCTCTACTGCGCAATCCAATATGGATAATCATGAGATCAAGGTTCAAATCCCACCAATATGTACTGCGCAATCCTCATTGGCTTCTCAATCAATGTGTGTGCAAATCTCATGCACCAGTATAGTCACAACTGATAGTCAACCTGCGCTTTCGCCTACCTCCATCATTGATCTCCACTGAAACTGTCCATGCACTGAAGTTAACTGATGTGTTCATTAGTTGATTTATGATTTAATAATTAGTGAATTAATTAATAATTAATTCACACCACTCATCACTAGTGTATTAATCAGTTAGACTAAATACAACTATTTCAACTAAGTCAAACTGAACACAACTCCATCAACTCCTCAATCAAATCCACCAAACTCACTCACATGAGTTCTAACTGAAGTCATCATGCAATAGCTCCACTTAGACCCTAGGAATAGCGTAATTCCTTCTGTCAGCTGCATGTGCCACTTCCATGACTCAAACTGAAGTGCTCCAAGAGGATAAGATAATGTTTAGAGTCCAAATATTATTAAGAGCTAATAATATTCGACATATCTATTTTTAGACTGGCAATCTAAAAATAGATTCCGCCCAGTATGTCTAAAAATAGAAGTCCATCTATTTTTCCAACTTGACCATCCCTCCACAAATAGCATCCTGCAACTCATAGAATCATGATCGACATGTCTAAAGATAGACATAGTCTAAAAATAGACTTTGCGCCAAAAATACCCTGCGGGCCCACTTAGTGAAGGTGACTTCTTTCCACTAAGCTCTGTCATCTTGTTGCATTCTCAACACTCCCTCTCAACAAGATACGGATTATCTGCAACCCCTATCCTGCCCCTGTGGTATTCGAATTTTCTCCTGGTGAGCGCCTTCGTCAAGATATCAGCATCCTGATCCTCCGTAGGAATGTATGAAAGTAACATGATCCTCCGTTGCACACAATCTCTGATATGATGATACCGGATGTCAATGTGTTTAGATCTATCATGAAATACTGGATTAACCGAGAGTTTGATGCAACTCTGATTATCACAATAAATCACAATAGGCTCTAAGTGTGAACCGAACAACCCGACCAGGATCTTCCTCATCCATATAGCCTTGCATGCAACCAAACTCGCTGCCATATACTCGGCCTCTGCTAAACTGAGTGCCACGGATCTCTGCTTCCTGCTGTACCAAGAAACTGCTGTCGACCCGATACTGAAAATCCCTCCAGATGTGCTCTTTCTATCCGTTGGGCTCCCTGCCCAATCTGCATCCGTGAAGCCACACAGCTTCACCTCATCCGACTGTCTGTACCATAATCCATATCCCGATGTGCCTCTGAGATATCTCAATACATGCTTGCCTGCCTTCCAAAAGAGCTTGGTAGGCTTAACCATAGCTTGTGAAAGTTGGTTAACAGCATAGCATATGTCGGGTCGTGTATTGACCATATACATAAGCGACCCCACCAACTGTCGATAAACAGTGGCATCCACTACCTCTGCCGAAGTAGCATCCTCCTTCCTCCAACCACCAGGAAGAGGAGTATCAACAGGCTTGCAACCATGCATGTTGAACTTCTCCAGTATCTCCCAGGCATACTTACCCTAAGAAACAAATAGTCCATCACTGCGCTGCCAAATTTCCAATCCCAGGAAATAATGAAGGAGGCCCAAGTCCTTCATCTCAAACTCTTTTGCAAGATCCTCCTTGCATGAGAGTATCAACAGCTCATCACCTGTCAAAATCAAATCATATACATAAAGTACAATGATCAGCAACTTACCCTCCACCACTATCTGGTATAGGTTCGGATCCGCCTTACTCTTGGAGAATCCAAGTCCGGTGAAATAACTGTCTATCCGTGTGTACCAAGCACGAGGTGCTTGTTTCAACCCATACAACGCTCTCTTGAGCTTGCACACATGCGACTCGCTGCTGAAGATCTCGAAACCTTCGGGCTGCTCTATGTACACCTCCTCCTCAATGACTCCATTGAGGAACGCAGTCTTCACATCCATCTGATGAATGTGCCACCCCATCTGCGCTGAGAGAGCTAGGATCATCCGTATGGAAGAATACCTTGCGACAGGTGCAAAGGTCTCCTCATAATCGATCCCCTCTATCTGTGAAAAGCCTCGGGCAAAAAATCTTGCCTTGTACTTCTCCACACTCCCGTCAGCTACATGCTTCACTTTGTATATCCATCTCGAACCCACCACTGATTTCCCCTCCGGCCTTGGTACAATCTCCCATGCACTATTTCTGACAATCGAATCATAATCTTCCACCATGGCATCTACCCATGCGGGGTCCTCCACAACTTCCTTGAAAGAGGATGGCTCTGTCACGATACACTTTCTCATAAGAGCCATGTATCCAGTATGCCGGTCCGATGACTGTCTCTGTCTGCGTTGTGTTGTAGGTGTTCCTACAACCTTCTCTGCATCTTGAGCCAGTCACTAAGCTTCTGTAGTGCGCTTCCGCCCTCTGATGGTTGGCGCTGCATGAGTGGTCTCTTCCACTCCATGAACCTCATCTTGTGGCTGATCCACATCCTAAGACTCATCCTTAGGAACTAATAGCTCCTCCTTTGCATGCAAGTGTAGCTCCCTCTCAAGCGAACACTTCATGGCTTTCTCCTCCTGAAATTTGATATCCCGTCGCACAACAGTCTTGCGACTGTCTGGAAAATACACATGATAGTTGTGGGGCATATCGGTGTACCCCACAAATATCCCAACCTCTGCAGTTGGCTCCAGCTTCTTCCTGGCATCCTTCGTCACATGAATGTAAACAGGTGAACCAAAAATCCTCAAATGGGAAATATCAGGCCTCTTACCAGAAAACGCCTCCTCGGGTGTACTCATGCCAAGTATCCTATGAGGACAACGTTTCTGCACATATACTGCAGTATTTCATGCCTCCGCCCACAAGTGAATGGGTAGGCCCTGATCATGCAACATCGCCCATGCAGCACCCACGATTGTTCTGTTCTTCCGCTCAGCAACCCCATTCTGCTGTGGGTTATGAGGTGCTATGAGCTCTCTTCAAATTCCTTCTGCGCTACAAAAGTCCTTGAACTCGCCAGAGATGAATTCACCACCATTGTCGCTCCTAAGAGCCTTCACCTGCTTCCCCGATTCTTTCTCCACTAGCGCCTTGAACTCACAGAAATTTGAGTATGTCTCGCTCTTCTTCTGCATGAAGAAGATCCAGCACTTCTGAGAAAAATCATCAACAAATATCACATAATACCTATGTTTTGCTGTCGAAGCTACTAAGAAAGGTCCACACACGTCTGTGTAAATTCTCTCAAGGATCGTCGTGGCACGACTATCCTTCTCGTGAAAGGTGGCTTTCACAAATTTTCCTAAGGTACACCCCTTGCACTGATTTGACTGCGCAAGAGTTCCTTTAGGAAGCCCAGTAGAAATCTGCTGCAGTATCTTCAAAGCTCCATGGTGAAGGTGGCCCAATCTCCGGTGCCACAACTCGCCATTATCCCGGCTCACCACTCCTTCTGCCTTGCCTGCCATTGCTGCGCAACCATCTACCTACAATTGATAAAGGTTCTTAACTCGAACCCCTATCCTCCGGGTCTCACCAGTTGCCTTACTGCGCAGGAAATCCTTTCCCTCGCTAAAGACAACATCATATCCCTTGTTTTCTAACATCGCCATAGAGATAAGATTCTTCTTCAATCCTGGAACATGCATCACTTCCTTTAATACGAAGGGTTTACCAGACTCCATCTCAAATGAAATGGTACTGATACCGGTCGCACTGTATCTACCATCATCGCCCATCTCGATGTGCACTCCAAGATATTTCTCATCCAAATCAGTAAACAAATCTCGATCTCCTGTCATGTGAAAAGACGCACCACTGTCCAGAAACCACACTGATCCCGCCACACTTGAAACCAAGCATGCGATCAGCAAAAAATCCAGCTCAAACTGTGAGGTTAAGGCCTCTCCAAAATGCGCATCCGCTTCCTCGCTATTTTTCTTCTTCTGCGGACAATTTGTGGCATAATGTTCGTGTTGGTGACAGTGAAAGCACTTCACCTTGGACATGTCCTGCTTCTTGCCTTTCGCACCGGAATGAGAAGCTTTCTTGCTCTTCCCCTTCTTTGCTTTGGCAGCCAAAGAATAATTCTCTTCATTAGAGTTCTTTGATGATGATCCGTCCCTGGTACTTTGCCTTATCTCCTCTTGCACAAGATCCGACCAAAGTCGCTCCCATCCTAACAATTTCTCCCGACCATTGACAGAGTCCTGATAGGAATTCCAACTCTTCGAAAGCCCAAGGAGAGCCAAGCTCACCAAGTCCTCATCATCTATAGTCAACCCCACACTTCCAAGCTCATCCTTGAATTGGATGAACTTCGTGAGGTACTTGGGCATATTGTCGCCTTTCTCCATCTTTATGTTTCTGAGTTTATCCTTGAGCACCAACTTCCTCTGGTCGCTCTTTCTTTGGAATAAATCTGTCAAGGCTTTCCACATCAAGAATGGAGAAGCCTTACCATGTAGGTTGGACACTATGTGATCCTTCACGCCCTCCAATAGAATCCTTCGACACTTTGCTGTCTTCTTTTTCCAAGCCTCAATTACGGCAGCATTGCTAGAAGTAGGCTTTGGGACTTCAACATCTATGAACTCCTTCAACCCATTGTCATCTAACACCGCCTCCATCCTGTCCTTCCATGCAATATAATTCGAGCTGCCCTCAAGGGCATACTCCAATCGCAATCTGTTGAAAGACATCTCAACTTCGACACCAAGAAAACACTGCTGCAAATTCGAATTCCACCAACGCAAAACTCAACCACTTCAATGTTATGCAATTGCTCCAATGATCAATACTCCTCTGATACCATGTATAAATTTTTTTAATAGATCAATTATTCACCGATATTATCCTAATTACACACTATTTGAGCTTCATGCATAATACATAACCTCTTCTACTATTGATCATCAATTTGCGGAATTAAAAACAATCGCATGTGCACATTAAAACCATAAACAATCACACATATAAACACAGTATTTATGGGAAAGCTTAAAGCTGAAAACCCCCAACTATTTGTATATTGTAATGATAGAGTTCATGTAACAATACATAGCACAAAGCCCCTCACAAGCTCTCAGCACTATCTCACATGCTACACACTACACAAGCTCAGATCAAGCAAGTCACATGCTCAAATCTCCTCCACCTATTAGCCAGCCTCTACTGCGCAATCCAATATGGATAATCATGAGATCAAGGTTCAAATCCCACCAGTATGTACTGGGCAATCCTCATTGGCTTCTCAATCAATGTGTGTGCAAATCTCATGCACCAGTATAGTCACAACTGATAGTCAACCTGCTCTTTCACCTACCTCCATCACTGATCTCCACTGAAACTGTCCATGCACTTCAGTTAACTGATGTGTTCATTAGTTGATTTATGAGTTAATAATTAGTGAATTAATTAATAATTAATTCACACCACTCATCACTAGTGTATTAATCAGTTAGACTAAATACAACTAGTTCAACTAAGTCAAACTGAACACAACTCCATTAACTCCTCAATCAACTCCACCAAACTCACTCACATGAGTTCTAACTGAAGTCATCATGCAATATCTCCACTTAGACCCTAGGAATAGCGTAATTCCTTCTGTCAGCTGCATGTGCCACTTCCGTGACTCAAACTGAAGTTCTCCAAGAGGATAAGATAATGTTTAGAGTCCAAATATTATCAAGAGCTAATAATATTTGACATATCTCTTTTTAGACTGGCAATCTAAAAATAGATTCCACCCAGTATGTCTAAAAATAGAATTCCATCTATTTTTCCAACTTTACCATCCCTCCACAAATAGCATCCTGCAACTCATAGAATCATGATCGACATGACTAAAAATAGACTTTGCGCCAAAAATAGCCTGCGGGCCCACTTAGTGAAGGCGACTTCTTTCCACTAAGCTCCATCATCTTGTTGCATTCTCAACATATCAGGGGAACTACAGAGTAGGGATTATGGTACAGATGAAAAGAGGGAGTGAAGCTTCAAGGCTTCACTAGTGTAGATTGGGAAGGGAGTCCATCCGACCAGAAGAGAAAATTAGGAGGCATCTTTAGCATAGGATCAGGAGTAGTTTCTTGGTACATCAGGAAACAGAGATCAATTGCACTCAATTCAGCAGAGGCAGAGTACATGGCAGCCAGTCAAGTTGCATGCGAGGCCATATGGATGAGGAAGATACTTGTTGGTTTGTTTGGTCAGCACATGGATCCGACGGTGAGACATTGGGATAACTAGAGTTGCATCAAACTATCGGTTAATCCATTATTCCATGATAGGTCCAATCATATTGATATATGGTATCACCATCTTAGAGATTGTGTTCAGAGGAGGATTATTTCATTAGAGTACATTCTCATGGAGGAGCAGGATGAAAACGTCTTGACGAAGGCACTGGAAAGAAGAAAATTCGAATTCCACATAGACAAGATCAGGGTAGAATATAATCCCTTTCTTATTGTGAAGGAGTGGTTAAATGGCACCCAAAAGCGGGGCTTCTAATTTATTTTTCCCTTAATTAAATTGGTAGAGAAATTGTAATTTCATCTCATAAAAACTTGTATTAGTTAAATAAGTCAGAATGACTAAGTTAGCTTAGGAAATTCGAGTTGAGGGTCATATAGGATGCATGTAGAGTGATTCCATGATTTAAGGGGGTCTAGTTGCAGTTATGCATGAGTTGTAATTAGTTAACTCGAGAAATTGAGTTAAAATCAATTTAACTAGTTCTAACTAAGTGATGAGCTAGTGAGAGGTCCAGTGAATTAAATCTGATTTAATTCGCAATGAGTATTCAATTAGTTAACTGAAGATTCACTATAAATATTTGTTGTGCGTCAGTTCTGAGGAAGACCCAGTTGAGACAGAGGTTAAAGGGAAGGTAACTATCAGTTGTATAATTAGAAAATTGTACGGGTTCGTTATAGAGTCAGTTGGAGGCCTAGGAAGGATTGAAAAATTATTCCAAGGCATTTTCCTATTTAATAGGGCTTTAATTTATCAAGGAATGTGTGAGCAAGGTAGGTTGAGCAGAGGCAGAGAATTGGCTAAGTATTTGTCCGATTTTTCCTAGATCAGTGTGAGACAGTTGGCAGAGTGCGGGAGTTCTATTGTGAGAGAAATTATTGTATTTTTTCATGATGCTTGACTTCATACAATATACAGATAGTGGGGCTTTAGGCTGTGTGCTTTCCCCATATACATCTTGTGTTGTGCGATTGATTGTTTTTTTCTCTTACTTGTTATGTGATTGTGCGATCATGTTTTTGTTTCCGCAAATTGTAGAAGGGATTCAATGCTTGTTTTAGTACATCATAAGATCAAATTGAATCCCTGTGGTTAGATTTTATACATGGAATATCATCATGCCCAAAAGCACAAGGGGCCTTTCAAAATATGAAAATAAGTGGAGTAACTGGTTGGCTACGTGGAGGTTTCTTGGAGCTCCTTAACCATAACATAAAAACAGATGAGGAAAAGGGGCAGGAGGAGAAAAGGGACTTATTAGAAACATAACCCAAAAAGTAAATTTGTACCCACATAAATATCAATTTTGTTTTTTATTGCAATATTACTATAAGGTTTGTGTTTGTAGACCAGTAGATAATACTTAATTGTATAGAGAAGAGCACTCCTAGGTTTTACTATTATGGTTTGTTTTAGACAGAAATTCTCTAACTCTATCGCTCATTATGTTCTTTGATGTACAAATGAGGCATTATTGCATGCTTGATGCATATTTTTAATGCAAAAATTTCCTGTTACAGTTAAATAAATATATAAAAAAAGCATTATAATCATGTGCTAATTATTTTTTTAAGGTCTTCGAAAGTGACACAGGTACCCCCTTCGTAGGCATTGGGAGTGTTTCTATAGAATGGATATTTTGAAGTTCTCTGGAAAGTAGTATTCTATATATAACCCTTTAATGTGAAATGATCCAATTCCAATATGTTAAAATGGGATTAATCCCAATCCAATGTGAAATGATATTCCAATACATTAAAATGGGAATAATCCCAATCCATGAAAATTTCTTATCTAGCTAGTGTAATAGCCATATCCATGGTGTGTGAGTTGATTAGAATTACCACATATGATCTATTTCGTAGATCCCAAATCCTACTAGGTAATAATCTAGTTTGTGATTGACAATTTGGTCATAATATAATTTTTTTGTTCAATATATATACCATCTATAATGTACACTTCTTTATAAAAGGGGTTATTGGGTATGATTTATGAAAAAAAGCAATATTGATTAAAAATGTTTTATGATAAATGTTTATAGAATTAGGCCATTGATCCAGATTTATGCAGGAACACAAAAAAATACACATATAACCACAAATATAAAAATGCAGCGGAAATAACACTTCATTTCATTAATATCAAAGAACTGAAATTTGTTTACAGACAGAATGGAAATAAACTAGCTAGGGCGCTGGTAGCTTATCTCTGAGAAGAGATGTGGTGGCTACAGGCCTCTGAAATCTGTGTTAAAATGAGGATCAAAGGACTATATATTATTGAGAAACTATATAAAACCCTAAACATCCAAAAAACTAACCCTAGGAGAACCCTAGGAGATGAAACACCAGAATATGGGCCCCGTCGGGGTAAATTGGTACATCAATTTCCTAGGGTCGTAACTTTGGCATACTATCTCCGTTTGATGCACCTGATACATCGTTAGAAATATATATCCGAGGACTACATCTACTAACTAAAAATATTCATTTCAAAACAGACTCATTATTTACGGAGGTTTGGTGCCCAAAAAATGTCGTTTAGGGCCTCAAAACGGCTCCAGAAGTTCAGGACCCGAAAAACTGCTAAAAATAGTAAAATGTGCTATAATTAAGGAAACTGAAAAATGAAAGAAACAATGGTGGGGCCCAAAGTGGAATAGGTGGGTGGCAACCAATATCCACCTGGATCATTCCTCCCCCCTTAGGAAGCAATGGTCCCCATTGCGTTGAGTTCCTCCATGAGATGAGGAAACTTGGTGTAGGAGTTGGCTAGCTTTAACAACCCAATACAATTGGACCTTCTTCTGGCAAGTGTTCTTGATTTGCATTTTCATGATACAATCTGTGGTGGCCTTTTCCATGTAGTCTTGGTTTAACTCTGTTGGTGTGAGTTGTTCTACAATGTCAGAGGTGTCCACTAGAGGTGGGAAATAGGGCTGAAGTTGGTCCACATTGAATACTGGGTGCAGACCAAGGAATGGTGGAATAATGAGCTCAAATACATTGTTCCCTACAACCTTGGTGATGGTGTACGGACCATATCGGAGCGGTCGAAGCTTGTTGTGGGGTCCAGTGAGGCACTCCTTCTGCAAATGTAGCTACACTTTGTCACCCACCTAGAAGTGGTGTGGCACCCGATGTTGATCATGTCATTGCTTATACTTAGAATTGACTCTGTCCAATATGTCATGAACCTATTGGCGGATGTGTTGAATATGCTCAATGAAACTGTTCGCTTTTTCAGCTTCAGACTGGACATGAGATGAATTGGCCTGAGTAGCCACAAATGGCATGGCTACGTCAATGGGACATAATGGCTAGAACCCTAGGCCCGCCTGAAAGGGGCTGTGGCCGATTGAGTTGTGGAGAGCCCAGTTATAATTGTGTTGTACATGGGGAAGGCTCTCATCCCATGTGTGTAGATGCTTTGAATTGTACATGCGCAGAATGTGTATAATCATCTTGCTTTGAATTGTACATGCGCAGAATGTGTACAATCATCTTGCTTTGAATTGTACATGTGCAAAATGTGTACAATCATCTTTCTTTGAGTTGTACATGCACAAAATGTGTACAATCATCTTGTTGATGACCTCTGTCTAGCCATCAGTTTTGGGATGGAAAGCTGTGGACTTCGTGAGCTTGGTGTCCAGCATTAACCAGAGGTTGGACCAAAACATGCTGAGGAACCTGCTGTCCCGATCTGAGATGATATACTGTGGGATCCCAAAGTGCACCCACACTCGTTCAAAGAATATTTTAGCAGTGGCTTCTGATGTGATATTCTTCTTTCAGGCCGACATAATGGCCATATTCGAGAATCTGTCGACGACCACAAAAACAAATTCATTTCTATGTTTAGTAGAAGGAAGGCCCGACATGTAATCCATGGAGATGGATTCCCAAGGTCGACTAGGGGTAGGTAGCAGAGTATAGAGGCCTTGCTTCTTGATGGTCAGTTTGGCAATGGAGCAAGCAGTGCAAGATCTGATGTACTTCCCAACATCATGTCAAAGGTTCGACTAATAGAAATAATTTTGTAGTATTTCCACTATTTTCTTGACCCCGAAATTCTCAGCGACTCGACTGTAGTGTGCTTCCCAAATAACCTTGGTATGCTTGCTTAAAGGAACACAAAGGTGTCCTAGTGCATCGTGGAGGTGAAAATTTGGAACTTGCGTACCCTCCAAGAGTGTCTTGTATGTGTGGCCGAATTCTGGATCGCTCTTGTAGAGAAGCGACCAATCAGAAGTCTCATGCCCACAAGAGTTGAGAACAGTGGTTCGAGCCACGATCGATGGTTGGCTAAGGCAGTCCAAAACATTATTGGTGATGCCCTTATTATAATTGATGTTCAAATGAGATTTTTGCAGATATGTTGACCACTTCTGATCACGATCGTTCTAAAAATTCCCTTGTATCTGTATGAACTATAGGGGTCAGTGGTCTATGTGGATGTCCATTTCCTTCCCCAAAATGTAATTCTTCCATTGGCGGCACGCCTTCACAATGGAATACATTTCTTTGTCATAAGTGGGATACTTGTGGACTATGTCAAGCAATGTATCACTGTGATATGCCACTGGATGCCCCTGTTGAGTAAGAACTGCCCCAATAGCATAGTCAGAGGCATCTGTCTCAATTTCAAACAGTTGTTGCAAGTCTAGTCATGTGAGCACTAGGGCAGAGCAGAGGCAATGTTTCAATTATGCAAATGCCTTCTGTTGAGATTCTGACCAGAATAATTTTTCTTTCACTCCTCCCTTGGTGACTTGACTCAAGGGCTAAGTGATATGAGAGAATCACAACACGAACTTGCATAGAAATTAGCAAGAACCAGAAATTTGTGAAGCTCTGTTAGAGTGGTTAGGGCCGACCAATCCCGAATTACTTGGATCTTGGTTGGATCTACATGCACCTCCCTTTCATCAATAATGTATCCCAGATACTAAACCTGGGTCATGCCAAAAGTGAACTTCTCCAAATTGGCACACAACTTGTGTTGTCGCAGTGTTTGGAGGACCTGTTGGATGTGGTGGAGGTGCTCTTCCCAAGTCTGGCTGAAGATCAGGATGTCATCCAAGTACACTACTACAAATGAGTTGGTGAATGGCTACAAGATGTCGTCCATCATCCTCATGAAGGTTGCGGGAGCATTCGTCAACCCGAAAGGCATGACTAGCCATTCGAAAAGACCCTTCTTGGCTTTGAAGGAATTATTCCACGCATCGGAGGATTCGATTGGTACCTGGTGATACCCAGAATTCAAGTTGATCATGATGAAATATTTTTCCCCTTTGAGTTGATCCAAAAGGTCATCAATTCGTGGGATCGGGTACCTATTCCGGACAGTGATCTTGTTCAACTCTCGATAGTCAATACAGAGTCTCCAAGTCCCATCCTTCTTCTACACCAACACAATCGAGCTCCCACAGGGCGATGAACTCGACAGGATGTGACCTTTCTGCAGCAGCTCCTATATTTGCCTCTTGATTTCATCGTTCTCCAGAACAGAGCACCGATAGATCGGTCCATTAGGCAGCAGCAAACTTGGGGTCAGATTGATGGGGTGCTTGACCTGACAGTGTAGAGGCACCCTTGTGGGTGAGGTGAAGATGTTCCCGTAATCCTTCACGACCTTGTCCATTTGTTGTTGTCGTGCGGAGGAGCCCTGTCTGGAGGTCATGGCCAAAGTCTTCTTCTTTCCCTGGGGGTGGATCATCAGGAAAACAAATTTCTCGGTTTTGGAAATGAGCTTACTGCATTTTTTTGTAGTAACCAAAGAGATAGCCGCAGGCGGTGGTACCTCTGGTATCCTGTACAAATTATTGTCCAAAGTAGCAATAACAATGCGAGGTCGGGACTCATACATAACATGTTGCTTTCACAAGTATGGTTGGCCTAATAATACATCACAAACATCAAGAGGAGCAATGACACATAATACCTCATCTTTGAAGGTTTTGATGTTGTAGGGAAGGCAACACTGCTGGCTAACGCGAAGATCCCATCCTTGGTGAAGCCACTCGATAGTGTACAACTATGGGTGTGTTGTGGTCGGCAAGCCCAAACGCTTCACGACCTCTACTGAAATGAGGTTCTTTTGTCTCCCATTGTCGACAATCAACTGTAACGGGGAACCCTATACCAACATCTGAGAGTGGAAGAGACGCTCCTCCTCCTCTGGATCTTTCGGTTCCTCCTTCTTGATCTTTGTAGTGGCAGCGGTGGCATTGGGCTCCGCATCAATAATATTCTTCCCTTTTTCATTCCCCTTGTCAGGTTCTGATTCAGAGTCGGAGCATGCATCCGATTTTGAAGCCCTCATCTCGGCCACTAGTGACTGCTTGGCCCGACACTCACACCACTTTCATGTGTCCTTCTTTGGCTTCGTGGGGTGGTTCTTTGCTTGTAGCTTCGGTAGGTTATATTGGGCCTCCATGCCTTGGATTTGTCCTTTTTTCTGTAGTTTGGGGGTGTTGTAGCCTAATTTGACTCAGCTAAAAGTAAATAGAGGTTTTGAGCAGTTCAAGGTTATTGAGAAATAATTGTTAAAATTTCAAAAAGACCTGTAACATGCTCGAAAGAATAACCACAAGCTCAATGAGGATTCATCATCACAGGTGCACCAGAACCAAAATCAAGGAAACAACAACATTGGAGGTGTAATCTAAGCCAGAGGAGAAGGAGAGAGAAAATCATGCAGGAGGGCTTTAGTCAGGCTTATTCACGTGAAAAACATTTCAAGAGCCACACCGATGGGCACGTTCAGAACATTGCACACCGGACAAGGTCGAGTCAGGCTCATTCGCAAGCTCAGGAGAGATCAGCACTTTTAAAGATTGAATAAAGCTCAGGAAGGATAGCAGATTTGCAGAGCGACGACGGTAGAAAGTAGAAAAATTGACTAAGACAGAAACACCTAGAATATTTCCAAAGGAGGCAATCAGATGGCAAGGATCAAATCGCAGATCTGAAGGGGAAGAGACCAATAGCTTAGATGACATTGCAAGTCAAACAATATATCTTGCGATGCGATGAGGAGAACGGCCACGTGTTGGCACAACACAAATTCACATTGGCGATTATTGAGTTTATGTGTTAAGGACTTCGCAAGTTAAACAAAACAACTTGTGATGTTGTAAGAATTGAAACTTGCGGTACGATAAAGAGAGGAGCCACGTGTTGGCACAACAATCCAACGCATATCGCACATCGGCGAGTTTAGAGTTTAGCATTAAGACTTCACAAGGTAAATTATTTTGGTTGCGATGTGACAATGATGGGAGATACTAGTGTGAGACGGTACAGTGGGGCCATTAGATCTGGCGAAGATCTACAATGGAGATTACATCGCAACTTCGCATCGGCATTTGTATTTTTTACCATTTAAATTATATGTTAAGTTCTCCGATATGTGATGCACCGTGATTGGTCACCATATTATGGGACCCTACAACCATTGTTCCGCGTATATGTCCATGATAATGTTTAAAATGCAGTTTCGTGATGCCGTGGGGCCCGATCGCATAAGCGCACAACCCAATATTTGAAAGATAAGTGCTAAGGAAAATTTAAAAACAATGGCATGCAAAGTGTGATCTTGGGCAGATGTGATGTGGTTTCAAAAGAAAACTCCAAAGGTCTTCAAATCTAGAGGTAAGGCATTCCTGTGTTAAATCGCATCAGAGGAAAGAAGGAGGATTATAACATAAAGCCGGTGAAACGCCTTGATATTGGAGGAAACTCTGAACGCGGGTAGAGAGACTCGGGTAAGTGACCCGATGCAGAGCAAAGGGGAAGAGAAGACTAAACACAGCAGGCACGTGCAGAAGAGGTAGAGTCGGGTAGCAGGTGACATGATGACAGCGTTCGAAACGCAAAAGCATGGGCAGAGTCGGGTGGAGATGTGTTTATGCAGACTGTTAGGACAATGCAGCTGAAACAGAAGGAGACACATCATCAACAAATAAAACTCAGAAAAAGGATTCTATTCCAAGTGTATTTTGTTTTCTTTGTTAAGATCGAAGCTACAATGGTGTCCTCGATTGCAATGTAATAAGTAGTTTAACAATTTACGTAGTTTAGGAGTTTCAAGAAGCTCGAGCAGTTACAAACTTCTTTTGTTTGTATTTAAGGAAGGGAGAAAGAGTGAAGAGGGGTTCTGAGTTCTGGACCTCTTGGGGATTACATTTTTTACTTCTTTTTCTGATGGGTAAATGAAAGAAGCAGTAATTTTCATGCAATTTTTTATGGTGATTCGTGTTTCTTGTGCCATTTTGTGTCTTTTCTTCTTTGAATGAAGTGAAGTAATTAAGCAGTCAGTCTCTTAATTACATCTATGAGTAAGAGTTAAATAACCTTAATTTTCACTCCTTCACTCCATCTCTTCTCCCTTCACAAATTCTCTCTCAAACTTAAAAGTGGTAGATTCTGTGTATTCAACATATTACTTTGAGTTTCCCCTCTCTTCACAAACTCCTAATGAAACTTTGAAGTAATAGACTATGTGTTTACAACATATTATTTCAAGTTTCCTCTCTCTCCATGAATTTCCTCTTAAACTTAAAAGTGGTAGATTCTGTGTATTCAGCATTTTACTTTTGGTTTCCCCTGCAGTTCTTCTTGTTATTTAGATATCAACAGTAAATGGCATTATGAAATCTTTTATTATTCCTAATAATTAAGGGTTTTAGAAAACTAGTCTCCAGAGGGATAGAACTGTTAGAAAATTAAATATATTACAGAGCAATGAAACACATAAAATATGCGGAAAACACAAGCACACAAAACACATAAAACTAGAGAGACACAGATATACGTGGTTCACCCAGTTTGGGCTACGTCCAACCCGAACAACCAATCCTTACTTTCTATTATCTAGCAAAATGAAGAGACACAACTTACAGCAAATCTGCTGTAATATTCTCTGTTCTCTCTCACAGTCTCCCTATTTGTTTCTCGCTCTAAGAATCCACATACGATACACAGCCGCAATACAATACCCTCATACAAAGCGAGGGGTTGCCTTCTAAGGAAAAAAAACCCTAAACTAAACATAACTTCTACCGTCAGATCATCCGCCTAATGAACGACCTAGATTGACTAGAAATTATTATACTTTTACAAGGCAATTTTACATCTGTTCTTAGCTTCAAGGGTGCTTCCCCCGAAACCCCCTGCCAGGGGGGGCTCCATAAAGTCGCAGTCGCCCCCCCTGGAACCCCAGGCAGCGTTTAATTTCGGGCAGCGTTGCTGCCACATTAAGGTACAGGGGTCCAATGCTGTGATACAAAATAAACAAGATAATCAAGCTCCACACCCAACAAGAACAAAGACCTCATGATAAAATCATTTCTGTGACACACGTTTTAAATGTCTTAAGCATTGATTCTTTTCACAACCAAGGGATTGTCTCTTAATATACAACATTTTTAGGCATCATTTCCGGGGATGAAGGCGCGAATTTATTTTTCCCTGGGTATTGAAATCTATTTCTTGTTGGTGAACAAGATTTAGATACAAATTTGGTTGTTTACTATTCACCTGGCGACTCCACTGATGAAGGTTTCATTAGATGAGGAATTCTGCGGGCAAGAAAATGAGAAAGCACCGTGGAAAATACAGATATCAGAGTTTGAATATTTTAAAGGAATTTTTATTTTTCACTATCAGTTTGGTGGTCTTTTTTCCCTTACATATCAAGAAGATTTTTTCCTGCTTTATTTTCTCATAAGATTATAAGGCCCAAAATGTACATTCTTTATTGGAGAATGAATATTTTTCTTCCGATTGTATTATTGATCTCGACACAACTTCATCTCCTAAATATGAAAGCAGAGACGACTGTTGCATTACTATTCCTGAAGGTAATCTATCACAGTCTGGGCATAAAGGTGAGGACTCATCATCTTTGGGTGATAACATTCTACCTCATAAGCAATATTCTTCTCTCTAGCTTGGAACCAAGGTGATTTTCAAACCCTTGGTGCTGCCTACAATCCTCCATCAATATCTTTCAATAGGATTCAAATTTTTGCCAAGTTTTTCTGGAGAGGAGGAAGATATTTCAACTGAACTACGCGCTGAAAGCCTGGAAGATCATTACAATTTTCGTAATTTTAATGATTTTGTGAATAGAGGAGAAAATAGTGGAGCTTCTCAGGTGTGTTTGTAGGAGGAGGAAGACTCTTGTCAAGAATTGGCATTATATGAATAACATCCGCATTATGAGGAATAAACCTTAGATTTATCTTTCCAACCTAAATGGTTATTAGCAGAAAACAACAATCAATATTCTCACACACAACCTCAAATTGAGGAGTCAAACAGTGAAGGAAGTTGCCCTGTTCAAAGAACTCTACATCAGCAGGATGTTCAAGAAAAGGAGGCAGCCAAAAATTTGCTTCGTCAGTTCTATGATCCGGTGGCTGACTATGTGAAAACTTTTTTTCGTCAGCAACAAGCATTTATGCAAGGGAATGTGCAAAGCTCTGTATCTACAAAATTTTCATTTTACATCCCTGTTTTGATTTAAAATTTCCATAGTATGGGAGCTTTAAGTCTAACATGCAGATGTTGTATTAGTGCCATTGGAAGGTTGGCTTCACCTGATAGAGTTTAGGCATGAAAACATATGTAGGATTTGTGCATAAATAAGCTCCGAAGTCGAGCATTTTTAGTTGTAGTATTTTAATTTCGGTATTTTCAGTTTAAGAAAAAAGGAAGAAGTCCAAAGTGTAGTAGGTTTCGGCAGGATTTCATATTGGATCAACTCACATTTGGGATTGACTCCATGCCCAATGAAGGCTATTATTCTACAAGTGATATTTGACTCCATGCCCAATAAAGGCTACTGATCTACAAGTTCTATTTGACTCCATGTCCAATAAAGGCTACTGATCTACAAGTTCTCAGCATTTTGTTATCAAAGTGTTAACGTAAAGCCAATGAAACTCCTTGATATTGGAGGAAAGTCTAAACGCGGGCATAGAGACTAGGGTAAGTGACCCGACGCAGAGCAAAAGGGAAGAGAAGACTAACACAACCGGCACGTGCAGAAGAGGCAGAGTCGAGTAGCTGGTGACATGATGACAGCGTTTGAAACACAAAAGCATGGGCAGAGTCGGGTGGAGATGCGTTTATGTAGACTGTTAAGATAGCGCAACCGAAACGGAAGGAGACACATGAGCAACAAATCAGACTCAGCAAAGGGATTATATTCCAAGTGTATTTTGTTTTCTTTTTTAAGGTTGAAGCTACAATGATGTCCTTGATTGCAATGTAATAAGTATTTTAACAGCTTAGGTAGTTTAGGAGTTTCAAGAAGCTCGAGCAGTTACAAACTGATTTTGTTTGTATTTAAGGAAGGGATAAAGAGTGAAGAGGGGTTCCGAGTTCTGGACCTCTTGGGGATTACATTTTGTACTTCTTTTTCTGATGGGTAAATGAAAGAAGAAGTAAGTTCCTTGCAAATATTGATGGTGATTCGTGCTTTTTGTGCCATTTTGAGTCTTTTCTTCTTTGAATGAAGTGAAGTAATGTAGCAGCCGGTCTCTTAATTACATCTGTGAGTAAGAGTTAAATAACCTTAATTTGCGCTCCTTCACTCCATCTCTTCTCCCTTCACAAATTCTCTCTCAAACTTAAAAGTGGTAGATTCTGTGTATTCAACATATTACTTTGAGTTTCCCCTCTCTTCACAAACTCCTAATGAAACTTTGAAGTAATAGATTATGTGTTTACAACATATTATTTCGATTTTCCTCTCTCTCCATGAATTTCCTCTGAAACTTAAAAGTGGTAGATTCTGTGTATTCAACATATTTCTTTGGGTTTCCCCTACATTTCTTCTTGTCATTCAGACATCAGCAGTAAATGGAATTATGAAATCTTTCATTATTCATGATCATTAAGGGTTTTAGAAAACTAGTCTCCAGAGGGATAGAACAAAGACCTCATGATAAAATCATTTATGTGCCACACTTTTTAAATTTATTAAGCACTGATTCCTTTCACAACCAAGGGATTGTCTCTTGACATACAACAGGGGAAACCTTTCCCTTGCTTTTGATTCGCAGATCCAAAGTCTCGCTTCTTCTGTTTAAATTTTTGCTCAATCTTCGCAACATACCGGTATGTCGTACCAAGCAAGGAGATGTCGAGGAACTCCATTTCCTCCTGAATGTATCTTTGCAGACAACTGCGGTACTTCAACACCAAATGTTTCTCTGAAACTTTGATACCCAACTTTGTGCACAGAGTGTGGAACATATTCGTCAGCTCATGCACATCTTGATCCCTTTGTTGTCGCAACATAGTACATTGTATGTACTTATCCTCATAGCTCCCAACGGGATAATACGGTTCCTTGATGGCGTCTTAGAAAGAATTCCGAGTGGGTACAGCCAAGAATAGAAAGGGTTCCCCCTCGTCCTTTTTCTCATAGTAGGTTTTCCACTGGTCCTTGACATGGGGGGTAGCTTTGAGGAGTGCAAAAATAATCTTCTCCCGGTCGAAAAAGTCATGAACTGAGAAATATCATTCTAATAGATTCAACCATCTATCTACGATGTCTGCATCTATTTGGCCCTCAAATATGGGGATTTAAAATTTTAATTGTACCTTAAAAGGAGTTGCACCTCTAAAGTGGCTGCTGGATGCAGATGCGCCGCCAGTGGGCAGTCATTGAAGGATCTAGGCAAAGTTATCCATCATCGCGTTCCTTTGTTTTTCGAGGGCCTCCTTGAGAAATATTTTGATAGGATCCCCTGCTCCCTCATCTTTCTTTTCATCCCCCATGGCCGGCCGTCGAGGTTTGCGAGGCTGATCTTGCAAAGGTTCAACCAGATCGAGCCCTAACTCCTTATACCCCGACCTCGTTGGGGACATGAAAATAAGGATCGAGAAAGAGCAGATGCTTTGATACCACTGATCCAGATTTATGCAGGAACACAACAGAATACACATATAACCATAAATATAAAAATGCAGTGGAAATAACACTTCATTTCCTTAATATCAAATAACTAAAATTTGTTTACAAACAGAATGGAAATAAACTAGCTAGGGCACTGGTAGCTTATCTCTGAGAAGAGATGTGGTGGCTACAAGCCTCTGAACTCTGTGTTACAATGAGCCTCGAAGGTCTATATATTATTGAGAAACAATGGAAAACCCTAAACATCCAAAAACCTAACCCTAGGAGATGAAATGCGAGAATATGGGCCCCGTCGGGGTAAATTGGTACATCAATTTCTTGGGGTCATAACTTTGGCATACTATCTCTGTTTGATGCACATGATACATCATTAGAAAGATCTATCTGAGGAATAGAACTAATGATCAAGAATATTGAATCTTGAACGAACTCAAATTTGTCGAAGGTTTGATGCCCAAAAAACGTCGTTTAGGGCCTCAAAACGGCTCTGGAAGTTCAAGACCCAAAAAACTGCGAAAAATAGTAAACTGTGTGATAATTAAGGAAATTGAAAAATTGAAAGAAATAATGGTGGGGCCCTAAGTGGAATCGGCAGGTGGCCACCAATATCCACCTGGATTAGCCATGCATTAAATGAGAGCCCCCCTCACACTTTAAACATGTTTGCAACCTATAAATTCAAGTTGGTCTATCATTGCCACGTATTGGAATGTGATCATTGGAGGAACCTTGCAAGTGCCCAAGAGAGAATAAGGATCGATCATCATCAATAGAGCCTAGACATACACCCATCAATCTAAATGATACCAACAAATTATCTAGGTGGGTACTATGATGCCACATAAATTGTAATGCCATATAGCCTTAAACGCCATCAAGGATTAAGTTTGAGGTTAGTGGGGAAACCTATTACAGAGATGGCCCACTACAATGAAGAAAGACTTAGCATAACATGATGGATCCCCACATTAGACCAATCCAATCTAGAATACAAAAATAAAATCAAGGATTAGTATTATGACACACATTCATTATTGTTTTTAATATATAGAAATCATTAATTGATTTGGATTATTTAGGTCGGGTTGAGGTTCAAATGTGCCTATCATTATAATCCTTAAGTTAGTGTCAAAAACCTACAAACTAATGGGTTTGTTTTTTTCTGGCCCGCACTGCTCCCCCTGCGCTCTGAAAGCTAGGGTTCTGGGAGCCTTTCAGCGCCACCCCGGCTGTTGCGCCCCTGCGCACAGCCCCGTCCTCTCCTTTGCAGCTCGATGGAGATTCCTGAGGGCTCTGCCCCCCTAGCGGATCCGCCTCCCGAAGTCTCTCGCCTTTCGATCTTTAATTGCATCGGGATGAAACGCCCACCATCGGCATTCCAGCGAGAAATTTATCAAGAAAATGGACTCGATCCCTTCGGTTTCCCTGCTGAGGAGGATACTTGCAAAGCGGCTACGAACACGGCGAAAGAGGCCTCATAGGCCGGGTTTACGGGCTTATGGCCTTCCCCTAAATCCGTGGAAGAATGGACACAAAGAAAGCTGGAAACCAACGATAAAAGAGACGACGTCAAGAGCTACTTCGTGGGCAAAGGGTACTTTGTATTTGTGTTTGAAAACCCGGAAGACGAAGCTTAATATTCGAGAAATGGCCCCTACTTCATGGGGCCGCGGGGGCTTGTATTTAAACAAATGGACTCCGATTTCGATCCCTCACAAGATGTCCCATCTGTCTGTGCTGGGTGTGGGTGAGACTCCCTCATCTTCCACTTCACCTGTCTGGAATCAAAAATCGCTTCGGATCATCGGGAACGCGCTTGGAAAATACATAGATCAAGTCGTAAGAAAAGACCAATACGCATGCGCCCGAATCCGTGTAGAAGTGGATCTCGAAGAAGGATTGCTCGAAGAGATCAAGCTCACGGTAGCGAGGATGGACGCATGTCCAAGAGCTCAACTATGAACGACTCCCCTTTAAATGTAGACACCGTCACGGTCATGGACACTTTGCAAAGCACCGTAAGAAGAGAGCAGAGGAGCAAAGCTGAAAAAAACACATCGGGGACCAATGGACCCTAGTCCGAGAGAAACGACCCACGCAAAAAAAAGATGCGGGGAAAAAGCGCCGCAACGGGAGCTAGGAACATCCCCATTCCTACTCGGGGAAACGGAAGAAATCTCAAAAGGAACGGAGGGTGTTCGATTGATCCATCGAACAAAGCTCGGAAAACGAGGACCAAGTAGAAGCCTCTCCTTCAAGTAATGAGGGAGGGGGCGCCATTCGGATTGAAGCATCCCAAGGCGGCCCCCTAACCCTACCTATACGAAGTCACAAAGAAAAAAGGCATTTGAAAGCTCGGAGTCCTCGGGAGGAAGAAATCTTTGAGCGTCCATTGAAAAGAGCGGAAGGAAATCCCGCAAGGAAAAAAAGAGAAGAAGAAGGCTGAAAGGCTCAAAACACAAGGAAGCCGATCCACAATAGAAATGACGATCGGAAGAAATAGCGGGGCCCAAGCCATCCAAGGGTGGCTCCACCCCGCTCATAGGTAAATAATGAAGCTAGTCTCTTGGAATTGCGAGAGGTGCGGGGAACCACGCAAAAATAGAAGTCAGTAAAGGACCTATTAAAGTCGGAACCTGCGGATATCCTCTTACTCCAAGAGACAAAGATAGCGAGGACAAGCTCGCTAGAAATCAACAAGTCAAAATGGAAAAAAAAGCTCGAGCAAAGCGGTCGCAGCTAGGGGCTCTTCGGGAGGACGCGGCAACTCTTTGGTCCGAAGACAAATACCGGTCGATCAAAACTCACGAGACCCAACACGGATATTCACAGAAATAATCCACCTCGCAAGTAATTTGGCTATCTCTCTTGTCAATCTTTATGTTCCTGTCAATTATTCGAAAAAAAGAAACTGCTGGAACTCTCGCGCGCATTTATAGAGTAGGAATCCCCCCAACAATATTATCCTTGCTCGGGGGATCTTAACATTGTTTTGAAAGTCAAAGAGAAAAGAGGAGGCTCCAATTCCAAAGATCCCATGGTTGCCGTAGTAGAAGAGCTCGCCCTGACAATGGGATCTCGCTAGATTTCAACCCAATTCAAGGTCTTTTCACCTGGGTCAAATAATCGATACGGGACGAGCACATTTACGCCCGTTTGGACCGCTTTCTAGTGCAAACCTCTCTCCTCATGAATAAGAAGATCATAACAACAAAAATTTCCGCCCAAGGCTGACCTAAGATCACAAGCCAATCCAGCTCGAGTCTAGAAGACGAAGAGGATTTGGGTCCCATTCCATTCCGCTTTTCTCCTCAATGGATCGAGAGAGGGCTTCTCGGAGACGGTGAAAGCGACTTGGGCCTCCTCCTTCACGGGTTCTCCAAGCTACGTTTGGGAGCAAAAAGCTGAAATCCACCAAAAAAAGCATTGAAGGATCGGATTAAGAAACCGGCTCCCACCCCCACCACCCAAAGAGTAGATGCGGTTCGGCACTCTGTACACCCTTCAAAATGACATGGAAAGCAAAAACATCAATGAAGAGCTATCGGATATGGAAACAAAAGCCCGAGAGAGCGACCTTTCAATCCTTCGAGAAAAGAAGAAGAGTATTGGAGATTAAAGTCCGGAAGCTTGTGGTTAAAAGTTGGGGACCGCAATACCTCTTTCTTCCACTGAGCGATCGAGCTAGATTGTCGAGGAACCATATAGCAGAAATAAAGACTTCGGAGGGCCAAATGCGCAAGGGATTTCAACAAGTCAAAGAAGCGAGTCTGAAATACACTTCCAAAATATTTTTCGGTTTGGATGCCCAAGGTGAAGAAGTGGATGAAGCGAGAATTCCTCACTCATATCCCTTCCCTCATCTCTCCGGAGGACAACTCGATCTTTGCAAACCTGAGTTCTTGAGGAAGAGATAATCAAAGTTATTTGGTCCATGGAATTTGATAAGGCCCCCGGGACTGACGGATTCACAATTCATTTCTACAAAGCATGCTTTGGGACATTATCAAATATGATCTTCAAAAGATGATTCGGGGATTCTTGAAAAAAGCTAAAGTAGGGGGCAACACCAATTCAACCTATTTAGCTTTGATCCCCAAAGATTCCAATCCGGAAACTTTCGCTAGATTCAGGCCAATTTCGTTATGTAATGCCTCCTACAAGATCTTGGAAAAACTGTTGGCTAACAGATTAAAGCCCTTTCTCCCACGGATTATCTCTAGTGCCCAAGGAGGTTTCGTGGAAGGCAGGCACATTCTGGACAACGTCATTCAAGTGCAGGAGACCATACACTCAAGCAAGCAGAGAAAAGAGAAAGGTATGCTCATAAAGTTAGACATGGCGAATGCTTTTGACAGAGTCAACGGAACATTTCTCGGCAAAGTTTTGCTCTCCTTTGGCTTTTTCTCCACGGTTTTTTAATCTCATAAAAGCACGCACGGACAATCCATGGATAGCCCCCTCTCATTAATGGCGGAGCCAATCAACTTCTTTCAAGCTAAGAGAGGCATCGAGCGGGGGATGCCCGCTCTCCTCCTTTCTATATATCTTAATGGTTGAATCTCTAAGTCGAAAACTTGAAGCGTAAAGAATGTCGGGGCTCCCTCCCGGGCCTCAAACCCACCGAGCGATGTTAACCCTCCGAATCATGCTCTCTTTGCGGATGATTCGATTCTTTTGGGAGGAGCCTCAACCCGGAATAGCTAAGGCCTTTGATTCGGTCATCGAAACTACGCAAAGTCTCGGGAGCTTTGGTAAATGAAAGAAAAAGCGAAGTTTTCGATTGGAACATTGACCAACGGGAGCTCAACAATATAGCTAATCTTCTTGGATTCAAAGGGCACTCCCAATGGGACAGGATCAAATACCTTGGGCTTCCCATAATCTCTGGAGTGAACAAGAGGTCGCTTTGGAGCGACATTATAAGCAAATTCAAAACCAAAATTTCTACATGGGGAGGATTACGGTTAACAAAAGGAGAGTAACGCCATATTGATAAAGTCTCAGTGTCATGCCTTAACAATTTACCAAGCGACATTCTTACTCGCCCCTAGAAATGTAATGGATCAAATCTCCTCTCTCCTCGAGAGATTTCCTGCGGCAAGGAGGAAGGGGCAACGAAAAGAAACAACACTTGGTCAGCTGGGGAGCTTGTCAAAAAAACCCATTGATGAGAGAGGTCCGCAAATCCGTGACCCCTCCCCGGTCAACCTTGCTCTCGGAAGCAAAATCTTGTGGAAGATGCTTAAGGAACCAACGCACCACTGTCGGTGCCATTTTGAGATCAAAATACACAAACAACGCCGCATTCAGAAATCTCCAGTGGGATATATCGCAATAGCACGCTATCGTGGAAACTCTGTTACAAGAGCGACGAAATACTTCAAACGAAATGTGTACGGGATACCAAGGAACGGTAAGCACACCGTCTGCGACATGATCGTATAATGGGGGCGAAATCCTCTAATCGACAATGAGGAGATCTCCGAATTGAGAGGTCGGCTAGTATCTCGCGAGCAAGCTCGGTGTTTTTGACATCTCGGCATGGGATCAACGAGGCGAATGGGTCGGTTGGGCAATCCACGACTCCCCGTCCGACTGCAATCACAACAAAACGATCTGCTCGAATTGTTGGATGATGTCTGCACCGATATCTTGCTCCACGAAGGATCGATGGGGGTTGGGGGTCAATCCGGGAGAGTACACAACGGCGAGAAGGATACGGAGCGTTCCGGGCAACAAGGAACAGCAAGTATAATGCGGCGTTTTGGAGAAACGTCCGGGAGCCTCTAGCACTCCCAAAAGTCAATTTTTTTTTACGGAAGTTGATACATAACAAGATTTTAACCGGTGACAATGCGGCAAAAAGAAAATTTGCTGGTCCACACAAGTGCGCTCTTTGCGGGTGCAATGCCGAGACGACTCAACATTTATTCATTGAATGTCTTTTTGCCAAGGAAGTACGGGTTCTCATGCTTCGAGAATTCCACATGAACTCTCCCTCTCGGACCTCTGTTTCGGATCTTTTTGCTGAATGGAGTCACCTATACCCATATCGAATCCCACACAAATCTTTACGGCGCAAAGTCCGGAATGCCCTTCCCAAGTTCGTTTGTCTGGCGAGATATGGTTGGCTCGCAATCGATTGATTTTCAACGATCCGAATCACACTCCCTTGCAAGTTGCTTTGCAAAAAGCGAACATTTCTCCTAGAAGCGGCCCAACGAGTAGTATTATAAAGAGGATACAACGCTTCAGCCGGTTGAGAAGAGGTGGCTCGGATCTCTTGAACCTCAAAGCAGAAAGTATCTCCTCTCTCCTCAAACAAGCGCATCCAATGCGGAAAAGAGAGACTACGATGCATCATTTCAGCAGACTGGTGGAGAGCTCAAAAGACACACACAATCTTCTTCGATGGGGCGTCCAAAAGGGAACCCCGGTCCCTACGAGTGCTGGGAGGGATCATCTATTCCCCAAATGGTGTTTCCCGAGACTCTTACTATCGGGGCCTTGGCACTGAAGTCCAATAATCAAGCGGAGCTTCTTAGTCTCCTCAAAGACTGTCAAATTGCTAGAGAAAGGGATCAAAGATATACAAGTATTTGGAGACTCGGAGATTCTCATAAAAAAGCCGAACACGGAAGAGAAATTCGAAACGCTGAGGCCTCAACGGAATATTGGAAACACCGAAAAGAGTCCTTTTAGCCTTTGCTTCCTATAAATTTTATCATATCCTCGAAGCTCAAACGATGAAGCGAACTTGATGGCCAACAAGGGGAGCGCAACGAAGAAAGGGATGCTCTTCATAAACGAGAACAGAGCTGTAGAAATTCCATGCTAAAGTCAAGTTTTAAAAACGACTCTGTCTGAACAAATATGATGTAATTGGGGGCTGCTAAGGCAAATCCCCTTCTCTCTCTTTTTCCCATAAAAAAAAAAAAAAAAAACATATCCGTTAAAGTTAGAAAAAAAAAAAAAAAACCTACAAACTAAAACTAATACCTAATGGAAAATTTATAACATAGTAAGAGACATCTCATTTTGGGACATTTACTATTATAGCTTTATCATAATTGGCATGTCGCTTTAATAAAATAGAATTTGTGTGGAGATAATCACAAACAACTTTCCTAACTACTCTAACTAAAGTGAGACTTGTTTTCTTTTCTTTTCCCTGTATGGAAACATTGAACATTGAGTCTTCTTTTCTTTTCCCTGTATATGAAAACATTGAGTCAGAGTCGGGCTTGTTCTTTACATGTATGAGATATTAAATGGAGGGAGGAATTATTTATTTATATTTTATTGTAATTTGGCTTGTGGGTTCGAATGGAAGTTGATAGTTTATTGTAGGATATTTTGATAGTTTTAAGGTAGGAAAATCTATCTAAATTCAGTTGTTAAACTAGTCGTGTGTGGCCAATATCCATGAATGCAGGGTGACTAATCATTATTATTGATTAAAATATATATATATATTTATTATTTAAAAAATAATAAATAATAATTAAAAGTGTATTCATGAATGAATTTGGTTAATTAAATTATTTGTTTATTACAAAATATTTAAATAATCAAATATTCTTAATTGGGTGGTGGTTGGGAGGAATGATTGTGGTAGACTACGCGTATTCGAAACTCAAAATTCCATCCCGCGTTTGCTAATCGGCGAGTTGTACAAAACAACATTCCTCACGCGCATTATTTTTATTCATAAATATCTGCCACAACCAAAAACAACACTCGCAGCCTTATCCGTGAACAGAAATCCACGTGAATTACTGTAGTAGCACCTCTATGCGTCCCGAGTTCAAATCCTCTTACCATCACAATCCTTTGTAACTTCACGGCCAATCTCTCAATTCGATTCCTCAAACCTTCGCAACCACCCAATGGTTAAACCCTCTTCAAATCAGAGCGACCACACCAGACTCGAAAACCGCTCACTGAAGTCACGGCAATTCAAGGGAATTCGAATGAGAAAATGGGGGAAATGGGTATCCGAAATTCGAATGCCCAATTCCAGGGACAGAATTTGGCTGGGCTCCTACGACACCCCGGAAAAGGCTGCCCGTGCCTACGACTTTGCTGTGTATTGTCTGAAAGGATCTAAGGCCAACTTCAATTTTCCCTACTCCCTCCAGGATATTCCTGACGCTTCTTCTCTATCTCCACAGCAAATTCAAGCCGCCGCAGCCAAATTCGCGGCAAAAGAAATGTGGCGGCCTTTCGAAGGTAAAACGGCGGAAATTCCCTACCCATCTTCTCTATCTCCGCCGCAAATTCAAGCCGCTGATAACACGGCGGAAATTCCCCAGCCCTCTTCTCCACCTCCGCCGCAAATTCAAGCCGCCGCGGCCAAATTCGCCATAGAAGAAACCTGGCTGTCTTTGGGAAGATAATGCGACGGATATTCCCTACGCCTCTTCTTTATGTCCACAGCAAATTGAAGCCGCCGCCGCTGAAGAATTCTGGCTTCCTTCCGAAGATAACGCGACGTCCTCTTGCTCCTGTTCGATAGCTGAATCTGGGCTTGAAGGCCAAGAGATTTCAGTGGAGCAGGGTCCGACATTTTGGGATTCAGTTCTTGAAGATCTGGACAGTTACGACTCTCTTAGTTTAGAGGATTTTCCTCCGCTAGGTGTGTTTATGGAGGACTATGGATTGCTCTTCCAGCCGAGGGAAGAGTTCGGAGCGGGGGCTTTCTAATTTAATTTTTAGTGAGCCTGGAGATTCTGCCCTCATGGTTCAAATGAATGACTATACTTACCGCTTACAAATGGGAGCCTAAGCCGCCGACTGAACATTGGCACCACCTCTCACTTTTATATGTATGTTATTAAATTCATTCAATTTTACAAAATTCCTAGGATGGAAAAATGACCTTTATTCACCAAAGCAAGAGTATACTTGTCATCTCATTTGGTATCAATCCTCATTCCTTGGTAAATATGCCCCAAAAAATCGTAAACATGTGACTAATGATGTGAGGTTTATATATATATATATATAATTTTTTTAATTAATTAGTTAGAATAATCTTTTATCATTGAGTAAAGTGGTTGTTATATTCTTTATCTAAGTTAAAATTGTTTTTAACAACATAATGAACTATAATATTTATAATGGCTTTTTACATGGCTTTTTACATATGAATACTATTGTATTGGTTTACAATATTGTAAATTATTGTGTGCAGCTATAAATTAATTTGGTACCAATGACTTTACTCTAGTCTTCATTATGAGAGGAAGGCTACTTTCCTTTCCCATTAACTTTAATTAAATTTAACTAAAATGATTGAAAAAAATCAATAGTGTGTGGCTATAGACTAATTTGGTACCAGCTACTTCATTCTAGTCTTCACCTTAAGAGAAAAGCTAAATTCCTTCCTCACTAACCTTAATTAAATTTAACTAAAATGATTGAAAATTTATTATACAAATTAAATAGATCTAATAATTAAAAACATAAATTTAAATTCAATAATTTTAATATAAATAGTTTTAAAATATATATAAATTACCTGTGTGAGCATCACCTGATGCAATGAGTGCTAAGTGGACTATTCAAAAATCATGAGAAATCAGTCACTTATTTCTACCTCTCATGGAAATTTTCATAAATGAATGACTTACTTTACGCAATTAAATCTCAAAAAAATGATGTCTAGTATAATACACTGAGAAAATCCTTCAATACTTAAATATATAAACATGAATTTAAATTCAATACTTTTATTATAAATAATTTTAAAAAGTATATAAATCAACAAATCAATATGTTTTTTAATTTTATTTAAAAATATATATGACAATATTTTCCATACACATATTCATTTCCATGTAATTTTAATTTTCAAGATTATTTTAAATTTGAAGATTTAAATAATATATAAATATTGAAAATTCTAAAATCAATTAACAATGTATCAGTGGTTCATTTGTATATATTTAGTTGCCACCAATTCAAAAATATATGAGTACCATGTTAGTGTGGCACTTTAGCTGTAACATTTTTGGGTGATATATGTATAACTGCCATTTGCAAATATGTTACGAGAAAAGATAAATGGTAAAAAGACATGAAAATCTATTTAACTATTTATTGCACTACATGTTGTAAAAGAAATCTGGTAAGGCAATAGTATAGGAAAGAGTAGTCTAGAAGAAATAAGATGTTGTAGGTAAGGAAGGAGGCCATGGAGGTTTTAAATATATTGATGATAAGAGTTATCAACCAAAAAATTTTGTTATAGATATTAAAATAGGAAATTGGGGGTGAAAACATATATGTAAAACAACATACTCTGTTCACATATATAAAATTTTTGTTATAGATTTGAGGGTGAAATAAGATATTTTAAATACATTCAAGTACAATATATCTAGCATGGATGTAAATAAAGAGAATTTTTATTAACAAAAAATGAGTTTACTCCAAGTTCATCTACATATTTGTACATTCAAGTAAAATCTATCTAGCATAGATGTAAATAAAGAGAATTTTTATTAACAAAAATTGAGTTTACTCCAAGCTCATCTACATATCTGAGCGCTAATTGCATGCTTGTCAAAAATCTTTTTCAAAGTATCTCTATCATAGCACAAGCCTAATTCTTAAATATATTTTTAAAGCACAAATATATAAGAAATATAGTTCAATTATTGGGCATTAGAAATTCCAAAGAGGTGAAGGTAAATGAGAATTATGACCATTCATCATTATTGCTCAAGATAAATCATGTCATAAAAAAGTTGTAACATAAATAATATATAACAAAAAAAACCATGTATTTTTTGAATAATAAAATTGTTGTAACAAAGAACAAGAAAAACTATGTATATTTGGATGTATGAAAATTTAGATACATTTTATTAAGTAAAATTTCAAAAGAATAATAGTTATAAATATTTATAAATAATCTTATTAAATAATTAGTTTAGATCTATATTATTTATCATAGGGATCAATTCTCTTTCCAATCTAAAAGAGGTTTGCATATCAAGACATTTAATCCCTCTTGGCTCTTGGTAGATCCAAAGTTAAGATTGATCTAGCCATCTTAATTTCCCCTTTAAATAAACTACATTCCACATGAATACAATGGGTCAATACCATGGGTTGTTTTTATAGTTTATTATTATTTTATTTGATTATTTTTATCTTTATTGTATTTTGACCTAGTTAAAATATTCATTACATTATGTCAATATTTTTATTTAAATTACTTTTTTTGTGTAATAATAACAATATTTTAACTCAAAGTCACCAAAACCTAAATTCAATCTAACTTATTAAAAAGAAAAAAATACTAACATTATAAAAAACATATATAAAACTATTTAGTTGTGGATCTAATGGCCTAAAACATTTCAATCGTCTATCATTTGATCCAATGGCTCAAACATGGACACAGTGGCAGCTAGGGGAGTTGTTTTCAAATAAGAACGTCTTAATGTAAGATGCATATATCTTTATTGCAGCTAGGGAGTTGTTTTCAAATAAGAACATCGTAATATAAGATGCATATATCTGAGGTTATTGGTTCTTACAAAGAGGTCTATTAGCAAAATTATATATTTATTAATGGTAAGAAAGGTTCCTTGGTTAATAAATGCATGGAGGAGGTATGCTTTGGTTTCTCCACAATCTAGAAAATTCAATTACCCATGGAGCTCACAATCAATGAATCCAATATCAAATTTAAGGGTATGGTCAGATGGAATACATTGTAGTTTACTTTAAGAATTATATTATCCATTAATATGATTTCATATTCAAACACTGGCTACACTTTCTTGTCAGGATCTGGAATCATATATACACTTGGTCAGAATTTATAACAATAAGAGTAGGCAAGGAAAAATGTAGGAAAGGCTCCTTGGTTAATAAATGCATCGAGGAGATATGATTCCTCGACAATACGAAAAAATCAATCACACTCATGGTACTATGAACTAATGGAGTTTAGTGAGCCAAGCAGTGAATCCAACTCTAAATTTGAGTGTATGGTCAGATGGAGGTACGTTGCAGGTGGTCGCATTGAATATGGAGGGAAGAATCAAGTAGTCTTTAGTGCAATTTTTTGAAGGCTTTTATAGTGGCTTTTTCTGGTATAATTTCTCTAAAATCCGGTAGGAATTTATTGAAAAAAGAAGTTTGATTGCTAATCTTGCACAATCAAAGTGCCCTGGGGGTTTTTGAGGGTGTTGAATCCATATATAGAATAAAAAAACCAGTTTAAATAACAAAAACCAATATTTTACCTCAAAATTTTTCACCAAATTTCGGCACCTGAAACTCCAAAAAGTCGCACTAAAGACAAGTCCGGGAAGAATTATGGCTCATTGCCAACATTCCAACATGGTTATAAGGAATGGTGGTGCATCATATCCTCAGATGTAGAGCGACTCTAATTTATTTGCATGTTCGAGAGAAAGGTTAATTGTGGGGCTATCACCATGGAAACGTCATCAACGTTGAAGAAGGAAGAATTCTCTAGTCACATGGACTACCTCAGAGCTATAACAAAATGTATTTTTTTCCTTCTAAACCAGCGGGGGGAAATGCGAGAGGGTAGGATAAGGCTCTGATAAATCTATTAAACCAGAACATTGGCTTCCTTCAAACCAAAGTGGAATAGCTTCAGTTGCACATTGAAATGTTGGAACTTCGTATGGAAAGGCTCGAATCTGTGGAAGGTACAAACCCAAAGGAAATTATCCCAAGTGAGGGATAAAAGGAAGAGCTCAAGGTGTATCAACTAGCATAACTGGAATAGAAGGAAAAGGAAAAAGAGTTAACATAAGTGCCCTAGGTACTAGCTCTAGGTTAGTCAAGCGAGGAGGAGGTGGGAATCGTTGAATGAAATCTAGTAGCTTGAGAGGTCAATAGAATAACCCCTACATAAGATATGCAGTGCAAATTTGTGTTAATTTTAGGAGATTTTTGGAAAATATATGGAAGATTTCAATTTAGTCTTTTGTATGTAGCGAATGCAATAGGAAATATATTGTTTTTTTTTTACATATCTAAACATAGTAGAGCCAAATTTTCTTGCAGATGTAAAAGGTCTTGGCCTGCAAACTAGACTCATGTTAATATTAAAAATATTCATTTGATATATATATATATAGAGAGAGAGAGAGAGAAAGAGAGAGAAATATATAGATTTAATATAAATATAAGTTATATATCAACTTCAATTTGACCTATAATCAGGCCATTAAGGTTATTACTGAACCATATTACATAGAAAAAATAGGTTGTAACCACCCCTCCCCACATTTACCCAGTTTCACCGGCCTGACAGGGTAAACATGAGACGACAGTTACTGTGACATGACCCAACCTCCTAGCTCCAGCTAAGGAAGTGAGGCCTACAACTGACCATTGGTTGACAACTCATAGGATTCCTCATGGCCAAAAGGACACTTAAGGGCCAAAGAACCACCCTAGGCGACCAAACCCTGAGTTAGGGCTCCTTTTCACACAACTTAACCCCCAACCACATGCATGGAAAGGCCTCCAACCACAAGACTTCCTGAGTGCGGTTGTGACTGAAATTTTCCAAATCAGAGGGTGTGATCCCAAGATTTGAGCCACAATTCCAAGTCATCCTCCATACCACTACCCAAAACTTCCTAAAACTTCTCAAAATCATAAGTGACTTGACAACAAGGCTAAACATACAAACTTGAGTCATAAACTTGACCTAGACTGACCAGAACAAACTAGGCATTTCGTCAAACACATGGAAAACATGTAAGCTACATGTCATGAAAGCATATATGATAATCAATGTATGAGATTTATCTGAGAATCACCGAGAGTGCCTTATGCCCTCTCCACATAGCTACAATAACATATTTTAGTCCATGCATTCATCGAACATTCATATATTTATCAAAAGATGTCAATATCCATAAGTAATATACATCACATAACTAACATATAACCAACAAATAACCAACATAGAAACCATGGAAACTCGACCATAATATCATTGATATAATTACCACAAATATACATGAATCAAAGTATAATAATATCTCTTATTAACATATGAAAATACTAACCAAGTCAAGGACTTCCATGTACCACCTAACCATAGATTGGGCTGAACCAAATCTCTCTTTCAGCTAAATACCCCTGCGCCATATTCCAAGTATGAATGTGGTATCTCATGGAACAACAAAAAAAACCAAACTAGGTCTTCCAAAGGCCAAACTACCTAAACCCTCAACCAGTGATTCCACCTCACAATTAGACATAACCATCACCAACCAGATCGGTCTCTACCCAAGTTTTCCATGGCTCTAGGAACTAGTGACTCAACCCACAACCTTCTATGGCTCTAGAAATTTTTTCTAACTTGGCTCCAAGGACTAGTTACTCAACCCACCAAGGGCTCTAGAGCGTTTGTACCAATCTAGGCTCTAGGACTAGTAACTCAACCCAAGTTGTTCCAAGGCTTCCAGAGCATTTGTTCCAACCCAAAACCATAAGGAATTATGAGCACCAATCGGAAAAAAATCAAATGGAAAAACCCACAACACCATGGCTATCCATGAAATGGCAAGGCAAGGCTAAAACCATTGTCAATCTAGTAAATCCTTCATGCCAATGACAACACATAACCATAAAACCACATGCATATACCATGCCTCCATAAATCATGAAGTAAATCGCACATGCAACCTATTACTTGCAAAGAAATCCTACTATAGTTGTTGATCCAGTCTTTCCCTTGCGATTTCTTGCTTTCCCTTGCATTCTTTCTCCAAATACAATGTATGCCAAAGTGCTCCAAGAATTTTCCAAGAATACTTTAAGTGTTCAAGAGTATGAGAGTGTGAGAGAATAAAAGAGAGCTCCAAAACTTTGTCGAAAGCTAAACCAGAAAAATCTCAACCGACAAAAGCTTTGAACTAATCCTCAAAAGTATTTTTATCATTGAGGCCTCTATTTTCCTCATTTTCCTCTATTTTTCCTTCAATTTCCCTCTCATGCAAATGTGTGACCCTTCACCTTCCTTTTCTCCTATTTTCCTTTATTTCATTAATAAAATTCCAATTATTTCCACTTTGCCTTTGCTAATGTGTTTTCCAATTTCCATAGCCATTAATTAAGCACCTGTCATACCCATCACTATGTTTTTCCCAACATTCATCTTGGAATATATGTCCCATGACCTTGGTCTTATTTTTATTTACATAGGAAATCAACAAGGGGTTGTTACAGAGTTTCTAAATGTGAACATTGTAATAAAAAACCTCAATATTAAATCAAATTTTGTTGGCATTCAAAATGAAATAATACAAGGGTTTAGATTAATATTAGAAGGAACTATAGATTATATTGGAAGAACTAACATATTCAAGTATGAGAGAGTAGAATTAGAATGGTAGAATGAATTTATCGAGGAGAAAGGAAATTTATTTGTCTTAATGCAAACATGCTAATGATCCTCTACTTGTCCTCTAATATTTCCCTGTTCATCATCCATTTATTGGATCAATGGTATGTGCTCAATAAATATTTCCATGTTGCACTACCATTTGACTTGAGCGAATTTGAAGTAGATTGAAGCATTATTGTTACTCTAAAGCCTCTAGAGTTGATGCCCAAGACTCCTTATAGCTACGGACATGACGATAATCCATTACAACCATCACTTCAATGGGAAGATATTCCAATGCCTCACAATCAATATCCATCATACCAAACTAGGAAGAAACATGATAATAATCCATTACAACCATCACTTCGATGGGAAGACATTCCAATACCTCACGATGAATATCCCTCACACCAAACGATGTCCAAGAAACATGTCACAAACTAAGAACCACATGTAAATAATGAATCCCATGAAAAACATTAGATTAGGAGGCCCCGAAAGTATAGCCATTAACAATCCCCATGGAAAATATTTAACACTGATATACAACCCCATATCTATGCACCAAAGAGGCAGGACACTCCAATAATTCCCATGATGAATTTCATAAATATAGTTATCATGCCCCATGTTGCACTTTTTGTTTTCATTGAAGATAATAGTATGTCATTAATGTAAAATGGAATTTCCAAGGTAGCAGCAATATCATTGATGATGCCTAAGGAAGCAGTGATACTCTCTATGAAACAATATTACAGCTAGGACTTACAACATCTCATCAAGTGAAGTCAAAGGTGCTTGAATTTATTTGAGTTTTTGGGTCAATTATGATGTGCTAGTTATCCTATAAATAGTATGGTTGTGTCGGTCTCATTGATACCTTTCCAATGATATATTCTTCTATGTAAAAATCCTCCCGAATGAGAAGTTATGGCCATTTGAATATCAATACTAAGTGGAGGACCTAAACTATAGTGCAAAAACCGCTAACACCAAAGTTGTTAAAAAGTGCACATCTTTTGGATGGATACACGGTTCAGTATTTTTGGTCAACGACGAATTTCCAGCAAACATAAACGACACTTAACTCTGTTAATTTTGAAAATCAAACAGATTTGATAACTGGGTGAAATGATTGATTGGTAGATACTTTCCAGAGTTGTATGATGTTTAACCCGACCTATTGGCCCAACCAAAGAATGACACATGGAAACATTTCATAGGACATGATGCGGGGGCCTCCAGAGTGACACTTGGAAAAATCTGATTGGCTCGATGTGTTGACTTGATACATTGGACATGTGGTAGAAAAACATAGGTTTCTTATAAATGTGGCATGACACATCAATCTCTAACGTCATCAAGGTGACATGGAATCACTAGGGTGTGACATGTGGCATGGAAAATTGGTGCATTTTGGCTGAAAAAAATTCACATGGAACCACATGGTCACATGAGCTGAGACCAAGAGTTGTTAACGCAATACAAGGGATGATTACATAAAACAATCACATGGTGCTAACTTTAATGTCCCAATATGAGCTCTTGGGGCTTTGATGCTAACATAATACCAGGGAAATTTATGTGAAAAAATGACATGGCACTAAGTTTAATGACATGATCTGATCGTTTGAGGCTTATGCGATGGCACATGAATGACGTTATATGACTATGAACGTTGACCCTCTCTCTATAAAATTTGTGTGACCATTATCATCCCTAAACCACTTCATGATAAATATAAATACAGAGGGTCAGGAAATGTTAAGTAACAACTTCGATTGTGATCAAAGTGTGTGAAATCAATTGAGTTCTGAGGTGAGCGTGAGAAGTAGTATTCGAATTTTAGTTTTGTTAATTTTGCACAGGGCGACACTTGCTGAGTTGAATTACTTCGAGCATGACATGGTTGGTTGATTATGTTTTGGCATAGCTGATCTGGTTTTGGCGAAGGAAAATACCAAACTTTGGTGATGCCCCCACAAATATATCATTGATATGGTCACTTAGTGAAGTGAGATATTGATAACGAAGATATTTTTAGCATGAATGCAATATGTATAACAACTTCAAGACTTGGAGCGAGTGTTAGACTATCGTTTCGCACGAATATTGTGCATTGGTGAAGTGTATTTCCCACGAGCCTACTCACTAGCCAAATATACTATAAGACATATAGAAAATGAGTTTGAGGGCATAGTGTAACAAACCCATCATATAGAGTGACTGGTATGAGATTATTGTTGGCAGGTCGAGGTTGCAGGTTTGAGTCCCAATGGTGATCACGTTTAACGTTTTTATTTCATTTTAATTGGATTCATTCTATCACGTAATTAACCAGACCGTTGATGAGCATATTGCAGCACCGATCTTGGAAGTTAACCATTTTGTCTATTGTTGCCTGAAAAAGAGAATTTTGTAGAATGGTTAATTAATTATATATATTTGGATGGTTATTTTGGGTTTTTGGACTCATTATTGGTCTAAATTTAATTTTGAAATAAGCATGATATTTAGGGCTTAAATGTGGATGCATTCAAAGGTATGAAATCCCTTATTAAAACATATTTGATGTCTAGAATCTCATTTACACGATTTGAGGGTTTATGAGTAAATTACAATGGTTTTGGAGATAAGGATAGAACTAGTTACAAGAAGGAATTAGAGGGACCAGATTGATGGATGAGTTGGAGCAGAGTATGGAAAATAACATGATAGTTAGTGGCAATGCTTGATAAAACTATATTTGTAGTGGTGACAATATTTGCAGGGTGTGACAGTGATTGTTGTCGTGACAACATTTTATAGGGTACAGTGGCAGTGATAACAATGACAATATGTGCAGGTTGAGATGATGGTGACAACATGTACAACTTGTGATGATGGTATCAATGATTTCATGTTGTGATTATTTATCTTTATAAACAGATAATTGTTTATGGTGACAATGGATCGATTTTAAAATGATATGAAACAAAATTCCACAAGGAGTTGAAGAAGGTGGGTGCCTTCCTCGATGTCAGATCCTAGAGTAGGTTGGAGCCCCATCATCATCAAGGTTGGAGCCTCAATCAAGTTGCATCCCACTCTTTAGTGAGGTTGGAGCCTGCTCATCATCAAGGTTGGATCCTCAATCAAGTTGTAGTCTATAGTGAGTAGGTGTTTGCATTCTTTTGAGATTGGTTCCTCAATTTGGTTGTAGCCTACCGCAAGTGACAACTTTCATTTCTTGGGGGTGGTTTCCACCAGCAGGTCGAAGATTTCAAATCTATGTAATGAATTGAATCATATGAAGAATAATTTGTGGTTTTATGTCATACAGGTTTACACATAAAATCTTGTGTTTCTTTTTTATGTGATGGCTTCTTGATGTGTTTTTTATAGCTTATGATGCCTTTTTCTCTATGATGATATGATTTTTATGGTTATGATTCATTGTTATAAGGTCATTTGATCATGAAAAGTTATGAAATGGAAAATTTCTCTCACATTGATTCACCCCCCCTCCCTATCAATGTCACCTTTGGGTCAATAAGTGGTTTAAGAGCAGGTCATATCCAGGAAAAATTAACTACTGGAAGATGGATCCAAGGAATCATGGAAACAAGTACTTGGACACAACGTTCGTTATGCTCTTGGCATTTAATTTGGAAGAGATTAAAATAAAAAATGAAATCCTGACAAAGTAGCTTGATGAAGTTAAGAAGCAACTCAAAGAAACAGAAAAGAAGATAAACGAGAAGAATTGCCTAATTACCCATCTCAAGGAAGAGGCAGATGTAACAAGGGAGTCATATAAAGAAATTCAGGAAAGTGTTCAGAACAAATAAGCAACAAAAGGAAATCCTCAAGTACTACAAATTCTTTCATGATTATTGTTTTCTATGTGATGCATTTGGTCATAAGGAAATTACTTGTAATAATTCTCTATGTCATTATTGTGAACACAAGTTCATAAATTGTGAAGTCACTCAAGAAAAATGTCCACCTAAGGTATGAAAGGAAAACTAAGAAACTTGTGGCCTCATATTATATGCTCAAAAGCAAAAGGATAAGTGGTATGTTGACAGTGGCTGCTCAAGACACATGTCATGGGATGAAAGAAATTTTATTTACATCAGAGAGATGGATGGAGTAAAAGTAAATTTTGGAAACAACATATATGCTAGAATCATTGGAAAAGGCATTGTTACCATTAATAATGGTAGAACCAAATCCTAAGATGTCATGTTTATAGAAGGATTAAAGCATGATATTTTGAGTGTTAGTCAGATATGTGATCAAGGTTTTGATTTCATATTTAACTCCAAACGGTGTGCGGTTTGAAATTTAGACAAAGGTAAATTGGTAGCAAAAGTTATCAATATCAATGATAATATATATACACTTGATGAATAAAAAATAGAGAAAATATGTGTTGGAGAGAAGAAAGAGTAAAATTGTATCTCATATCCGTCAAGAAGACAATGCCATTAACTCCACTACAAATCCTAACAAAGAAGAATTTAAGTTTGTCCAAAATCTTAAAAAAGGAACCAACAACTTTATAGGCAAGCTTCCTTTAAAATGCTTGAATGTGGAATGATAGGTCATTATTCTTCTAAATGTCCTTATGCCAAGATGAATGATAATGATGATGATCGAAGATTCAAATTCATTCATCAAAATAAGAAACAAGTCTATAAGAAAAAAATTTACTCAAAGGAACAAAGTGATAGTGAAAACAACAAAAGTGTGATCAATGAAGAAAGGGGTAAAATATTATTCATTGATGAGGCTAGAGAACCTGGAGTATAGATTAAAAATGAGGGAGAACTTAAAAGTATGTTAAATAAATAAATATCCTCATAAAGAAGGAAGGTCAGCTTGATGCAATAGCTTCATGACAAAAAACTAAATGAAGACACCATTCTTTCTCTCAAAATTGAACTAGAATAAGCAAAAATGGTAAATGACTTTATTTATGAACAACTAAATTCAAAGGAGAAAATTTGTGAAATACTAGAAGAGGAGGTTCTCCTCTTGAGAGAAGAATTGGAGTAGCTCTTTTTAAAGTTTCAAAAAGGGACTGAATCCCTAGATCACATTCTCATCATACAAAGATCCCCTATCATTAAGACATACCTGGGTTATAAAGGAAATTGTGAGGCACCCAAGAACAATGGTCCCCCAAGTTCATCTAATGAATTTCATTCCAAAGGGATCAATCAGAATTTCATAGCGTTTAGCAGTAGCATTCTTGAAGATCGAAAGAAAGTGATAAAATAGGCTAAACATGTTCATTTGAATGACTCTCAAGACAATTATGAGGAACAAAATGAAGACAAAGGATCCACAAGTAGAAAATATGCATGGTAGAAAAAATAAACAAATGAATATGGCTCCTTACAAAGCATCCACAAAGAAACAATGAAGTAGGTGTTAAAAATCAACAAATGAATATAGTTCATCACAAATCATCCACTAGAAACAATGAAGAAGGTATTGGAAGTCAGTAAATGGATATGGATCCTCCAAGGAGTAAATTCAGAAGGTCAAGATCTCCTTCTACATCCAGGTATCAAAACATGTTTATTATTATTATTATTATTGTTTTCAATGTACTAAATTTGGACTAAAAGCACACCATTGTTGGAACTTCGATATGGTCAGATATAGAGGATATGATCAGGGTCTTAAATGGAGGGATGTGTACCAAATTAAAATAATATCACAACCATTTATGTAGATATTGAAGTCCAATGTCGAATGTTAAATATCTCACAATGAGGGTCATACAACACGAGATTTTATAATCAACTCAAGATGGTATGGCAGGAAGGGAATTCCTATCAATATAAGGATTATTTCTATAAGATGGAGAATATGTCAAGGAGGACCTCAATTAGATCTAACTTCTTAGATCTAATCCCTTGGTGAAAGCTTATTCAATATTGTCATTTGTTGAATAAAAATTTGAAGAAGTAATTGTATGGAGGCAGAATAAGAATTTTGAGGGAAAAATATGAATAATAATAGGAGAAATTAGAGATTACAAATATGACATGCATAATGGTCTCAGGGGGAGACATTGACAATGCAAGAATAGTTGTGAGGAGCTTTGGAACATATGAATTGCAATATTAGTTTCATCCATCAGCACGATAGTTATTGACCCTTTACAATTGATGTCAAAGGGGGAGATATTATAGACATTGATAAATCAATCAAGAAGGGAGGTATCTTCATAATTAGATAGGGGTAGTTCTCAGCACCATGTCAAGAGGATTTTTGGTGTGTATTGAGGATGAAATGACATCAATTAACATCAATGTCTGATAGTGTTTCCATGAATGAAAAAAGGGGGATATTGTTGCACATGGTGTTGTCATTAATTAAAACAAGGTGTCATTTATGTCAAAGGTGATGTTCAAGAAAGTATAAGTATAATTAATTATTCCTAAGGAAGCAACGATACTCTCTATGAAGCAGTATGGCGGCTAGGATTCTTACAAGATATCATTAAGTGAAGTTAAAGGTGCTTGAATTTATTTTAGTTTTTGATACAATTATGGTGACCTAATGATCTTATAAATAGTATGTATGTGTAGGCCTCATCGATACCTTTCGAACGATATATCATGCTCTATAAAACTCCTCCCACATAAAAATTTATGGCCATTTGAAGATTAGTACTAAGTGGATGACTTAAATTATAGTGCAAATACCCCTGACACCAAATTTGTTAAAATGTTTGCATCTTTCGGGTGGATCCACGATTCAATATTTTGGTCAACAATAAATTTCTAACAAAAATGCACTACATTTAACATTGTTAAATGTTTAGAAACTTCCGCAGATCAGATGAATTCAACTCCTGGGTGAAATGATTAAATGGTATATGTTGTCAAGAGTTGCATGATGGTTAACCTGACCTATCAACCCAACCAAAGCCTATGAAAAGTGGCAACATTTCATAGGACATGATGTATCCCCTCCATAGTCAAACTTGAGAAGATCATATTGGCCTAATGTGGTGACTTGGAAGCTTTGACACATAGCATAAAAACATAGGTTTCCTATACACATGGCATGACACATCACTTGTTGATGTTAGCAATATGACATGGCATCACTAGTGCATGAAATGTGGCACGGAAAATTGTTGCATTTTGGTTGGTAAAAATCATAAATTTGGGTGACACATGGCATCCACTGCAGGCTGCGATGTGACATGATGATATCATGTTGACACCATCATGTGCGCAAGGAGTTACCCCTGGGGTGTGGTCACATGAGCTAAGACCAAGAGATGCTAACGTAATATAAGGGTCAATTACATAAAATGACCACATGGCACTAAGTTTAATGACCCAATATGAGCTCTTGGGGCTTCGACATTGATGTAATACAAGGGATGATTACGTGAAAAAGTCACATGGAATTAAGTTTAATGACTCAATCCAAGCTCTTAGGGATTTGGTGAGGGTACATGAGTGAGGTTATATGAATATGAACATTGAGCCTATCTCCATAACATTTATGTGACCATTGTCGGCCCAGACCTCTCCATCAATATAAATACAGAGGGTTGAGCAATGTTAAGTAATAAATCGATCATGATCAAAGTGTGTGAAACAAATTGAGTTTTGAGTCTATCCCGAGAAGTATGATTCAAATTTTATTTTGGTTAAGTTTGCATAGGGCGACACTATCTAAGTCAAATTGCTCTGAGCACGACATGGTTGGTTGATTGCTTTTTGACATAGTTGATCTAGTTTTGGTAGAGAAAAATGTTATATTTTGGAGATGCCCCCATAGAGATATCATTAAGGCGGTCACTTTGTGAAGAGAGAGTTTTATATTGGAGATAGTTTTGGCATGAATGGCATATGTATAGAAATATCCAGTCTTGGCATGAGTGCTAGACTACCATTTCCAATGAGGATTATGCACTAGTGAGGTATATTTCCCACAAGCCTATCCATGGGACATATATATAACAAAACATATAACAAAAAAAATTCAAGGGCACAATGTAACAATCCCTATCAGATAGCATGATTGGTATGAAATTATTGTTTACAGACTAAGGTCGTAAGTTCGAGTCCCAACGGTGATCAGGTTTAAATTTATTATTTTAATTTAATTTGATTCATTCTGTCACATAACTAACCAGATTGTAAGTGAGAATATTATAGCATTGATTTTTAAAGTTAACCATTTTTTCTAATGTGCCTCAAAAAGGGAATTTTGTAGGATGATTAATTAATTATATGGTTTTGGATGGTTATTTTGCGTTTTTGGAATAATTATTGGCCCAAATTTAATTCCGGAAGAAGCATGATATACAAGGATTAGAGGTGGATGTTATGAAATGCCTTGTTAAAAATTATTTGATGTCTAGAATATCCTTTATATGATTTGAGGTTTTATGATAAAATTGTTGTGGTTTTGGAAATAAGACTAGAATTGGTTCCAAGAACGAATTAGAGTGACTAGGTTGATGAATGAGTTGTAGAAGACTATGGAAAACAATATAATAGTTAGTGAAAAATATTTATATGAATATATTTTCAATAATATTAAGATTTGTAGGGTGTGATAGTTATTATTTACATGATAATATTTTGTAGGTTACAGTGGAAATTCTAACAGTGACAAGATGTGCAAGTTGAGACGATGGTAAAAATGATTGTAGGTTGTGATTATTTCTCTTTATAAACATATAACTATTTATGATGAAAATGGATCTAGTTTGAAAATGATATGAAATAGAATTCCATAAGGAGTTGAAGAAGAATGTTGGTGCCTCAATTGAGGTTGGAGCCTAGAGCAGGCTGGACCCCACTCATCATCAAGGTTAGAGCCTCAATCACATCAGAGCCTAGAGCTGGGTGGAGCTCACTCATCATCGATGTTGGAGCCTCAATCAGGTTGGAGCCTAGAGTTAGTTAGAGCCCATTCATCATCGAGGTTAGAGCCTCAATCAAGTTGGACCCTAGAGAAGGTTGGATATTTTTCATCATATCCTCAAGCATTTTTTAGTCTATAGTGAGCAATTTCTTGAATTATTTCAAAGTTGGTGCCTCAATCAGGTTGTAGCTTACCACAAGTGGAAAATTTCGTTTCTTGGGGGTGGTTGCCTCTAAAAATTCAGAGCCTGCAAATATATGTAATGAATTGAAGCATATGAAGCAGAATAATTTATGGTTTTCTCTTGTATAGTTTTCCGCATAAAAGCTTATGTCTCTTTGTGATGTGATGGCTTCTTGATGTGTTTTTGATAGATTATGATGATTTTTTATATATGATGATATGATTATTATGGTTATGATTCATTGCTACAAGGTTGTTTGATTATGAAAAGTTATGAAATGGTAAAATTTATCTCACAATTATTCACCCCCCCTCTTAGTGTGAGCTTTGGTCCAACACCTCATGTCATATGAATCCATGAGGTGATAACCAATTCACCCGATTGGTTCTCAATCATGAGACCAAATTTCATATTATACATACTATAGGATAGGGTGTAACTCTGTACTATCATTGAGTTTCAGGGTTCCTTGAGTTTTTCCAATTTCTTGAGATGGTAAAGAGTGTGCAAGGCCATTGTTCATGTGTAGAACATGGAAAAAATGTAGTTCTTGGAATTAATTGAAACCAACCCAAATTAGTTAATAGATAGAGTGAACCTTATTGTGTTGCTTTAGTCCCATATGATGATTAATTTGAAAAGATGCAAGATTGTGGTAAGGTCAATCACTTTGAGAAAAACATAAATCTCTACTCAGTTGTTGGTGGCTTTGCCCAAGCTCTAGGAGTATTTCAATTTTATCTTTCTAGATGATTGAGAAACCCCCTACACCTACAACCCCTATATTTTGCTTGGAAACACCATGAAAACATAGAAAAAATGAATCATATGAGTGTATCCATTGGTGAAACTCTATCTAAGAGAAGGAGAGATACCAACTCTTCTTGTGCGAAGAGGAACCAAATTGTATAGGATAATTATTGAATTTAGAAAAACACCATTGGTCAAGTGTATCCAATACTTTAGCCCTGCAAAGATTGGGATGGTATGTGAAAATATGCTCAACCAAAATATATTTGGAACGCTCCACAAAAACTACTAATCGGGTCTGAATATCCTAAAAAATAAACCTATTGTGATCCAACCAAACCCTCTAACAAATACAAATGCATTTAAGGATCACAAACCAAATTATTTTAAGCAAAGGATTAAGGTAATTCTTGTACCATGAACCAAACAGTTGGAGAAGAGAACTAGGACATTGTGCATAATGAGACATATCTTGTAAGACATATTCCCACTCTCTTCTAGAGAACTTGCAATAAAGGAAAAGGTAGGTTATATATTCGCTACTTGAGGAACATAAATGCATCTAGATGGTCCTTAGATTCCTTGTTTGGAAATTTTTTATATAGTGGACATCTTCTTATGAACCGAGATCCAGAAGAAAATATTCACTTTAGGAAGCCCATATGGGTGTCAAACATGATCCCATAAGCCATATTTTGGAAGAATTTTGTTTGGGAACAAATGAGCTTAATATCTATACTTAATTGTGTAGCCTACAACACCCCAAACTCTAGAGTTAACATCATTCTTGTGGCTTTAAGTGCAACCAAAAATTCCAGAAAATAGAAGGCAAGGGAGATCCCTAAGAGGGGGAGGGATTGGGCCCAAGTTCCACCCCACCTACTTCCTATAAGGAGAATATCTATAAATTCCAAAATGGAGAGTGTGCATCTTGATAAACAAAAAAAAAGGATGAAGGGCCTGAATATGCTCAAGAGTAGGTCTACCCATAAAATTGTCATCCCAAATTCTATTCTTCCTTACATTTCCAAGAACCCAAGTAAGTTGAGATTGGATGAGAGGAATGGTAGAAAAAAATAAGTTTCCAAATTTTTGATCCACCTCCAAAAGAAGAGACATGTTCAAGGCATATCCATCTTACACCCACCATAAATTTCTTAGGGATGACCTATTTCTACCAGTCATATTGGTTAGTGAGAAGCCTACAAAGAAGCTTGGAGCAGATTCATTAATGAAATATCCTTGACTCCTAGACCCCTACGGCTCATAGGGATCCTTATAATTTTCCAATTCATAAGGTGAAACCTTTTGGAGTTAAATTTATTTCCTTTCCATAGTAATTTTCAAATTTCTTGTGCTACGGACTATTTGACATGAACTCGAGTTAACATAGTACATAATTGAAAAGAGCCAAGGCTAAAATAAAATTTTCAATAGAGTCAAGCAACCTACATAGGTTTACAATTGGTGCCCATGATGAAAAAATTTAGACTTGAGTTTCGTAATTATTGGATTTCATAATGGATGCGGGAAAGGGTTTAGGAAAATAGTAATGCCCAAAAATCTACAAGATGACCATCCATCTCGAAGAGGATAATGAAAAATTGAAAAGAGATATGATTTCCTATTATAGTTCACATTCCAAGTATAGATTATATTTGTATAGTTGTTGATAAGGAATCCTTAAGCTTAGAAGAATTGGTCAAAAACCATCTTAATTTTAGACATAATAATGACCAAATACCCTCCCATCAATAACATGTCATCTACAAATTATTCATGACTTAAATCCTTGACCCATATCACAATGTGGATGCTTGGTAGTAACTCGAGACATATTTCATGGTTAGGTTTCCTACTTAGAGAATTAGCCATAAGCATTTTCAAAATGGGGGGACAGTGGGCACCCTTGCCAGGGGCCTCTGGTAGATTGAAAAGATACTAATGATCCAACCATTTACTAGAGGGGAGATTCACAAGTTACTTTTGCATGTAGATATCCACCCAATGAATTTGAGATTGAATCCAAAACTTTAGAGAACATAGAAGAGGAAGCTACATCAAACACAATCAAATGCATTGGTCATGTCCAATTTAAAAGTCGTCCCTATTTCCCATTTGGATATACTAGAAATAATGGATTTCTAGACAAGGACAATATTGTTCACTTTTTTCTTTTTCTTTTTTAATCTGTTTCTGGCAAACCCACTCGTCTTTCAAATATTAACTTAGATATAATGGGTTTTTATGATCTTGGATATAGTTTTATATGTGACATTTACATAAATAAATTGGTCTAAATCTAATAAAATAAGAAGGATTCACCTTTTTTGAGACCATGGAAAGAAAAGTAGAATTGATTTCTCCCCCAATGTGTGATGAATAGTGCACATATTTAATCATCCTTATCAAATTGAACTTTATGATATGCCAAAATATCATGTTAAATTGCAATGAATCCATTTGCGCCTAGTGCCTTATAGGTTCAAAATATTGGATGACTTCCCATAATTCATCCTTTGAGATTTGAAGCATTAGACTTCCATTCTCCAATTGTTATACCAAAGAGGGAATGTGTTCAAACATTTCTTTGACATCCTTTGCAATCCCAATATCTTTCGTTGTATGAGTTTAAGGGAGGAAAAGTGAGTTTAAGTTTCCTCCTTAATCTAATCATGTGAATTGATAATATCCACATTTGTAGTCATTATGGATTTAACATTGTTGCATCAAAGGATAATTTTAGTTTGATTGTGAAAGTAATGGTTATTTCTATCACCCAATTATAGTGAAAGGATCCTAGATTGAGACACAAAGTTCCTCTTCTACTCATAATGTTGTTTTCAAAATAAGGAACAATTTTTTTTCCTCCATTAGCGATCGTAGAGAAACTGGATCTTGCTCTAGGCTCTAGCTTTGTATTTACCCTAGTTCCAATTTGAGGGAAATGACTATAGAGTCTTACCCTCGGAAGTGATATTTTTCCTAGGCCTTACGATCCATTTTAGAATTTTTAATTTTTTTTTCCCAAATGTGGACTGGTGACCCTTCAATCCATTGGTGTTAGGCTCAAGAAACAATACCCTTAAACACATGGTCCTGAATCAAGAGAATATTTGAAACAAAAAGGGAGAGGAAAATTATTTTATTTAGGAACAATGGAGAGGGATATAGAATGGTGATTATATCTACTCCAAGAAAGCATAAGAAAGGATAGAGACACACATTTTTCCCCATGAATAATTTTTGTACCAAGTAGTCAAGGCACACCATAATATGCCCTGGGCCAAAGCTACGATTAGACTAGGTGAACTCGGCTCTCGAAAACTTTAGATCAGACAAATTATAGGAGTACAAAAAATATTCCATCCTCTCCTAGAAATGATCTCTAACAATATTTCCTCCTTTTCTTCATGCCAGTGAAACATGGCTCCCATAAATATATAATTGAAGCCCCAATCCAACTCCTTCAGAATGCACATATAATTTTAACATGCTATGATATCCTTTATGAGCACTTGTTATATATAAATGATGATTATTCTCCATTTTTCCTAATAAGTTGAACACTTATTGTTGTCATGGATTACAACTAAATGTTTCCTAGTTTGTGATGAGAATTGACTATGATGAGAATTTTACACCAGTCGCAAGGTACTCATCCATTGGATCCATCATTGCACTCTTTGCGCAGATGGGATGGTAGATACACCAGATGGATGTAAAGACAACCTTTCTCAATGGATTTATTGAGGAAGAAGTGTACATTGATAAACCGGAATGTTTTGAGACCTTAGATAGGGAGTCACATGTGTTCAAACTCAAGAGAGCATTGTATGGGCTAAAGCAAGCACCTCGTGCTTGGTACACCAAGATTGACAGCTATTTCATCGGGTTAGGCTTCACCAAGAGTGAAGTGGATGCAAACCTATATCATATTGTGGTTGACGGTACGATTTTGATTATTGTACTTCATGTTGATGATCTGATACTGACAGGTGATGAGCGGATCATAAAATATTGCAAAAATGATCTTTCAAGAGAATTTGACATGAAGGACATGGGGCTCTTGCACTATTACCTTGGATTGGAAATATGATAAAGAGATGGGGAGATATTTGTATCTCAGGGAAAGTATGCCAAGGAGATTTTGAGGAAGTTCCACATGTAGGGAAACAAACCCATGGAGACTCCTCTTGCAGGAAACTGAAGGAAGGAGGATGCTACTTCAGGTGAAGTAGTGGATGCAGTAGTTTATATGCAATTGGTTGGTTCACTCATGTATTTGGTGAACACACGACCCAACATATGCTACATAGTTAACGAGCTGAGCCAAGCTATGGTTAAGTCAACTAAGATATTTTGAAAGGAAGAGAAACATGTGTTGAGATATATCAGGGGCACTACAGAGTATGGATTATGGTACAGACGAAAAGAGGGAGTGAAGCTTCAAGGCTTCACCAGTGTAGATTGGGAAGGGAGTCCATCTGACTGGAAGAGAAAATTAGGAGGCATCTTTAGCATAAGATCGGGAGCAATTTATTGGTACATCAGGAAACAAAGATCAGTTTCACTCAGTTCAGCAGAGGTAGAGTACATGGCAGCCAGTAAAGTTGCATGCGAGGCCATATGGATGAGGAAGATACTTGTTGGTTTGTTAGGTCAGCACATGGATCTGACGGTGATACATTGGGATAACTAGAGTTGCATCAAACTATCGGTTAATCCAGTATTCCATGATAGGTTGAATCATATTGATATATGGTATCACCATCTCATAGATTGTGTTCAAAGGAGGATTATTTCATTAGAGTACATTCTCACAGAGGAGCAGGATGCAAACATCTTGAGGAAGGCGCTGGAAAGAAGAAAATTCGAATTCCACAGAGACGAGATTAGGGTAGAATATAATCCCTTTCTTATTGTGAAGGAGTGGTTAAATGGAACCAGGAAATTCCACCCCAAAGCGAGGCTTCTAATTTATTTTTCCCTTAATTAAATTGGTAGAGAAATTGTAATTTCATCTCATAAAAACTTGTATTAGTTAAATAAGTTAGAATGACTAAGTTAGCTTAGGAAATTCGAGTTGAGGGTCATATAGGATGCATGTAGAGTGATTCCATGATTTAAGGGGGTCTAGTTGTAGTTATGCATTAGTTGTAATTAGTTAACTCGAGAAATTGAGTTAAAATCAATTTAACTAGTTCTAACTAAGTGATGAGCTAGTGAGAGGTCCAGTGAATTAAATCTGATTTAATTCGCAATGAGTGTTCAATTAGTTAACTAAAGATTCACTATAAATAGTTTTTTTGTGTCAGTTCTGAGGAAGACCCAGTTGAGAGAGAGGTTAAAGGGAAGGTAACTATTAGTTGTATAATTAGAAAATTGTACAGGTCAGTTATAGAGTCAGTTGGAGGCCTAGGAAGGATTGAAAAATTATTCCAAGGGATTTTCCTATTTAATAGGGCCTTAATTTATCAAGGAATGTGTGATCAAGGCAGGCTGAGCAGAGGCAGAGAATTGGCTAAGTATTTGTCCGATTTTTCCTAGATCAGTGTGAGACAGTTGGCAGAGTGCGGGAGTTCTATTGTGAGAGAAATTATTGTATTTTTCATGATGCTTGAATTCATACAATAAATAGATAGTGGGGTTTTAGGAAGTGTGCTTTCCCCAGATACATCTTTTGTTGTGCGATTGATTGTTTCTTTCTCTTACTTGTTATGTGATTGTGCGATCATGTTTTTTTTTCCGCAAATTGTAGAAGGGATTCAATGCTTGTTTTAGTACATCATAAGATTAGATTAAATCCCTGTGGTTAGATTTTCTACATGGAATATCATCATGCCAAAAAGCACAAGGGGCCTTTCAAAATGTGAAAATAAGTGGAGTAACTGGTTGGCTACGTGGAGGGTTCTTGGAGCTCCTTAACCATAACATAAAAACAGATGAGGAAAAGGGGTAGGAGGAGAAAAGGGACTTATTAGAAACATAACCCAAAAAATAAATTTGTACCCACATAAATATCAATTTTGTTTTTTATTACAATATTACTATAGGGTTTATGTTTATAGACCAGTAGATAATACTTAATTGTATAGAGAAGAGCATTCCTAGGTTTTACTATTATGGTTTTTTTCAGACACAAATTCTATAACTCTATCACTCATTATGTTCTTTGATGTACAAATGAGGCATTATTGCATGCTTGATGCATATTTTTAATGCAAAAATTTCCAGTTACAGTTAAATAAATATATAAACAAAGCATTATAATCATGTGCTAATTAGTTTTGTAAGGTCTTCGAAAGTGGCACAGGTACCCCCTTCATAGGCATTGGGAGTGTTTCTATAGAATGGATATTGTAGAAGTTCTTTGGAAAGTAGTATTCGATATATAACCCTTTAATGTGAAATGATCCAATTCCAATATGTTAAAATGGGATTAATCCCAATCCAATGTGAAATGATATTCCAATATATTAAAATGGGAATAATCCCAATCCATGAAAATTTCTTATCTAGCTGGTGTAATAGCCATATTTTCCATGGTGTGTGAGTTGATTAGAATTAGCACATATGATCTATTTTGTAGATCCCAAATCCTATTAGGTAATAATCTAGTTTGTGATTGACAATTTGGTCATAATATAATTTTTTATTTCAATATATATACCATCTATAATGTACAGTTCTTTATAAAAGGGGTTATTGGGTATGATTTATGAAAAAAAAGCAATATTGATTAAAAATGTTTTATGATAAATGTTTATAGAATTAGGCCATTGATTCGGATTTATGCAGGAACGCAACAAAATACACATATAACCACAAATATAAAAATGCAGTGGAAATAACACTTCATTTCATTAATATCAAAGAACTGAAATTTGTTTACAAACAGAATGGAAATAAACTAGCTAGGGCATTTGTAGTTTATCTCTGAGAAGAGATGTGGTGGCTACAGGCCTCTGAAATCTATGTTACAATGAGGATCGAAGGACTATATATTATTGAGAAACAATAGAAAATCGTAAACATCCAAAAAACTAACCCTAGGAGATGAAACACTAGAATATGGGCCCTGTCGGGGTAAATTGGTACATCAATTTCCTGGGGTCATAACTTTAGCATACTATCTCCGTTTGACGCACATGATACATCGTTAGAAATATATATCCGAGGACTACATCTACTAACTACAAATGTTCATTTTGAAACAGACTAAATTTTTACAGAGGTTTGATGCCCAAAAAATGTCGTTTAGGGCCTCAAAACAACTCCGGAAGTTCATGACCTGAAAAATGCTAAAAATAGTAAACTGTGCTATAATTAAGGAAACTGAAAAAATGAAAGAAACAATGGTGGGGCCCAAAGTGGAATAGGCGAGTGGCAACCAATATCCACCTGGTTCATTCCTCCCCCCATAGGAAGCAATGGTCTCTCATCTCGGCCACCAGTGACTGCTTGGCCCGACACTCACTTGTGTTGTGAGTGGAGCTCTTATGGAACTCACATCACTTTCCCGTGTCCTTATTTGGCTTTGTGGGGTGGTTCTTTGCTTGCATCTTCGGTAGGTTATATTTGGCCTCCATGCCTTGGCTTTGTCCTTGGTTTTGCGGTTTGGGGGTGTTGTAACCTAATTTGACTTAGCTAAAAGTCAAGAGAGGTTCTGAGCATTTCAAGGTTATTGAGGAATAATTGTTAAAATTTCAAAAAGAACTGTAACATGCTCGAAAGGATAACCACAAGCTCAATGAGGATTCGTCATCACAAGTGCACCAGAACCGAAATCAATGAGACAACAACATTAGAGGTGTAATCTAAGCCAGAGGAGCAGCAAAGGGAAAAGCATGCAGGAGGGCTCTAGTCGGGCTTATTCACGTGCAGAACATTTCAAGAGCCACACCGATGGGCACGTTCAGAACATTGCACACTGGACAAGGTCGAGTAGGGCTCATTCGCAAGCTCAGGAGAGATCAACACTTTTAAAGATTGAATAAAGCTCAGGAAGGATAGCAGAGTTGCAGAGCAGCGACGGTAGAAAGCAGATAAATTGACTAAGACAGAAACACTTAGAAGATTTCCAAAGGAGGCAATCAGATGGCAAGGATCGAATCGCAGATCTGAAGGGGAAGAGACCGACAGCTGAGATGACATCGCAAGTCAAACAATATATCTTGTGATGCGATGAGGAGAAGGGCCACGTCTCAGCACAACACAAATTCACATCGGAGATTATTGAGTTTATGTGTTAAGGACTTCGCAAGTTAAACAAAACAACTTGTGATGCTGTAAGAATTGAAACTTGCGATGCGATAAAGGGAGGAGCCACGTGTTGGCACAATGATCCAGCGCATATCGCACATCGGTGAGTTTAGAGTTTAGCATTAGGACTTCGCAAGTTAAATTATTTTGGTTGCGATGTAACAATGATGGGAGATGCCAGTGTGAGACGGTACAACGGGGCCGTTGGATTTGGTGAAGATCTACGATGGAGATTACGTCGCAACTTTGCATCAGCATTTGTATTGTTTACCATTTAAATTATATGTTAAGTTCACCGATATGTGATGCACCGTGATTGGTCACCATATTGTGGGACCCAAAAACCACTATTCCATGTATATGTCCACGATAATGTTTAAAATGTAGTTTCATGATGCCGTGGGGCCCGATCGCATAAGCGCACATCGCAAGATTTGAAAGATAAGTGCTAAGGAAAAGTTAAAAACAATGGCATGCGAAGTGTGATGTTGGGTGGATGCGATGTGGTTTCAAAAGAAAACTCCAAAGGTCTTCAAATCTAGAGGTAAGGCATTCTTGTGTTAAATCGCATCAGAGGAAAGAAGGAGGATTATAATGTAAAGCCGGTGAAATGCCTTGATATTGGAGGAAAGTCTGAACGCAGGTAGAGAGACTCAGGTAAGTGACCTGATGCAAAGCAAAGGGGAACAGAAGACTAAACACAGCAGGTATGCGCAGAAGAGGCAGAGTCGGTAGCAAGTGACATGATGATAGCGTTCGAAACACAAAAGCATGGGCAGAGTCGGGTGGAGATGTGTTTATGCAAACTGTTAGGACAACGCAGTTGAAACAAAAGGAGACACATCAGCAACAAATCAAACTCAGCAAAGGGATTCTATTCCAAGTGTATTTTGTTTTCTTTGTTTACATCAAAGCTACAATGGTGTCCTCGATTGCAATGTAATACGTAGTTTAACAATTTATGCAGTTTAGGAGTTTCAAGAAGCTCGAGCAGTTAAAAACTGCTTTTGTTTGTATTTAAGGAAGGGAAAAAGAGTGAAGAGGGGTTCCGAGTTCTGGACCTCTTGGGGATTACATTTTTTACTTATTTTTCTGATGGGTAAATGAAAGAAGCAATAATTTTCATGCAACTTTTGATGGTGATTCGTGTTTCCTTTGCCATTTTGTGTCTTTTCTTCTTTGAATGAAGTGAAGTAATGTAGCAGTCGGTCTCTTAATTACATCTGTGAGTAAGAGTTAAATAACCTTAATTTGTGCTCCTTCACTCCATCTCTTCTCCCTTCACAAATTCTCTCTCAAACTTAAAAGTGGTAGATTCTGTGTATTCAACATATTACTTTGAGTTTCCCCTCTCTTCACAAACTCCTAATGAAACTTTGAAGTAATATTTTATGTGTTTACAACATATTATTTCGAGTTTCCTCACTCTCCATGAATTTCCTCTTAAACTTAAAAGTGGTAGATTTTGTGTATTCAACATTTTACTTTGGGTTTCCCCTGCAGTTCTTCTTGTCATTTAGATATCAGCAGTAAATGGCATTATGAAATCTTTTATTATTCCTAATCCTTAAGGGTTTTAGAAAACTAGTCTCTAGAGGGATAAAACAAAGACCTCATGATAAAATCATCTCTGTGACATACTTTTTAAATGTCTTAAGCATTGATTCCTTTCACAACCAAGGGTTTTTCTCTTAATATACAACATTTTTTGGCATCGTTTCCGGGGACGAAGGCACAAAGTTATTTTTCCCTGGGTATTGAAATCTATTTCTTGATGGTGAAAAAGATTTAGATACAAATTTGGTTGTTTATTATTCACTTGGCGACTCCACTGATGAAGGTTTCATTAGATGAGGAATTCTGCGGGCAAGAAAATGAGAAAGCACCGTGGAAAATGCAAATACCAGAGTTTGAATCTTTTAAAGGAAGTTTTATTTTTCACTATTAGTTTGGTGGTCTATTTTCCCTTACATATCAAGAAGATTGTTTCCTGCTTTATTTTCTCAGAAGATTATAAGGCCCAAAATGTACATTCTTGATTGGAGAACGAAGATTTTTCTTCCGATTGTATTATTGATCATGGCACAACTTCATCTCCTAAATATGAAAGCAGAGAAGACCGTTGCATTACTATTCCTGAAGGTAATCTATCACAGTCTAGGCATAAAGGTGAGGACTCATCATCTTTGGGTGATAACATTCTACCCCATAAGCAATTTGCTTCTCTCTAGCTTGGAACCAAGGTTATTTTCAAACCCTTGGTGCTGCCTACAATCCTCCATCAATACCCTTCAAAAGGATTCACATTTTTGCTAAGTTTTTCTGGAGAGGAGGAAGATATTTCAACTGAACTACGCGCTGAAATCCTGGAAGATCATTACAATTTTCATAATTTTAATGATTTTGTGAATAAAGGAGAAACTAGTGGAGCTTCTCAGGTGTGTTTGCAAGAGGGGGACGACTCTTGTCAAGAATTGGAATTATATGAAGAACATCAGCATTATGAGGAACAAACATTAGATTTATCTTTCCAACCTAAATGGTTATTAATAGAAAACAAAAATAAATATTCTCACACACAACCTCAAATTGAGGAGTCAAACAATGAAGGAAGTTGCCATGTTCAAAGAATTCTATATCAGCAGGATGTTCAATAAAAGGAGGCAGCCAAAAATTTGTCTCATCAGTTCTATGATCCGGTGGCTGACTATGTGAAAAATTTCTTCATCAGCAACAAGCATTTATGCAAGGGAATGTGTAAAGCTTTGTATCTGCAAAATTTTCATTGTACATCCCTGTTTTGATTTTAAAATTTCCACAGTATGGGGGCTTTAAGTCTAACATGAAGATGTTGGATTGGTGCCATTGGAAGGCTAGCTTCACCTGATAGAGTTTAGGCATGAATACACATGTAGGAGTTGTGCATAAATAAGCTCAGAAGTTGAGCATTTTTAGTTGTAGTATTTTCAGTTTAAGAAAAAAGGAAGAAGTCCAAAGTGTAGTAGGTTTCGGCAAGATTTCATACTGGATCAACTCACATTTGGGATTGACTCCATGCCCAATGAAGGCTATTGTTCTACAAGTGATATTTGACTCCATGCCCAATAAAGGCTACTAATCTATAAGTTCTCAGCACTTTGTTATCAAAGTGTTGTCCCCAATTGGAGCCAAATGTTGTAGCCTAATTTGACTTAGCTAAAAGTTAAGAGAGGTTATGAGCAGTTCAAGGTTATTGAGGAACAATTGTTAACATTTCGAAAAGACCTGTAATATGCTCGAAAGGATAACCACAAGCTTAATGAGGATTCATCATCACAGGTGCACCAGAACCAAAATCAAGGAAGCAACAACATTGGAGGTGTAATCTAAGCCAGAGGAGCATAAGAGAGAAAAGCGTGCAGGAGGGCTCTAGTCGGGCTTATTCATGTGTAGAACAGTTCAAGAGCCAGACTGCTGGGAATGTTCAGAACATTGCACATCGGACAAGGTCGAGTCAGGCTCATTCGCAAGCTCAGGAGAGATCATCACTTTTAAAGATTGAATAAAGCTCAGGAAGGATAGCGGAGTTGCAGAGTGACGACGATAGAAAGAAAAGAAATCGACTAAGACAGAAACACTTAGAATATTTCCAAAGGAGGAAATTGGATGACGAGGATCAAATCGCAAATCTGAAGAGGAAGAGATCGATGAATGAGATGACATCGCAAGTCAAAAAATATATCTTGTGATGCGATGATGAGAAGGGCCATGTTTGGCATAGCGCAAATTCACATTGGTGATTATTAAGTTTATGTGTTAAGGACTTCGTAAGTTAAACAAAAAAACTTGCGATGCGGTAAGAATTGAAACTTGCAATGCGATAAAGGGAGGAGCCACGTGGTTGCACATCGATCGAGCGCATATCGCACATCGGCAGGTTTAGAGTTTAGCATTAAGACTTCGTAAAGTAAATTATTTTGGTTACAATGCAACAACGATGGGATATGGCAGCGTGAGATGGTACAACAGGGTCGTTGGATCTCCCAAATATCTACGATGGAGATTACATTGCAACTTCGCATCGTCGTTTGTATTGTTTACCATTTAAGTTATATGATAAGTTCACTAATATGCGATGCACCGTGATTGGTCACCATATTGTGGGACCCTTCAACCATTGTTCTGTGTAAATGTCCACTGTAATTTTTAAAATGCAGTTTCGTGATGTGGTGGGGCCCGATCGCATAAGCACACAACGCAAGACTTAAAAGATAAGTGCTAAGGAAAAGTTAAAAACAATGGCATGCGAAGTGTGATGTTGGGCATATGCGATGTGGTTTTAAAAGCGAACTCCAAAGTTCTTCAAATCTGGAGGTAAGGAATTCATGTGTTAAATCGCATCAGAGGAAAGAAGGAGGATTATAACGTAAAGCCAGTGAAAATCCTTGATATTGGAGGAAAGTCTAAACGTGAGCTTAGAGACTAGGGTAAGTGACCCGATGCGGAGCAAAGGGGAAGAGAAGACTGAACACAACCGGCATGCGTAGAAGAGGCAGAGTCGGGTAGCAGGTGACATGATGACAGCGTTTGAAACACAAAAGCATGGGCAGAGTCAGTTGGAGATGCGTTTATGTAGACTCTTAAGACAGCGCAGCCGAAACGAAAGGAGACACATCAACAACAAATCAGACTCAGCAAAGGGATTATATTCCAAGTGTATTTTGTTTTCTTTGTTAAGGTTGAAGCTACAATGGTGTCCTTGATTGCAATGTAATAAGTAGTTTAACAGCTTAGGTAGTTTAGGAGTTTCAAGAAGCTCGAGCAATTACAAACTGCTTTTGTTTGTATTTAAGGAAGGAAGAAAGAGTGAAGAGGGGTTCCGAGTTCGGGACCTCTTGGGGATTACATTTTGTACTTCTTTTTTTGATGGGTAAATGAAATAAGAAGTAAGTTTCCTGCAACTGTTGATGGTGATTCATGCTTTTTGTGCCATTTTGTGTCTTTTCTTCTTTGAATGAAGTGAAGTAATGTAGCAGTCGGTCTCTTAATTACATATGTGAGTAAGAGTTAAATAACCTTAATTTGTGCTCCTTCACTCCATCTCTTCTCCCTTCACAAATTCTTTCTCAAACTTAAAAGTGGTAGATTCTGTGTATTCAACATATTACTTTGAGTTTCCCCTCTCTTCACAAACTCCCGATGAAACTTTGAAGTAATAGATTCTGTGTTTACAACATATTATTTCGATTTTCCTCTCTCTCCATGAATTTCCTCTGAAACTTAAAAGTGGTAGATTCTGTGTATTCAACATATTTCTTTGGGTTTCCCCTGCATTTCTTCTTGTCATTCAGATATCAGCAGTAAATGGCATTATGAAATCTTTCATTATTCATGATCATTAAGGGTTTTAGAAAACTAGTCTCCAAAGGGATAGAACAAAGACCTCATGATAAAATCATTTTTGTGCCACACTTTTTAAATTTCTTAAGCACTAATTCCTTTCAAAACCAAGGGATTGTCTCTTGACATACAACAGGGGGCACTTTTCCCTTGCTTTTGATTCGCAGATCCAAAGTCTCGCTTCTTCTGTTTAAATTTCTGCTCAATCTTGGCAGCATATCGATAGGTCATACCAAGTGAGGAGATGTCGAGGAACTCCATTTCCTCTTGAATGTATCTTTGCAGACAATTGCGGTACTTCAACACCAAATGTTTCTCTGAATCTTTGATACCCAACTTTGTGCGCAGAGTATGGAACATATTTGTCAGCTCATGCACATCTTGATCCTTTTGTTGCCGCAATGTAGTCCATTGTATGTACTTATCCTCATAGCTCCCAACATGATAATATTGTTTCTTGATGGCATCTTAGAAAGAATTCCAAGTGGGTACAGCCAAGAACAGAGAGGGTTCCCCCTCGTCCTTTTTCTCATAGTAGGTTTTCCACCAATCCTTGACATGGGGGGTAGCTTTGAGGAGTGCAAAACTAATCTTCTCCCGGTCGGAAAAGTCATGAATTGAGAAATATCCTTCTAATAGATTCAACCATCTATCTACGACGTCTGCATCTATTTGGCCCTCAAATATGGGAATTTCAAAGTTTAATTGTACCTTAAAAGGAGTTGTGCCTCCAGAGTGGCTGCTGGATGCAGATGCGCCGCTAGTGGGTAGTCGTTGAAGGATCTAGGAAAAGTTATCCATCATCGCGTTCCTTTTTTTTTCGAGGGCCTCCTCGAGCAATATTTTGATAGGATCTCCTGCTCCCTCATCTTTCTTTTCATCCCCCATGGCCGGCCGTCGGGGTTTGCGAGGCTGATTTTGCAAAGGTTCAACCAAATCGAGCCCTAACTGTAGAAATTTGTTGAATAATGATTAATTATCCACCGAGACTATCCTGATCACATACAATTCGAATTTATATGCAACACATAATCTCTTCCACTCAGATCATCACACATGCGGAAAATAAATCAAGCGATAACACATCAAATCATCATACACATTAACACAGTATGTATGGGGAAAGTTTATAGCTGAAAACCCCGCAGCTATTGTGTATATTATAATGGAGAAATCATGTAACAAACTCAGTACAATACTCCTCACAAGTACTCAGTACTTTCTCATCAAGTTACACACAAACTAGCTTGGTTTTGAACAAGTTACTGGTTCAAAGCTCACCGCCAATTGCCTTGCATCTATTGCGCAATCATGGCCTGTCTATATAGAGATCCAAGGTTCGAATCTCCTTGGCTTGACAGCGCAATCATCATGGGAAATTCTTCCAAGTGTGGTGCAAATCTCATGCACAACTGATGTCGCCACTGATAGCTAACTCCACCCTTTCATCTACCTCTTTCACTGGTCTCCACTGAACTGATCATGCACTGTAGTGAACTGATGTGTTCTTGAGTTGAATAATGAGTTACTAATTAATGAATTAAATAATATTTAATTCAATCCACTCATAACTAGTTGATTAGCTAGTTAAACTAATCTCAACCAATTCAACTAAATTAAACCGAACACAACTCCACTAGCTGTGTCATTAACTCCACCAAACTTCTGCCACTGAAGTCCTAACTGAAGTCAACCATGCATGAGCTCACCAAACCCTAGGAATAGCGTAATTCCTCTGTCAGATGCATGAGCCACTTCCAAGGCTCGAACTGAAGTGCTCCAAGAGAGTAAACTTAAGTTTAGAGTCCAAATATTATTAAGGGTAAATAATATTTGACTTCCCTATTTTAAGGAGAGGCAGTCTAAAAATAGACTTCGACCTATAGGTCCAAAAAATAGAGTCCCATCTATATTTACCAACATGACCAATACTCCAAGAATAACATACTGCAATCCTCGGACCATGCTCCATATGTCTAAAAATAGACATAGTCTAAAAATAGAATTTTGCGCCAGAATTTGCCTGCGGGCCCACTTAGTGAAGGTGACTTCATTTCACTAAGCTCCATCATCTTGCTACATTTTCAACACTCCCTCTCAGCAAGATATGGATTATCTGCAACCCCTATCCTGCCTCTATGGAATTCGAACTTGCTCCTGGTGAGCGCCTTCGTCAGGATGTCGGCATCCTGATCCTCCGTGGGAACATATGAAAGCATCATGATTCTCCGCTGAACACAATCTTTGATATGATGGTACCTGATGTCGATTTGTTTGGACCTATCATGAAATACTGGATTAGCTGAGAGTTTAATGCAACTCTGGTTATCACAGTAGATCACTGTAGGCTCCAAATGCAACCCCGAACAATTTCACAGGATCTTCTCATCCAAATAGGCCCTCGCATGCAAACAAGCTAGCTGCCATACTCGACTCACTGAATCGAGTGCCACGATCTCTCGCTTTCCTCGGGCCGTACTCAAGAAAACCCGTCGTCGACCGGTCGCTGAAAACTCCTCCAGAAGTGCTCTTCCGGTCCGTTGGACTCCCTGCCCAATCTGCATCAGTGAAGCCAGAAAGCTTCGCTCCATCCTCCTGTCTGTACCATAGACCATATCCCGATATGCCTCTAATATAGCGCAACACATGCTTGTCTGCCTTCCAAAAGAGCTTGGTAGGCTTAACCATAGCTTGCGAAAGCTGGTTAACTGCATAGCATATATCGGGTCGTGTATTGACCAGATACATAAGCGACCCCACCAACTGTCGATAGACAGTGGCATCCACTACCTCCGCTAAAGTAGCATCCTCCTTCCTCCAACCCACCACTGATTTTCCCACCGGTCTTGGGACAATCTCCAGTGCGCATGCGCCCTCCGATGGTTGGCGCTGCATGGGTGGTTTCTTCCACCTCCTGAACTTCCTCTTGTGGCTGATCCACATCCGGAAGCTCCTCCTTAGGAACTAACAGCTCCTCATCTGCATGCAAGTGTAGCTCCCTCTCAAGCGAACACCGCATGGCTTTCTCCTCCTGAAATTTTATATCCCGTCGCACAACAGTCTTTCGACTGTCTAAAAAATACACCCGATAGTTGTGAGGTGTATCAGTGTACCCCACAAATATTCCAACCTCAGCAGTTGGATCCAGCTTCCTTCTCGCATCCTTCGTCACATGCATGTAGACAAGAGAACCAAAGATCCGCAAATGGGAAATATCAGGCCTCTTGCCAGAATAAGCCTCCTCCGGTGTACTCATGCCAAGATCCTTGTGAGGACAACGGTTCTGCACATACACTGCTGTATTGCATGCCTCAGCCCACAAGTGAAGGGGTAGGCCCTGATCATGCAACATCACCTGTGCAGCACCCAAGATCGTTCTGTTCTTCCGCTCAGCCACCCCGTTCTGCTGTGGGTTATGGGGTGCGATGAGCTCTCTCTGAATCCCTTCTGCGCTGCAGAACTCCTTGAATTCAACCGAGATGAATTCACCACCGTTATCACTCCTTAGAGCAATCACCTTCTTCCCCGACTCCTTCTCGACCAGTGCTTTAAACTCACAGAACTTCGCGAATGTATCGCTCTTCTTCCGCATGAAGAAGATCCAGCACTTTCGAGAGAAATCATCAACAAAGATCACATAATACCTGTGCTTTGCTGTCGAAGCAACTGAGAAAGGACCACACACGTCTGTGTGAACTCTCTCAAAGGATCGTCGTGGCGCGACTATCCTTCTCGTGAAAGGTGGCTTTCACATACTTCCCTAAAGTACACCCCTTGCACTGATTTGACTGCGCAAGAGTGCCCTTAGGAAGCCCAGTAGAAATCTGCTGCAGGATCTTCAAAGCTCCATGGTGAAGGTGGCCCAATCTCCTGTGCCACAGTTCGCCCTCATCATCCCGGCTCACCACTTCTACCGCCTTGCATGCCATTGCTGCGCAGCCATCTACCTACAACTGATAAAGGTTCTTGGTTCGAACCCCTATCTTCCGGGTCTCTCCAGTAGTCTTACTGCGCAGGAAGCCTTTTCCTTCGCTGAAGACCACATCATACCCCTTATCCTCCAACATTGCCACAGAGATCAAGTTCTTCTTCAATCCAGGTACATGCATGACATCCTTCAATACAAAGGGTTTACCAGACTCCCTCTGAAAGGATATGGTACCGATACCAGTCGCACTGTATCTACCATCATCGCCCATCTCGATGTGCACACCCAAATCTTTGTCCTCCAGATCTGAGAACAAATCCCTATCTCCCGTCATATGAAATGACGCACCGCTGTCCAAGAACCACACCGATCCCATCACACTTGAAACCAAGCATGCGATCAGTGAAAATTCAAGCTCGAACTGTGAAGCCAAAGCTTCTCCATCTGCAGATCTTCCCGCTTTCTTATTCTTCTTCTTCTTTGGACAATTGGTAGCATAATGTCCATGATCATGGCAGTGAAAACACTTCACTTTCGCCATATCCTGCTTCTTGCCCTTTGCACCGGAATGAAAGGTTTTCTTACCCTTCCCCTTCTTTGCTTTGGCCACCAAAGCACAGTTTTCTTCATCAGCTCCCTTTGATGAAGATCCATCCCGAGTAGTCCTCCTTATCTCCTCCTGCATGAGATCTGCCCAAAGGCGCTCCCATCCCGACAAATTCTCCCCACCATTGACACTATCTTGATATGAGTGCCAAGCCTTCGGAAGACCAAGGAGAGCTAGGTCGACCATGTCCTCGTCTTCGACAGTCACCCCCACACTTCCCAGCTCATCTCTGCATTTAGTGAACTTCGTGAGGTATTTAGCGATACTGTCGCCTTTCTCCATCTTGATGTTTCTGAGCTTATCTTTGAGCGCCAGCTTCCTTTGGTCGCTCTTACTCTGGAATAGATCCGTCAAAGCTTTCCACATTAAATATGGAGAAGCCTTTCCATGCAGGCTGGATACAATATGATCCTTGACGCCCTCCAACAAGATCCTTCGACATTTCGCCATCTTCTTTTTCCATGCTTCGACTTCAGCAGGATCAGTGGGCTTTTGGACATCTGTATCTACGAACTCCTTCAGACCATTATCTTCTAATACTGCCTCCATGCGATCCTTCCATGCAACATAATTCGAACTTCCTTCAAGAGCATATTCGAGTCGCAAACCGTTGAAAGACATTTTCAACACCGGCACCAAGAAAACAAAACTGCTGCAAAATTCGAATTCCACTTCAAAGCTCAACCGCTCTAGATCTGTGAGAACAAATTATTTCTAGCACAGAGATCGACTGCAAGGGGCATTTATTGGATATATCACCTTTCAAAGAAAGGATGGATCCAGAGGCTACCTGGCCCGCATGCAGACTCTGTCTACCGAAATAAGTTTGTAATCACTGTGATGATCAATCTCTGCTTCAATAGCTCCGATACCATGTAGAAATTTGCTGAATAATTATTAATTATCCACCGAGACTATCCTGATCACATACAATTCGAATTTATATGCAACACATAATCTCTTCCACTCAGATCATCACACATGCGGAAATAAAATCAAGCGATAACACATCAAATCATCATACACATTAACACAGATGTATGGGGAAAGCTTATAGCTGAAAACCCCACAGCTATTGTGTATATTATAATGGAGAAATCATGTAACAAACTCAGTACAATACTCCTCACAAGTACTCAGCACTTTCTCATAAAGTTACACACAATCTAGCTCAGTTTTGAACAGGTTACTGGTTCAAAACTCACCGCCAATTGCCTTGCCTCTATTGCGCAATCATGGCCTGTCTATATAGAGATCCAAGGTTCGAATCCCCTTGGCTTGACAGTGCAATCATCATGGGAAATTCCTCCAAGTGTGGTGCAAATCTCATGCACAACTGATGTCGCCACTGATAGCTAACTCCACCCTTTCATCTACCTCTTTCACTGGTCTCCACTGAACTGTCCATGCACTGTAGTGAACTGATGTGTTCTTGAGTTGAATAATGAGTTACTAATTAATGAATTAAATAATATTTAATTCACTCCACTCATTACTAGTTGATTAGCTAGTTAAACTAATCTCAACTAGTTCAACTAAGTTAAACCGAACACAACTCCACTAGTTGTCTCATTAACTCCACCAACTTCTGCCACTGAAGTCCTAACTGAAGTCAACCATGCATGTGCTCACCAAACCCTTAGGAATAGCGTAATTCCTCTGTCAGATGCATGAGCCACTTCCAAGGCTCGAATTGAAGTGCTCCAAGAGAGTAAACTGAAGTTTATAGTCCAAATATTATTAAGGGTAAATAATATTTGACTTCCCTATTTTAAGGAGAGGCAGTCTAAAAATAGACTTCGACCTATAGGTCCAAAAAATAGAGTCCCATCTATTTTTACCAACATGACCAATACTCCAAGAATAACATACTGCAATCCCCGGACCATGCTCCATATGTCTAAAAATAGACATAGTCTAAAAATAGAATTTTGCTCCAGAATTTGCCTGCGGGCCCACTTAGTGAAGGCGACTTCATTTCACTAAGCTCCATCATCTTGCTGCATTTTCAACACTAACTCCTTATACCCCGACCTCGTTGGGGACATGCAAATAAGGATCGAGAAAGAGAAGATGCTTTGATACCACTGATTTGGATTTATGTAGGAACACAATAGAATGCACATATAACCATAAATATAAAAATGCAGTGGAAATAACACTTAATTTCCTTAATATCAAATAAATGAAATTTGTTTACAAATAGAATGGAAATAAACTAGCTAGGGCACTGGTAGCTTATCTTTGAGAAGAGATGTGGTGGCTACAGGCTTCTGAACTCTGTGTTACAATGAGCCTCGAAGGTCTATATATTATTGAGAAATAATGGAAAACCCTAAACATCCAAAAACCTAGCCCTAGGAGATGAAATGCAAGAAAATGGGCCCCTTTGGGGTAAATTGGTACATCAATTTCCCAGGGTCATAACTTTGGCATACTATCTCTGTTTGATGCACATGATATATCGTCAGAAATATCTATTTGAGGAATAGAACTAATGATCAAGAGTATTGAGTTCTAAACGAACTCAAATTTGTCGAAGGTTTGATGCCCAAAAAATGTCATTTAGTGCCTCAAAACGGCTCTGGAAGTTCAAGACCCGAAAACTACTAAAAATAGTAAATTGTGCTATAATTAAGGAAACTGAAAAACTGAAAGAAACAATGGTGGGGCCCTAAGTGGAATAGGCGGGTAACCACCAATATCCACCTCGATCAGCCATGCATTAAATGAGAGCCCCCCTCACACTTTAAACATGTTTGCAACCTATAAATTCAAGTTGGTCTATCATTGCCACTTATTGGAATGTGATCATTAGAGGAACCTTGCAAATGCCCAAGGGAGAAGAAGGATCGATCATCATCAATAGAGCCTAGACATACACCCATCAATCTAAATGATACCAACAAATTATCTAGGTGGGTACTATGATGCCACATAAATTGTAATGCCATATAGCCTTAAACGCCATCAAGGATCAAGTTTGAGGTTAGTGGGGAAACCTATTACAGAGATGGCCCACTACAATGAAGAAAGACTTAGCATAACATGATGGATCCCCACATTAGACCAATCCAATCTAGAATACAAAAATAAAATCAAGGATTAGTATTATGACACAGATTCATTATTGTTTTTAATATATATAAATCATTAATTGATTTGGGTTATTTAGGTCGGGTTGAGGTTCAAATGTGCCTATCATTATAATCCTTAAGTTAGTGTCAAAAACCTACAAACTAAAACTAATACCTAATGGAAAATTTACAACTTAGTAAGAGACATCTCATTTTGGGACATTTACTATTATAGCTAAATATCATAACTGGCCACCATGTCACTTTAATAAAATAGAATTTGTGTGGAGATAATCACAAACAACTTTCCTAACTACTCTAACTAAAGTGAGACTAGTTTTCTTTTATTTTCCCTGTATATGGAAACACTGAACATTGAGTCTTCTTTTCTTTTCCTTGTATATCGAAACACTGAACACTGAGTCAGGATTGTTCTTTACATGTATGAGATATTAAATGCAAGGAGCAATTATTTATTTATATTTTATTGTAATTTGGCATGTGGGTTTGGATGGAATTTGATAGTTTATTGTAGGATATTTTGATAGTTTTAAGGTAGGAAAATCTATCGAAATTAGCAATGTGTGGCCAATATCCATGAATGCAGGTTGACTAATCATTATTATTGATTAAAAAAAAATATATATTTATTATTTAAAAAATAATAAATAATAATTAAAAGTGTATTCATGGATGAATTTGGTTAATTAAATTATTTGTTTATTACAAAATATTTAAATAATCAAATATTCTTAATTGGGTCTATATTGGGTGGTTGGGAGGAATGATTGTATCCTCCCCACCTAGGTTCAATTATTGCAAGTGACATGATGAGATTTGATATAATGACTTTGAGCTTACAAATGAGTATCTTAGGAAATTTTCAAAAGTACATTTTAAATAAAGAAAAAGAAATCACAATCTGATTTGAAATTGTATTACCACATTCTAAAATACAAAGAAAAATAAGATTTTAGTTATAAAAACAAAATTATGATTTCAAATGATATAAAATAAACTTTTTAGAACCCTTCATATGTTATTGACATATTTGTAATTTAATTTTCTTTAAATATTAAAATCAAATTAAATATAGTTTTATTTATAAATTTTCATTTAAAAAATGTTAATTTATTAGTTATATAAATATTATACAATTAACAAAAAAATTATATATTATTTTCTCCTAGCATAAAGTTATTAGAAATTTAAATTTAAAATAAAAAATATTATTTAATATATAAAATGTAAATTTTAAAATATATTGTTTACCTTTTTTTATTATACAAAATATTAATTTGATAATATAATCAAATTGTTTTTAAGAAATATTTTCAAAAAGTATATATCTCAACGACCCATCAAATTTAAGACAATGTGATGATGTAAACATCCGTTCAATCTAAATTTAATTTGCAATTTTTTTTATTTTAGCTTTCAAATTAGTCTTATTAAAACCTTGCAAATACGGTTAAAGCCGTCAAATTAAAAAAAAAAAAAAAAAAAATCGTACTCTTGATATGTGAATGACTTTTTAGATAACGTAAAATTTAACAATGGTGAACAAAATTCTGATAAAATCTTTACCAGATTTTTTTCAAAATTTTTACTAGATTCTGAGCCGTGGAGCCATTCCATTGCCTGAGTAAACTACGCAAAGTCCATCCCGCGTTTGCTAATCGGCCAGTTGGACAAAACAACATCCTCACGCATTATTTTTATTCATAAATATCTGCCACAACAAAAAAACTCTCAGCCTTATCCGTGAACAGATATCCACGTGAATTACTCTACTTGCACCTCTATGCGTCCCGAGTTCAAATCCTCTTACCATCACAATCCTTTGTTCTACGTAATTATAACTTCGCGGCCAATCTCTCACTTCGATTCCTCAAACCTTCGCAACCACCCAATGGCTAAACCCTCTTCAAATCAGAACGACCACACCAGACTCGAAAACCGCTCACTGAAGTCACGGCAATTCAAGGGAATTCGAATGAGAAAATGGGGGAAATGGGTATCCGAAATTCGAATGCCCAATTCCAGGGACAGAATTTGGCTCGGCTCCTACGACACCCGGGAAAAGGCTGCCCGTGCCTACGACTTTGCTGTGTATTGTCTGAGAGGATCTAAGGCCAACTTCAATTTTCTCTACTCCCTCCAGGATATTCCTGACGCCTCTTCTCTATCTCCACAGCAAATACAAGACGCCGCAGCCACATTCGCGGCAGAAGAAATGTGGCTGCCTTCCGAAGGTAAAACGGCGGATATTCCCTACCCATCTTCTCTATCTCCGCCGCAAATTCAAGCCGCCGATAACACGGCGGAAATTCCCCACCCCTCTTCTCCACCTCCGCCGCAAATTCAAGCCGCCGCGGCCAAATTCGCCATAGAAGAAACCTGGCTGTCTTTGGGAAGATAATGCGGCGGATATTCCCTACGCCTCTTCTTTATGTCCACAGCAAATTGAAGCCGCCGCCGCTGAAGAATTCTGGCTGCCTTCCGGAGATAACGCGACGTCCTCTTGCTCCTGTTCGATAGCTGAATCTGGGCTTGAAGGCCAAGAGATTTCAGTGGAGCAGGGTCCGACATTTTGGGATTCAGTTCTTGAAGATCTGGACAGTTACGACTCTCTTAGTTTAGAGGATCTTCCTCCGCTAGATGTGTTTATGGAGGACTATGGATTTCTCTTCCAGCCGAGCGAAGAGTTCGGAGCGGGGGCTTTCTAATTTAATTTTTAGTGCCCCTGGAGATTCTGCCCTCAAGGTTACAAATGGGAGCCTGCGCCGACTGAACATCGGCACCACCTCTCACTTTTATATGTATGTTATTAAATTCGTTCAATTTTACAAAATTAGGTTGGAAAATGACCTTTATTCACCCAAGCAAGAGTATACTTGTCATTTCATTTGGTATCAATCCTCATTCCATGGTAAATATGCCCTAAAAAATCGTAAACATGTGACTAATGATGTGAGGTTTAAATATATATATATATATAATTAATTAGTTAGAATAATCTTTTATTATTGGCTAAAGTGGTTGTTATATTTCTCATCCAAGTTAAAACTGTTTTTAATGATATATAGTCGACTTCATTCTAGTCTTCACTACGAGAGAAAGGCTATTTCCCTTCTCCATTAACCTTAATTAAATTTAACTATAATGATTGAAAAAAATCTATAGAGTGTAGCTATAGACTAATTTGATACCAACTACTTCACTCTAATTTTCACTTTAAGAGAAAAGCTAAATTCCTTCCTTACTAACCTTAATTAAATTTAAATATTAAATAGATCTAATGATTAAAAACATTAATTTAAATTCAATATTTTTAATATAAATAGTTTTAAAATATATATAAATTATTCGTATGAGTATCACCTGATGTAATGAGTGATAAATGGACTATTAAAAAATCATGAGAAATTAGTCACTTATTGCTACCTCTCATGGAAATAGTCATAAATGAATTACTTGCTTAACGCAGTTGGATCTCAAAAAATTAATATCTAATATAATGCATTGAGAAAACTCCTAATACTTAAATTTATAAACATAAATTTAAATTCAATAATTTTAATATTAATAATTTTAAAAAATATATAAATCTTTTTTAATTTTATTTAAAAATATATAAGACATTATTTTCCATACACATATATTCATTTCCATGTAATTTTAAATTTCAAGATTTAAATAATACATAAATATTGAAAATTCTAAAATCAATTAACACTATCATTTTATTAATTTGACATTATATTTGTTTCCACTCTTTTGAATTTGTTATTTGTGCATGACACTCATGTCCAGGTATCACGTGGTTCATTTGTATATATTTAGTTGCCACCAATTCAAAAATATATTTAGGGTGGCACCTTAGCGGTAACATTTTTGGGTGATATATGCACAAGTGCCGTATGCAAATATGCTACGAGACAAAAGGTAAAAAGACATGAAAATATTTTTAATTATGTAAGATGCATATATCTTTATTAAGATTCGGAGGTTCTTGGTTCTTACAAAGAGGACCATTAGCAAAATTATATATTTATTAATTGTATGGAAGGTTCCTTGGTTAATAAATGTATGGAGGAGGTATGTTCTAGTTCCTCTACAACTTAGAAAATTTAATCATGTATGGAGTTCAGTGAGTCAAGCAATGAATCTAATTCCAAATTTGAGTGTGTGGTCAGATGGAGTGCACTACCGTTTATCTCGAGAATAATTAATATGATTGCATACTTAAACATCGATTCCATTTTTTTGTCGAGATCTAGAATGATAAATACATTTGGTTGGAATTTATAATAGTAAGAGTAGAAAAAGACAAATTTAAGAAAGGCTCCTTTGTTAATAAATGTATGGAGGAGGTATTATATGATTCCTCGACAATACGGAAAATTCAATCACGCTCATGGTACTATGACCTAAAGGAGTTCAGTGAGCCAAGAAATGAATTGAGCTCTCAATTTGAGTGTATGGTCAAATGGAGGTACGTTTCATGTGGTTGCATTGAAGATGGAGGGAAGAACTATGGCATGTTACCAACAGTCCAACATGGTTATAAGGCACGATGGTGCATCGTCTCCTCAAATGTAGAGTGACTCTAATTTATTTCCAAGTTGGAGAGAAAGGTTAATTGTGGGGCTATCACCATGGAAACATCATCAACGTTGAAGAAGGAAGAATTCTCTAGTCACATGGACTACCTCATACCTACAACAAAATTCATTTTGTTCCTTCTAAACCAGCGAGAGGAAATGCGAGAGAGGAGGTTAAGGCTTAGATAAATCTATTAAACCAGAAGTATGGCTTCCTTCAAACCAAAGTGGAATAGCTTCAGTTGCACATTGAAATGCTGCAACTTTGTATGGCAAGGCTCGAATATGTGGAAGGTAAAAACCCAAAGGAAATTATCCCAAGTGAGGGAGAAAAGGAAGAGCTCAAGATGTATCAACTAGCAGAACTGGAATAGAAGGAAAAGGAAAAAGAGTTAACATAAGTGCTCTAGGTCCTAGCTCTAGGTTAGTTGAATGAGGAGGAGGTGGGAATCATTGAAATCAATCTAGCAGCTAGAGAGGTCAATAGAATAACCCCTACATAAGATATGTAGTGCAAATTTGTGTTAATTTTAGGAGTTTTTTGGAAAATATATGGAAGATTTCAATTTAGTCTTTTCTAGGTAGCGAGTGCAATAGGAAATATAATGTTTTTTTTTTACATATCTAAGCATAGTAGAGCCAAATCTGCTTGCGGATGTAAAAGGTCTTGGCCTTGAAACTAGACTCATGTTAACATTAAAACTAGTCATTTCATATATATATATATATATATATATATATCTATATATATATATATATAGAGAGAGAGAGAGAGAGAGAGATTTCTAATAAATACAATGTATATATCAACTTCAATTTGATCTATAATCAGACCATTAAGGTTATTACTAAACCATATTACATAGAAACGGGAGGTTGTAACCACCCCTCCCCACATTTACCTAGTTTCACTGGCCTAACAGGGTAAACATGAGGCGATAGTTACTGTGACATGACCCAACCTCCTATCTCCAGTTAAGGAAGTGGGGGTTACAACTAACCATTATTTTGACAACTCACAATATTCCTCATGGATATAAGGACACTCAGGGGCCAAATAACCACCCTAGGTGATGAAACCCTGAGTTGGGACTCATTTTCACACAACTTAACCCCAAACCACATGCATGACAAGGCCTCCATGTGGTTGAAGGCCTCCAACAAAAAGCCTTCTTGAGTGTAGTTGTGACTGAACTTTTCCATATCAGAAGGTGTGATCCCAATATCCGAGCCACAATTCTAGGTCATCCTCCATACCACTACCCAAAAATTCCTAAAACTTCTCGGAATCATAAATGACATGACCACAAGGCTAAACATACAAACTTGAGTAATAAACTTGACCTAGAATGACCAGAACAAACTAGGCATTTTGTCAAACACATGCAAAACATGTAAGCTACATGTCGTGAATGCATATATGATCATAAAGGTTTGAGATTTATCTGAGAATCATCGAGAGTGACCTATGCCCTCTCCAGATAGCTACAATAACATATGTTAGTCCATGCATTCATCAACCATTCAAATATTCATCAAAACATGTCAATATCCATAAGTAATATACATCACATAACTAGCATATAACCGACAAATAACCAATATATAAACCATGGAAACTTGGTCATAATAACATTGTTATAATTACCACAAATATACATGAATCAAAGTAGAAGAATAGCTCTTATTAACATATGAAAATACTAACCAAGTCAGGGATTTTCATGTACCACCTAACCATAGATTGGGATGAACCAAATCTCTCTTTTAGTCAATCACCCCCACACCATATTCCAAATATGAATGTGGGATCTCATGGAACAAAACAAAAAAAACCAAACTAGGTCTTCCAAAGGCCAAACCACCTTAACCCTCAACCAATGATTCCACCTCACGATCAAAAATCGCCATCACCAACCAGATCCGTCGCTACCCAAGTTGTCCATGGCTCTAGGAACTAGTAACTCAACCCACTTTCTTCTAGGGCTCCAAAAAAATTTTCCAACTCGGCTCCAAGGACTAGTAACTCAACCCACCAAAGGCTCTAGAGAATTTGTCCCGATCTAGGCTCTAGGACTACTAACTCAACCCAAGTTTTTCCCGGGATTCTAGAGCGTTTGTTCCAACCCACAACCATAAGGAATTATGAGCACCAATCAGAAAACAATCAAATGGAAAAACCCATGACACCATGGCTATGCAGGAAATGGAAAGGCAATGCTAAAACCATTGTCAATCTAGTAAATCCTCCATGCCAATGACAACACATAACCAGAAAACCACATGCATATACCATGCATCCATAAATCAATAAGTAAAAGACACATGCAACCTGTTACTTGCAAAGAAATCCTACTATAGTTGTTGATCCACCCGCTCCCTTGCGCTATCTTGCTTTCCCTTGCCTTTTTTTTCCAAATCCAATGTATGCCAAAGTGCTCCAAGATTTCTCTAAGACTACTCTAAGTGTGCAAGAGTATGAGAGAGAGAGAATAAAAGAGAGCTCCAAAACTGAACTATCAAAAGATAAACCAACAAAATCTTAACTAACCAAAGCTTTGAACTAATCATCAAAAGTATTTTTATCATTGATGCCTATATTTTCCTCATTTTACTCTATTTTTCCTTCAGTTTCCCTCTCATGCAAATGTGTGTCACCCTTCACCTTCCTTTTCTCGTATTTCCCTTTATTTCATAAATAAAATGCCAATTATTGCCACTTTGCATTTTCTAATGTGTTTTCCAATTTCCATAGCCATTAATTAATCACTAGTCATATCCATCACTATGTTTTTCCCAACATTAATCTTGGAATACATGTCCCATGACCTTGGTCTTATTTTTATTTACATAGGAAATCAACCAGGGGTTGTTGTAGAGGTTCTAAATGTGAACATTCTAATAAAAAACCTCAATATTAAATCAATTTTTGTTGCCATTCAAAATAAAATAATACAAGTGATCCAGGTGGATATTGGTGGCCACCTGCATATTCCACTTGGAGCCTCACCATTGTTTCTTTCAGTTTTTCAGTTTCCTTAATTGTAGCACAATTTACTACTTTTAGCAATTTTTTGGATCATGAACTTCTTGAGCCGTTTTGAGGCCCTAAACGAAGGTTTTTTGGAAAATAATCGTCGGCGACTATTAGTGTTAAAGTCAACATTTTTTAAAATGAATTGTAGCCCTCAAATATATATTTCTAACGAGGTATCATGTGCATCAAACAGAGATCGTATGCCAAAGTTACGACCCCGGGAAATTGATGTACCAATTTACCCCAACGGGGTCCATAGTTTGGTGTTTCATCTCCTAGGGTCAGGTTTTTGGATGTTTAGAGTTTTCCATTGTTTCTAAATAATAAATAGGCCTTCGAGCCTCATTCTAACACATCTCAACGGCCTATAGCCACCACATCTCTTCTCAGAGATAAGCTACCAGCACCCTAGCTAGTTTATTTCTATTCTATCTGTAAGCATATTTCAGTTATGTGATATTAGTGAAATGAATTCTTATTTCTGTTGCATATTTTCATTTATGTGTATTTCTGTATTTTATTATGTTCTGGCATAAGTCCATATTAGTGGTATCAGAGTGGTGTGCTCTTTCTCGATCCTTCTTTGCATGTCCCCGACGAGGTTGGGGTATAAGGAGTTAGGGCTCGATCTGGTTAAACCTTTGCAAGATCAACCTCGCAAACCCCGATGACCGCCCATGGGGGATGAAAATAAATATGAGGTAGAAGGAGATCCTATCAAAATATTTCTCGAGGAGGCCCTTAAGAAACAATGGAATGCGATGATGGATAACTTTTCCCAGATCCTTCAATGACTGCCCACCAGCGGTGCATCTACATCCAACAACCACTCTAGAGGCACAACTCCTTTTAAGGTACAAGTAAACTTTGAAATTCCCATATTTAAGGGCCAAATATATGAAGACATCGTAGATATATGGTTGAATATATTAGAAGGGTATTTCTCAATTCATGACTTTTCCAACCGGGAAAAGTTTACTTTTGCACTCCTCAAATCCGCCCCCCATGTCAAGGAATTGTGGGAAACCTACTGTGAGCAAAAGGACGAGAGGGAACCCTCTCTGATTTCGGCTGCACCCACTTGGGATTCTTTCTGAGACACCATCAAGGAAGAATATTATCTCGTGGGGAGCTACAAGGACAAGTACATACAATGGACTACGTTGCGGCAGCAAAGGGATCAAGATGTGCATGAGTTTGCAAATATGTTCCATACTATGCACACAAAATTGGGTATCAAATATTCAGAGAAACATTTTGTGGTGAAGTACTGTAGTTTTCTGGACATACACATTCAGGAGGAAATGGAGTTCCTTGACATCTCCTCGCTTGGTGCAACATACTGGTATGTTGCCAAGATTGAGTGAGATTTAAAACAGAAGAAGTGAGATTATGGATCTCCGAATCAGAAGCAAGGGAAATGTGCCCCCAAACCACAGAACAAAGGACAAATCCAAAGTGGGTCGACCCAGTATAACTTACCAAATCTGAAAGCAAATAACAACACCACGAAGCAAAAAAGGGACATGGGAAAGTGGTGTGAGTTCCATAAGAGCTCCACTCACAACACAAGTGAGTGTCAGGCAAAAAAGTCACTAATGGCCGAGATGAAGGATTTTGAATCAGATGCATCCTCTAACTCTGAATCAGAACTAGACAAGGGGAATGAAAAAGGGAAGCAGATTATTGATGCGGAGCCTAATACCACTGTTGCCACATAAATATCTAGAAGGAGGAACTGGAAGATTCAGAGGAGGGGGAGCGCCTCTTCCATTCCTAGATGTGGGTAAAGGGTTCCCCACTGCAGTTCATTGTCAACAACGAGAGCCAAAAGAACCTCATTTTATAAGAGGTCGTGAAGCAGCTAGGCTTGCCAACCACAACACACCCACAGTTGTACACCATTGGGTGGCTTCACCAAGGACGGTATCTCTGTGTCAGCCAGGAGTCTTGCCTTCCGTACAACATCAAGCCCTTCACGGATGAGGTGTTATGTGACATTGCTCCTCTTGATTTTTGTGATGTATTATTAGGCCAGCCATACTTGTGGAAGAGACATGTTGTGTATGAGTCTCAGCCTCGCGCTATTATTGTTTCTTTGGGAAATAAGTTGTACAGGATATCGGAGGTAGCACAGCCTGCCAACATCTCTTTCGTTACTACAAAAAAATGCCAAAAGCTCATTTCCAAAACCAAGAAATTTGTTTTCCTGATGATCTGCCCTTGGGGAAAGAAGAAAATTGTGGCCACGACCTCCAGATAGGGCTCTTTCACATGACAACAACAAATGGACAAGGTTGTGGAGGAGTAGGGGGACATATTCACCTCACTCGTAGGGGTTCCTCTGCACTGTCAATTCAAGCACCTCATCAATCTAACCCGAGGTGCGTCGTTGCCCAATGGAACAATCCATCGGCGCTCTATTATGGAGAACGACGAAATCAAGAGGCAGATTTAGGAGCTGTTGCAGAAAGGTCACATTCGGCCGAGTTCATCACCCTGTGGGAGCCCGATCGTGTTGGTGAAGAAGAAGGATGGGACTTGGAGACTTTATATTTACTATCGAGAGTTGAACAAGATCATTTTCCAGAATAGGTACCCGATCCCACGAATTGATGACCTTCTGGAGAAACTCAAGGGGGGAAAATATTTCAGCAAGATCGACTTAAATTTTGGGTATCACAAGGTACCAATTGAACCCTTTGATGTGTGGAAGACTGCCTTCAAATCCAGGGAGGTTAGTTTCGAATGGCTCATCATGCCTTTCGGGTTGACGGATTCTCCCAAAAACTTCATCAGGTTGATGGATGACATATTGCAACCATTCACCAACTCATTTGTAGTAGTGTACTTGAATGACATCCCGATATTCAGCCAGACTTGGGAAGAGCACCTCCACCACATCTGTCAGACCCTCTAAACACTACGGAAACATAAGTTGTATGGAAATTTGGAGAAGTTCAATTTTGGCATGAACCAGGTTTATTATATGGGATACATTATTGATGAGCAGGGGGTGCATGTGGATCCAGCCAAGATCCAATTCATTCGGGATTGGCCAGCCCCAACCACTCTAACAGAGCTCCGAAACTTTCTGGGTCTTGCCAATTTCCACCACAGGTTTGTGTTGGTATTCTCTCATATCACTTGGCCCTTGAATTAAGTCACCAAGGGAGGAGTGAAAGCAAAATTATTTTGGTTTGAATCTCAACATAAGGCATTCGTAATGTTGAAACATCACTTATGCTCTACCATATTGCTCACATTACCAGACTTGCAATAACCATTTAAGATCAAGACAAATGCCTCTGACTATGCTATTGGGGCAGTTCTTACTCAACAGGTGCATCCAGTGTGACAGCAACAAAACTGAATTTGGACCCCCAAGGAGAGCTGGTCTGTTATTGTCGCTCTGTCAGCATTTTCACCTCAACTGACTCAATTCCTCACCACGTGGTCTTCCACGACTTCTCGTAATTTTATTTGTCAAATTCGAGAAATTTGACAAATAAACATAATCAACAACTTTGAAATTAAATCATATCTCCCAACGCCTTTCTTAACCAAACAACCTTAGGCCTAGGGCCCACATATATAATCAATGGCCCAATCAAATACTCGCACCGTACCTTGGTTATCCTTCGTGCATCTTCTGAATACGACCACGGTTTGATGGCTTCCCTCCAGATCGACTGAAACATGACAGATGGGCTAAACTATTCGACTTCTACTAACTCTAACTGATCTAAATGAAACAGTCAGTTGAGGTATTGACACCTAGCTGTTACAATTCAATGATTTTGAACCCTCCTAGCCACAACATGTGGAAAAAACATCCTACATTGCTGGCTAGTGTCTAATGCCCCTGCATCAGACTCCCGAGGGCAATTTTCTTCATGGACTCCTGTCCATGAGCTCTTCCACTGATCTGCCTATCTTCTGCAACATTCTTTCAGTCATCCAAGTGGCATCTTCCTCTGGCTTGTCCTTCCATTTGATTAAGTACTGAAAGTACTCTTGTCCTCTGGTATTCCTGAACAATCTTTTATCCAATATCTTCTCTGGTTGCAATGGTTGTGCTGGAGGTAGCTGCTTTTCCCACTCAATCTGTTCCTTGTCTGCTGATCTTTCTTCTTCACCATCATATTCATACTTGTACAAATATGAAAAATTAAAAATGGGAGATATTCCAACATTAGGTGGCAATTCAATCTCATAAGCATTTGCAGAAAAATTTCCAAGTATCTTGCATGGCCCAATATTTTTGAACTTCAGTTTATTATACTGCTTCTTTGGGAATCTCTCCTTTCTCAAGTGTACCAAAACCAGATCTCCTACTTCAAAATGATCTTCTTTTCTGCTCAAGTCTGCTCTGCCCTTGTATTTGGTGTTTCCTCCTTGTAATTGTTGTTTCACTTGTTCATGTATGGCCTAGATCTCTGAAGTAAATTCTTCACCATCAACACTTCTCATCTCTGCCCTTCCCAGATTTCTTAACTCTGATATTCCCCTGGGGTGCATTCCATAGATAATATGGAATGGGCTCTGCCTTGTGCTCCTATTTGGTGAATCATTATATGCATATTCTTCCTGGGGAAAAATATGATCCCACTGCTTGAGATGCTCTCCTGCAAGAATTCTCAACAAATTTCACAGACTCATATTCACTACCTCAGTTTTTCCATCAGTCTGAGGATGATAAGCTGAGCTGAAACTCAGTTTGGTACCAAGTTTCTTCCACACTGTCCTCCAAAAATGGCCCACAAATATGGTGTCCCTGTCTGAAACAATACTCTTGGGCAACCCATGCAACCTAACCACTTCCTTGAAAAACAAGTTAGCAACATGGGTGGCATCATTAGTTTTATAGCATGGAATAAAATGTGCCATTTTGGAGAATCTGTCCACTACAACAAAGAATGCATCATTCCCTCTCTGAGTCTTGGGAAATCCTAGAACAAAATCCATACTCACCATGTCCCAAGGCCTGTCTGGAATAGGCAAGGGAGTGTACAATCCTGCATTCTGGCTCCTTCCTTTAGCATATTGACAGATTTTGCAATTCTTCACAAACTTGTCCACTTCTGTTCTCATCTTGGGCCAGTAATAAAAGTGACTCAGCTGCTCATAAGTTTTATCAGTACCAAAGTGTCCAGCAAGTCCACCACTATGCTTCTCCTTGATCAAATTTTCTCTCATGGAACATTTTGGTACACACAGTTGGTTTCTTCTGAATAGTAAGTCCTCCTGCAAGAAATAGTCCAGCCACTGGCTTCTATCTGTTAGAACAGGATTACAACATGCCTCAAATGTTTCCTTAAAATCTGAATCTGTTTTATACAATTCCTTGAGGAAATCAAATCCTACAACTTCAAAATTGGTTTCTTGAACAAGCATGTGCCTCCTACTCAAAGCATCAGCTACTTTATTTGATTGGCCACTTATATGTTTCAAAACAAAGTTGAAACCTTGGAGATACTCAACCATTTGGAATGCTTCTGATTCAACTTGGGCTGCTGTAAAATATACTACAAAGCATGATTATCAGAATATAATACAAATTCTTTGGACATCAAATAATGTCTCCACTTTTTCAATGCTTGGAAAACTGCATAGAATTCCTTCTCATAAGAGGAATGCTTCCTTCTGGTGTCATTCAAATTTTCACTGAAATAGGCTACAGGCCTATCATCCTGACTCAACACAGCTCCAATGGCCTCCCCACTGGCATCACACTTCACTTGAAATGGTTTAGTAAAATCAGGAAGAATCAAAACAGGCTTTTCAGTTATCTTTTGCTTCAAAAGTTTAAAGTTTCTTTCTGCTTCAGCAGTCCATTTAAATGGTTGTTTTCTCTTTTTTATTGTCTCAATGATGGGTGCATTAATCTTACTGAATTTTCTTATAAAATTTCTGTAAAAACTAGCAAGTCCATGGAAACTTCTTACCTCAAAAACATTTTTGGGTGAAGGCCACTCCACAATTTCCTTAACCTTCTCTGGGTCCATCTTCAATCCCTCTGCAGAAACAACAAAACCCAAATACACCAACTCTTCCTTCATGAATGAGCGTTTCTTTAAGTTTATCAACAGTTTCTCTTGGTGCAGCTTCTTCAAGACATAATTAAGATGCCTTAAATGTTCTTCTTTAGTTTTGTTGAAAACTAATATATCATCCAGATACACTATCACAAATTTACCAATGAATTATTTCAACACTTCATTCATAAGTCTCATAAAAGTGCTAGGTGCATTTGACAACCCAAAAGGCATTACCATCCATTCATACAATCCTTCATTTGTTTTAAAGGCAATTTTCCACTCATCACCCTCTCTTATTCTAATCTGATGATATCCACTTTTTAAATCTATCTTTGAAAAATATTTAGCACCACTCAAATAATCCATTAAATCCTCAACTCGGGACAAAGGGAATCTGTACCTGATTGTTATCTTATTGATTGCTCTGGAATCAGTACACATTCTCCAGCCTCCATCTTTCTTTGGGTTCAATACTGCTGGTACTGCACATGGACTCAAACTTTCTCTGATCAGTCCCTTGTCCACCAATTCCTGTACTTGTCTCATGATTTCCTCATTTTCTGTGGGAGTCATTCTGTAGGCTACCTTATTTGGCAGATTTGAACCAGGTATAAAATCTATGTGATGGCTGATCTTTCTCACAGGTGGTAGCTCATCAGGTAAATCATCCACAACAATGTCACAATAATTTTCTAACATCTCTTGGATTTCTATTGGCAAATCAGAAATCTTTGTAGAAGTAAGAACTACCTTAGGTTTGAAAACTAAAGCAAAGCTTACCTCTTCTTCTTCTATCTGCTGCAAATATTCCTACTCGCTCAGCAACAAGGTCTTGGGATCAATCACTTTTCTTGATGTCTCTCCTTCTTCCATGGGTATCAATGTATGATGTACCCCATCCTTGAATAACTTGTAAGTGTTCTTATTACCATCATGCACTGCTGCTCTGTCAAAATGCCAAGGTCTACCCAGCAATATATGACACACATCCATGGGCATTACATCACACAGGACCTTATCTTTGTATTTTCCCATTTGCAGCTCTATCTCACACCGTTCCTTTACAATCAGCTTGTGCCCTTTATGCAGCCAGGACACCATGTAGGGAGTTGGATGCTCCCTTGTCTTCAGCTTCAACTTCTCTATCACCTCAGTGGAAACTAGATTGTCTGTGCTGCCACTATCAATGACTAGCTGGCAGCATTTTCCCTGGACTTTGCATATGCTCCTAAACAAAGTCTTCCTTTGTGCAGGTTCAGTGACCTCTTTGGTTTTATTCAACAGGACCTTATTAACCCCCAAGGACTCTCCCCTCTTTGGTAGGATTTCTTCTTCAATTTCTGCCTCTTCTCTAGCCTGGGCAACAACAACATTTCTTGGACCAGCACCCACATTCTCTGGACACTCATAGTGCTTATGTCCCACTTCTTGACATCTATAGCACCTCAATTCTCTACCTCTGCCTCTGTCTCTGCCTCCTCTTCCTTTTCCTCTGTAAGAACCCCTTCTGCCCCTTGCATCATCCTCTGTAGATGCATTCTGAGGTGAGCTACTGTTAGCTCCATCCCTGGGTGTAGTAGGCTTTCCTCTACCACCCTGACTTCCCTTTCCACGGAAAGTACCTCTCTTTTTAGCAGACTGCTTCCTTAGGCCTCTTCAACTGTCTTAGGAGACAGAAGACCAATCTCATCTTGGATCTCCAGCTTGAGACCATTCACATATCTGGCAGTCTTCTCTGGTGTGTCTTGAAATTTCCCAGCTCTTATGCTTACTCTATAGAATTCTTCTGTGTATTCTTTTACTGTCAGCAACCTCTATCTCAAGTTCTGCATTTGCCTAAACAATGTTAGCTGATAATCACTAGGCAAGAATTTACCTTTTAACTTAGCCACCATTATGGTCCAGCTCTTGATAGGCTTCTTGCCAACTCTCCTTCTTTCTGCCTGCACTCCATCCCACCAAAGTGCATCATGTCCCTTCAGCTTTGTTACTGCAAACTTGACCTTTTTATCCTCGCTCATTTCTTCATAATCGAAGCACTTGTTCATTTCATTAATCCAGTCTACTAGCTCTTCTGGATTCAGTCCCCCTGCAAAACTCGACACTTCAATTTTGGGCTTAACTGCAGACCCCAGAACAGTTCTGAGGAGCCTCAAGTCAGGAGGAATCTCAGCATTTTCTTCAGCTTCTTCTAATTCAGGTTCACTGATGTCTTCAGGATCTCTGGGTTGTCTTCGCTCCATGGCATCCATTCTGGCCTCGAACCTATGCAAAATTCCCAACACTTCTGCAGTGGCAACGGGTCTGCCTCTCCTTCTGCCAGCACCTCTACCGACTCGGATTGCCATGTTAATTCTCTGCAAAAACAACTCAAAAATGCTCTGATACCACAAATGACAGCAACAAAACTGAATTTGGACCCCCAAGGAGAGATGGTCTGCTATTGTCGCTCTATCAACATTTTCACCTCAATTGACTCAATTCCTCGCCACGTTGTCTTCCACGACTTCTCGTAATTTTATTTGTCAAATTCGAGAAATTTGACAAATAAACATAATCAACAACTTTGAAATTAAATCATATCTCCCGACGCCTTTCTTAACCAAACAACCTTAGGCCTCGGGCCCACATATATGATTAATGGCCCAATCAAATACTCGCACCGTACCTTGGTTATCCTTCGTGCATCTTCCGAATACGACCACCGTTTGATGGCTTCCCTCCAGATTGACGACATTTAGCGATATCGCGCGGCCTCCCTAGTCGAACATTAGCGCACGATGGCACGCGAAAGGGCAGTTTTGCAACACTGCTCAGGGACACGTGTCAACTGTTCTATGGAATCGCTCCCAATTCGAAAATACCACTTATCTCACGAAAAGCGGTGCGATATGGCAGTCCAGTTTCGCAAATCCACCCACGGTTTCGGAACAGTGGTTGACCCCAGTTTAATTCGGGTTACACTATCCTCCGTATTCACTAACTCAGGTCTGGCCCCGGTTCAGGATTCAATTAACAATAAAACAAAGTTATCTCTTTATTAAGCGGGATTTCCACTATCATTCACCAAAGTTCAACGACCATGATTTTACACAGACCTCGTCAGCGGTTGGGGTTTAATTCAACAGAACTCATTCGAACAAATTGGGAGAAACAATAGACAGAGGGATGTGGAGACTGTACAACAGTTCCATTCAGAAATTATATACACACAGAGTTCAATCGCCTCACAGTTAAACAAATTTCCTCACAAATACCAATTCAAGACAGTTTGATAATCAACAGGAACTGAAATTCATTCAACCGGAAGCAACTGCTTAACAAACATATTTTATTGCCGAAATATCTCTTCCCCTCAATACATCCGAGGAATACAATTTATATACATTACAATGTGTCTCTTCGGTTCCTTGGTGAGGACCGTTTTGAAAATCAAAGGCCTAATTACAATTTACTCAAATAACTAAAACATGACATATGGGCTAAACTATTCGACTTCTACTAACTCTAACTGATCTAAATGAAATAGTTAGCTGAGGTATTGACACCTAGCTGTTAAAATTCAATGATTTTGAACCCTCCTAGCCACAACATGTGGACAAAACCTCCTACATTGCTGGCTAGTGTCTAATGCCCCTGCATCACAGTGGCATATCATAGTGATACACTATCCAACGCAATTCGAAAGTATCCCACTTATGAAAAAGAGATGTATTCCATTGTGTAGGCTTTCCAACAATGGAAGCATTACATTTTGGGGAAGGAAACAATCATCCACATAAACCACCTACCCCTGTAGTTCATACATACAAAATGGAAGTTGCAGAATGATCACCATCAAAAGTGGTCCACATATCTGCAACAGTTTCATTTGAACATCAAGTACAAGAAATGCAGTACCAATAATGTTGCAGATTGCCTTAGCCGACCACAAATCATGGCACAAACCACCATGCTCAACTCTTATGGGCATGAGAATTTTGATTGGCTTCTTCTCTACAAGAGAAATCCATAATTCAACCACACATACAAGATGCCCTTGGAGGGTAAGAAAGTTCCAAAATTTCACCTCTAGGATGCATTACTATGTCACTTGGGACAGCTTTTTATTTCTTCAGACGAGTGTACCAAGATTATTTGGGAAGCGCACTACTATCGGGTTGTTGGACATTTCTAGGTTGAGAAAGTAGTGGGAGTACTACAGAAGTATTTCTATTGGCCGAACCTTCTACAGGATGTCGGGAAGTACATCAAATCCCGCACTTCATACGCCATTTCCAAACCAACCATCAAGAAGCAAGGCCTCTATACTCTGCTTCCTACCTCTAGTCGACCTTGGGAATCCATCTCCATGGATTACATGTCGAGACTTCCTTCTACTAAGCATGGAAATGACTGTGTTTCCGTGGTCGTCGACAGATTTTTGAAGATGGCCGTTATGGCGAGCTGCAAGAAGAATATCACAACAGAAGCCACTGCTAAACTCTTCTTTGAACAAGTGTGGGTACACTTTGGGATCCCATATTCTAGCATCTTAGATCGAGATAGCAGGTTCCTTAGTACATTTTTTTATAGCCTTTGGTCGATGTTGGACACCAAGCTCACTAAGTCCATAACTTTCCATCCCCAAACTGATGGCCAGACATAGGTTGTCAACATGATGATTGTACACATTCTGCACATGTACAACTCAAAGAGTTAATGCACATGGGATGAGAGCCTACCCTATGTACAACACAACTATAACTCGGCTCTCCACAGCTCAACCTGCCACAACCCCTTTCAGGTTCGCTTGGGATTCCAACCACTATGTCCCATTGACGTAGCCATGCCATTTGAAACTACTCAAGCCGATTTCACTCATGTCTAGTCCAAAGCCAACAAGGTAAACAACTTCATTGAGAAGATTCAGAAAATTTTCCAACAGTTCCATGACATATTGGACATAGCCAATGCTAAGTACAAACATCGTCATTATTAGCATAGGGTGCCACACAAGTTCCAGGTGGGCGACAAATTTTGGCTACATTTGTAGAAGGAGTGCCTCTTTGGGCCCCACCGCAAGCTTCGGCCGCTCCAATATGGGCCATACACCATCACCAAGTCAATAGGGGACAATTCAACTATATGGGCCAACGAGGTTTTTTGGAAAATCACCACTATAAAATTTGAGTCTTCAACTCAAAATTCAATGTTAACAGTTTTATTCCTTGGATAGATATTTCTAACGAGGTATCGTGTGCGTCAAATGAATATCGTATGCCAAAGTTACGACCCCAAGAAATTGATGTACCAATTTACCCCAATAGGACCCATAGTTTGGTGTTTCATCTCCTAGGGTTAGGTTTTTGGATATTTATGGTTTTCCATTATTTCTCAATAGTAAATAAGCCTTCAAGCCTCTTTGTACATAGTATAGAGGCATGTAGCCACCACATCTCTTCTCATAGATAATCTACCAATGCCCTAGCTAGTTTATTTCCATTATGTTTTTAAGCATATTTTAGTTATGTGATATAAATGAAATGAAGTCTTATTTCTGTTGCATCTCTGTGTTTATGTGTATTTATGTGTTTTATTGCGTTCCTGCATCAGTCTGGATTAACAAGGGTTTAGATGAATATTAGAAACAACTATAGATTATATTGGAAGAGCTACCATATTCAAGTATGAGAGAGTGGAATTAGAAGGGTAGAATGAATTTATTGAGGAGAAAGGAAATTTATTTTTCTCAATTAAAACATGCTAAATATCATCTAGTTGTCCTCTAATATTTCCCAGTTCATCATCCATTTATTGGATCAATGGCTTGTGCTCAATCAATATTTACATGTTGCACTACCATTTGACTTGAGCGAAGTTGAAGTAGATTGAAGCATTATTGTTACTCTAAAGCCTCTAGAGATGATGCCCAAGACTCCTTATAGCTATGGACATGACGATAATCCATTACAACCATCACTTTAATGGGAAGATATTCCAATGCCTCACAATCAATATCCATCACACCAAACTAGGAAGAAACATGACAATAATCCATTACAACCATCACTTCGAAGGGAAGACATTCCAATGCCTCACAATCAATATCCCTCACACCAAACGATAGTCCAAGAAACATGTCACAAGCTAGGAACCACGTGTAAATAATGAATCCCATGAAAAACATAATATTAGGAGGCCTCAAGCTAGGAGGCACCGAAAGTATATCCATTAACAACCCCCATGAAAAATAATTAACACCAACATACAACCCCATATCTATGAACCAAAGAGGAAGGACACTCCAGTAATTCCCATGATGAATTTCATAAATACAGTTATCGTGCCTCATGTTGCACATTTTATTTTCATTGATGATAATAGTATGTCATTGATGTCAAATGGAATGTCCAAGGTAGTAGAAATATCATTCATGATGCCTAAGGAAGCAAAAATACTCTCTATGAAATAATATGACAATTAGGAATTACAAGATCTCATCAAGTGAAGTCAAAGGTTCTTGAAGTTATTTGAGTTTTTGGGTCACTTATGTGTGCTAATAATCCTCTAAATAGTATCGTTGTGTCAGTCTCATTGATACCTTTCCAACGATATATTCTTCTCTGTAAAAATCCTCTTGAATGAGAAGTTATGGCCATTTGAAGATCAATACTAAGTGGAGGACCTAAATTATTGTGCAAAAACCGCTAACACCAATTTTTTTAAAAAGTGCACATATTTTGGGTGGATACACGGTTCAGTATTTTTGGTCAACCATGAATTTCAGGCAAACTTGAAGGACATTTAACATTTTTAATTTTGCAAATCAAACAGATTTGATAACTGGGTGAAATGATTGATTGGTAGATACTTTCCAGAGTTGTAGGATGTTTAACTTGACCTATTGGCCCAACCAAGGAATGACACATGGAAACATTTCATAGGACATGATGTGGGGGCTTCCAGAGTGATACTTGGAAAGATCTTATTGGCCCAATGTGCTGACTTGGTACCTTGGACATGTGGTAGAAAAACATAGGTTTCTTATACATGTGGCATGACACATCACTCTCTAACGTCATCAAGGTGACACATCATCACTAGGGTGTGACATGGGGCATGGACAATTGGCTCATTTTAGCTAGAAAACTGTCACATGGAACCCCTCACGAGTTGCCATGTGGCATGATGATGTCATTTTGACATCGTCATGTAGACGACCAATGACCCTCGAGGCAAGGTCACATGGGATGGTCACATGGTCACATGATTTAATACCAGGAGGTGCTAAAGTAATATAAGGGACGATTACATGAAACCATCACATGGTGCTAAGTTTAATGTCCCAATCTAAGCTCTTGGGGCTTTGATGTTAACATAATATAGGGGAAATTTATGTGAAAAAATAACATGGCACTAAGTTTAATGACCTGATCTAATAGTTTGGGGCTTATGCGATGGCACATGAATGAGGTTATATGACTACGAATGTCGACCCTCTCTCTGTAACATTTTTGTGACCATTAATGTCCCCAAACTATTTCATGATCAATATAAATATGGAGGGTTAGGAAATGTTAAGTAACAACTTCGATCGCGATCAAAGTGTGTGAAATCAATTGAGTTCTGAGGTGAGCCCGATAAGTATTATTTGAATTTTATTTTGGTTAAGTTTGCGCAGGTCGACACTTACTGAGTTGAATTAATTTGAGCATGACATGGTTGGTTGATTATGTTTTGGCATAGTTGATCTGGTTTTGGCGAATGAAAATACCAAACTTTGACGATGCCCCAACAAATATATCATTGAGATGGTCACTTTGTGAAGTGAGAGATTGATAACAAAGATAGTTTTAGCATGAAGGCCATACGTTTAGAAACATCAAGACTTGGAGTGAGTAATAGACTATCGTTTCCCACGACGACCATGCATTGGTGAATTATATTTCCCACGAGCCTACTCGTGAGCCATATATATAATAAGAAATATAAAAAAATGAGTTTGAGGGCATAGTGTAACAAGCCCCATCAGATAGCGTGACAGGTATGAGATTATTATTGGCAGGTCGAGGTTGCAGGTTTGAGTCCCAATCATGATCACGTTTAATTTTTATTTCATTTTAATTGGCTTCATTCTATAACGTAATTAATCAAACCGTCGATGAGGATATTGCCAAACCATTTTTTGGATGGTTATTTTGGGTTTTTGGAATCATTATTGGTCTAAATTTAATTTTGAAAGAAGCATGATATTTAGGGCTTAGAGGTGGATGTATTCAAAGGTATTAAATGCCTTGTTAACAAATCTTTGATGTCTAGAAATCTTGTTAACAAATCTTTGATGTCTATAACTATGGCCTCATATTATATGCTCTAAAGCAAAAGGATAAGTGGTATGTCAATAGTGGTTTCTCAAGACACATGTCATGGGATAAAAACAAGTTTATTGACATCAGGGAGATAGATGGAGGAAAAGTAAATTTTGGAAACAACATATCTGCTAGAATCATTGGAAAATGAATTGTTACCATTAATAATGGTGGAACCAAATCCTATGATGTCATGTATATAAAAGGATTAAAGCATGATATTTTGAGTGTTAGTCAGATATGTGATCAAGGTTTGATTTCATATTTAACACCAAACATTTTGCGATCTAAAAGTTATATAAAGGTAAATAGTAAAATTGTAAAATATGTGTTAGAGAGAAGAAATAGTAAAATTGTATCTCAGGTCAGTCAAGTAGACAATGTTATTAACTCCACTGCAAATCCTAACAAAGAAGAAGTTAAGTATGTCCAAAATCTCAAATTCCATAAAGTTTAAAGGCCATATTCCTTTCAAATGCTTTGAATGTGTAAGGATAGGTCATTATTCTTCTAAATGTCCTTATGCCAATATGAATGATAATGATGATGAGCGAAGATTCAAATTCAAGCATAAAAACAAGAAGCAAGTTTGTAAGAAAATAATTTTTACTCAAAGGAACAAAGTGATAGTGAAAACAAAAAAAGTGTGATCAATGAAGAAAGGGGTGAAATATTATTGATTGTGGAGGCTACAGAACCTAAAGTATAGATTAACAACAAGGGAGAACTTAGAAGTGTGTTAAAAGAAAAAAATATCCTCATAAAGAAGGAAGGTCAACTTGATGCAATAGCTTCAATACAAAAACCTAAATTAACATGTTGAAGTTTGCAACAAGAAAGAGTGAAAGTGGCATCCGGAAACATCATCCTTGATCCTAGTGAAAAATAATCACCTAAACTAAGTGGGGCCCACACAGGCTATTTTTAGGTGTATGTCTATTTTTAGACATGTTGAGAAAAATCTAAAATTAGCAGGAGGATGATTCTAGATGGTTGAGAAAAATATATTTTTAGATGAATGGGCGAAGTCTATTTATAGATCGCCTGTCTAAAATTAGAATGCATGTCAATTATTATTAGCCCTTAATGATAATCAGACAAAAAATAGTAACTTATTCTCCTGGAGCACTTGATTTCAGTTAACTGGTGTGGAAAACCAGTTAGCTGAAGGAATTACGAGTTGAAAAGGTTGGTTGGTGACTCATGCATGATGGACTTAGTTGTAACTGAGTGTGACATAGTTGTAACAGAGTTGGAAGAGTAGTTATGGGAGTTGTTATTTAGTTTAACTCAGTTCAGTGAGTTAAACTCAGTCGTGCTAGTTGTAACTGAACATATACTAGTGAAATATGAGTGAATTAATTAGTTAATTATTTCACAAACAGTGTCTTACTTGCAGCTAAGGAAATACAACAGTTAACTACTTGCATGTCAGATCCAGTGGGGACCCAGTGGAGAGATAGGTGAAAGGGTGAGATGGACTATCAGTTGTGACTATAGTGATGCATTCAATTCATATACACACACATTAGAGATTCTTATGAGGATTGCAAAGTAAAGGCAAGGTAAGGTCAAATTCATTTAGGGATATTCTTCAGCGGGATTGTGCAATGGAGGCAGGTTGTCAGGAGGCAAGAAATTGGTGCATAGATATGCAAATTTCTGCAAGATAGTGTGTGACAATTGTATATTGTACTGAGAGCTCTATGAGCTGAGCTTTGTATGAGATATATGTTATTGTTACATGTTCCATTGATATACATAATATATGATAGTTGGGATTTTTAGCTTTAAGATTTCCCGAGAAAACATCTTGTTATGTGCGATTGATTTTGCTTCATATGTGTTTTGCAATTGGCGATTTAATTTCTGCAAAGAATTAAGTGGAAGGATTATGTATTTAACATAAGATTAAATTGTTAGATCAGGAGAATCTAGAAATACATTATTGTGTTTATAAATTTCTACAAAACACACCATTCTTTCTCTCAAAATTGAACTAGAAGAAACAAAAAGGGTAAATGAGTTCATTTCTGAATAACTAAATGCAAAGGAGAAAAATTATGAAATACTAGAAGAGGAGGTTCTCATCTTGAGACAAGAATTGGAATAGCTCTAATTAAAGTTTCAAAAAGGGAATGAATCCCTAGATCACATTCTCATCATTCAAATATCCCCTCCCATTAAGACATGTCTCGATTATCAAGGAAATTGTGAGGTACCAAAGAACAATGGTCCCCCAAGTTCATTTAATGAATATCATCCCAAAGGGATCAATCAAACTTTCAAGCATCTAGCATTCTTGAAGATCGAAAGAAAGTGCTAAAATAGGCTAAAAATGTTCATTTCAATGAATCTTAAGACAATTCTGAGGAACAAAATGAAGACAAAGGATACACAAGCAGAAAAAATGCAAGGTAGAAAAAATCAACAAATGAATATGGCTCCTTACAAATCATCCACAAGAAACAATGAACTAGGTGTTAAAAATCAACAAATGAAGATATTTCATCAGTAAGAATCCACTAGCAACAATGAATAAGGTATTGAAAGTTAGTAAATGGATATGGATCCTCCAAGGAGTAACTTCAGAAGGTCAAGATCTCCTTCTTTATCCAGGTATCAAAACATTTATTATTATTATTATTGTTTTCAACGTACTAAATTTAGACAAAAATCACACGATTGTTGGACCATAGATATGGTCAGATATAGAGGATATGACTAGGGTCCTAAATGGAGGCATGTGTACCAAATTAAAATAATATCTCAACCATTTATGCAGATATTGAAGTCCAATGTTGATTGTTAAATATCTCACAATGAGGGTCATACAACACGAGAGTTTATAATAAACTCAAGATGGTATGACAGGAAGGGACTTCCTATCAATATAAGGATTATTTCTATAATATGGATAAGATGTCAAGGAGGACCTCAATTACATCTGGCTTCTCAGATCTAATCCCTTGGTGAAAGCTTATTCAATATTGTCATCTATTGAATTAAAACTTGAAGAATTAATTGTATGCAAGTAGAACAAGCATTTTGAGGAAAACATATGAATAATAATAGGAGAAATTAGAGATTACAAATATGAGATGTATAATGGTCTCAGGGGGAGACTTTGAAGATGCAAGAATAGTTGTGAGGAGAATTGGAGGCAAGAGACTTAAGCCAAGGCTATAAGAGATCATATAACCACATGGGGAGATTCTATTCACATGCAAGCATGGTAGAAGGAAGGAAGCATAGTTCATTCAAATCCACAAGATTATACAAGATCATGTTATGGATTTTTTATAAGATACATATGAATTGCAAGATTAGTTTCATCCATTAGCGCAATAGTTATTGAACCTTTTCCATTGATGTCAAAGGGGGAGATATTATAGACACTGATAAATATATTGAATTTGAGAAAGCAAGCAAGAAGGGAGGTATCTTCATAATTAGAGAGGGGTAGTTCTCATCACCATGTCAAAAGGAGTTTTGGTGTGTATTGAGGATGAACTGACATCAATGAACATCAATGTCTAATGGTGTTTCCATGAATGAAAAAGGGGGATATTGTTTCACATGGTGTTTTCATTGATGAAAACAAGATGTCATTTATGTCAAAGGGGATATTCAAGAAAGTATAAGTATAATTGATTATTCCTAAGGAAGCAACGGTACTCTCTATGAAGTAGTATAATAGCTAGGATTCTTACAAGATATCATTAAGTGAAGTTAAAGGTGCTTGAAGTTATTTGATTTTTTGATGCAATTACGACAACCTACTGATCTTATAAATAGTATGTATTTGTAGGGCTCATCGATACCTTTCCAACGATATATCCTTCTCTGAAAAAATCTTCCCACATGAGAAGTTATGGCCATTTGAAGATTAGTAGTAAGTGGAGGATCTAAACTATAGTGTAAATACCCCTGACACCAAATTTGTTAAAATGTGTGCATATTTCGGGTGGATCCACGATTCAATATGGTCACATGGTAACATGACCTAAGACCAAGAGGTGCTAACATAACATAAGGGTCGGTTACATAAAATGACGACAAGGCACTAAGTTTAATGACCCAGTATGACCTTTTGGGGCTTTGACACTAACATGATACAAGGCACGATTATGTGAAATGGTCACATGGCATTAATTTTAATGACTCATTCCAAGCTCTTTGGGATTTGGTGAGGGTACATGATTGAGGTTATATGAATATGAACATTGAGCCTATCTCCATAACATTTGTGGGACCATTCTCGGCTCAGACCTCTCCATATATATATATATATATATATATATATATATATATAGAGAGAGAGAGAGAGAGAGAGAGAGAGAGAGGGTCAAGAAATGTTAAGCAATAACTTCGATCATAATCAAAGTGTGTGAAATCAATTGAGTTTTGAGTCGATCCCAAGAAGTATGATTCAAATTTTGTTTTGGGTAATTTTTCATAGGGAGATACTATCTAAGTCAAATTGGTCTGAACACGACATGGTTGGTTGATTCCTTTTTGACGTAGTTGATCTAGTTTTGGCAGAGGAAAATTCTATATTTTGGAGATGCCACATAGAGATATAATTAAGGCGGTCATTTTGTGAAGAGAGAGTTTAATAATGGAGATAGTTTTGGCATGAATGGAATATACATAGAAATATCGAGTCTTGGTGTTAGTGTCAGTATTTGCATCCTACCATAAATTATCAAAATCCTCTTTTCATATCATTTTAGGAGTCCCATTCAGAAAAATAAAAATAAAAATAAATAAATAAATAAAAATAAAAAATAAAAAAATAAAAAATTTCATTCAACTAAGTCATGAAAAAATTTAGTCAGTGATGGTAGCCCTAGTCCAAAAACATCACTCTTACTCAAATTTGATTACTTGCTGGCATAGTTTCATACCTTGCTGACTGTACATCATTGATAAAGTCAGTCTCATCATGTCATCATATCAGTCATGTCATGTTGATGTTCAGTATTTCAAGGTCTCAGTAGGTCATTAGGGTTTCCAAGGTCAATAAAGCTTCATTTCCAATGCATAAGACCATGAAGTAAAGGGTGACCCAATAACATCTCTTCACCATGTGAAGATGATTTGTAAAGAGAAATGCTTATTTCATCATGCAATTTTGAGTTCAAATGTAATTTTTTATATTTTCATTATTTAATTTTATTTTTTTCAAAATGTAAAAATTTTACCATCCTAAGCTGCTAACTTAGTGTTCCAAATATGCCAAACCACCAAAAAGTGAAATTCAAGGAGTTCTCAAAGGTCATCAGAAGATCAAAATGTCAAAGGAAAGAGTCAAGTAAAAGGTAAAGTTTCAAAAGGTTAAGTGAATAACAAAGGAATAAAGTGGGTCCCAAGGCCCAAATCATCAATTTCATGAAGTATAAGACCACCAAGGCATCCCATTCAAGCTCATTTTTATATCCAAAGGTCGAGTTTTCACTCCCTCATCTCGAAGAAGTATTTGACACTTTTCTAGACTAGGCATGTGTTTTGCCCTTTTGGACCCCTTCCCCTCACTCAATACTTGAAATTCCACTTTCCCCTACTTCCTAACATCCCTCCCTACCTCCAAATATTTTCATAAGAATTTATAATCCCCATATCCCCTTTATTTCCCTTAATTCTGATAAATTTCCCAAATCCCCTATTTTGCCTACACTAAACCCTAATTTCCTCTCCCATTGAGCTAGGGTTTGCTATGAAATCAAAGACATTTGAGCAGAGAAGGAATAAGGGAGGTCATATCAGTAAGTATGAGGCTATTACAAACCATAAAAATCATATCTCCATCATTTCTCAAGAATTCATTCTAAGGGACAAATCATTTGCCACACATAGAGAGAGTTTTGCTTCAAAGTATGTTTCTGACCAAATGGAGATGAATTTTACAAACGTGAAAGAGGTTTTTGTCCATAATACATCAAGGAAGAAAAATTTTCTTCAGTTTTTACACATGTGTCATAGCTTTGGAGAAATGTCAAAAATACAGTTACTACAAGAGAGTTGCTGCACTTCTGGAGCACTTCTGGAGTAACCTTGGGAAAATCAACTTTTCTCCCTCCTAGATTGTCCAAATGACTTTATTGATAAGTAAAATACAAAATATACGGCAAGAAATTTCCAATGAGCTATCGTGAGCTCAAATTTAAGTTTAGGAAGGCCTCCAAACGTTGCCTGCAAAAGTACACTGCATTTTTTCACCCCATTCTGCGCTTTTTGATGAGTCTTGGGAGAATTGAATTTTAAGGGCCTATACTTAATCATTTTCAGTGTTTGATAGGTCCATTGTGTAGCCAAGAGAGATTTATTTCCAACATGCTATCATTATTTGGACGCTAGTAAGGCCTCCAAATATGGCTTGCAAGTTGGCACTCCACACGTGACATTGGCGTTGCATACCTGACACTGGCACTGCACACCTGATAGGTCTTGGGTGATTTAAATTTTGGAGGGCTAAAACTCATCATTTTTGGAAACCAAGTACATTTTTGAAAACCAAACAGGACGAGATTTCCAATGAGTTATCCTAAGCTCAATTTGGACACTTTGAACCCCCTAAAAATTTGAGCTGAACTTGGCGCTGCCCGTAGGACAGTGGCACTGTGCATAGGACACATTTTCTTTGTTTGCTGATATTTTTCAATTTTCTCAAAATTTTCAAGTTTGACCATGGTCAATGAGATTTTTACCAATGTAAATCATGAATGTAAAATTAATTATGATGTGGTTGAATTACCTAGGGTAAATACGTTAGGTGAGAAATTTTGATGACATGTAATGAATCAATTTGCAAAAAGTGAGGGATGAGTCAGTTTGACCTCCGTACACTCTAGGTATTCAGCTTAGTTTTTGGTGGAACTGCTCCTCTCATGGATTTGACCCCTGAGGATGGGAGGAGTTGTTTTGAGGTTTATATCATGTACTTTTTTATTCATTTAAATGGTTGGAAATTGTTGGATGTTGATGCAATGATCAAAGACTCTAGTGTAATAATTTTGGTAGGAAATTAATGAAAAGGTTGTAGCTATTTCTTTGGGATACCTATGGAATGAGAATTTAGCATTGTTCTTCTTATGTCTCATGATTTATGAATGTTTTGTTTCGTGATTCATTTCATTTCTATGATATGCTGGTTTTTAAGTTGATAAACAAAATACATCTCTCATGCTATGTTTTGGGAAAACCTTCATAGTTTTTCCATCTTCTTTAGTTTAGAAAGAATTCATGCTTGGTATTGCTCTTTCTAGCTCCTCACCTATCTGATCCATCCCACTCAAGAAACCCTAGAGTGTTAGGTTTTCTACCTACCTTGCCCCATTGAATCTCTAAAACCCTCATCTTATTTTCCCCGACCTAGCCTCTTTGATCTAATTCACCCATCCAGACACCCAATTCAAACAAATCAAACCCCTAGACTCATACCTAGCATAAAACCCTAATTCATCCAGCCCTCTCCAGTTTGGTAGGGTTAAATACCAAGCCAAAATATTGGTCTATGGTTACCTCTGTTGGGATTTCTTCTTCAGCCTTAGAGATATGGCAGAGTGATAACATTATGGCGTCGTTGTCGGGGAGGCGAAATGACAAATATTCAATGGGAAAGAACGACAAAGATAAGATCTGATTGCTAATGGTGAACAAAGATTAGGCATAAGAAATCTGCATCATTCACCTGGCGACTCCAGTGTCGAAAAAATCCAAAGGTTCAGAATTTTCCTGGCGACTCCACTTTTCAAGAACCGGTAGTTTGAAGATATTCCTGGTTTTCTGAACAATATTCCTTGTATAGATTGGCAATCAGGACTGTCAAAGTTTAAGGGTCAGGACGATGAAGATGCTATTTTCTATTTAGTCAAATTTCATTTTCATATTCATAGACTAAAGATTGAGTTTCCTGAAGACTGTCTAATGAAGATGTTTATGGATACCTTGGAGGAAAAAGTGAGATCATGGTATGAGATTTTACCATCTGCTAGTTTATATTCTCTAAAAGACTTTCGTTCAGTTTTCTTTCAAAATTATCAAAGCTCTAATTATTCCTTGTCGATGATTGATATTTGTTATGAGATCTCTGATAATTTCATTGAGTTTCTTGAAAAATTTTATGGGGATGAAGAGTTTCTAGATTATGAGATCATAGAAGCCCTATATGATTTTTCTTCCCAACAAGAATCAATAGTTTCCTCCTTGGATGAAAAAGACCAAGACCTAGAAATAGAAATGTTATTCCTGATATTGAAAATGAGAATAATCAAGCCAATGTTAAATTCTATAAAACCCAGGTTTCTCCTTTGTTTGAAGATGAGATAGATCATCTCATGAACAATCGTATTACAACCCAATATAATGCAGGTTTGCAGTGTTTACATAGTCAAGAATGTGTTAGTGAAACTTCTACCATCATTGAAAATGAAAATATGAGTTTAAATGATGACAGTCATGAGATTGATGAAAATATACATGAAGTTGTTGAGAGTAAACCAATTTGTGATGATGATTTCCTGCAAAGAGATCAACTAGCAGAGACTGTTGTATTTCATGAAGAGGAGAAGGCTATCATGTTTAACAATCTTGAAGATTGTTTTCTGTTCAAAGATCATTTAGAATATTAATGGAAGGAGAATGAGTCTGAGAGAGACAATATGCCAGAGATAGAATTAGAGTTTCCCATGCTTGAGTAATTTACAACCAATACTCAGAAAACGAAAATTCATACTTCCCTATGCTCTCTTATGGATCAACAACCATGTGTTCTTTCACATCAGAATGAAGAGTGTGCTTGTGTTTTTGTTGAATCTCAAAACACAGTAACATTTCAAATTTTTGAAGATACTTTTACTAATTTTCTATAGTTAGCAGGGAAGTTGTATTTTCATGTTTTCATGGACCAGAAGTACATGTTCAGTAGACACTTGGAGTGGCCTAGTTTTTTTTTGTTTTGTTTTCTTTTTTTCTCCCTACCTGCTCGAGGAAAGTGTGAGCAGAATTCAAGTAAGTAGCCATCTGTTGTATTGGTTACACTGGAAGTGTCACTTCATGTGACCGTACATATGTCTTCAACAGGCATCTGGTTTTTATAAGGATTTGAAGCCCTCAAGTCTCGGTGATATGCTACCATCAATAATTTTGTAAGTTTTTATTTCAGTAAGTCAGTATTGAGTACATTTTCAGTCATTTGAGTTTGTCTTGAGTCAGTCTATCTCATTTGAGTTATCAGTTTTCACTCATGCTTATTATTATGATTTTTTGACCGTATTGGCCCAATGGATAAGGCACTCATATTCAAAATCCATAATTTTGTGGTTCTTGACACCTCTTTCAGAGCTATCATCCCCAATAAGGCCAATGTTAGTGTCAATATTTGCATCGTGCCATCAGTGATCAAAATCCTCTTTTCATAACATTTTAGGAGTCCCACTCAGAATTTTTTTATCATTCCTCTAGGTCATGCAAATATTTAGCCACTGATGGTAGCCCTAGTCCAAAAACATCACTCTTCCTCAATTTGGTTACTTGCTGGCATAGTTTCATACCTTGATGATTGTACATCATTCATAAAGTCCGTCTCATCATGTCATCATATCAGTCATGTCATATTGATGTTCAGTCTTTCACTAGGTCATTAGGGTTTCCAAGGTCCAATAAAGCTTCATTTCCAATGCATCAGACCAGCAAGTAAAGGGTGATTCAATAACATCTCTTCACCATGTGAAGATGATTTGTAAAGAGAAATGCTTATTTCATCATGTAATTTTGAGTTCAAATGTAATTTTTTATATTTTCATTATGTAATTTTATGTTTTTCAAAATGTAATAATTTTACCATCCCAAGCTGCTAAATCTGTGTTCCAACTATGCCAAACCACCAAAAAGTCAAATTCAAAGAGTTCTCAAAGGTCATCAGAAGATCAAATTGTCAAAGGAAAGAGTCAAGTAAAAGGTTAAGTGAATAAAAAGGGAAGAAAGTGGGTCCCAAGACCCAAATCATCAATTTCATGAAGTATAAGTTCACCAAGACATCCCATTCCATCTCATTTGCATATCCAAAGGTCGATTTTTCACTCCCTCAGCCCAAAGAAGCCAATTTGACACTTTTGTAGACTAGCCCTATGTTTTTCCCTTTTGGACCCCTTCCCCTCACTCAATCCTTGAAATTCCTCTTTCCCCTACTTTCTAACATCCCTCCTTACCTCTAAATATTTTCCTAATAATTTAGAAGTCCCCTATCCCCTTTATCTCCCTTCATTCTTATAAATTTCCCAAATCCCCTATTTTGCCTACACTAAACCCTAATTTCCTTCCCATTGAGCTAGGGGTTTGCTATGGAATTAGAGACACATGAGCAGAGGAGACATAAGGGAGGTAATATCAATAAGTATGAGGCTATTCCAACTCATAAAGATCATGTCTCCATCATTTTTCAAGAATTATTTCCAAGGAACAAATCATTTGCCACACATAGGGCCGATTTTGGTTCAAAGTATGTTTCTGACCAAATGGAGATGAATTTTACAAACGTGAAATCAGTTTTTGTCCATCATAGGTCGAGGAAGAAAATTTTCCTTCATGTTTTACACAGGTGTCATAGTTTTGGAGAAATGTCAAAAATATAATTGCTACAAGAGAGTTGCTGCACTTCTAGAGTAACCTTGGGAAAATGAAATTTTATCCCTACTCGATTGTCAAAATGACTTTCTAGATAAGTAAAATGACAACTAGATGGGAATATATTTCCAATGAGATATCATGAGCTCATTTTGGAGTTCAGGAAGGCCTCCACAAGTTGCTTTCAAAAGTACACTACATTTTTGCACCCCCATTCTGCACATTTTGACCAGTCTTCCGAGAATTGATTTTTTAGGGGCTATACTTGATTATTTTCAGTGCTTGATAGGTCCATTGTGTATCCAAGAGAGAGATATTCCCAACTAACTATCATGAGCTCAATTTTGACATAGGGAAGGCCTCCAAAGGTGGCCTGCAATTTGGAACTGCGCACCTGACATTGGCATTGCGCACCCTATAGGTCTAGGGAGATTTAACTTTTAGAGGGCTAAAAATCATCATTTTTTGAAACCAAGTACATTTTGGAAACTATACCGGACACGATTTCCAATGAGTTATCATGTGATCAATTTGGACACCTATAAACCCCGCACAAATGGAGCTGAAGTTGCTGTTGTGCGTAGGACAGTGGCGCTGCGCATAGGACACATTTTCTCAGTTTGCTGATATTTTTTCAATTTTCTCAAAATTTTCCAGTTTGACCATGGTCAATGAGATTTTTACCAATGTAAATAATGAATGTAAAATTAATTAGGATGTGGTTGACTTACCTAGGGTAAATACGTTAGTGAGGGATGAGTCAGTTTGACCTCCCTACACTCTAGGTATTCATCTCAGGTTTTGGTGGAACTGCTCCTCTTGTCTTGGATTTGATTCCTAAGCATGGGAAGAGTTATTTTGAGGTCTAAATCATGTAATTTTTTATTCATTTCAATGGTTAGAAATTTTTTGATGTTGATGCATTGATCAGAGACTCTAGTGTAATCATTTTGGCAGGAAATTAATGAAAAGGTCGCAGCTATTTATTTGGGATATCTGTGGTATGAGAATTTATCATTTTTCTTCTTATGTCTCATTATGTATGAACGTTTTGTTTCGTGATCCATTTCATTTCTATGATATGATGTTTTTTAAGTTGATAAACATAATACATCTCTCATGCTCTGTTTTGGGAAAACTTTCATAGTTTTTCCATCTTCTTTAGTTTAGAAAGAATTCATGCTTAGCGTTGCTCTTTCTAGCTCCTCACCATCCCACTCAAGAAACTCTAGAGTGTTAGGTTTTCTACCTACCTTTCCCCATTGAATCTCTGCAAACCTAATATTATTTTCCCAGACCTAGCCTCTTTGAACTAATTCACACATCCAACAACCCAATTCAAACAAATCAAACCCCTGGACTCATACCTAGCCTAAAACCCTAATTCATCCAACTATATTGGTTGTGACATTGTGGAGAGAGCCCTCTTTGGTTTGGTAGGGCTAGATACCAAACCAAAATATTGGTCTGTGATTACCTCTGTTGGGATTTCTTCTTTAGCCTTAGAGATCTAGAGATCTGGCGGAGTGATAACATTCTGGCGTCATTGCCAGGGAGGCATAAAGACAAATCTTCCCTGGGAGAGAATGAAAAAGATCATATCTTATTGTTGATTGTGAAAATCTATCAGGCACAAGAAGGCTGAATCATTCACCTAGCGACTCTAGTGTCGAAAAAATCCAAAGGTTTAGAATTTTCCTGGCGACTCCACCTTTTAAGAATCGATAGTTTGAAGATATTCTTGGTGAACTCACTGTTGTAAAAATGGATTCAATTTCTCGAAGGTATGATCCTATGAATCAAGCTCATATCACTGCAAGGAAAAGACGCTCTAGTGGAGGTTATCAAGGAGGTTTTTAGTGTTATAAAATTGGCCAAAATTTTCAAAAAAACATTTGCTACAACATTCGTTTATGGTTACGGAGGTTTTGGCGGAGCTTATAATGGAAATTCAACACAAATAAAAAACCTGGGCAGTCGGAGGTTATTACGGATGTTTTTTTCATCGGTGCACTACTAAGGTTTCAACACACTAGTGTGTGTCATTTAGAAGGTGGCCAAGGGCGGTCGAAGGTGCATGCACTGGACCATCAAGGTATAAAACTGCACCGGGTGTAGTGTTGGCGATACAATGCATAGGGCTGTTCTAATTGGTCTTTGGATTTGTGTGGTACCCAAAGGTCATCTCAATGCACCAGTACGTAGAGTTATAGAAACACACCAGTGCATCGTATCAGACAAACGCACCGAGATTTATAATTGGTATTGGTATTTGTGCGGTGCCCATAGGTCGTACAAATGCACAAGTGCGTAGTCTCACATAAACGCATCGGTGCACAGTATCACACAAACACACCAAGATTTTTAATTGGTTTTGATATTTGTGCGGTGCCCATAGGTTGTAGAAACACACCAATGCGCTGAAACATACAAATGCACTAGTGTATAGTAACTGACGCCCACCGATGTTCATTTTTCATTTTTTAGAAACATCGACCTATGACAGTGCAATTATTGTGATTTTTTAAAATTCATTATTCATCAAAAGTCGGCACATCTTATAACAGTATTCATATTAATTAAATTTTTATTAATGCATTTGAATGTGATGTTTGGATTAATTTGTTATATCATATCATAATTATTGTGATTTTTTAAAGTTCATTATTCATCAAAAGTCGACACATATGTATCTTATAACAGTATTCATACGAATTAAATTTTTATTAGTGCATTTGAATGTGAAGTTTGGATTAATTAGTTATATCATATCATCAAATTTCACATCTCTTCATTATAATATTTAATCATCCATAAATTGTATCAGTGGTGTTACATTTCACAGCGACAATGGAGAACACAATAGAATAAATTAAAACATATTTTATTTTGTGTGTGTGTGTGTGTGTGAATAAGACAGTCTTTGTCATACAAAATGGGACATTTATTGGTATCCTTTTGTCTTTCAATTAGGACACTATGTCCATTACATTAAACAAAATGTCTGATTTCACAGACAAATATTTCAAAAAATACAATGCCTTGCTTTGATATCCAAACATAGTGATCATCATTCTTCACTTGAACTGCTGCCACTGCTAGAGCTACTTCCATAACAGGTTATTTTTAGGAATTTTTTGTTCACAGTGTTGTTTGTTTTATTCTTCTTCACCTTCCATCTACAAACATAAAAATAAAATATAATGAGTGTATATACATTGGTGAGAATAATTAAAATTGCAATATTAAATAATATACATCAATGTAAATCGAAAAGAAATGACATACCATAGAAACAATTGACTCATAAACTATACACATTATTTCAAAACCGTGTACCATGCCATCTTTCGAGATTTCATCTATTGGTGTAGTTCCATACTTTGTTTCCTGCAAGTTTTATACCCCATAACAAATCATATATTTAATATAAAATATTTTTTTGTTCTATTAATTAGAGATGGAGCTAAGTAAAACAAGATTGATAGATGCTTACAAATTCCACAATTAACTTCTGATATGCCAACATATACTCACAACCCATATTTAACCCAATTTCAATCAATTCGTCTGATGGTTCTTCTTTGTATGTTAGTACCTGTTTGAAGACATTCAATGATGATTTTTGTAAAACAACTTAAAAAATAGAAAAATGAAATCTAGTTAAGTTGTTATAAGGAAGTAACAATTACTCATAAAATTAGATGTCAACCCTTTTCTTCCTTGTCGTCTTGTTTTATGTGCTGAATGGGTTCCATTTCTTTTCTTTTCTGCAAGAAAATACTTGAAAATTAATATTTAATGCTAAATTGTTTATTTATTGTACCTAATGATCAAAAAATTCAATGATTACATATTACATTTGAAGCACGTTGTTGTTGAGATGGCTCCTCTTGCGATGCAATTTTGTCCATTTTTTTTACCATCTCCTTGTACACCTTTTTGGACATTCCTACTGGCATATTTCTGATATCATCTCATTCATATTTTGAGATTTTCATAATCTTCCTGAAAATGTGATATGATAATAAACTATTTCATTTTTATATTGATATATGAAAAGTAAATATAACAAAAGTGATATCTATAAATAATTCTAGACAAACATTTAAAGGAATATTACTTTTTCATTTTTTTTTGTACGTTTTTTCTATTAAAAGTCTCAGATGTCTCATTGACCAATTCTCTAGAAACTCTTCCTGTAGTTTAGATAAAATTTGGCTCTTGGAATCATTGGATTGATTTTTGTATTGTAAGTGGAAAGAACGTCTATACATTCATTCCACTAGATCCCTCAAACTTTTGTAAAAGTTTTTCCCCCTTTCGTTAACCTCTAGCACCATTCCAGATGGAGATAAGGAGCAATTCATTTTCATTTGCACATTCTATTTTTTTTTTCTTATAACAACATTCCTTTTCTGAGTTGTTGGTCCCTGTAGAACATTAAACAGATGTGAATTAATAGATTGTTTGACACATGGTATCTAATAATTTTAAGTATATTATTAATTAAAATTAAAAAATAAACTCATATTGGATCGATAGTATTTTTTCATTCACTTGATTCATCCTTTTGCAATTTTAGCATCAATATTTTACGCTCTTTTGGTCCTAGATAAGAAATAATCTTATCGAGCTTCGTCATTTTGTGGCTCTTCATGATACATAGTAAACAATACATATTATTTAAACTTACATATAGTTCAAAAATAATATTTTTTGTAAATAATTTACAAAGAACTTGCCTATTTTTCTTTTCTTGATGTGTTATTAATGTTTTTGTTACTTGATCTCTTGTCATGCATTTATTTATCAATCTGAAACATGTACCATATCATTCATTAATATATTTATAAATAAATTGTCAACTTTTCAGGTAAAAAAAATCTCAAGCAATCAGTGTGTCATCCATGATGTAAACACTGACATCGGTGCGTGGGGGTCTTATAAACGCACCGCACAAACAATATAATAAACCATACAGTGATTTATGTCAACAAGGAGCACCGATGCGTTACATGTTAACCACCACACCGATTAACACAAAGAAAATAATAAAAATCATTTAGTGTTAGTTTTTTTAGCATAAATGCCCCACGGAAACAAGGGACCACCATACGGTGCTCTCTGTCAACTAGGAGATCTAGTACAGAGCGTTATATGTTACATGGTGCACCGATTAACAAAATAAAACATTTTTTTTGGAAGCAACACGTTCGCGGTGCACTATAATGAAATAGTGCACCGATTCCATATTTTACATATGGCACATTGATTAAAAAAAAATGTTTTTTTTTTTTTTTAAATTTTTTATTACACAGTACTTTCACGGTGCACTTGGATAATACAGTGCACCGGTGTGCTAGGTTACGCAGTGCGCACTGATAAAAAATTAAAAAAATTCAAAAATTTACGCAATGGCCGACATGGATTGGGATCCGACTATGCAAGTCGTCCCGTGGGTTAGATGTGAATCTAAAATGAAAAGCCCTAATTTTGAAATCATAGAAACATGGAGAATAAAGGGCAGAAACAAAAAGAATTAAGGGTTTAGAGCAAATTTATTTATTTATTTATTTTATTTTTTATTTTTTTTTCTGAAAATGAAAAAAAAAATGAAATTTTTTTCTTACTTAATAAAAAAACTGCAGAAAAAAGTAAAGAAAAATAATCAAATTTAATCAAGACATCGTTTGAAATTCTATGCTATAGGGTTTGAATCACTAGAGGTTTGGAATTTTGATTGTCTGAATACTTCTGTTCGAACGTATTTTGCTGCTCCACAGTGCTCTCGTGCTCTTGTGCTCCAGGTATGTCTCTTGCAAATCTCTGGCTGAAATTTTTTGCAAAAATAGTGAAATAATGAAAAATTTTTAGTATTTAAAGAATTGTTTTATGAAATTATATTTTCGAAAATATTTTGCTGCCCATTTTTCAATTTATCGTTTTTTTTCACTTAAAGAAAATAGAGTTGCGCATTTTTAATTTGCGGTTATTCGTCACCGGTGCGTCACTTAATAGTACCGCACCGGTGTGTCCATTAGTAACACGGCACAAGTGCGCAGTAACTAAAATGCACCAGTGCGGTTATATGTACAGTAGCACCGACTTGTAGTTAAGGCACCGAAATTATTTTTAGGTGTGTACACCAAAATTTAGTGAACTCCAACCATAGAAATTGAGAATTAGAATTTTGTTTATTCTTGATGGAAATATGTAATTAGAATTAGAATTTTGTTTATTCTTGAGAATTAGGATTAGAATTAGAATTAGAATTGGATAAATTCTTGATGGAAATAACTATTCTTCCAATGCATTTTGTTTATTGCAGGAGGTCCACACTGATTACGTGGAGAGAATGCAATGTTGGGCGTGTGAAGATGCAATACTACAGGGCCCAAGTGGGCAATTGTGGCATGTGAACCTGTGCTATGCTAAGACATGGGAAGTTTTCACAAATGGTTGGGAAAGTTTTGTTTCTGAGCAATTTATTAAAGTTGGAGATATTTTAGTTTTTAGACATGTTGGAAATGTACGTTTTTGTTGTGAAAATATCTGGACCATTTCTTTTCAAAACTACACATCTTCTTCTTTCAGAAAAAGAAACTTGAACCTTTCCAAAACCTGCAACAAGAAAAGGTGCCGACAGGAGCCTCTGACATGCATATCTATTTCATCTATTGAGGTCTCGAAGGAATTGATTATGGCTAGTCTACTTTGCTGAGGAATCTGACTGAATTTTCTTTGGTTCTACCGAAGGGTGCAGTTACTAACATATACAGGATTGTAAGCTCCCTCCAACCCTCATTAAATTGCAGAATATGGATAAAAATCCATAGAAATTCCTATCATTTGCGTAAAATGTCTCGAAACACAGTATGAAGTGTTTTCTTTTTTGAAAGTTGTATGTTATTATGGTGAAAGAAATTATTCTTTCTATTTTGTGCTAATATGGTGAAGAAATGGAATAGTGCTAAAGTATATGACAACAGTCTTCAATCATATTCTCAAAATATATGGGTTCTTTGTTAAATGCATAGCTACAAGATTCAGTCATATCGCTGCCAGGAAAAATACAACTAAAATACCAATACGGCAGGATTGGTACTGTCTACTGTCCCATGAACCCATAAACCCCATAAAAAATCTCAAAAACCTTTTAATAAAATGCAAAATAGATGGAATTAGCATCTATAAGAGGCAACACAATGGTAATATACTCGAATTCTTCTAAAATGTGTTCAATGGAATTAGTACATATGTTATTTTATCAATATTTATACTTTTTGAGATGGGTTTTTATAAAGAAGAGGACTTAATTACCTTATACCTTATAAGAATTTTTTTTTTCGAAACATTATAATATGTATTTTTAATTACTGTTAAAATCACTATTTCAGTTGATAATTTGCAATTATGTTGATCTCAATAAAAATGGCATACTGTATAAAGTTCCTTTTTTTGGGTATGTAAGATCATAATAAAATAATGATAATTCTAAAGTACATGAATTTATTTGCATTATTCTCTAAACTTTATTATGTTACAAAAATTCATATGATTCTAGATTTATTATTTTACAATTTTTTACAATTTAAAGAATTTAAAATTTTAAAATTTTTAATAAATTCATTTCACATTAATATAATTAAAATTTTCACATTAATACAATTAAAATTTTACAAATATTTTACATACAATTACAATTACAATTACAAGTTGTATGTTACAATTACAATTTTAGAATTTTATATACCATTATAATTACAATTTTAGAATTATACATAAAATTCACCATTACAATTACAAGTTTACAAATTTACTTATATACCATTACAATTACAATTTTAGAATTTTACATACAATTAGAATTAGAATTACAATTTTATAAATTTACATATATACAATTACAATTAAAATTAAAATTTTACAAATATTTTATATACAATTACAATTACAATTTTAGAATTTTACATACAATTAGAATTACAATTACAATTTTACAATTTGTCATATATACAATTATAATTAAAATTACAATTAAAATCATTTCACAATAAATTAAATCTTACAATTACAATTAAAATTTTACTAACATTTTACATACAATTACAGTTAAAATTACAATTACAAATACAAATACAATTTTACAATTTTACATAAAATTAAAATTAAAAATTCAATTACAATCATGACATAATATTTAATAAATATCATGGTCATTTAATATTAAATTAATTAATAAACATCACGATCATGATAAGCATCGTACAAACATCATATTCAACTAAAAAACACATTCAAATTCACGAACATCATCGTGATCATGATCATCTAACAAAAAACATAATTAGCATTGTATAACATCATCACAACACAAACATCAAATATAAATCCCACGTGAAATAATTGCTATCACATACACATCTATCTGCAAGTTGCACATTAAGTGAGCATATCTAACATGACCTAACAATATACACATCATGAAAATCACTAACATGTAAATTAAGTACAACTGCAACATGAACATAAAATACATGGACCATATATATATATATATAGATATATATAATTGAATAATGTCAAAAATATACAATTATTATATAAATGTCATGGATCAACTGGTGGTACATCATCAAGAGCAGTACTAGTCGAGGCCTGCTCAGTCAATGGTACAGCCTCGACAAGCTTAGATACATGACGATCATCACGTGTATGCTAATCTGGATCAACTATTGGCTGCTCATCGTGATGACTCGACATGGTCGATGGTCCAGCCTACTCATGATCATGAGTACTGCTGGATGTTGCAGGCTACTGACTGGATGTGGCTGATGGTCCAGCCTTCTCTCCACGATGACTACTGCTCGATGCTAGTGGAGGTTGTTCATCTGGCGCGGCGCGAGGTGAACAATCATCAGATGATGTGTCGCTGCTCGCAGACTGTGGATCACATGCTACGTCTCGACCATGCCTATAACGTGCAATGATCCTCCTCAGCCATGTCACTAAGGTCGTATTTCCTAGGACATGCCGCATCAGGTTGTATATGTCACACATCATGCCTCTCCACATATGTAACAACCTACCATAGGCCTGTATGTCTCTCATAGTAGCGGGCCTGATGCCTACCTCAACAATCAATGCAGTGAGTTAGCCGCCCAACTCCATCCTGTATCTACTATCAAGCCTACCGCACCTAGAAAAAGGCAATACTGGCGCACCAGCAGGTGCAGATCTCTCTACACCGGCCTCTTTGTGATCCTCGACATCTGGCATACCTTGATCATCATCAAAATCCACACTGGATCATGTGGTGGTGCTGGCATGTCCTCGCCATCAAAATACCCAATGTCTGCCAAATATATACAAGTACACAACAATAATTAGACAATTTCATTACACAATTTAATAAAAACAAGTTAAAGAACATGTTAGAATAAATTTAAATAAAACAGTGATATTACCTCTATCATCTGGTGACTCATCATCTGCGAAGAGGATGTTGGCACACCCTCGCCAATCCAAACCAGCATAAGGACAGGGGACCATAATGAAGGGATGCTCGTCAACACTGGATAGAAAATCCAGTGCATCATGCAATATCCTTGCTAGAAACATAGTCTCGCCCCTCTTGGGCATCATCTGCCCCCACAAGTGCATCAGTGTCTCGAACGTCGGCCTACGAGGCTGCCGAACAAAAGTAGGCCTCGTCTCTAGAAACCTCTCAAAAAATAAACAAACAAGCTCTGAATCAAAAGGGAAGTTGACCCTCCCTTGTGCATGAGCACGACATCTATCTAAGGCTGTACAGAACTGCTATAAAAAAATGGCAGACCACCTGACAAGTTGTGGCTCTTATACTAAATAATCAAAATAATATAGAAGCGAGCAACTAATGCATTTCCCTTCACTGGTGTTATGTGAAATGGTTGAAATCAGAAGTGAGAGGCACTTCACCTCCTCACTACCAAATGCACCAATACGTAATTGACCTCCAGAGACCTGAAAATCTGAAGGAAACAATATATTTGCGCTAATATATCTCTGGGAGTACACCAACTGACTCCCTGCTGCATAGCCAACTGGAACCTATGGGAAAGAGGGAAAATCCACCCCTCTCCTCGATAGCACTGTAATGAAATATATGTCCTCCTCAGTGGGTGAATACCACTGATTAGGACCAACCCGGAAAGCCTGTAGGTGGGCATTCCACCTGCGGATAAGATGTCTCAAAAAGACACCATGGCCCTTTAGGGAAGTAGCCTCCTCAAAGAACTTGAGGAGACCTACTTGCCTTAGGAGCCCCTGGGTAGCTGCTATAATAGGGCTAGGGTACGCATCTCTCTCCCTCTCTCGTGCCTCCCACAAGCAAACCATATTATACTGGTCTGCCTGTTGTTGTTGTTATTCCCCCTCTTCTCCCCTTTCATGTCTCTGAATGATTGACATATTAAATAGAATTTTTTATTAAATGAGACATGTATTTAGGAATATACATATGTAACATTTTCAAGAAAAAAAACAGTCGATGCGCCACAAAAAACAAGCATGCACAGGTATTGGTGCGTCTTTTTTTTGTCGCGAATCGGCAGCGGTGCAGCAGAAAATGTTCAGCGCACTTGTCGCGGTGCACCTGAAAATTTTTAGTGCACTGTTGACTATGGATGGTGTTGGGAGTGCGATGCGCTGACTAAAATCTATTCCCTAGGGCGTATAGTTTGGTCAGCGCATTGACCTCCTGAAATAATTACATAGTCAATGGTGCGGTCTTTTACTAGACTGCACCGTTGACCTTGTCGAAATGCGGAATGCGGTGCGCTGACAAAAATACCTGCCCCGGGGTGGATATTTAAGTCAACGCACCGCATTGGTGCTATTCCACATGGTCAACGGTGTGTCCGGGTAACCGACCACACTGCACTTTTTTAAAAAATTTAAAATAACACGGTGCGCCTTCGGTACCGCCCCAAAACCGGTGCGGATATCGTTCGCACCGATTGCGGCGCGGCCTATAAATTTATAGGCAACATCACGAACCGGTGCGAGCCAAACAGCTCGAGCGCACCGCGCGACAAATATTTTTTTTTCTTTTAAATGGTTAATTTTAAGGTAATTTGAAATTCTAATCTACTAAAAGACTTAATTATGGAAAAACAAGAAAAATACATGTACATTTCGCCGTCGAGGAGGCATATTGGCTGTAGAACTTGCAAAAGAATTTTTTCCCACTATTTTGAAAATTCAAGCTAGAGATTGGTGGGAAATGCACAACAGCAGTGTGTGCAATGGGAGCACCGATGTCAGGGTGGCTCAGACAAGGATAAATTTCACCGGTGCTTGAGAGCTCTAGAGCACTGAGAAAAGTGAAAAATGCGTTTTTTTTGCCGTAATTTTTTTTTATTTAACCCTGTTCCGGTGCGCAGGGTTTTATAGGCACACAGGTGTGGTTGCTTAAGACCGCATCGGGTGGTTTCTATTTTGGCGCGGGGTTTTATGACGCACCGGTGTGGAAGAATTGTAAAGCACTGGTTCACTACAATAATAAGATGCACAGGGCAGGTGTGTACAAAGCGCACAGTGTCCGGTGTGCCAATGTTTTGTGCGCACCGCTGCTTTCTCTTGTTGAACGCACCAGACGAAAAAACAACCGTAAAAACCTCCACCTGCCAACCTCAACTAGAAACGGATGTCTAGGGTATTTCTATAAGGGGTTCCTCAAAAACGTTCGCTAGAGGGTCTTTTCCTTGTAGTTTATTCCTGGTTTTTTGAACTGTATTCCTTGTATAGACTGGCAATCAGGACTGTCAAAGTTTAAGGGCCAGAACGGTGAAGATGCTAGTTTGAATTTGTTTAAATTTCATTTTCATATTCACATACTAAAGATTGAGTTTCCTAAATATTGTCTAATGAAGATGTTTATGACTACCTTGGAGGAAAAAGCGAGATCATGGTATGAGAGTCTACCATCTGCTAGTTTATATTCTCTAAAGGACTTTCATTTAGTTTCCTTTCAAAATTATCAAAGCTCTAATTCTTCCTTGTCGATGATTGAGAGTTGTTGTGAGATCTCTGATAATTTCATTGAGTTTCTTGAAAATTTGTATGGGGATGAAGAGTGTCTAGATGATGATATCATAAAAGCCCTATATGATTTTTCCTCCCAAAATGAATCAGTAGTTTCCTCCTTGGATGAAAAAAACCAGGACATATAAAGAGAAATGCCTGTTCCTGACCTTGAAAATGAGAATCATCAAGCCAATGTTAAATGCTATAAAACTCATTTTTCTCCTTCGTATGAAGATGAGATAGATTTTTCTCCTTCCTGAACAATCATATTACAGCCCAAGCTAATGCAGGTTTTCAGTGTTTATATAGTCAGGAATTTGTTAGTGAAACTTCTTCCATCATTGAAAATGAAAATTTGAGTTTAAATGATGAAAGTCATGAGATTAATGAAACTATCCAGGAAGTTGTTGAGAGTAAACCAATTTGTGATGATGATTTCCTACAAAGAGATCAGCTAATAGAGACTATTGTCTTTCATGAAGAGGATAAGGTTGTCATGTTTAACAATCTTAATGATTGTTTTATGTTCAAAGATCATTTAGAATATGAATGGAAGGAGAATGAGTCTGAGAGAAACAATATGCCAGAGATAGAATCAGATTTTCCCATGTTTGAGGAATTTACAACCAATACTCATACAGCAGAATGTCATACTTCCCTATGCTCTCCTATGGATCAACAACCAAGTGTTCTTTCATATCATAATGAAGAGTGTGCTTGTGTTTTTGCTGAATCTCAAGACAAGGTAACATTTCAGATTTTTGAAGATCCTTTTACTGATTTTCTATAGTTAGCAAGGAATTTGTATTTTCTTGTTTTCATGGACCAAAAGCACATGTTCAGAAGACACTTGGAGTGAGATAATTTATTTTTTTATTTTTTATTTTTTCTGTTCGCTTGAGGAAAGTGAGAGCAGAATTCAAGTAAGAATCCATCTGCTAGATTGGTTACACTAGAAGGATCACTTCACATGATCGTACATATGTCTTTAGCAGGAAGGTGGTTGTCATTGCGATTTGAAGCCCTCAAGTCTCATTGACATGTTACCATCAATAATTTTGTAAGTTTTTATTTTAGTAAGTTGGTATTGAGTCAATTTTCAGTCATTTGAGTTTGTCTTGAGTCAGTCTATCTCATCTGAGTTATCAGTTTTCAGTCATGTTTCTTAGTGTTATTTTTTGACCGTATTGGCCAAATGGATAAGGCACTGATCTGCAAAATACAAATTTATGTGGTTCTTGACACCTCTTTCAGAGCTATCATCCCCAATAAGGCCAATGTTAGTGTCAGTATTTACATCATGCCATTAGTGATCAAAATCCTTTTTTCATGTCATTTTAGGAGTCCCACTCAGAAATTTTTTATCATTCAACTAGGTCATGCAAAAATTTAGTCACTAATGGTAGTCCTAGTCTAAAAACATCTCTCTTCCTCAAATTTGATTACTTGCTGGCATAGTTTCATACCTTGTTGACTGTACGTCAATCATAAAGTCAGTCATATTAGTATTTCAAGGTCTCACTAGGTCATTAGGGTTTCCAAGGTCCAATAAAGCTTCATTTCCAATGCATAAGACCAAGAATTAAAGGGTGATCCAATAACATCTCTTCACCATGTGAAGATGATTTGTAAAGAGAAATTCTTATTTCATGATGTAATTTTGAGTTCAAATGTAATTTTTTATATTTTCATTATGTAATTCTATGTTTTTCAAAATGAAATAATTTTACCATACCAAGCTACTAACTTAGTGTTCCAAAGATTCCAAACCACCAAAAAGTGTAATTCAAAGAGTTCTTAAAGGTCATAAGAAGATCAAATTATCAAAGGAAAGAGTCAAGTAAAAGGTAAAGTTTCAAAAGGTTAAGTGAATAACGAAGGAAGAAAGTGGGTCCCAACGCCTAAATCATAAATTTCATGAATTATAAGACCACCAATACATCCCATTCAAGCTCATTTTCATATCCAAATGTTTATTTTGTACTCCCTCAACCCGAAGAAGTCAATTTGACACTTTTCTAGACTAGGCTTGTGTTTTTCCCTTTTAGACCCCTTCCCCTCCCTCAATCCTTGAAATTCCACTTTCCCCTACTTCCTAACATCCCTTCCTACCTCCAAATACTTTCCTAAGAATATATAAGCCTCCTATCCCCTTTATTTCCCTTCATTCTTATAAATTTCTCAAATCCCTTGTTTTGCCTACACTAAACCCTAATTTCCTCTCCCATTGAGCTAGGGATTGCTATGGAATCAGAGATATCTGAGCAGAGGAGGAATAATGGAGGTCATATAAGTAAGTATGAGGATATTACAACTCATAAACATCATGTCTCCATCATTTTTCAAGAAGTCATTCCAAGGGACAAATTATTTGCCACACATAGGGCTAGTTTTTCTTCAAAGTATAATTCTGACCAAATGGAGATGAAATTTACAAAAGTGAAAGGAATTTTTGTTAAAAATATGTCAAGGAAGAAAAACCTCCTTCATTTTTTACACAGTTGTCATAGTGTTGGAGAAATGTCAAAAATACAGTTGCTACAAGAGAGTTGCTGCACTTCTGGAGTAACCTTGGGAAAATCAACTTTTCTCCCTGATGGATTGTGTGCATGACTTTCTTGATAAGAAAAATAAAAACTAGACTAGAATATATTTCCAATGAGAAATCATGATCTCAATTTGGAGTTTAGGAAGGCCTCCAAAAGTTGCCTGCAAAATTACACTGCATTTTTGCACCCCCGTTCTGCTCGTTTTGACTAGTCTTGGGAGAATTGATTTTTGAGGGGATATCCTTGATCATTTTCAGTTCTTGATAGGTTCATTGTGTATCCAAGAGAGATATATTTCCAACGAGCTATTATGAGCTTAATTTTGACATCGGTAAGGCCTACAAAAGTGGCTTTCAATTTGGCACTACACACCTGACACTGGTGCTGCACACCTGACAGGTTTTGGGAGATTTAACTTTTGGAGGGCTAAAACTCATCATTTTTGGAAACCAAGTACATTTTTCGAAACTAGATAGGAAATTATTTCTGATGAGATATCCTGAGCTCAATTTGGACACCTAGAACCCCCTCACAAATGGAGCTAACTTTGGCACTACGCGTAGGACAGTGGCGCTGCGCATAGGACACATTTTCTCAATTTGCTGATATTTTTCAATTTTCTCAAATTTTTCCAGTTTAACATTGGTCAATGATATTTTTAGTAATGTAAATCATGAATGTAAAATTAATTATGATCTGGTTAAATTACCTAGGGTAAATACATTAGGTGAAAAGTTTTGATGACATGAAATGAATCAGTTTGCAAAAAGTGAGGGATGAGTCAGCTTGACATCCCTACATTGTAAGTATTCTACTCAGTTTTTTATGGAACTGCTCCTCCTCTCATGGATTCGACCCCTGAGCATGGGAGGAGTTGTTTTGAGTTCTATATCATGTACTTTTTGATTCATTTCAATGGTTGGAAATTGTTGGAAGTTGATGCATTGATAATAGACTCTAGTGTAATCATTTTGGCAGGAAATTAATGAAAAGGTTGCAGCTATTTCTTTGGGATACCCGTGGTAGGAGAATTTAGCATTTTATTCTTATGTCTCATTATGTATGAATGTTTGGTTTCATGATCCATTTCATTTCTATGATATGCTAGTTTTTAAGTTGATAAACAGAATACATCTCTCATGCTATGTTTTGGGAAACCTTCATAGTTTATCCATATTCTTCAATTTAGAAATAATTCATGCTTAGCCTTACTCTTTCTAGCTCCTCACCTGTCTGATCCATCCCATTCAAGAAAGCTAGAGTGTTAGGTTATCTACCTACCTTGCTCCATTGCTTCTTTTTAACCCTAATATTATTTTCCTTGACCTAGCCTCTTTGACCTAATTCACCCATCCAGCAACCCAATTCAAACAAATCAAACCCTGGACTCATACCTAGCCTAAAACCCAGATTCATCTAGCCCTCTTGGCCATGACATTGTGGAGAGATCTCTCACCATTTTGGTAGGGCTAGATATCAAGCTAAAATATTGGTCTGTGGTTACCTCTGTTGGGATTTCTTCTTCAAGCTTAGAGGTCTGGTGGAGTGATAACATTCTCGCGTCATTGTTGGGGAGGTGAAAAGACAAATATTCCCTAGGAAATAATGACAAAGATCATATTTGATTTATGATGGTGAACAATGGTCAGGCACAAGAAGGCCGCATCATTCACCTAGCGACTCCAGTGTCGAAAATATCCAAAGGTTCAAAATTTTCTTGGCGACTCCACTTTTCTAGAACCGATATTTTGAAGATATTCTTGGTGAACTCACTGTTGTCAAAATGGATTCAATTTCTCGAAGGTATGATCCTATGAATTGAGCTCATATTCGTGGTTTTCTGAACTGTATTCCTTGTATATATTGGCAATCAGGACTCTCAAAGTTTAAGGGTCAGGATGGTGAAGATGCTAGTTTCCATTTGGTCAAATTTCATTTTCATATTCACAGACTAAAGATTGAGTTTCATGAAGATTGTCTAATGAATATGTTTATGGATACCTTGGAGGAAAAAGTGAGATCATGGTATGAGAGTTTACCATCTACTATTTTATATTCTCTAAAGGACTTTCATTCAGTTTTCTTTCAAAATTATCAAAGCTCTAATTCTTCCTTTTCAATGATTGATAGTTGTTGTGAGATCTCTGATAATTTCATTGAGTTTATTGAAGATTTGTATGGGGATGAAGAGTGTCTAGATGATGAGATCATAGAATCCATATATGATTTTTCCTCCCAACAAGAATCAGTAGTTTCCTACTTGGATGAAAAAGACCAGGACCTAGAAAGATAAATTCCTATTCCTGATCTTGAAAATGAGAATCAACAAGCCAATGTTACATGCTATAAAACTCAGTTTTCTACTTTGTCTGAAGATGAGATAGATCAGCTCCTGAAAAATCATATTACAGCCCAAGCTAATGTAGGTTTGCAGTGTTTACATATTCAATCATGTATTAGTGAAGCTTCTTCCATCATTGAAAATGAAAATCTGAGTTTAAATGATGACAGTCATGAGATTGATGAAAATATATAGGAATTTGTTGAGATTAAACCAATTTGTGATGATGATTTCATGCATAGATATCAGATAATAGAGACTGTTGTCCTTCATGAAGAAGATAAGGCTGTCATGTTTAATAATCTTGAAGATTTTTTTATGTTCAAAGATCATTTAGAATGTGAATGGAAGGAGAATGAGTCTGAGAGAGACAATATGCCAGAGATAGAATCAGATTTTCCCATGCTTGAGGAATTTACAGCCAATACTCAGACAGTAGAAATTGATACTTCCCTATGCTCTCGTATGGATCAACAATCGAGTGTTCTTTTAGATCAGAATGAAGAGTGTGCTTGTGTTTTTGTTGAATCTCAAGACAAGGTAACCTTTCAAATTTTTGAAGATTCTTTTACTGCTGTTGTATTGTTAGCAGGGAAGTTGTATTTTCTTGTTTTCATGGTCTAGAAGCACATGTTCAGTAGACACTTGGAGTGGCCTAGTTTTTGTTTTTTCTGCATGCTCGAGGAAAGTGAGAGAAAAATTCAAGTAAGTAGCCATCTATTGGATTAGTTACACTGGAAGGATCACTTCACATGATCGTACATATGTCTTCAACAGGCAGGTGGTTGTCATTAGGATTTGAAGCCCTCAAGTCTCGGTGATATGCTACCATCCATAAATTTGTAAATTTTTATTTCAGTGAGTCAATATTGAGTCAATTTTCAGTAATTTGAGTTTGTCTTGAGTCAGTCTATCTCATCTAGTTTATCAGTTTTCAGTCATGTTTATTAGTTTGAGTTTTTTACCGTATTGTCCCAAGGGATAAGACATTGATCTGCAAAATCCAGAGTTTAATGGTTCTTGACACCTCTTTCATAGTTATTATTCCCAATAAGTCCAATGTTAGTGTCAGTATTTGCATCCTACCATCAGTGATCAAAATCTTCTTTTCATATCATTTTAGGAGTCCCGCTAAGAATTTTTTTATCATTCCACTAGGTCATGCAAAAATTTACTCACTGATGGTGGCCCTAGTCCAAAAACATCGCTCTTCCTCAAATTTGATTGCTTGCTGGCATAGTTTCATACCTTGATGACTGTAGATCATTCATAAAGTCAATCTCATCATGTCATCATATCAGTCATGTCATCTTGATGTTCAGTCTTTCAAGGTCTCACTAGGTCATTAGGGTTTCCAAGGTCCAATAAAACTTCATTTCCAATGCATAATTCTAGCAAGTAAAGGGTGGTCCAATAACATCTCTTCACCATGTGAAGATGATTTGTAAAGAGAAATGCTTATTTCATCATGTAATTTTGAGTTCAAGGAGTTGAAGAAGAAGGTGGGTGCCTCAATCGAGGTTGGATCCCATAGCAGGTTCGATCCCACTCATCATCGCGATTAGAGCCTCAATCAGGTCAAAGCCTAGAACTGGGTGGAGCCCACTCATCATCGATGTTGGAGCCTCAATTAGGTAGGAGCCTAGAGAAATTTGAAGCCTCAATTAGGTTGGAGCCTAGAGTTCATTGGAGCCCATTCATCATCGAGGTTCAAGCCTCAATCAGGTTGGAACTTAAAGAAGGTTGGAGCTCATTCATCATCAAGGTTGGATCCTCAATTTTGTAGTCTATAGTGAGAAGTTTCTTGCATTATTTCAAAGTTGGTGCCTCAATCAGGTTGCAGCCTACCACAATTGTAAATTTTCATTTCTTGGGGGTGGTTTCCTCTAGCAAGTCAAATCCTGCAAATATATGTAATGAATTGAAGAATATGAAGTAGAAGAATTTATGGTTTTCTCTTGTATAGGTTTCCACCTAAAATCTTGTGTATCTTTGTGATGTGATGGATTCTTGATTTTTTTTGATAGCTTATGATGATTTGTTATATATTATGATATTATTCTTATGATTATGACTCATTGCTATAAGGTTGTTTGATTATGAAAAGTTGTGAAATGGTAAAATTTATCTCACAATTATTCACCCCCCACCCCCCCTCAATGTGACCTTTGATCCAACATCTCATGTCATATGAATCCATGAGGTGATAAACAATTCACTTGAGTGGTGCTCAATCATGAGACCAAATTTCATATTATACATACTATAGGATAGGGTGGAACTATGTACTATCTTTTAGTTTTAGGGTTCCTTGAGTTTTTCCAACTTCTTGTGATGGTAAAGAGTGTGCAAGGCCATTGTTCATGTGTATAACATGGAAAAAGTGCAGTTCTTGGAGGTAAGTGAAACAAACTCAAATTAGTTAATAGATAAAGTGAAGCTTCAAGCCTAAAGGGACAAAACCAAGGTGAAAATTCCTTATTGTGTTGCTTGAATCCCATGTGATGATTAATTTTCAAAGATGCGAGGTTGTCTCAAGGTCAATCACATTGAGAAAAATGTAAATATCTACTTGATTGTTGGTGGCTTTTCCTGAGCTCTAGGAATATTTTAATTTTATCTTTCTAGATGAATGAGCAACCCCCTAAACGTGCAACCCATAGCTTTTGCTGGGAAACTCCATGAAAACATTGAGAAAAGGAATCATATGGTTGTATCCATTGGTGAAACTCTATCTAAGAGAAGGAAAGTTATCAACTCTTCTTGTGTAAAGAGGAACCAAATTGTATAGAATAAGTATTGAATTAATAAAACCAAATTGGTTCAAGTGTATCCAATACTTTAGCCCTGCAAATCTTGGGATGACATATGAAAATATTCTTAACCAAAAGATATTTGGAATGCTCCACAACCACTACTAGTCGGGTTTGAATATCCTAAAAAATAGAACTTTTATGAGACAACCAAACCTTATAACAAATACAAATGCATTTAAGGACAAAAACCCAAACTATTTTAAACAAAGGCTTAAGGTAATTCTTGTACCATGAACCAAACTGTTGGAGAAGAGAACTAGGCCATTGTGCAAGATGAGACATATCATGTAAGACGTATTCCCACACTATTCTAGTGAACTTGCAATCAAGGAAAATGCAGGTGATATATTCGCTACTTGAGGAACATAAATGCATCTATATGGTCCTTGGATTCCTTTTTTAGGAAAGATCTATACAGTTGATGTCTTCTAATGAACCGATATCCAGAAGAAAATATTCACTTTAGGAAGCACATATGGGTGTCAAACATGATCTCATTAGGCTGATTTGGGAGGAAGTTTTTCTAGGAACAAATGAGCTTCATATTTATGCTTCATTGTGTAGCCTGCAACACCCCAACCTCTAGATTTAGCATAATTCTTGTGGCTTTAAGTGCAACAAAAAAGGCTAAAAAATAGAAGGCAAGGGAGATCCCTAAGAGGGGGAAGGATTGAGCCCAAGTCCCACCCCACCTATTCTATTATTCCTTACATTTCCAAGAACCCAGGTAAGTTGAGATTAGATAAGAGGAATGGTAGAAAAAATAAGTTTCCAAATTTGTGATCCACCTCCAAAAGAATAGACATGTTCAAGGCATCTCCATCTTACACCCACCAGATATTTCTTAGGGATGATTTATTTCGACCAGTCATATTGGTCAGTGAGAAGCCTTCAAAGAATCTTGGAGCAGATTCATTAATGAAATATCCTTGACTCCTAGACCCCTACGACTCATAGGGATCCTTATAATTTTCCAACTCCTGAGGTGAAACCTTTTGGAGTTCAATTTATTTCCTTTCCATATGAATTTTCGAAGTTCTTATGCTATGGACTATTTGACATGAACTCGAGTTAACATAGCACATAATTGAAAAGAGTCAAAGCTAAAAGAAAATTTTCAATAGAACCAAGCAACCTACATAGGTTTACAGTTGGTGCCCACGATGAAAAAATTTAGACTTTAGTTTCATAATTATTGGATTTAATAATGGATGAGGGAAAGGCTTTAGGAAAATAGTAATGCCCAAAAATCTACAAGATGACCAACCATCTCGAAGAGGATAATGAAATTTTGAAGATATTCTTTCTTGTTATAGTTCACATTCCAAGTATAGAGTATATTTTTATAGTTGTTGATAAGGCATCCTGAATCTTAGACAAATTGGTCCAAAACCACCTTAATTTGAGACATAATAATGACCAAATACCCTCCCATCAATAACATGTCATCTAAAAATTATTCATGATTTAAATCCTTGACCCCTCTCACAATGTGGATTCTTAGTAGTAACTCGAGACATATTTCATGGTCAAGCTTCCTACTTAGAGAATTAGCCATAAGGATATTCAAAATGGGGGGATAGTGGGAACCCTTTCCAGGTTTATATGTTAGCTTGAAACGATATTAATGATCCACCCACTTACTAGAGGGGACATTCACAAGTTACTTTTGCATGTAGATATCCACTGAATGAATTTTAGATTGAATCCAAACCTTTAGAGAACATAGAAGAGGAAGCTACATCGAACACAATCAAATGCATTGATCATGTCCAATTTAAAAATCATCCCTATTTCCCATTTGGATATACTAGAAAGAATGGATTTCTAGACAAGGACAATATTGCTCACTATTTTCCTTTTTTTTTTCTGACAAACCCACTCAATTTTCAATCATTAACTTAAGTATAAGGGGTTTTACATGGGTTTTTATGATCTTGAAGATAGTTTTATATGTGACATTTACACAAATAAATTGGTCCAAATCTAATAAAATAAGAAGGATTTACCTCTTTTAAGACGATGGGAAGAAAATTAGAATTGATTCCTCCCCCAATGTGTTATGAATAATGGACATATTTAATCATCCGTGTCAAATTAAACTTTATGATATGCCAAAATATCATGTAAAAGTGAAATGAATCCATTTGGGCCTAGTTCCTTATAGGTTCAAAATATTGGATGACTTCCCATAATTCATCCTTTGAGATTTGTTGCATGAGATTTCCATTCTCCATTTGTTATACCAAAGAGGGAACGTGTTCAAAAATTTCTTTAACATCCTTTGCAATCCAAATATCTTTCATTGTATAAAGGGAGGAAAAGTGATTTTAAGTTTCCTCCTTAATATAATCATATGAATTGAGAATATCCACATTTGTAGTCATTACATATTTAACATTGTTGCACCAAAGGATCATTTTAGCTTGATTGTGAAAGTAATGGGTATTTCTATCACACAATTTTAGTGAAAGGATCCTATATTTAGATGCAAAGTTCCCCTTCTACTCATAATGTTGCTTTCAAAAGAAGGATCATTTGTTTTTCCTCCATTAGTGATTGTAGATAAATTGGATCTTGCTCTAGGCTCTATATTTGTATTTCCCCTAGTTCCAATTTGAGGGAAATGACTATAGAGTCTTGCCCTCAGAAGTGATATTTTTCCTAGGCCTTGAGAGCCATTTTAGCCATTTTAATTTTTTGTTCCCAAATTTGGACTAGTGACCCTTCAATCCATTGGTGCCAGGATCGAGAAACAATACCCTTAAACACATGGTCTTGAATCAAAATAATATTTGAAACAAAAAGGGAGAGGGAAATAATTTTATTTAGGAACAATGAAGAGGGATATAGAATGGTGATTATAACTACTCCAAAAGGCATATGAAAGGATAGAGCCACACATTTTCCCTCAAGAAGAATTTGTGTACCAAGTATTCAAGGCACACCACAATATGCCCTGGGCCAAAGCTACGATTAGACTAGGTGAACTTGGCTCTGGACAACTTTAGATCAGTCAAATTCAAGGAGGAAGAAAAATATGCCATCCTCTCCTAGAAAGGATCTCTAACAATATTTCCTTCTTTTTTTCTTGCTAGTGAAAGATGATGTTGAATTCTCCCATAAAGATATAATTGAAGACCCAATCCAACTCCTTGAGAATACACAGATAATTTTAACATGCTATGATATCCTTTATGAGCACTTGTTAGATATAAATTATGATTATTCTTCATTTTTCCTAACAAGTTGAACACTTATTGTTATCCTGGATTGCAACTAAATGTTTCCTAGTCTATACAACTATGTGTGTACAGGCTCCTAGCTTATTATTTATTCTCTATCTTTTCATGATTGCTATCATAGTGTCGACCATTTTCACCTTAGCGCATTAGATATTTTAGCCTAGAATCACCATCCCCTTGCTATGAATATTACCCATATCTCACAACATTCTTGAAAAATAAAATAATGGTTACAGAGCAAAAAATCGGATGACTTTCTCATCCCATATGGTGCGAGGTCTAATAAATACCTCATATTGAAGAAGACCCCTTGATTGTTGTTGAGTCATTTTCATTTTTTAATAATTAATTAGTGTAAGAAGGGGGATTGAAGTGCATGGATAGTAGATTTAATTTTTTTACCAATGCAAACACTTCAAGCAAAAAAATCCCCGCCAAACCAATCCACATTCCATCTACTCATATTGAGCATTCTAAGAGAGAGGCAAGTTACGAAAACATTGTCTCTAATCCCAAAAACCAATAGTATTCCCACATAGCTTTACATTATGTTTCTCATGTTGAAGTGAATTCCCTTAGGTGTATCACCCATATTTATGCTAAACAGCTAAAAAAACTTCTTGTAGCCCCTCATCTCTCTAGAAGGATGGCAGTCAGAAGAATTTTCACCAAGGTCATTGTCCTAGTTGATTCCATTGATGATTCGGTTGAACATGTTCTTGAAGTTATTTATGGTAATTTTGATTAGATCAATCCAAACCCTTGAGAATTTCCCATGTCTACTAATATACCATCTACTATAGATGATGAAACTAATCATGTAGACCATCCCAAATACTATTCAAATTTAAATAAGAATTTCATTAGGGATGCATTAAAATTCATAATGGTTGAAAAACCTCAACCTCAATGGATGTCACAGGGAGCCTTAAACCTTGGAGGACTAATGCATGATATTCCCAAGCGACAAGAAAGGTTACTTCCAAAATTTTATCCCGACAAGCTTGATTTCCTCACATCAAAGCTTGTAAACTAATGAATGTAGAGCGTGAAGATGTGGTATTTTGGATATTCCCATACACCTTCAAGAAAAAATCCTTGACTTGGTATTACAACTTTCTTGATGCTTCCATAACTAATTTTGACACCTTTGAAAGGATTTTTCTTAACAAATTTGGTGAATAGAAAACACCAACTTCTCGTTTAAATTTTTGTTTTTCCATCAAAATAGAAAAGAAAGAGAAGGTCAAATATCTCAATTAGTGATTCACCACACTGCTAAATAAAATCCATCTTGATTCTCACCTTGCATATCCTTTGGCTATTGAGTATTATACATCAGCCCTACAACCATCCATAGCCATGTTCATTAAGAAGGCAGAGAAGAACACCCTATCCTTGAACTTTGAAGAGGCTATTAATGTTGAAAAGGAGATGTTTTCCATGGCTAGAAACTTCCCTAAAGAAGAACTTAAGGCCAATGAAAGGAAGCCTCCGACTCTTAGTAAGCCTGTTGAGAAAGAATTGATTGATTTTGAAAGTGTTCTAAAACTTTTCAAGAAGCTCTCAAGTGAACTAGTCAACTTGAAGAAGAATTTTGGAAAAATATCAATTGGGAATAATCCTTTTCGCGCTTTCCAAAAGAGGAATAAGAAGAGAAGAACAAAGTTTTTTTTTATCATGTTCAATTTTACAGATTAATTCTTCGTTATCCAACAACAGATCAAGATGTCTTTCAATGGCTTGAGACTCAAATATGCACTTGAGGGTAATTCGAATTATATTTCATGGAAAGATAGGATGGAGGCAGTGCTTGAGGAAAATGGACTGAAAGCTTTCATAGATTTTGATGTCCCGCAACCCGCAGCAGCTGATGCTCAACTTCTTGATGCATGGAAGAAGAATGTTGTGAAAGCGAGAAGGATCTTATTAGAGGGAGCTCGGGACCATATTTTCTTGAGCCTCCATGGGAAGGCGACTCCATATGCAATGTGGAAGGCCTTGACAAATATTTATCAGAATAATAATGACCATAGGAAGTTGGCGTTGAAACACAAGCTCAGGAAGATCAAAATGGAAAAGGGTGACATGATCCAGAAATACATGACCAAGTTCACTCAATGTCAAGATGAGCTTGGAAGTGTTGGGGTCACTATTGACACAGATGATTTGGTGAGCTTAGCTCTTTCAGGACTTCCCAAGAGCTCGCATAGCTATTAAGACTTTTTAATGGGAGAGAGAAGCTACCATATTGGGAGCGACTTTGGTCTGATTGGCACAAGAAGGAATCAGGCGGAGCACCATACATGGATCCTCGTCAAATACTGATGAAAATTGTGCCTTGGATGGCAAGGCAAAGAAAGGAAAAGGGAAGTCATCCCATACCAAATCTGAGACCAGCAAGGGAGGAAAGAAGCGATACTTGTCAAAGGTGAAATGTTTCAACTGTCATTAGCATGGACACTATGCCACAAATTATCCACAAAATAAGAACAATAATAATTGCTCAAGAGGAGTAGTAGGTGAAGCATTGGCTTCGAAATTTGATTTGGACTTTACCCTCATCGCATGCATGGTGTCATCGGTGTTGGGATATGTGTGGTACTTGGATTGTGGAGCCTCATTCCACATGACCAACAAAAAATAATTCTTCAGCAACTAGGAGGAGAATGATCTCCAGATGCACATCGAGATGGGTGATGATGGGAGGTATATCACTACCGATATTGGTACAATTACTTTCCAAAGAGAGTCAAGTAAACCCATCATACTAAAATATGTCATGCATGTACCTGGTTTAAAGTATAATTTGGTTTCTATTGCTATGTTGGAAGATCATGGATATGATGTGATTTAAATGAAGGAAAGGTGTTCCTTTGTCACAAAGCCACGAGACAGGTGAAAAATATTGGGGTTCAGGTGAAGAACCTCTACAAACTTGATGTGGATGACTGCACAACATTGATCATTAAAGAACAGAAGGTGGTGAGCTAAGAAATCAGTGAGTTATGGCACATGAGGTTGGGCCATCTTCACCACGACGCTTTGAGGATCATACAACAGATTTCTATAGGGCTTCCAAATGGTGCACTTGCGCAGAGAGACACATGAAAAGGGTGCACTATGGGGAAGTATACAAAGGGCGCCTTTCACGATAAGGAGATTTGAGCAATGATAATCCTTGAGAGAATTCACTTATATGTGTGTGGACCTTTCTCAACAGCTTCCACAGCAAATCACATGTATTATGTGATTTTTGTTGATGATTTTTCAAGAAAGTGTTGGATTTTCTTCATGCAGAAGAAAGATCAGACATGCTCCAAGTTTTGTAAGTTCAAGGAAATTGTCGAGAAAGATATAGGGAAGAAGATGAAGGCTCTAAGGAGCGTCAATGGTGGAGAATACATCTCTAATGAATTCAAGAACTTCTGTGCCTAGGAAGGAATTCGAAGAGAATTGATTTCACCTCATAACCCACAGCAGAATGGGGTTGTAGAGAGAAAGAACATAAATATTTTGGGAGCATCACGAAATTTTTTGCCTGATTAGGGCCTACCGTTGCATCTATGGGAAGAGGCATGCAATACAATAGTATTTTTGCAGAACATAAGTCCTCATTGGATACTTGGGATGAGTGCACTAGAGGATGCTTTTTTAGGTAAGAAATCGAATGTTTCATATTTTAAACTTTTTGGCTCATCTATCTATTTCCATGTGACCAAAGATTCCAGGAAGAAGCTTGAACCAACAACAGAGTTGGGGATATTTTTGGGGTACAATGATACACCTCATAACTATCGGGTGTACTTTCCATCACATCAGATGAGAGTGGTAAGATGAGATGTGAAGTTTGATGAAGAAAAATCCATGCGATTGTCGCTTGAGAGGGAGCTTGAGTTTCATGCAGTTGAGGAGCTCTTATATCCAAAGGATTAGCCTCAAGATATGGAGTAGCCATAACCAGAGGAACAAAGAATGGTAGAAACCACTCATGCAAAGCCATTCACTAGAGATGGAAGGAAGCACACCATAGATGCTAGCAGATTATTGTTGCATGCGAGAGATAATGTGGGAGCACCCACATCACAGTGAAGGCAAAGAATGTCCCCAGAGCAGTACACTGGATACATGGCTCTTATGAGCGAAGGTATTGATGTATAATCTTTCTCTTTTGAGTAAGACGTGCAAAAATCAGTGTGGTTTGATTCCATGGTTGAGGAGTATGACACCATTATCAGGAACAGTTCATGGGAAGTGGTTCCAAGACCAGTTGCAAAGTCAATGGTCGTATCCAGATGGGTTTACATGGTGAAGCAGGCAGAAAATGGGAGTGTGGAGAAACACAATGCTATATTTGTGGCCAGAGGGTTCTCTCAGGTGAAGGGGATTGATTGTGATGAGACTTTTGCACTAGTCGCAAGGTACAGATCCATTAGATCCATCCTTGCACTCTCTGCGCAGATGGGATGCAAGATACATTAGATGGATGTAAAGACAACCTTTCTCAATGGAGTTACTGAGGAAGAAGTGTACATTGAGAAGCCGAAAGGTTTTGAGACCTTAGACAAGGAGTCACATGTGTGTAGGCTGAAGAGAGCATTGTATGGGCTGAAGCAAGCACCTCGTGCTTGGTACACCAAGATTGCCAGCTATTTCACCGGGTTAGGCTTCACCAAGAGTGAAGTGGATGCGAACCTATATCATATTGTGGTTGATGGTAAGATTTAGATTATTGTACTTTATGTTGATGATATGATACTGACACGTGATAAGCGGCTCATAAAGTCTTGCAAAGATGATCTTGCAGGAGGATTTGAGATGAAGGACATGGGGCTCTTACGCTATTTCCTTGGATTGGAAATATGGAAAAGAGATGGGGATCTATTTGTATCTCAAGGAAAGTATGCCAAGGATATTCTAAGGAAGTTCCACATGGAGGGAAACAAACCCATGGAGACTCCTCTTGCAGGATAATGGAGGAAAGAGGATGATACTTCAGGTGAAGTAGTGGATGCTACTATTTACAGGCAGCTGGTGGGTTCACTCATGTATTTGGTGAACACATGACCTGACATATGCTACGCAGTTAACCAGATGATCCAAGATATGGTTAAGCCGACCAAGCTCTTTTGGAAGGTAGGGAAGCATGTGTTGAGATATATCAGGGGCACTACAGAGTATGGATTATGGTACAGACCTACAGAGGGAGTGAAGCTTCAAGGCTTCACCGATGCAGATTGGGAAGGGAGCCCATCCGACCAGAAGAGCACATCAGGAGGAATCTTCATAATAGGATCAAAAATAGTTTATTGGTACAACGGGAAACAAAGATCAGTTGCACTTAGTTTAGTAGAGTCAGATTACATGGCAGCCAGTTAGGTTGCATGCGAGGCCATCTAGATGAGGAAGATACTTGTTGGTTTGTTTGGTCAGCAGATTGATTCGACGATGATACATTGTGATAAATAGAGTTGAATTAAACTCTCGGTTAATCCAGTATTCCATGATAGGTCCATGCATATTGATATCGGGTATCACCGTCTCAGAGATTGTGTTCAGTGGAGGATTAGGTCATTAGAGTACATTCCGATGAAGAAGCAGGATGTACATCTTGAAGAAGGTGCTCGCAAGAAGAAAATTCAAATTCCGCAAAGACATGATCGAGGTAGCAAATAATCCCTTTCTTGTTGAGAGGGAGTGTTTAAATGGCACCCCAAATTTGGGCGTCTAATTTAATTTTCCCTTAATTAAATTGGAAAAGAAATTGTAATTTCATCTCATAACAACTTGTATTAGTTAACTAAGTCAAAATGACTGAGTTAGCTTAGGAATTTCGAGTTGAGGGTCATAGAGGATGCATGTAGAGTGATTCCATGATTAAGGGGGTCAAGTTGCAATTATGCATGAGTTGTAATTAGTTAACTCAATAAATTGAGTTAAAATAAATCTGGCTGGTTCTAACTTAGATGAGCTTGTGAGAGGTCAAGTGAATTAAATATGACATCATTCATAATGAGTGATCAATCAGTTAACTGATAATTCACTATAAATAGTTGTTGCATGTCGGTTCTGAGGAATACCCAGTTGAGATAGAGGTTAAAGGGAATATACCTATCAGTTGTATAATTAGAAAATTGTACAGGTCAGTTATAGAGTTAGTTGGAGGCATTGGAAGGATTGTGCAATTATTCCAAGGGATTCTCCTATTTAATAGGGCCTTTATTTCTCAAGGAATGCGTGAGAAAGGCAGGCTGAGTAGAGGCAGCGAATTGGCTAAGTATTTGTCTAGTTTTTCCTAGATCAGTGCGAGACGGTTGGCAGAGTGGATGAGTTCTCTTGTGAGAGAAAGCATTGTATTGTTTCATGATCCTTGACTTTATAAAATATACAAATAGTGTGGTTTTAGGTAGTGTGTGCTTTCCCCAGATAAATTTTGTGTTGTGTGATTGATTGTTTCTTTCTTTCTTGTTATGTGACTGTACGATTGTGTTTTTGTTTCCGCAAATTGTAGAAGGGATTCAATATCTTGTTTTAGTACATCATAAGATCAGATTTAACCCTTTCGGTTATATTTTCTACATGGAATATCATCATGCCCAAAAGCACAAGTGGCCTTTCAAAATATGAAAATAAGTGGAGTAACTGGTCGGTTACGTGGAGGTTCCTTGGAGCTCCTAAACCCCAACATGCCAACATAGGAGGAAAAGGGCCAAGAGGAGAAAAGGGATTTATTAGCAACATAACCCAAAAAATAAATTTGTACCTACATAAATGTAAATTTTGTTTTTTGTTACAAGGTTACTATAAGGTTTATGTTTATAGACCAGTAGATAATACTTAATTGTATAGAGAAGAGCATTCCTAGGTTTTACTATTATGGTTTGTTTCAAACACAAATTCTCTGACTCTATCGCTAATTATGTTCTTTGATGTACAAATGAGGCATTATTGCATGCACTTGATGCATATTTTTAATGCAAAAATTTCTAGTTACAGTTAAATAAATATATAAACAAATCATTCTAATCCTGTACTAATTAGTATTTTAAAGTCTTGGAAAGTGGCACAGGTACCCCCTTCATAGGCATTTGGAGTGTTTCTATAAAATGAATATTGTAGAAGTTCTCTGGAAAGCAATATTCTATAAGTAACCCTTTAATGTGAAATGATCCAATTCCAATATGTTAAAATGGGATTAATCCTATTCCAATGTGAAATGATATTCCAATATGTTAAAATGGGAATAATCCCAATCCATGTAAAATTCTTATATAACTGGTGTAATAGCCATATTTTCCATGATGTGTGAGTTGATTAGAATTACCATATATGATCTATTTCGTAGATCCCAAATCTTGCTAGGTAATAATCTAGTATGTAATTGACAATTTGGTCATAATATATTTTATTTATTCAATAGATATACCATATATAATGCACACTTGTTTATAAAATGGGTTATTGGGTATAGTTTATGAAAAAAAAAATATTGATTAAAAATGTTTTATGATAAATGTTTATAGAATTAGGTAATGCATTAAATGAGAGCCCCCCTCACACTTTAAACATGTTTGCAACCTATAACTTCAAGTTGGTCTACCATTTCCACCTATTGGAATGTGATCATTGGAGGAACCTTGCAAGTGCGCAAGGGAGTGGAAGGATCGATCATCATCAATAGAGCCTAGACATACACCCATCAATCTAAATGATATCGACAAATTTTCTAGCTGGGTACTATGATGCGACATAAATTGTAATGTCATATAGCCTTAAATTCCATCAAGGATCAAGTTTGATGCTAGTGGGAACACCTATTATAGAGATGGTCGACTACAATGAAGAAAGACGTAGCATAACATGATGGATCCCCACTTTAGACCAATCTAATCTATAATTCCAAAATAAAATCAAATATTAGTATTATGGTACATATTCATTATTATTTTTAATATATATTAAAATCATTAATTGATTTGGGTTATTTGGGTGAGGTTGAGGTTCAAATATGCCTATCATTATAATCCTTAAGTTAGTGTCAAAAACCTGCAAACTAAAACTAATACCTAATGGAAAATTTATAACTTAGTAAAAGACATCTCAGTTTGGGACATTTACTCTTCTAACTTTATCATAATTGGCCAAATTGTCACTTTAATGAAATATAATTGGTGTGGAGATAATCACAAACAACTTTCCCAACTACTCTAACTAACCATTATATTATTAAATGTAAATTAAAAAAATAAATATATTTTTATAAAATGAGACTTATTTTCTTTTCTTTTTCCTATATATGGAAACACTCAACATTGAGTTAGGCTTGTTCATTTTATTAATGTGTCATGATATTTTTCATAGGAAATACACTTACATGTATGAGATATTAAATGCAAGGAGAAAATATTTATTTATCCATCATTTTATTGTAATTTGGCATGTGGTTTTGGATGGAATTTGATAGTTTATGGTAGGATAATTTGATTATTAATTTTTTTAACACAATAAGAAAATCTATCGAAATTTAGTTGTTAAACTAGCACCATGTGACCAATATCCATGAATGCAGGTTGACTGATCATTGTTATTAATTAAAAAAATACATATTTATTATTTAAAAAATAATAAATAATAATTAAAAGTGTATTCATGAATGAATTTGGATAATTAAATTATTTTTTTATTATAAAATATTTAAATAATCAAATATTCTCAATTGAGTTTATCTTGGGTGGTTTGAAGGAATGATTGTATCCTCCCCATCTAAGTTCAATTATTGCAAGTGACATATGAGATTTAATATAATTTAATATAATGACTTTGAGCTTTGATGTAATGAATGGATAGAAAAATAAAAATTTACAACAAACCAAAAAAAATTGTAGTTTTCGAATTAGTCTTATTATTCGATCAGATCACAGTCTTATTAAAACCATCAAATTGGCATGTGAATGGCTTTCCAAATACGGCTAAAGCCGTCAAATTAACAAAATAAACCGTACTCTCGACATGTGAATGGCTTTTTAGATAGCGTTAAAGCCATCAAATAAACAAAAAAATTGGATTTTCAAATACCAACCCCCTGGAACGTGTTAGTATTAAGAACCCAATGTTGAAGAGTTAGGCTACGCGTCAAACATTGGGTTGTGTTTGATTGAACCAAGTCAAGCGGAAAGCCTAGAGTGTTAAGATATAAAATTGGTTTGCCAACTAAAACTCACTGGATAAAAAATATTTGACTTCAACGAAACTAGAAGCGATGCGCTCATCAAATGACTTCAACGAAACTAGAAGCGATGCACTCATAAATGGCACAAGAGATTGGGAAATATTCCCATGGAGCCTTGAAAGTCATGCAATAAGTTTATACTAGTCTTCCCAAGGGTACACTTGCGCAGTCACACACATGCAAGGGATGTACTATGGGAAAATATGTAAAGGCCACCTTTCATGAGAAGGAGAATCGAGCTTCAAGAATCCTCGAGAGAGTTCACACAAATGTGTGTGGACCATTCTATGTTGCTTCGACAGCAAATCATAAGTACTATGTGATATTTTTTTATGACTTTTCTCGTAAGTGATGGATCTTCTTCATGCAGAAGAAAGATAACACATTCTCAAATTTTATTGAGTATAAAGCACTGGTGGAGAAAGAGTTGGGGAAGCAATTGAAGGCTCTGAGGAGCGATAATGGTGGAGAATACATCTCTAATGAATTCAAGAACTTACGCAAAAAAGAAGGAATTCAAAGAGAACTGATAGCGCCTCATAACCCACAGCAGAATGGGGTTGCTAAAAGAAAGAAAAGAACAATTGTGGGTGCAACAAGAGCGATGTTGCATGATCAAGGCCTATCGATGCATCTATGGGTGGAAGCACGCAACACTATAGTATTTGTGTAGAACTGTTGTCCTCATAGGATAATTCGCATGAGTACACTAGAAGAGTCTTTCACTAGTAAGAAACCTGATGTTTCACATTTTAAGATTTTTGGCTCATTTGTTTATATGCATGTGACCAAAGACATCAAGAAGAAGTTGGAACCGACAACTGAGATCGGGATTTTTTTGGGGTACACTGAAACACCCCACAACTATCGGGCATATTTTCTAAACAAAAAAAATGACTGTTGTGCGATGGGATATAAAATTTGATGAGGAGAAAGCCATGTGGTTCTCCCTTGAGAGGGAGTTGAATTTGAATGCAGAGGAGGAACTCTTGGTTCCCAAGGATGAGCCTCAAGATATGGAGAAGCCACATGAGTAGGATCATGGGGTGGCAAAAAACACTCATGCAGATCCATCCATCAGAAATGGCAGAAGGCACACTATGGAAGTTGATAGACTGAGACTTGATGTTGTAGAGAATGTAGGAGCCCCTACTTCACAACATAGACAAACATAGTCTCCAAACAAGTTTACTAGATACATGGCTCTTATGAGAAAATGTATAGTGACTGAACCATATTCCTTTCAGGAGGCAGTGCAGTAACCAACTTGTGTTGATGCAATGGTGGAGGAGTATGACTCCATTGTCAAGAACAGTGCATGGGATATTGTCCCAAGACCGGTCGACAAATCAATGGTTGGATATCAATGGATCTACAGGGTAAAGCAAGATGTTGATGGGATTGTGGAGAAATACAAGGCCAGATTTGTGGCTCGGGGATTCTCACAAATTGAGGGGGTCGATTATGATGAGACTTTTGCACCTTTTGCAAGGTATTGTTCCATTAGATCCATCCTTTCACTCTCAGCGCAGATGGGCTGGTGCATTCATCATATGGATGTGAAAAATGTGTTTCTCAATGGAGTGATTGAGGAAGAAGTGTACATAGAGAAGCTCGAAGGTCTCAAGATATTCAACAGTGAGTCGCTTGTGTGCCGACTTAAGAGATAAATATATGGGTTGAAGCAAGTACCTCGTGTTTGGTACACTAGGATAGACATGTATTTCACCGGATTGGACTTCACCAAAAGTGAAGTTGATGCAAACCTATACCAGATTGTGGTTGAGGGTAAGCTATTGATTATTGTTCTTTATTTTGATGATCTAATTTTGACTGGTGATGAACAGCTGATACACTCATGCAAGGGAGTTCGAAATGAAGGACATGGGACTCCTTCATTATTTCCTTGGTTTGTAAATATGGCAGTGAGATGGTGAAATTTTTTTTTCTCAAGGAAAGTATGCCAAAGAGATAATGGGTAAGTTTCACATGGAGAGCTGAAAACCCATGGATACTCCTCTTCCAGGAAATTGGAGGAAAGAGGATGCTACTTCTGGAGAGGTAGTGGATGCTACTGTCTACATGCAGTTAATTGGTTCACTAATGTATCTAGTGAACACCAGACCAGACATTTTCTACGCAGTTAACCAGCTGAGTCAAGCTATGGTTAAGCCTACGAAGCTCTTTTGGAAGGCAGGGAAGCATTTCTTGAGATACCTGAGGGGCACATAAGAGTATGGTCTATGGTACAAACAGATAGAGGGAGGAAGCTTCAAGGCTTCTAGGATGCAGCTTGGGAAGGCAGTCCATCAGAAAAAAAGAGCACATTAGAAGGGATCTTCAACATAGGATCGACAAAATTTTCTCGGTACAACAGGAAGCAGTGATCTGTGGCACTCAATTCAGCGGAAGAAAAGTACATGGAAAAAATTCAATCTGCATGTGAGGCTATCTGGATGAGAAAGATCTTGGTTGGTTTGTTTGATTCTTATATGGATCCGAGAGTGATACATTGTGATAATCAGAGTTGCATTAAAATCTCGATTAATCCTGTGTTTCATGATAGGTCCAAGCACATAGATATCCAGTACCACCATCTCAGAGATTGTGTGCAAAGGAGAATAATTTTGCTTCAGTACATTCCCACAGAAGAGCAGGATGCAGATTTTCTAACGAAGGCGCTCACCAGGAGAAAATTCGAATACAATAGAGACATGATCAGGGTGAAGGATAATCCCTTTCTTGTTGAGAGGGAGTGTTGAGATTCAACAATAAATTTCAGCACCCACACCTAGTGTGGGACCAGGAGGTCCAAGCAGCACCTACATTAGGGTGGGAACACAATTCTTAGCAGCACCTACACTAGTGTGGGCTAAATTTGGTGCATGTCTATTTTAGTTATCCCTTAATTAATATGGACAATAAAATGTAATCTAATCTCAAAATAACTTGTAATACTTAACTAAGTGTGATAAACTCAGTTAGCTCATGAATTTCGAGTTAGAGGTAGTTGGTGAGGCATGCATAGTAATTCTAGTTGTAACAGAGTTCGAAGTGCAGTGGTGCATTAGTTAATGCAGTTTGTAATCAGTTTAACTCAGTTAAGTGAGTTAAACTCAGTTGTGCTAGTCGTAACTATTAGATACACTAGTGAGAGATCAAGTGAATTAAATACTAATTAATTCACAATCAATGATCTCACATGCAACTGAGGATTTACTATTATTAGTTGTATGCATGTCAGATCTAGTGGAGGCCCATTTGAGATCTAGGTGAAAGGTAAGTTGACTATCAGTTGTAGGATTATTGGGTTGCACCCATGCATCCAAACACCTATTGGAGTTCCCATGATACTTGTGCAGTCAAGGAAGGCTAAAATTCCTAAATAATAGGGATTCATTCATCAGGGATTGCGCAAGCAAGGCAGGATGTCTAGAGGCAGTAAATTGGCTAAGTATTGGTCAGTTTTATCTGAGATAGTGTGAGATAATTAGCTAAGTACAAGAGGGCTCTTGTGATAGTATTTATATGTAATTGTTTCATGATTCCATGTTGAATATACAATATAAGATAGTGGGGTTTTAAGCAGCAATATTTCCCCAGAAAATCATCTGTGTTGTGGCTTGATTAATTCTTCTTTGCTTCATGTGATTGGCAATTATGTTTTTAATTCTACAATTGATTTGTAGAAGCGATTCAGTATTTAAATTTAGCACATTGTTAGATCAGATTGAATCCATGATATACATGCTTATTGTATAATTTCTACAAGTTATGAGGAAATGCATATGTAGATTTGCAATTACATCAAACTTTCTTGATGAAGTTGAACTTGATGTAGTTCCACTTGATATTTCTGGAATTGTTTTAGGAAGCCCATATTTATATGATAGGAAAGCTATTTTTCATCGCCATGAAAACAAGTATCACTTGTTCAAATATGGTATTGGGTACATTGTTAGAGCACATCGATAGAAACTAAATCTTTCAATTGTAAATGCCAGACAAATGAAGAGACTCATTAACTCTAACAAGAATTTTATGCTTTTAATGGTCAAACAAAATAATGATGTTGAAAATCAAGCTTTTCAAGGTTGTTAATCAAGATTGAAATATTATTTGGTTGAGGTTGTTAAGCAATATGATGAGATGATCCACAAGCCAAAATTATTTCCTCCAAAGGGGGGAATCCAACATGAAATACAATTGCAGCAAGGTTTTCATCTTCCTAATATTGGAATGTACATGATGTCATTCATGGAAAGTGAAGAAATTAAAAATCAAATTCAAGACTTGTTGGAAAAATGGATCATCAGGCCAAGTATTTTACCATGCAGGTCACCTGTTGTTTTGGTGTCAAATAAGGATGGAACATGGTGCATGTGTATGGATTTCTGTGCATTGAACAAAATTACGGTAAAGAACCATTACCCACTTCCTAGAATTGATGCTTTGCTTGATAAATTGAAAGATGTTAAGTATTTTACTAAGTTGGACTTAAGGAGTGGCTATCATCAAATTAGAATTGCTTAAGTTGACATATGGAAGACAACATTCAAAACAAAACAAGGTTTGTTTGAATGGCTAGTTATGCCTTTTTGTCTTTGCAATACTCTTGCTACCTTCATGTGTGTGATGAATGATGTATTGAAGCCATTTCTAGATGATTTTGTGATAGTCTAATTAGATGAAATATTTATTTTCAGTAAATCTACTGAAGAACATGCCATGCATGTCAAAAAGGTACTTGATGTCTTGAAGAAAGAATAATTGTTTTTAAAGATGTCAAACTATGGGTTTGGGAAAACTTCTTTAGTGTATTTGGGTCATATAGTTGGAGGAGTTGAATTGAAAATAGATCCCTCCAAGTTTGATGTCATTTTGAAATGGCCAAAGCCCAAAATAGTTACGGAGGTAAGAAGATTTTTGGGAGTAGCCCAATATTGGAGGAAGTTTATTGTTAACTTCTCTTCTATCGTAGCTCCATTGTATGCATTGACAAATGTGAAGCATGTCTTCCAATGGGGAGGTAAAAAACAAAAGGAATTTGATTCTTTGAAGGAAAATATCAGTTCAGCTCCAGTACTTTCACTTCCAGACTTGAGACAATCATTTGAGATTCAGATTGTTTCTAGTCACTATGTCATGGGTGCAGTCCTCATGCAACATCGTAAGCCCATATGTTTTCATTTAGAAACTTTTAATGGTGCAATGATTAATTATCCTACATATGTAAAGGAATTGTATGCATTGGTGCAAATTTTGAAAAATTAGAAATACTACTTGATGGGTAAGGAAACAATCACTCACCCTGATCATCAACCATTGCAATACTTGCAATCACAAATAAATTTGCAGCAATCAAGGTGCTTTCGATGGATGGGTTTTCTTCAAAAATTCTACTTGGTGATAAGGTATAAGAAAGGTATCTAAATCAAAGTTGTTGACATGATTTCTAGGTCTTTTGTTAGTGCCATTACTATTCTTAAGCAGAATTTTGTTTTGCATGAGTGCTATGTTGAACAATATGTTTTAGATAGTGATTTTCAAGATGTATATGCAACTTTGAGTCAAGGGAACCAAGTAGAGGAATTTGATTTTCATATGCATGATAACTTGTTGCACCATCTTGGTAAGATTTGTATTCCACAGGGAGAAAGAGTCAACATTATAAGAGAGGCACATACTTCTATTATTGATGGTCATTTCAATGTAAGTAAGACGGTGGCACATCTACAGAGGAATTGTTATTGGCCTCGTATGCTTGAAAGTGTGTCACGCTTTATTATTATTTTTCATTATGTGTTGTTAGTAAGCCTATCAATATAAATTTAGGATTTTTCACACCACTTCCAGTACCTTCTCGTCCATGGGTGAGTGTTTATATGGATTTTGTTGGAGGTCTTCCTATGTCAAAAAGGAATCATGATTATGCAAAATGTGTATTTTGATGCCATGTAAAAAAAAAGTTACAGCTTAACAAACGGTCAATTTTTCTTTTGGAATGTATGGTTTCATTTTGGATTGGACACGTCCATTGTTAGTGATCGCGATTCTCACTTTGTTACGAAATTTTGGTTACGTTTGTGCAGATTCATGGACACCAAATTGAAAAAGAGTACAACATTTCATTCGCAAACATATGGTCAAACAGAAGTAGTGAAAATGATGGTGATACACCTTATTTGCGGTTATTGCAGCAAGCATCCTAAGTTTTGGGATGAAAATTTGCACTATATTCAGTATGCTTATAACCGTGCCAAGCACTCTTCAACTCAAACATCATCGTTTGAGGCATGCTTGGGATACTTGCCTAAATTTCCTTTGGATTTGATTTTTTTAAAGGATGTTTCTATTGATGGTCATAGTGACATAGACAAATCTAAAAGGTTCATTGAAAAAATCCAATTGGTACATCAAATAGTTCAAGAAAAACTGGAAAAGATCCAAGTCAAGTACAAAATAAGGCATGATAAGCATCATGTAGATCACAATTTCCAAGTCAGTGATGAATTTTGGCTTCAAATTAGCAAAGAAAGGCTTCAAGGAAAAGGTAAAAAATTGAAACCAATTCGATATGGTCCACTCATAATTTTAGAAAAGATTGGTGATAATGCCTTCAATTTGGATTTGCCTTCATATATACAAATTTATGTTGTTCTTAATGTTGAGAACTTAAGGTTGTATGAGCCTCCTTTGATTGAAGATCAAGGAGAGAATTTTCAGATTCCTTCCATTGAGTAGTTTTCTCCTGGATACCTTGATGAACTACAACAAAACACCATTCTAGACATAAGAACAAGGTATTCAAAACATGGGAATGTTGAGTACCTTTGTGTGGGGCCCAAAGGAACAAACCCATGTAAGGCCAAATGGATCGAGATTAGAAAGGTGATGGAATTGTACCCTCATCTACTGAACAACTGAAAGTGATCTTTTAGGGTCCAAAAGCTTCCAGTGGGGAGGAGTGGACGAGTGATCAAGTACTCAAAAAAATGCTCAAAAGTGAAAATTTGTGAAATGGTGTTAAACCTAAATGACCATGTATATCTCGTCGTTCTGAATCCAGCGCAAATTGTTTCACGTAAAAACGACACTGTATGCTCCCGAAAATGAGTTCTGTTTGTTTTCCCAAATAGGAAAAATTTTGGCAAAAATTGTGCAGGCTTCCTAGTCAGCAGTCCATATAGCTGGCTGGGTCTACTAACTATGCATGGTTAATTGGGCTTATTGTACCAATCCAATCGCGCCACTTGTCCGAATTCTATTGGGTGGTTGGTGGTTTGGATTTTTTTATTAGGTGGTTGGTGGCCAACCATAGGTTGCCATGTGGCCCAACTAGAGACCACCACGTGGAAGCCCAGTGATCTGAAATTGAATGTTAATTTTGTTGTGCTAATTTCATTTTCAAATTTATAATTTATTTACTGATCTTCTGCTTGATGTACATAGGTTTCCTTGTTGCTTATGTGTAAAACAGGTAATTTAGCTGAGTTTTATGAGTGAATTCAAGAGCATAAAGTATGAAAATCAAATGTTGAACAAGAACAACATAAAGAAAAAAAAAACCATCACAATTGATCCATCAACACAGAGTTTTGATGAAGGATTTAACCCCTCTGGGGCTACATATCCTTGGTCCATATTCCATGGCTTGGGCCTCTGTATTAGCTAAATAGTGAAAAATTTGTTTTTTACATACATCAAATGCTCCTGAAACATACTCCAATGAGTCCAGAATGTCAAAATCTATCAGAAATGACTATTCATTCTCTCAATTTGGCCTTCCTTCCTGGTGGCCCTAGGCTTCTATTTTCTTCAAAGTGACAAAAACACCTGTAGAATTTCTCCAATGACTCTGCAACCTATTCCAATGTGTTCATAGCATGCCAATATGCTAGGAACGACTATTCCTTAGCCAAAATTGGTCGAAAATTGCTCAAGATATGGCACATTCAAATTTTCCTAGTAATCTGCCTCTAAAACTGAAGAAACTCCAGTTAAGGGCCCCAAATTTGGAGGTATCTCATGGTTTAGCGGGTCCGCCGAAAAATATTTTATCTTAACTGATGTTTAATTATCAGATAATCTGCAATTAAAAGCAGATTAATGCGCTAAGCGCATTTTGGCATAAACAATGTCTAACCACCAGATTAGTGTGAATAATCGGGATTAGGACTACACTTCACGCTTAATTAACAAACTCTTCCTTTGGTTTTGTAGCTTGGTTATATGGGGAGGGGGTTGGCTTGTAGGGCTGGCCTCCTCCAAACCCCCGCCATCGGATTTCGTATCAGAATAAATAGTTGTGGCCTACTTGATCTATTAAGACCCATGTTGATGGCTCGATGGTATGGGCAGAGAGTTGTATAGGGGAGGTCGTGGGGTCGAGCCCCATCCTCTGCCCAATTCGTTTGTAAACTTTTGTGCCATGCAACATTGATATAACCCAAGGTTTAATTAACTGTGTCTGCCATACCATAGTTCGAATCTTTGATAACAAGAAATATATATGCCCATTTGTATAGTTTAATCTGCCACCATATATAAATTTTGAATCTTAGGATTAATACAATAATGTGAACTTTAATATATGTTCCCACCATAGTTTCAAACAGTTTCTAACTTTGGATATGAATCAATTTGGAACTTTGATAATATGAACCAAATGCAATTTCGACCTTAGCATAAAATGTAATTCGAACCTTAATAGCAACATTGAAATTCGATGCCAACCTTGGAGAGGAGGTCCACCAGAGGGGAAATGTGGAAGCCCCTGGCTGCACCACGTGTCAACCTCTGGTTGGGCTATCCATCCACCACATAAAAAATATTCAACTTCAACCTTAGGAGCAAAAATTTTAAAAATTTCACTTTCAAACCAAATTGGCGAATCCTGTTGTGACACTTGTCACAGTGCCACTAGGCATAAACTAAATAATATTCCCTGCATGCTAACTGGGCTTCCATCTCATCAATCTATCAATGTTCTGCAATTTAAAAAAAAAAAATTCCTGTTCTGAACGACGATCAACTGGCTACAACTTCTTCATCCGGAGTTGGTTTTCGACGAAACGAATTGCACCAGATTCCCATCAACGTGTCGGTTGTGGTAGTTTAGTTTTCAATAAATTCTGAGAAATTTAATTTTTGAGCTTTTACACTGAGCCTTTGATCATTCCTCCCCACTAGAAGCCTTTTGGACCACAAAATCTCTTTTATTACTGATCATGTGGATGAGGGTATTGTTCCCTCACCCTTCCAGTCTCTATTGACTGAAATTTTCCCATTTTCATCAATTGGATCTTTTCACAAAAAGTTAACTTTTTCCTTAATTCTTGTGACCTTCTCTTGCTGTCATTGGTACCGTCATACTATAATTTTTATGAAATTATAGAGAAGCAATCTATTCTTGTAGAAACCATCTTGTTCCTACCTTGTTAATTAATCAAAGGAAACTAAAAAATTGTCTCACCTTGCACACTATCACCATGGTGATTCTTAGTTGCTCTTGCTTTGTACTTGCATCGACTCTTGAACAAGTATCTTCACCATTTCCATGTACCTTTTAGAAACCAAAAATAAGAATTTTTGGAATCAATGCCTTTTTTTCCAAGTTGCTTTGTCACTTTCTCTTTGACCTTTGCACTCTCTTACACTGGAATCTTGTTTCCAACACTTCTCAACACTGATGTTGACTGTTGAAAATGTTTTAGATATTGTTCACCTTCTTTCAAAGGCAACCTGCTAGAATCCTGAAACATCTCATTACAAGCATAAGCACCTTTTTGAAAAGTTTGATTCAAAACATCTCTTTGTTTGATCATCAAAAATGTCAAATTCTGACTTGCATTCACTATCCTCTTCATTTCTCCTGCATTCTATGTTCTCTAACTATGTACTCAATACCATCTTTAAAAAAGTGATACTTATTCTCATGGAAATGAAATACTACTTTCCTATCATATAGATAAGGACTTCCCAATACAATACCTAATATCTCAAGTGACGCCACATCAAATTCAACTTTATCAATAAAGTTTGAATTGATGGTGAATATTAGTATGCACTTCCTTATAACCTGCAAGTTTTCATTCTTGCATATCCAACCTAAAGGATAAGGTCATGGATGTCTAACAGTTTCAAGGTCTAGTTGCTTAACCAAGTCTTCAAAAATCAAATTATCTTGTGACCCACTGTCAAAAAGTGTATGAATCTTGGTATGTTTAGAGACAAATCTAATATGGAAAAGTTCTATTCTTGTATCTCCATCTTGAGTAACATTTGAACAATTTGAAGAAATAGTGCTTGCAATATGTTTACCTTTCAAATGTTTAGATTCAACAAGATGATGAAGCTTAGTGAAAATCAGTTGCCTTCACTAAGTGGGCCCGCAGGCTATTTTTAGGTGCAAGTCTATTTTTAGACTATATCTATTTTTAAACATGGTGATCATATTTCAGAAGTTGCAGGATGTTATTTGTGGATGGCTGGTCAGGTTGGAAAAATAGATGAAATTCTATTTTTAGAATATTGGGCGAAGTCTATTTAGAGATCGTCGATCTAAAAATAGATGTGTTGATTATTATTAGCCCTTGATGATAATCAGACTCTAAATATCAACTTATTCTCTTGGAGCACTTTATTTCAGTATACAGATTTGACAAATCAGTGGACTGAAGGAATTACACAATTCCTAAGGTTTATGGTGACTCATGCATGGAGGACTCAGTTAGAACTGAAGTGGCAAAGCTATGAAAGAGTTGGAAGAGTAGTTTATGGAGTTGTTATTCAGTTTAACTCAGTTAATAGAGTTAAACTCAGTTGAGCTAGTTGTATCTAGTCTAACTGAAAGATACACTAGTGAGAGTTAAGTGAATTAATTTTTTAATTAATTCACAACTAATAACTCACTAACAACTGAACAGAAACAACAGTTAACTACAGTGCATGTCAGTTCCAGTGGAGACTCAGTGGAGAGATAGGTGAAAGGGCAAGATGGACTATCCATTATGACTATAGTGATGCATTGATTGCATCACACACACATTGGAGTTGCTAATAAGGATTGCGCAGTCAAGGAAAGGTAGATTCAAATTCATTCAGGGGTCTTCTTCAGCAGGGATTGCGCACTGGAGGAAGGTTATCAAGTGGCAAGAAATAAGTGCATGGATTTGCAGATTTTTTCATGTTAGTGTGTGACGATTGATTGTACTGAGAGCTTGATGTACTAAGATTTGTATGAGATTGTTACATGATCTCCATGATACATAATATATGATAGTTGGGGTTTTCAGCTTCAGGATTTCCCATTAAACAATTGTGTTATGTGTGATTGTTTTTATTGCTTCATGTGTTTGCAATTGAGTTTTTAAATTTCTGCAAAGATTAACAGTGGAAGGATTCTGTATTTAGCAAGAAGATAAATATTGTTAGATCAGGAGAATCTGGATATATACATGCATATGTTATATATTTTCTACATCAAACCCATGGTTGTAATATTTGTCTCATCTCCTGAATCTGAACCTAAGTCATGTTCAACTATAGAAACAATTTTCCCCTTTTCTTTGGCTTTCAATTTGTTTGGCTTCAACTCTGGATGAAGTTTCCAACAATGGTATTCATCATGGCCAGTCTTTGAATGGTTTTTGCATGTGATTTTTTCTCTCTCTTTTTATAGAGCTATTTCTTTTTCCTCTTCCATAAAACTTTCCCTTTCCTTTACCTTCACTTTCACTTTTCTCATCTATGTTTTGTTTCGTTCTTGCTTCTAAGTGTGTGGCTTGAACACAAACTTCATCTATGTTTGTGGGCTTAAACATTAAAATTGTGTGCCTAAGGTAATTGTGCAAACCCCCAACATACTTTAACAAAGTTTCTTGAGAATATAAATTAATACCCAAAATAAGAGTTCTTCTCCTAAAATCATGAGTATAATCTTGCACACTTTTCCCTTTCAACTATCTAAAATTTTTCCAATCCATAATTTCATTTTGCATGTAAGCTAATGGATATAATTTCCTTTTAATGGCAGCAATAAAAATTGACCAATACATAGAGATATTACCGTAGTTTTTAATCTCTTCTTGAGTCCTTGCTTCCCACCATACAAGTGCAGATCCTTCCATCCTGAAATAATCCAATTGAATATTTATGTCGTCTACATGAAGGTCCTGAATTATGAAATACACCTCCAATTGACGTATCCAATTGTCCAATATTTCTGCATTTACCTCGCTATTATACATTGGAAGCTCAAATTTGACATCAACTTTGAGTAAGGGTGTTTTTCCTTTTGTGGTTTTTGAGTGAGTATGAGTATTTTTTGTGGTGGAATTGGAAGATGATGTTGATGGAGATGATGAGGATGATGAAGATGGTGGAGATGGAGGTGGCTTTCCTCCACTTCCCTTTGAAATTTTCTCTTCATCCTTCTTATCATCTGAAGTCCCTTCTCCATGTGGAGGCTTAGAACCTTCTCCTGCCATCCAAGCAGTAAATGCATAAAACATAATTTTAACCATCCTCTTTATGTCATTGAAGTCTCCCTTGACATCATCCTCTTTTGAATGACCTTGAGTCTCTCCAACACCTAACATGATGGCTATGGATTCAAGCTCAACTTCTGATTCTTGTACCTCTTCAATCAACTCAGCTTCTTGTGCAACTTGTACCTCCTCAATATCAGCTTCTTGAGAAAAAACTTGAGGTGTTTCAAGTGCAGCTATAAGTGGAAATTTGGGTGAAGATGGTGCTCTTTTAGCTCTCCTTATTTTGGTCATAATCTCAGGACTTGCAGCCAACAATTTCCCTTCACCTTTCTGCAACTTTAACCTTGTCAACATCACAATTTTGAAACCATTAAACTTGCACAAAACTCAAGCAAATATCAAGAAAATAACCTTGCCTTTCAACCAAGATTTGATACAAACTTGATCTGTGTATGAAAGTTAGTTTTTTTGTGCTAATTTCATTTGCAGATTTATAATTTCTTTACTAATCTTATGCTTGATGTACATAGGTTTCCTTGTTGCTTATGTGTGTTAAACACATAATTTTGCTGAGTTTTATGAGTGAATTCAAGAGAATAAAGTATGAAAATGAAATGTTGAACAACAACAGCATAAATAACAGCAAACCATCACAATTGATCCATCAACACAAAGTTTTGATGAAGGATTTCACCCCTCCTGGGCTACATCTCCTTGGTCTAGCTTCCATGGCTTGGGCCTCTGTATTAGCTTAATAGTGAAAAAAAAATTGTTTAAATGCATCAAATGATATTGAAACATACTCCAATGAGTCCAGAATGTCAAAATATATCATAAATGACTATTCATTCTCTCAATTTGGCCTTCAGTTGATCTAGGCATGACCTTCCTTCCTGGTGGCCCTAGGCTTATATTTTCTTCAAAGTGACAAAAACACATGTAGAATTGGTCCACTACCTCTGCAACCTGTTCCAATGTGTTTAGAGAATTCCAAACTGTTAGGAATGACTCTTCTTGAGCCAAAATTGGTCGAAAATTTCTCAATATATGGCTCATTCAATTTTGCCTAGTAATCTGCCTCTAAAACTGGAGAAACTCCAGTTAAGGGCACCAAATTTGGACGTAGCTCCTGGTTTAGCAGATTCGTTGAAAAATTCAATATCTTAACTGCTATTAAATTATCAAATAATCTATAATTAAAAGCATATTAATGCGCTAAGCACGTTTTGGCATAAACAATGTTTAACCACTGAATTAGTGTGAATAATCGAGAGTAGGACTAAATTTCGCACTTAATTAACAAACTCCGCCCTTGGTTTTGCAGCTTGGTTATATGGGGATGGGGCTGGCCCCCTCCAAACCCTTGCCATCAGATTTCGTATCACAATAAATAGTTGTGGCCTACTTGGTCTATTAAGACCCATGTTGATGGTCAGACGGTATGGGAAGAGAGTGGTATGGGGGAGGTCATGGGGTCAAGCCCCAACCTCCGCCCAGTTTGTTTGTAAACTTTTGTGCCATGCAACATTGATATATCCTAAGGTTTAATTAACTATGTTCGCCATACCATAGTTCGAACCTTTATATAACATGAAATATATATGCCCATTTGTATAGTTTAATCCGTTGCCATATATAAAGTTTGAATATTAGGATTAATACAATAATGCAAACTTTGATATATGTTCCCACCATAGTTTCGAACATTTTCGGACTTCGGATATGAATCAATTTGAAACTTTGATAATATGAACCAAATGCAATTTTGACCTTAGCATAAAATGTAATTCGAACCTTAATACCACCATTGAAATTTGATGCCAACCCTGTAGAGGGGGTCCACTAGAGGGGACATGTGGCAGCCCCTGGCTGCACCACGTGTCAGCGTCTGGTTGGGCTGTTGATCCACCACATAAAAAAAATTCAACTTCAACCTTAGTTGAAAAACTTCAAAAAATTTCACTTTCAAACCAAACTGACAAATCCTTTTGTGACACTTTTCACAGTGCCACTGGGCATAAACTGAAGAATATTCCCTGCATGCTGATTGGGTTGCTATGTCGTCAACCTGTCACTGTTCTGCGATATTTTAAAAAAAATTCATGTTATGAACAACAGTAATCAGTCTATAGCTTCTTCATTCAAATTCGGTTTTCGACGAAATGAATTGCAACGGATTCTTGGCGACGGGCTTGTCATGACCGTTCAATTTTCAATCAATTTTGAACACTTTCATTTTTGAGCTTTTACACTGAGCCTCTGATCACCTGGGGACCACCAAAATTTTTGGTTAAGGTCTAAATTACCTTCGCAGGAGTCGACACCGAGACCACATTGAAAACAGCGCAAATCCCTACCGGTCAGGCTACCAAAATCATTATTAAACCATAGCCACGAATATTATGTTAAAGGCTAAGTGGTAGGAGTATTGGGGTAAGGGGCCAAGGCTTAGCCCCAACCCCCCATATGTAAACATATGACCAATGGCGCAAGACCAAGGGCGCGGAGGCATGGACCCGCCGATTTTTATTTAAAAAAAAAAATCAACCAATATAATATAATTTAAAAATTTGGGGTTAAGGCCTTGGCGCGCTTTTTAACTGCCCCACAATTTTCACCTAAAATTCGCCAAATTATCGTTCCATTAGCGCAATTCAAGGCAAATTTTTAGGACGGTTCCAAAATTTGAGGAATTTTTGGAGCAACTAGCAGCAAAGCTAAGGCAACTCACAACTTCTTCAATTTTTGACCAATTTGGGAACAAAAATATGTTACAAAGGCATTTTTGACAATTCTGAAGCTAATGGGACAAATTTTGAAGCCATTGGAGCACTGCAAACTGATGTAATAACCATTTTTAGCATAATGATATAGGGCCAAGCCATTGGAAGTTGGACCAAGGAGACATAACCCAGGAGGGGTGAACTCCTTCATCACTTAATATGTTGTGGTTATTTTTATGGTGCATTTGTTTGCTATTTTCTATTGTTCAGAGCTTTAATTCATGCTTTATGTGTGTAACAATTTAACATAAAAGCTCACAAAAGCTCAATTTTAAACACTTGTAATTTATACAACCTCAAGCAAATTTACATTAAGATCTCTTAGATATCACATAAATATGGTTTGGCAAACACAAACACGAATAGAGGTTGTTACTCTCCTTCCTGATGCCACAGTGAGTGTTAAACATTTTTAGAAATAATTCCAATACAGTGTTGCAAAATACTTTTAAAAAGTTCACAAATGAAATCCTATCCAGTACTAGCATATGTTGATGAAAATCCTCTAATAGGTCTCACTTAATAATATGGTAAAATGAGTTTTTTATGAAAATCCTCAAGTAAAACTCATGTAATAATAATAATATGGTAAAACTAGTTTTTAAAAGAGTTTTTTATTTGGTTTTGGTAAGTGGCCTTGGTAACCAACCTGTATCATATATTTTGCTTTTGATTGGTAAAAATCCAAAGGTTAAACATCTAAATTATTATTTTGTATTTATGTTGTAAATAGATTTTAAAATTTTCATATATTTAAGTATTTTAATATTGTTGTTTAAGTGATGTTAGGTTTTGATAAAGTTATTTATTAAAATTGATGTTGTAAATATATTTTAAAATTTACATATATCTGAATATTTGAATAGTTTTTTTAGATGATATTAGGTTTTGATAAAAAAATTATTAAATATTATTTAAATAAAATAAAATAAAAAAATTTATTCGCTCCATATTTTGTTTATGGAATTATATTTTGTTTATGGAATTATATTTTGTTTATGGAATACAAAATGTGTTCTATAAAAGACGTCAAATTCTAGGCTTGTGTCTTAAAAATTTAAATCTGAATGTACTGGCAATGGAGATGAACACACAAGTATTAAATATTAATTAATACTTATTTTTCAATCAAAATACCACTAGCAAGAGATGTGGATACCGAGGTCATATTCTAACAATTTGAATGTCCTGTCCATCCCATGTTTCTTGAGTCAGGTCATTGATGTTCTCTTAACTACAACCTTCACTGTCCCTTCCCAATGTCACATTGTTTTTGTTCATATTAATTTATTTTCAACCCATTCATTTCAATCAACATTTTTAGTTAGTATATTTTAAAATAATAAACAATTATGTTTATTGAACCAAACACTCTTAATTTTAGTATGGTAGAGATGTTGTAATTTATTGTCATGTGATATCTTATCGTATCATGACTATGTCAAATTACATATAAAATAAATAAATAAATAATAGAATTAATAATTAAAATAAAATAGCGGTAAAATAGTCAATTTATCATTTGTAGTTTTTTGGTTGTAGGTTTTGACAATCCATGGTTTTTTCAATAGAATATTAAAAACATAACATTAAAATAAAAGTAACTTCATGATATTGATTCATGATATGATAACCTATGGTATTGACCCATGGTATTTATGTGGAATATTGTCTATTTAAAGAGGAATTAAACCAACCTAGATCCATCTTAATTTTGGATCTACCCAATGGAATCAAATCTATTGAGATACAAATTATTTTTTAAATGAAAAAAAAAAAAATCCCTTAAATCCAGAATTAAAATAAAAAATATAAATTCAAACCCCTTTGATGCCAATACGTGTAATTCATAAACTATGAAATTGATGCGTTGAGACCTAAGATAACCTATACACTCAATGGAGTAGTCTTTTGTTCGATGAAATGGACTCGATGTCCAGCTGATGAGATAGCGAGTCCGACGAACTCCCGACTCCCCAACTCCAGTGGACCCCGCAAGTTAACAAACAACTCTGACTCTGACTCCGCTCCGGCAACGGCTCGACGATCTGGTGGACCCCGCGCCCCTGCCTCCGCCAACTCCTTCCCTCGGCCACCTCCCCCTCTGCTCCGCCAGCCCGCACACTTAAAATTTAAATTTTGAATATTCATTCGCCCACGTTCATTCAACTCCATTACAGAGCCCTGTTTACTTCATTCGTTGGCAGATTCCGTTGGAATCTTTGCGCAGCTTCGAATTTGGATCTCCATTTCAAAGCCCTACTCTGTCTAAAAATGGCTCAGGCCATAGCAGAGGCGAAAATGCTTGGTGATCGCGGCAAAATGTCAGACGCACAGGAGGTTCTCGAGAATGCCAAAACAGAATTGCAGCTAACTCGAATCGGTGACCACTCACTTTCTCTTGCGTTGGAAGTGGAAATTACAGAGATTTAAGCAAGGATGATGAACAAGGAAACTTACAAGCAGTCCGGGTGGGCGTTTGTGCTTTATGCTCAGAGCTCTCATTTTCGTCAAAGAACCACGACATGTGGCGAAAATTTTAAGAATTACAGCAAGGAATACCAGACACCATCCATGGCCAACATGGTTCTGCATTCCCAAACCCTCTCGCCAATGGCTTCACCAGACCCTGTTTCCAATTCTACAGCGAGTTCGAGTTCGATCTGTGCTCGGTAACCTTCTCAAAATCTAGCCGAAATCATGTGCTCGGGTTCGCTATTTGAATGGTGGGTTTTGACCCAAAAATTTAAGTCATCTTGTAATGACGTTTCTTTTACCAGTATCATGTTCAAAAGATCATTTGGTTACAATTTTGATAGTGCAAAAACTCCATTATATGAATTCCACTTTCTTGTGGCCACCAGGAATTTTAGTAGGAATGGAGAAACCCCTAAATTCAGGACCAGAGTTAACTCTTTCTCTCTTGGATCATAGCAGTCAGTTAAAAAATTTAAAATATTTAAAATGAATGCAGTATCTCTAGAAATCTCTTTCTGCAATGGAAGAAGAAACTATCTTAAATTCATAATTGTGGTGGAGATGTTTAGTAAATATTTTTTGGGTTGTTAAAAATTTTGACCGAAGATGTTTAATGCTTAATTTACTATTAGGACTTCAGCTATTTAATATGCGATGGAATTGATCACTATGCTCAATGATCTCTGTCCTTTGTTTTAGGTTTGATTCGGTTTTGGGGGTCAAATAATCCAGAACCAAATGCAAATTCAAACAAATAAACAGCCTTGGATCAATGAATTTTACTAACTTGTGGCTTTAATATCCAACGTTAAAGGTGGTTTTCAAAAGACACACAAAAACCCAAATTAAAATTTGAGAATATTTGTAAATTTGACTTCGTTGGTGGGTTCCCATTTTGTTTTGGACGTTACAAAAATTGGTTTTTAAAATGTGGATTTCAAGTCGGGAAGAGCAGCCTACAGAAGACATACAAACGGTGGAGTGGGAGTAGTGGCAGGCCTGATAAATTTATTCATCTAGCTTCACAATAAATGCGGTGTGGAGGGAATAATGTTTCCCACTTGCTTTCCCTATGCTGCCATGGGAAGATTTCAAGCAGAAATCAGAAATTCGTCTAATTTGGGTGTTTGTGTGTCTAATTTCAAGTAGAAAGGTGGTTTTGCTGCCATGGGAATATTTCAAGCAAAAATAAGAAATTCGATCATCTCAATTATTACACATTATAATTTGATTATCTAAGTGGAACTTATGGAATAATCTGGAAAAATTCTGGCAAGTGCCACTAAAAATGCATTGATGAAAATTAATTTATAACAAAAAATTAAGGGATCAGTGTATGCAATGTTACCATGGGAAAAAGCTTGATGAATGCTCCTTAAAATGTGTTGATGAAATATAGTTTCGAACAGAGGATCAAAGGAGATATGGATATTGGAAATGCATATAAATTTTTTTTCCTATAGGCATTGGAAAATCATTTTCCATTGCCTACAGGAAAAAAATTTAATGCTTCCATTAAACTGTTTTCTGTAAGTTTTTTGAGGATCATCATCATGGACCTTTGAGGAGATTTATGATGGACCTTTGAGGAGATGTGTCATTTTTCAATGAAATTACATAAATGAAAGTTACATGAATTCATTTTTTTCCCTGTAGGCGCAGGAAAATCAATTATCATTATCAAATTCATTCACAGAAATAAATTCAGCACAACTAAACAAACTACTCTTTACCATATTTTCAAAAAATATCCAATTCCCTCGACTTGCAATCCTGCTCCTTAAGGCTCTGATATGCAACCATATCATAACACCCACCAGGTTCTTGTTAAAGTTGAAGAGATTGCATTATATTTCCTTTTTTATTTTATTTCGGCCAAGGTCATTGCTATCTCTGTGGTTCTCATTAATGAATGCAATTAACTAGCTTTAGCTACCCATTTTCTTATTTTCTTCTACACGAGATGCTTAAAACGTATCACCCATTCATATGCCTATATCTCTTAGAAGTGTTTCTGTTTTATTTGCATCTTTTAAACTATTCTTTGGGAGCCAATTCATTTTGATAATAGAGTAGTCATGCCCCGGGATATTATGAATGAAGATTTATATAGTTCGATATATTTTTGAAACAGTCCCTAGTGATTGAGAAGAATATTAGTAGTACTAGATTTGTAATTAGTAGTAAATATGTGACCCATTCATAGCCATTGTGCATTTGCGAATATTTTTGTATACATTTGAATTATGCAGTTAATAATTTTAGTATGTATCTATATATATTTACTTCAAAAGCTTCCCTATCACAGTTAAAACATTATACATGACACATATGTCCACCAATTTAGGAGTATCAGAAGACACTGATTGGAATCAAGTAAGACCGAGACCAACCCAGTACCGTGGGTTGTTAGATAAGACCAGCACCAACCCTAGGATAATATGAATGAATGTATCTCCAACCTAAATATCTTGCTAATCATCCCACATCCATCTCATTCCAAACATGAATTATATAAAAACAAAACTTTAAAAAAAGTATAATCTCTTATTAAACTTTAAAACCTTCATAAATAAATTTCCAACCAAAACTTTCTTACAAATCATCTCACATCCATATCATTCTCCATATCATTCCAAAACTTGAATGGTAAAAAAAGGACCTTGAAAATGTAATTATAACCTCCTCTAAAGTTTACACAAAACACATCACATCAAATTTATTTCTTACTCGTAAACAACTACCAAAAAGAAATACCTTAATTTCTTCAAACTTCAAATCTAAACTTTACATTGAGACTATAGAATGTAATGAAATATCTCTATCAACACAATCCTTCCTCAAATTCTATGGGGCACCACTAGTTGTTGTTAAATTCAATGCCAAATATCAAATTTTTAAAACACTAGGAATATAATAGAAGGCAAAATACGTCTAGACTCTCTTCTTTCAATGTTTGAGCATCCAAAGAAAAACTTGAATGTCAGGGCCATGGTGTTAGCATTGAACAAATACAAGGTAAGAATAAGGTCATGGTTGTTAGAATACTACAAGAATATACCTTTTACCTCTAATGTTACACAGGCCATAGTCTTCCAACGACTTATCAATCATTCTCAGAGGAATACAACAACCAATTCAGCAACTGAGTGCGTACGAATATCAACAACTCGATATATGCTTCAAAACTTAGTGGTTTTATCCATCTTCTAAAGTGATTTGGAAATTGTCTCTGAACACATGCACTTATTTAGACTAATATGAACTGTAAAAAAATGAAAATCATATCAACTTGCACCAACTTTAAAATTTAAATCAAATAATATCAACTTGCCCCAATTTCAAGTTTAAAGAAAATCATATCAACTTGCATAAGTTTCAAGTTTAAATCACTTAAATTCAGAACAGAAGAGATCATAAGAGACTTTCTCTACCATCTTATTATTGCTACAACCTTAGATCATCCAAAATTTAAATGATACTGGTCAAGAAACGTCATTACAAGATGACTTAAATTTTTGGATTAAAACCCACCATTCAAATAGCGAACCCTAGCACATGATTTCGGCTAGATTCTGAGAAGGTCACCGAGCACAGATCGAACTCGAACTCGTATTAGAATTGTAAATAAGGCCCGGTGATGCCATTGACGAGAGGGTTTGGGAATGCAGAACCATGTTGGCCATGGATGGTGTTTGGTATTCCCTGCTGTAATTCTCAAAATTTTCGCTGCGTGTCGTAGCTCTTTGACGAAAATGAGAGCTCTGAGCAGAAAGCACAAACGCCCGCCCAAATCGCTCATAGGTTTCCTTTTTCATTATCCTTGCTTGAATCTCTGTAATTTCTGCTTCCAGTGCAAGAGAAAGTGAGTGGTCGCCGGTTTGAGTCAGTTGAAATTCTATTTTGGCATTCTCGAGAACCTCCTGCGCGTCTGACATTTTGCCGGGATCAGCAAGAATTTTCACCTCCGCTATGGCCTGAGTCGTTTTCAAATGGAGTAGGGCTCTGTAATGGAGATCCAAATTCGAAGTTGCGCAAAGCTTCCACTGGACTCCACCAACGAACGAAGCAAACAGGGCTCTGCAATGGATTTGAATGAACGTGGGCGAATGAATATTCAAAATTTAAATTTTAAGTATGCGGGTTGGCGGAGCCGAGGGGGAGGTGGTGGAGGCAGGGGCGCAGGTTCCACTGGATCATCGAGTCGTCACCGAAGCAAAGTCGGAGTCTGAGTTGTCCTTTAACTTGCGGGGTCCACCGGAGTTGGGGAGTCGAGGGTTCGTCGCACTCGTTGTCCCATCAGCAGGACAAAAAGTCCATTTCTTCGAACAAAAGACTACTCCTACGCTCAGTGGCCTTCAAAAAGTAGGTCGAGTGTTACTATGAGATCCCCAAAGAATTAAATATTGGCGTATTTTGACCATTTCAAATCGTGATTAGATCAATGAAGCATTAAAGATAGGTGTAGTTTAATTTTTTTTAATTTTATTTTTTATTAGAATTTTAGTATTTAAATTATAAATTTTGATTATTTAGAATACATTTTTAAGGGTATAATTTTATTTTTTAATTAATATATTTAAATTATATAAATTTCAAAATTTGAATTTATTATTTTAAAATATCTCATCAAATTTTGTCCACAATTTACCCAAAAAGATTCCAGAAAAAAGAACTAAACGTTGACCTTGGAAGTTAGACAGGCTGTTAAAAAAATGGCCAGTGTTTGCTTGAATAAGTCAATTTTCAACCTCCAATGTTAAGACATAAATTTGGTCTGCCAACTAAAATTCAATGGTAAAACACCTCTGACTTCAACGAAACTAGAATTTATGCGCTCATCAGATCGTATTCACCGTTGACATCAAATGCCCATATTTACAATTCAATAGTCCATTGCGCGTTTGCTAATCGGCCAGTTGTACAAAACAACATCCGCGCACATTCTTTCTATACATATTTCTGCCACAACAAACACTTACAGATATTCACTTACACTACTGTATATGCGTCCCGAGTTCAAATCCTCTTACAATCACAACCCTTTGTTTTACATAATTATCTAATTCACTGACCAGTCTCTCACTTCGATTCCTCATACCCTTTTTTTTTCAGAAGAAAAAAAAAACGCTGCATATATTAAATATATTAGTACATGAGCTTAATACATTCTCGATTGAAACTAGTTCAATGAGGAAAACATCATTTGCGAAGTCAGCCTGAGATCTGCTGATTCAAAAAGAGAATAAACAGAAAAAATCTGACTGGCACATCATTTCAGGGGGGAATAAATCAACCCCAGGCAACAGGCGCATTACATTCCTGTAAGAAGACAAAAGAAAATATGGGAAAAAGAAACGTATAATAATGATCCTCTTCTGACCTACTTATGCCTTAACCGAGACCTGTGTGTAGTTAAATCATTTCTATTTGGACAGTAAAAAACAAAAGACATGGAATTCCGAATGAAGAAGATATGAGAAAAACGGAGACCCGGCTGACATATGTTATCATAAATCTCGCTTGTGATTATATACAGGCTCGCTTGTGTAATTCAGGCTCGCTTGATTATAATAACTGGCTCGCTTGATATATTTCCTAGCTCGCTTGAGAAATATCTGACCGGCGGATCTTTGATCAAAATAGTTGAGGCGGAAAAAGAGAAAAACTAGAGACCTGTATATTACCCAATCCCCTTGTTCATATGGTATAAGTACTCAGGCTCGCTTGTAGGAGGGAATAACGAAATTCTTGATCAGCTGGGATCGGTCTCCCAAATACTTCAGAGCGCGCATCCACTTCTTCAGTACTTGATTGTAGCCAAAAAAACGCTATGTCTATGTATATAGAAACCTAAAGAGACCAAAAAACAAGAAACCGAATGAATTGAAAAGTCCCATCAAATTCAGGATATGGGAATATTGAGTTCCTGTATCATCCTGCCATCTCTGTAATGAGAAACTTGCATAATCCCAAAGTCTGCCTGAAGTCCTTTCTTTGACAACCCATCTGCACGTGTATTATTCTCCCTGTAAATATGATTGATCCTCGGGCATTGCATCCTTCACCACAATCTCTGTGTGCGATCTAGCCATCCTTGAATATGTGGAGAGAAAAGTTCAAAACTGTTGGTAACCCAACCTATAACAAGCATCGAGTCCCCGTATATATTAACATTCTGTAGGGATAGATCCGAGGCCACCCATAGTCCCCCCCTTAGAGCCATAATCTCTACTTTGTATTTGTACCGGGGCCTCCATTCCAAAAAATATGAATGCGCTCATTTGCTGACAGTTTTATCCAAGCCCCACAACCTGTAGTATTACCCACTGAAGCCCCATCGAAAAAGATTGCAGGTAAGGAAATATCATGTAGTCTAAGACAGATAGAAAAGTCTGTCTCCACCACCATCAACTGTGGGCGCTCAACAATCCATCTGTTTATGGTTGTATAGATCTTATCTAGTCTAAGAGGAACGCCTTCAAAAATCAATCGGTTCCTTGCCACCCAAACCTCCCAGATAAGATAGAACCGGAGAACATTATAATTTGTTTTAAGCTTCCCCCATTCGACCGCCGCCGATAGGAAACCCTGTGGGGTCCATTGGGGGTCCAAATGAAAGACATTAAAAAAACCCCACAGTGGTCTTATGACAGGGCATAAGAAAAATAGGTGTGTAATATTTTCCTCCGCACAGAAGCATATTGCACATCTTCCAGGGCCCTGGTGTCCTCTCTTCTTTAAGTTCTCCCAAGTGAGGACTTTTCCCATCCAAACGAGCCATCCAAAAATAGTGATTTTAGTAGGGATCTTCCACCTCCAGAAAGGATAGAACTCCATAGGGACCGCCCCCGCATCTCTGAAAATGATGTCTCTATAAATATCTTTGACAATGATCATGGCATTCTTAAGAGGGCCGTTCTAGCATATCAAATCTCCGCCCGGAGCGTAGCAAAAACCAGCTCCTCTGAGCACGTCCCGAAGAGAGTCCCATTCAGCCGCAACCACACCATGCAAGCCCAATTGCTCTACGTTTTTAAAAATTGGGGCCGCGAAATACCATTCCCGAATGACCTGTGAGAGATAGTGAATACCTTTATGAGCAAGGGAGTGAATCAGTTGTAGAGATGGACCCTGGAAATTTTGTAAATATAACATACTCCGAAAGCCAACAAGGATGTGACTCCCGTCCCTAAAAAGCCAAACTAGGCGCTGTTCGATTTGCATCAAAATTATCTTAAAACTAGCCCATATAGCAGATAAATTACGGGGAAGATGAAAGGCGTGACAGCTGAGCTTTTATAATATGTCACCATCTATATATTTGGCTCGTATGATCGCTGTCCAAATATTACCACCGGAAATGGCCCTCCAAAAAGATTTCATGAGGAGTGCAATATTAAACGCCCGGGCGTTCAAAATGCCCCACCCGTTTAAGTCCTTTGGACGACACAAAATCTCGAGACTGCATAGGTGGTATTTCTTCTCCATTTTTACACCACCCCACAGAAATTTAGAAATGATTTGATTGATCATCTTTATGATGGCCTCAGGAAAATATAGGAGATGGCCCCAGAAAACTACCATCTGAGACAGTACTGCTTGGATCATTATTAGTCTCCCCCCCATAGTGAGCCATCTGTGCGTCCATCTTTCTATGCGGGATCTGATGTTATCCACTAGCCAATACCAATCTCTGTTCCTGTAGCCGCATGGCTTGATGGTGTATCCCAGATATTTGAAACCCGCAGAAGCCTGTCTATATTCCACCCCAAGGAACTCTGCTATAAACTGAATCTCCAGTAATTCACCAAAATCATAAATGAGGAAAGACTTGCTCTTGTTAATGCTCAGACCAGTAGCAGATTCAAAACATGAGAAGATGATGTGAATATAGAACCAATAATTCCTAATGAGGTAACCAAAAATAAGTAAATCATCAACAAAAAGGGAATGAGTAGTGGATACCGAACGTGAGAATCCAAACCCCTTTAGTATTCCCCGTTGTTCTGCTTTGTGGATAATCTTGCTGAATCCGTCCATAACCAGGATGAAGATCAGCGGCGATAGGGCACATCCCTGTCGAAGACCATGGCCAGCTTCAAAAAAATTAGTGGGCATGCCATTCACGATTATTGCATATCGAACAGAAGTTATACAGGACATGATCCACCGTATAATCCTGATAGGAAGCCCGATCTTTAGTAGGGTTAATCGAATGAAGGACCAATCCACCGAGTCGTATGCCTTATGAAGATCCACTTTCATCATCAGCGCCTCCTTTTTCTCGGAGTGCATTGAATGGAGCACCTCCTGTGCAATTGCTATGGCGTCATGTATTGAACGTCCTTCAAGAAACCCATATTGCTCCGGCGAAATATTCCTGGACAGACAGCCCTTGATCCAATTTTCTATGATCTTAGATGTAACCTTATAGATCAGGTTACATAGTGATATGGACCTGAAATCTGTGAAGTTTTTGGGTTCAGAGATTTTTGGAATGAGGGCGATGAACGTGGAATTGAGATTTGGAGGGATGTGTCCCTTTAATCTGAAAACCTCCGCTAGATCAGTGAGTTCACCGCCCAATAGATCAAAAAAGTGTATGAAGAATTCAGTCGGCCACCCGTCCGGACCGGGGCACTTATCATGAGGGATGGATTTAAGCACCCCGAGAACCTCCTCTCTGTCTATGACCTTATCCATCACTGCTATGTCCACGTCTTCAAAATACCGGTCCACATGCTCCAAAACCCATGTTTGGTTTGCGGCATCTATGGAAGGATCTTTTTTATAAAAACTTGAAAAATAGGAGAAGGCCTCCTGCTGAATCTCCGCTATAGATAGCGTGATGTTGTTGTCCTGTCGATTAATCCTCCAAATGGCATTCCGACTGCACCTATCGTTGGCAGATTTGTGAAAGAACTGTGTATTGAGGTCTCCCTCCTTTAACCAGGCAATTCTACTTTTCAGTTTCCATGAAACCTCTTCTATTCTCAGGATTTCTCTCTTACGGCTGCTGAGGCTGGCCATAACTTCCATAGAGTGTGTCCCCGGGCTTGACAGAGAGAAGGATTCGTATAGGCGCTCCATCTGACTGCAAATCTCTAATAGTTCTTTTTTAAGAGACCTTTTTTTGTCTATCTCCCAGGCTTTTGTCTTCTTTTTAATGATCTGCAACTTGTAAAGAAAATGGTCCCAGCCACCAGGGATATCCTCTGCCCCAACGTTTACCCACGTTGATTTAACCATATTAGTATAAGCCTGATCTTCGAGCCAAACGCGGTTGAACTTGAAAGGTCTGCCCTTCTCTTTCTGCATTTCATTCCACATCAACTTGATAGGCATGTGATCTAATATATCGGATGTAATAACAACCGACCGTGGCATTCCCCACGAGTCCACAAGATTTACCTTAACTAAAGCTCTTTCCAGGCGTTTGCCGATAAAGGCCTCTTCCACCCTTTATTAGTCCAGGTAGGCAACATCGGCATAGGGCGAATATCCATCAGATGCATATCATTGAACATTTCAGACAAGATCTATGAGAGCGGATCCAAGCGAGCTGCGCAACCCCAAATTTCATCAGAATTAAGAGTAATATTAAGGTTCCCCATCAGAATTAGATTTGGCAGAGACATAATATTAGAGGCCATCATTCTATGCCAAAATATCTGTCGATTGCAATAAGGCGCATACATATTAATTATATAAAGAGACTCAGACTTACCCCTGATATTACCTTCAAGCAATATACCCCCAAAAAAGCTATAGGCTTTAAAAGACGCCCGATAGGGGTCCCATATGGCTATCAGACCCCCTGATTGTCCATCCGAGTCCATCGCCACCACCTTCCAGCCTTTCTTAATGTTCAAAAAAAGCTTGATTTCTCTCCCTCTACAGCACATAGTCTCTTGACCCAGAAATATTGCTGGGTTTTCAGATAATATTAAATCCCGCAGGCAAAGAGATTTAGAGGCTTTGCCCAGACCTCTGACATTCAATGACAGGATGTAAGTCATGGAAAATCCGCTTCAGGGGAGCGTGCTCTAAGCGCCCTGGAGGATACCCAATTCCCATCACTGACTGAAATAGGAATGTCTGATAAATTTTCCTCGTTTCCATCAAACAATGAGATAGCCCTGAACTTACCCTTAGTAGGTTTAATTTTCCCTTTGTGGCTTCTGTCATTTGTGTTCTTAGCCGCATGATAAACTGGGGGATTCTTATCAGATGTTACAAGAGGTTTGTCAAAAACAGTAAGAGCGGCTAAATCTATGTTTGGATTGGCTAGGATAGACTCTAGGTCACTTCCGACAGAATTTCTAGGAGTGGCCCCATATTCCAGAGGAGCATCATGAGCAGAATGGATATCTAAGGAGAGGTGACCAACAGTCGACTCAGTACTATGTGACCCAGTAGGCAGACCTGCGGATATGTTGGGCAGATAATGGACTTTTGCATCGATGACTGCCTTACTCTTGTCCCTATGTGTGTAATGTGTATGTATGGGTGTACCATCAGGGTTATGATCACTAGGGAGACCATCCACGGAGATTTCATTTGACATTACAGGGAAATTCTGGGATGGTCTGACCTTGTCAAACCCGTTAGAATCTAGGGGATTGAAATTATCAGAAGGGAGCATATTGGACTCTGGTTCCAGTACCCGAAGGCTATGGAGAGATCCCCGATTGTAAAAAGGACCCATATTTGTATTCTCCGCCACATTTACTTCCTTATTGAGCCTACCAGCAACAACATAATTTGCTTCTTCATTTGAGGAAGGGGATTCTGGATTACCTGGACGAGAATCCTCAGGATAAGAGGCAGCTATGCGATTAAATCGGCCCACAGCAATGCCCGCCTGCACACCACCAGATCGTTCCAAACGGGATCGAAAAGGACATCTCTCCCTCAGATGTCCAGTTCGATGGCAGATGAGACAGCGAAATGGAATGCCCCAGAAGTCCACACGCTGTCGATGTCTTCTGTCACCCCATACAAGATCAATGTCCCCAGGCAGCCCCCCAGAATAGTCGACTTCCACTAGAATCCAAGCGATTCTCTTATCCTCGCACCCAGAATACTGGCAACAACCCAATGGCTAAGCCCTCGTCACATCAAAACAACCTCAGTAGACTCGAAAACCGCTCACAGAAGTCACGGCAATTCAAGGGAATTCTAATGAGAAAATGGGGGAAATGGGTATCCGAAATTCGAATGCCCAATTCGAGGGGCAGAATTTGGTTGGGCTCCTACGACACCCCAGAAAAATCTGCCCATGCCTATGAATTTTTTGTGTATTGTCTGAGAGGATCTAAGGCCAACTTCAATTTTCCTTACTCCCTCTAAGATATTACCGACGCCTCTTCTCTATCTCCACAGCAAATTCAAGCCTCCGCAGCCAAATTCGCAACAGAAGAAATGTGGCTGCCTTCTAAAGGTAAAACGACGGATATTCCCTACCCCTCTTCTCTATCTCCATCGCAAATTCAAGCCGCCGCAGCCATCGTCGCCGAAGAAACCTGGCTTCCTTCAGAAGATAACGCAACGGATATTCCCTGCATCGCTTCTCCATGTCCGCCGCAATTTCAAGCGGCCGCCGCCAAATTCCCCGTAGAAGAATTCTGTCTGCCTTCGGAAAATAACCCAATGTCCTCTTACTTCTGTGCGAATGGTGAATCTGGCCTTGAAGGTCAAGAGATTTCAGTGGAGCAACGTCCGACCATTTACGACTATGTAATTTTAGAGAATTTTCCTCCATTAGAGAATTTTAGTGTCGCTGGTGATTCTGACCTGAAAGTTCACATGAATGGCTATACTTGACCTCTTACAAATGGGAGATGACATCAGCGCCATCTGTCTCTTTTATATGTATGTTATTAAATTCATTTATTCAATTTTAATAAAATTCACTATTATGGAAAATTGACCTATTCCATTTATAAATGAAATAAATTTAAATTTAATCATTAAAGCAAGATTATAATTGTCATCTCATTTGATATCAATCCTCATTTCGATGGCCCATTCCTTGGTAAATATGCCCCAAAAAATTGGTAAACGTGTTATCAATGATGTGAGGTTTAACCTTTAAATTTTATTTCTTAAAATATTTATTTTTTATTAATATAAAATTATATGAATTTATAATTATAATAATTGTATATTACGTCAGGGCCATGTGTCCACTACCCTATGAATGCAGATGAATTAAATGGGGCTGGTATGGCCACTTCTATACACATGCAATTGCATTCAAATATTTCATCTTGGGAAGGAGAAAATTTCGGGGTGTCCCTGCGGACCTGCCTATGGAGTGTCCCTGTGGAAATTTTGATGGTTTCCTGTCGAAGTGAGACTTGGACAACCCTTTTGGTGGGTTCCAAGACTAAGCGTGATTTTATTTCCAATATAGTATGGAATTATGGTAGTCAAGTAACTAGGAGAACTATCCCACTAGTTTATTACATGACAAGGAGACCTTGTGTGAGCAGCATTGAGGGAAATTGTGCTTTGAATATTCGAGGGAGGGTGCTCAGAAAGGCCATTGGGAATTCGAGAAGATTCAGTCACTCATAGAGGATACAATACGCACAGATTTGAGGTGGATTTTGACATTCTTCTTTCGATAGCCTCGTCTTCCTGGGTAATTTTGTAGCTCTCTAAGCTTTCTAAGTTTGATTTCGACCCTCTGTTTGGTTTCACAAATGTAAATTTCTTTGCGTTTTATGGTTTGGCATTGTGGGTCGAGTTGTTGTTTGGTCTTGAATGTTGTTACCCTGCTGGGAAAATTGAGCTCTCATATATTTTTTTGGCTAGTACCTTACCTTCTCTTACGAGGGTCTATTTGTTTCAGTGTAATTACACCCAAGGTGGTCAGTCTTTATATGCACTGAGTTGTGTTATATCTCCTAAGGGCCTTTCCCCTCTTGCCTGGTGGTTGCTTGTTCGTTTGTCTCGCATACAACTATTCTCTTTTTAGTTAGGTTGGTTCTTAACCGTGACAGTGCAGTCAGTCAACCCTAATGCAGAGTCAACGTATAAGAAGTAGTGCTGGGGAGTAGGAGGAGGGTGTGGCCAAGCCTAAGAGGGTGTTGAGACCTTTCATGTTGCAATTTTCCATAAATTCAGAGTGAAATGTAGAACTTAGGGACCATAACAACAAGTGATAAGCAAGTCTTCTATGATTCAGAGGTCATATATATATATATATATATATATATATATATATATATATATAATTATTTTTCAAAATCATCAATTTTAAAGTATTTTTCATTTTTATTGTAAGGGGAATCATCCTCTCTCTTAATCCAAGGGTGAATGAGGGTCTCCAAAATCATCAATTTTAATGTAGTTTTTATTTTTTAAGTCAAAACATCTTCTTTTTGAGGGTTAGTACAATAATATTCTTAGGCATGCACCCATTATAATAATATATCTTATCATTGTTCTATGTCACTAGCAAGGAATTGAAATTGGGTGGGAGAGATAACAACCATTCAAGACCAACTAAAATAATCATAATTGACAAATTTAATGTAAAATTGTATAAATAACTTTGGAAAGAATATAAATCAATTTATAATTTTCATTCTTTTATATACAAATTAATATATATTTTTATTTTATTTTATTTTATTTATATTAATTTATAATAAATAATTTTTTATTATTATTATTATCTTAAATTTCATTTCTCAGTAATATCAAATTTCAAAATTTATTAAAAAATCTAAAATCAATTAATACTATGTCATTTTATTAGTTTGATATTATAATTTTATTTTACAGCTTTGAATTTGATCTTGAATTTGATCCTTGCTAGATGAAATTTGTGCGTAACATTAATTGGACCTTCCTTCAAGAAGTTGAATATGAACAACTTCCCTTCAAAATCAAGGTTTGTCATGACTATGAACATTTTTTGAAAAAATGTTAAAAATATTCAAATGCTCCCTCCTAGAAGGAAGAAGGAGATAAATATCATACTACCAAGAGAAGAAGAGGTCCCTCATGGCCACAAATTCCCCATCAAGCTCTTGAGAATCACATTGGTCCTAAGGTAGCGCTTCCTCCTCAGTTTCATTCAGGGTTTCACTCTTTAGTGAATCTGTAAGACGGTTGTAAATCTCTCTCAATAATCAATATGAAACTCTAAATGGACTGGAAAATATAGGGGAAACTTACAAAAATATGAAGATATTGGCGAGAAGGAAGCTTCCACAGAAGAGAAAAAGGGAGAAGAAGGTATGCCTCCACTTGGAGATGTCTCAATCCCCATGCAAGTTCGAGAGGAAGAAGAATCAAAAGAAGGAGAAACCCTTCTCTCCCCAAATCGCTCCATCAATCCTTTCTGCTTCATTCTAATGAATGAAGAGCTCTATGGAAGTGACATTGATCACAATATTCCTATGGATAGGACACACAATAAAGCATGAATAAAATCAAATAGATATATTCGATTTGAGTAAGCTAATAAGTTTTTAGAGTTGGGCACTCAAAAAATAATTAAAGAAGCATTGAATAAAGTGACTATAATGGCAAAGAAACGTATATGAACAGTTCCTCCATAAGGGGGGTGTACAAGATCCACAAGTACATGATGAAGATGGTCTCTTTGAACTGTAGAAGACTAGGGAATGAAAATAGACAAAAATTAAAATTCTAATTAGAGAAGAAAAACCCCTTATTCTCCTACTCCAGGAGACTAAAATAAAAGAGGGGGGAATTTTGATTAAAGGAAAATGTGTATGGAGGGAAAATGAACCCTCAACAACAAGATCAAAAGGTGCTTCAAAAGGATTTTTTTCTCATTGGGACCCTTTATTATTTCAGAAGCTTCAAGAATAGAAATCCCCACATTGGGTCATTGTCAACCTTCTCCATTTTCCTTCACAAAAGGAATATTATATTATTAATGTCTATATGATAGCTTCTTAACATGATAAATTGATTTGTTGGAATTATCTTTACAATTGGCGATCTAACTCAATCCTATAGTCTCATTTTTAGGGGTGATTTTAATACCATTTCACAAATTCCATGGGAGAAATAAGGTGGATCGCAAGTCATAGGGATACCTACAGAAGAAGAAGAAAGAAAAAAGATATAATAACACATTTGGAATTTCTAGATATCAAACTAAAACATAAGTAAATTCACATGGAACTGTTAGAGAGTTGGACCAAAGAACATGATGGCAAGGTTGGATAAGGTTTTGGTAAGTAGTGAATTCTCACTTCAATATTTCTCTATATCCTCCAAAGCATTGGCTTGGCAAAGTTAAAACAATAATCCCATGGCTTTAGAACTTCATGAACTAATAGATTATGGCTCTCTTCTTATTCACTTCAATCCTCTTTGGATTCCTTCATAAGGCCTCTTTGATATGATCTCAAAGTACTGGAGCATTTGGGTCACTAAGTCCCCTATCTATGCCTAGGAGCAGAATATTAAAGTGGGTAAAGAAACCACTATAATCCTAGGAAAAATAAAAGTATAAAGCTAGAGAAAAGGTGACATTATCGCTCAAATCAAATCTAGAAGCAATTTATCAAAAAGTGGAGAAAATGCCTCTCTCTGTGGAGATCTTAATGGAGGAAAAAAAAACTATTTAATCTTACCATTTTTCCTTTAAAGTATAGGAAGAAATATTGAGGCTTAAATATAGGAGTTTATGGCTCTAAAATGAAAGTGACAAAAATACAAAACTTTTCCATAAGACAACAAAAATGAGGTTATGGAAAATTAATTTTAATTCAATTTTGGTGGAAGCAAAAGAAATTCCCCTCTTTGATAGTATCAAGGAGGAAGCTTATCAACACTACAAAAGTTTGTATTCTAAACAAAGTCCCCCTCTTCCTTAGGTTGAGGAATAAATGTTGGAAAATATACCTCTTATAGTTACCCAAAATGGTAATGAGTTATTATTAAATACAATTATAAAAGAGGAAATACATATAGTTCTAAAATATTTCAACACAGATAAAGCTCTTGGTCCAAATGGATTTTAAACTCACTTCTACCTGCACTACTTGTATATTATCAAAGTTGACTTATGTAGGATGATCAATTACGTGTTCTACCACTCCAAGATGGGAGGACAAATCAACTCCACCTTCCTTGCCTTGGTGCCAAAAGAGGTCAAGACCTCTTCCATTTCTACGATTCGACCTATTTCTCTTTGTAATGTTTCTTATAAAATTGTGTAAAAAAATTATTGCATCTTGCCTTAAGATTTCATTGCCTAATATAATTTCATAAACTCAAGGGAGTTTTGTAAGAAAAAAATAAATAGTGGATACCATCATTTTTCGTATAAGAAGCTATTGACCCAATCAAAAGCAGGAAAGAAAAATGAATGGTCATCATGTTAGACATGGCTAATTCCTTCGATAAAGTAAGGCAATCCTTCCTATTTGTTGTTCTAAAGAAAATTTGATTTCAAAGGAAATTTATTAGTGGGATAGAAAACTAAATCGAGGACCCTTGTAAAAAAACATTAATGCTTAGAGTATTAAAGGAGGAATTTGTTGAATGGTTGTGAGGACAAACCCATCCAGTTCTATTCTTAGACAAGGTTTGAAGTTCCAATTTAGGGATGGCACGAGTGGGGGGGGGGGCGCTGGATGTAATATATCACCCCAAAGGTAAAAGATAAATTTTGTTTTCTTGGGGTGTAGTTTCAACCTCAAACAATCAAGAAAAATCTTGTATCCTTTATCAAGGCCTACTACAAACAATGTCATTAAAATTCACCAAGTTAACTGTAATAGGAGACTCTTTTCTCCTCATATCTTATTTAAAAAAAGGCTCCTCCTATGATAATTTGAAATTGAAGACTCTCCTTGCAATAATAAGAGGTTTGCTTCATAAATTTGAACAATATGAATCCTTCATATTCTAAGACATAACAACACACATTAGAGAAATTTTGAGGTCTAAAATGGGCCTCCAAAGAAAAATATAAAACCAAAATAAAATTTGTAAGAACCATTAGGATTCAAGATGATGATGTCAACCATGGGGGATGATTCACCATCTTTGAAGTAAAAAAGTAAAAATATTAAAAAATAATAAAATAATAAAAATATTTTTTAAACTCATATTTTCAACTTATCTCCCTAAGGATTTACTCAAATTTCGATTTGGAGTATTCGTTGGATGAAAAATTTAATTCATCATCCAATGAGTACACACATTGCATACTTTCGATGAACCCCGCTACACAAAAATGAGGAATACATGAAAAAACATGATTGCAATCACGTTTTTCACGTATTTATCATTTTTTGTGTAGCAAGGTCCATCGAAAATATGCAATATGGGTCCTCATTGGATGAGGAATCAAAATTTTCATCCAATGAGTACTCCCACTCGAAATTTGAGAAAACCCATAAGGAGATAAGTTGAAAATACGAGTTGAAAAATTAGTTTTTTGTTTTTTCCCTCTAAAATTTGATAATGTAATATAATCTTATTTTATTATTTCCACTATAATTTTATAATTTCCTTAGCAAACCCATTTTAGACCTCAAAATTCCTCTAATGGAGGCTTCCTTATTAGTGAATCATGGATTCAGATTACCAAAAGGGGACTTGGCGGTTTATAACAATTAAAATAATTGGTTGATTCCTTAAAGATATGTAATATCACCATGCCCAAAAGCACAAGGGGCCTTTCATAACATGAAAATAACTGGAGTAATCGAATAGCTATGTGGAGGTTCCTTTGAGCTCCTAAACCTCAACCCACTAACAGAGGAGGAGAATGGCGAATAGGATTGAAAAGGACTTATCAATATCATAACCCAAAAAACAGATTTTTACCCAATGAAATGTATTTTTTGTTTTTTTTGGTTAAGAAGTTACTAGAAGCTTTATACTTATAGACTAATAGATAATTCTGAATTGTATAGAGAAGAAAATTCCCAATTTCGGTTATTATGGTCTATTTCAAGCCCAAATTCTTTGCCTCTATGACTCATTGTGCTCTTTGATATACATATGAGGTATTGTTGCATGCCTTATGTATATCTTTAATAAAAACATTTCCAATTACAGTTAAAAAACATATATAAACAAAGTATTCTAATCCTTTACTAATTACTCTTTTAAGGTCGTGGAAAGATGCACGGGAACCTCATTCATAGGCATTGGGGGTGTTTCTATAGAGTGGATACTATCGAAGATCTCTGGAAAGCATTATTATATAAGTAACCCTCTGATGTGAAATGATCAAATTCCAATATGTTAAAATGATTGAAAGTGCTTATATGGCCAATGTGATTACTATTTTTCCCTTAGTGCGTGAGTTGATTGGAATTACCATATATGATCTATTACATAGATATCAAATCTTAGTAGGTAATAATGTAGATTGTGATTGACAATCTGGTCATAATATATTTATTTATTCAACATATATACCATATATAATGCACACTTTTTTATATAATGGGTTATTGGGGATGATTTATATTATAAAAAACAACATAGATAAAAAAAAATTATGATAAATGTCTATAGAATTAAGTCATGTGTTAAATGAGAGGCACCCTCACACTTGAAACATGTTTGCAACCTCCCATGTCACTTGATCAAATTGGTTTACCATTGCCACCTATTGGAATGTGATCATTGGAGTAACCTTGCAAGTGTGCAAGGGAGAAGAAGGGTTGGTCGTCATTAATAGAGCATGGACATACACCCATCAATATAAATGATGTCAACAAATTATCTAGGTGGGTATTATGCTACCATTTAAATTACAATGCCATATAGCCTTGAATTCCACCAAGGGTCAAGCTCTATGTCCGTGGGGACATCTATTACAAGGATAACCAAGGGTCAAGCTTGATATATGTGGGGACATCTAATGCAAGTATGGCCCACTACACCCAATATAATCAAGGATTAGTATCATGAAACAAAGGATATAGAGAAATTGATAATTTATTAGGGTTATTTGGGTGAGGTTGAGGTTCAAATGTGGTTGTTATTATAATCCTTAAATTAGTGTTAAAAACTTGCAAACTAAAACTAACGCCTAGTAACAATTTTATAACCTGGCAAGAGTTTAGACATTCCATCTTGGGGCATCTACCCTTCTAGCTTAATCATAATTGGTAAACATGTCAATTTACAATAATAAAGCTTGGGTAGAGAGAATCACACACAAATTTCTCAACCACTCAAACTAACCCCACATGACAAATACAAACATTATATTATTAAATGTAAATTGAAAAATACAAACATTATAGTATTAAATGTAAATTGAAAAAATAAAGATACTTTTATAAAGTGAGACTTCCCTCTATATGGAAACACTATGAGGGAGGCATGTTCTTTTTATTAATGTGTTAGGGCATTCTTCATAGGAAATACACTTACATATGTGAAATATTAAATGTAAGGAGCAATTATTTATCCATTATTTTATTATATTTTAGGTTTTGATTTTGGATGGAATTTGATAGTTAAATTTTTTTATTTATGATATGACATTTTTATTATTAAATATTAAAAAAATTAACATATTTATTAAAAAAAATAAAGAAAAATAAGTAAAAGTGTATTCACGTATGAAATTTGATAATAAATTTATTTTTTATTATAAAATATTTAGATAATTTAATATATATTTTTTTAAATCCATATTTATCATAAAAATGTATGCTAGGGAATGTGCAAAGTTTTGTATCTGGAAAATTTTCATTGTACATCCTTGTTTTGATTTTCAAATTTCCACAGTATGGGTGCTTTAAGTCTAACATGCAAATGTTGGATTGGTGCCATTGGAAGGTTGGCTTCACCTGATAGAGTTTAGGCATGAATACATATGTAGGAGTTGTGCATGAATAATCTCAGAAGTTGAGCATTTTTAGTTGTAGTATTTTCATTTCGGTATTTTCAATTTAAGAAAAAAGAAAGAATTCCAAAGTGTAGCAGGTTTCGGGAGGATTTCATACTAGATCAACTCACATTTGGGATTGACTCCATGCTCAATGAAGGTTATTGTTCTACAAGTGCTATTTGACTCCATGACCAATAAAGGTTACTGATCTACAAGTTCTCAACACTTTGTTACCAAAGTGTTGTCCCCAATTAAAGCCATATGTTGTAGCCTAATTTGACTCAGCTAAAAGTCAAGAGAGGTTCTGAGCAGCTCAAGGTTATTGAGAAATTGTTAACATTTCAAAAATGCCTGTAGTATGCTTGAAAGGATAACCACAAGCTCAATGAGGATTCGTCATCATAGGTGCACGAGAACCAAAATCAAGGAAGCATCAACATTGGAGGTGTAATCTAAGCCAGAGGAGTAGCAGAGAGAAAATCATGTAGGAGGGCTCTAGTCGGGCTTATTCATGTGCAGAACAGTTCAAGAGCTAGACCGAAGGGCACGTTCGGAACATTGCACACCAGACAAGGTCGAGTCAGGCTCATTCGTAAGCTTAGGAGAGATCAACACTTTTAAAGATTGAATAAAGCTCAGGAATGTTAGCGAAGTTGCAGAGCGGAGACAGTAGAAAGAAAAGAAATCGACTAAGAAAAAAACACTTAGAATATTTCCAAAGGAGGCAATCGGACGACGAGGATCGAATTGCAGATATGGAGGGGAAGAGACCGACGACTGAGATGACATCGCAAGTCAAACAATATATCTTGCTATGCGTTGAGGAGAAGGGCCACGTTTCGGCATAACGCAAATTCGCATTGGTGATTATTGATTTTATGTGTTAAAGACTTCGTAATTTAAACAAAACAACTTGCAATGTGGTAAGAATTGAAACTTGTGATGCGATAAAGGGAGGAGCCACATGTTGGCACATCGATCCAGCGCATATCACACATCGACAGGTTTAGAGTTTAGCATTAAGACTTTGCAAGGTATTGGTTGCGATGCGACAAGGACAAGATATGGCAGTGTGAGACAGTACAGCGGGGCCATTGGATCTGGCAAAGATCTAAGATGGAGATTACATCACAACTTTGCATTGGCGTTTGTATTTTTTACCATTTAAGTTATATGTTAAATTCATCAATATGCGATGCACCGTGATTGGTCACCATATTGTGGGAACCTTCAACCATTGTTCCACGTATATGTCCACGGTAATGTTTAAAATGCAGTTTCGTGATGCGGTGGGGCCCGATCGCATAAGCGCACATCACAAGATTTAAAAGATAAGTGTTAAGGAAAAGTTAAAAACAATGGCATGCAAAGTGTGATGTTGGGCGGATGCGATGTGGTTTCAAAAGAAAACTCTAAAGGTCTTCAAATCCAGACGTAAGGCATTCCTGTGTTAAATCGCATCGGAGGAAAGCAGGATTATAACGTAAAGCCAGTGAAATGCCTTGATATTGGAGGAAAGTCTAAACACAAGCAGAGAGACTAGGGTAAATGATCCAATGCAGAGCAAAGGGGAAAAGAAGACTAAACACAGCAGGCATGTGCAGAAGAGGCAGAGTCGGGTAGCAGGTGACATGATGACAACATTTGAAACACAAAAGCAGGGGCAGAGTCGGGTGGAGATGTGTTTATGTAGACTCAGCACAACCGAAACAGAAGGAGACACATTAGCAACAAATCAGACTCAGCAAAGGGATTATATTCCAAGTTTATTTTGTTTTCTTTTTTAATATTGAAGCTACAATGGTGTCCTCAATTGCAATTTAATAAGTAGTTTAACAGTTTAGGCATTTTAGGAGTTTCAAGAAGCTCGAGAAATTACAAACTGCATTTTTTTGTATTTAAGGAAGGGAGAAAGAGTGAAGAGGGGTTCCTAGTTCTGGACCTCTTGGGGATTACATTTTGTACTTCTTTTTCTGATGGGTAAATGAAAGAAGCAGTAAGTTTCGTGCAATTGTTAATGGTGATTCGTGTTTCTTGTGCAATTTTGTGTCTTTTCTTCTTTGAATGAAGTGAAGTAATGTAGCAGTCGATCTCTTAATTACATCTATGAGTAAGAGTTAAATAACCTTAATTTGCGCTCCTTCACTCCATCTCTTCTCCCTTCACAAATTCTCTCTGAAACTTAAAAGTGGTAGATTCTGTGTATTCAGCATATTACTTTGAGTTTCCCCTCTCTTCACAAACTCCTGATGAAACTTTGAAGTAATAGATTATGTGTTTACAGCATATTATTTCGAGTTTCCTCTCTCTCCATGAATTTCCTCTGAAACTTAAAAGTGGTAGATTCTGCATCTTCAATATATTACTTTGGGTTTCCCCTGAAATTCTTCTTGTCATTCAGATATCAACATTAAATGGCATTATGAAATATTTTATTATTCTCTATCATTAAGGGTTTTAGAAAACTAGTCTCCAGAGGGATAAGATAAAGACCTCATGATAAAATAATTTCTGTGACACACTTTTTAAATTTCGTAAGCATTGATTCCTTTCACAACCAAGGGATTGTCTCTTAACATACAATAGGGGGCACTTTTCCCTTGCTTTTGATTCGCAGATTCAAAGTCTCGCTTCTTCTGTTTAAATTTCTGCTCAATCTTGGCAGCATACCGGTATGTCATACCAAGAGAAGAGATGTTGAGGAACTCCATTTCCTCTTGAATGTATCTGTGCAAACAACTGCGGTACTTTAGCACCAAATGTTTCTCTGAATCTTTGATACTCAACTTTGTACGCAGAGTATGGAACATATTCGTCAGCTCATGCACATCTTGATCCCTTTGTTGCTGCAACGTAGTCCATTGTATGTACTTGTCCTCATAGCTCCCAAAGGGATAATATTGTTCCTTAATGGCGTCTCAGAAAGAATTCCAAGTGGGTATGGCAGAGAATAGAGAGGGTTCCCCCTTGCCCTTTTTCTCACAGTAGGTTTCCCACAGAGAGGGTTACCCCTCGCCCTTTTTCTCACAGTAGGTTTCCCACAAGTCCTTGACATGGGGGGTAGCTTTGAGGAGTGCAAAAATAATATTCTCTTGGTCGGAAAAGTCATGAACTGAGAAATATCCTTCTAATAGATTCAATCATCTATCTACAGCGTCTGCATCTATTTGGCCCTCAAATATGGGAATTTCAAAGTTTACTTGTACCTTAAAAGGAGTTGCGCCTCCAGAGTAGTTGCTAGATGCAGATGCGCTGCCAGTGGGAAGTCGTTGAAGGATCTGGGTAAAGTTATCCATCATTGCGTTCCTTTGTTTTTCGAGGGCCTCCTCGAGCAATATTTTTATAGGATCTCCTGCTCCCTCATCTTTCTTTTCGTCCCCTGTGGGTGGTCGTCGGGGTTTGCGAGGTTGATCTTGCAAAGGTTCAACCAGATCGAGCCCTAACTGCTTATACCCTGACCTCGTTTGGGACATGCAAAGAAGGATCAAGAAAGAGCAGATGCTTTGATACCACTGATCCGGATTTATGTAGGAACGCAATAGAATACACATATAACCATAAATATAAAAATGCATCAGAAATAACACTCAATTTCGTTAATATCAAAGAACTGAAATTTGTTTATAGACATAATGGAAATAAACTAGCTAGGGCGCTGGTAGCTTATCTCTATGAAGAGATGTGGTGGCTACAAGCTTCTGAACTCTGTGTTACAATAAGGCTTGAAGGCCTATATATTATTGAGAAACAATGGAAAACCCTAAACATCCAAAAACCTAACCCTAGGAGATGAAATGCTAGAATATGGGCCCCGTCGAGGTAAATTGGTACATCAATTTCCCTGGGGTCATAACTTTGGCATACTATCTCTGTTTGATACACATGATACATCATTAGAAAGATCTATCTGAGGGCTAGAACTATTGATTGTGAATATTGAGTCTGAAACGAACTAAAATTTGTCGAAGGTTTGATGCCCAAAAAATGTCGTTTAGGGCCTCAAAACGGCTCTAGAATTTCAAGACCCGAAAAACTGCTAAAAATAGTAAACTGTGCTATAATTAAGGAAACTGAAAAAATGAAAGAAACAATGGTGGGGCCCCAAGTGGAATAGGCGGGTGGCCACCAATATCCACCTGGATCAGCCATGTATTAAATGAGATCCCCCCTCACACTTAAACATGTTTGCAACCTATAAATTCGAGTTGGTCTATTATTGCCACCTATTGGAATGTGATCATTGGAGGAACCTTGCAAGTGCGCAAGGGAGAAGAAGGATCGATCATCATCAATAGAGCCTAGACATACAACCATCAATATAAATGATACCAACAAATTATATAGGTGGGTACTATGATGCCACATAAATTGTAATGCCATATAGCCTTAAATTCCATCAAGGCAAGTTTGAGGTTAGTGGGGAAACCTATTATAGAGATGGCCCACTAAAATGAAGAAAGACTTAGCATAACATGATGGATCCCCACATTAGACCAATCCAATCTAGAATACAAAAATAAAATCAAGGATTAGTATTATGACATAGATTCGTTCTTGTTTTTAATATATAGAAATCATTAATTGATTTGGGTTATTTGGGTCGGGTTGAGGTTCAAGCGTGCCTATCATTATAATCCTTAAGTTAGTGTCAAAAACCTACAAACTAAAACTGATACCTAATGGAAAATTTATAACTTAGTAAGAAACATCTCATTTTGGGACATTTACTGTTATAGCTTTATCATAATTGGCCACCATGTCACTTTAATAAAATAGAATTTGTGCGGAGATAATCACAAACAACTTTCCTAACTACTCTAACTAAAGTGAGACTTGTTTTCTTTTCTTGAAACACTGAACATTGAGTCTTCTTTTCTATTCCCGGTATATGGAAACACTGAACATTGAGTCAAGTAGGGGTTGTCCTTTACATGTATGAGATATTAAATGCAGGGAGCAATTATTTATTTATATTTTATTGTAATTTGGCTTGTGGGTTTGCATGGAATTTGATAGTTTATTGCAGGATATTTTGATAGTTTTAAGTTAGGAAAATCTATCGAAATTAAGTTGTTAATTGTTAAACTAGCAGTATGTGACCAATATCCATTGAATGTGTGGCCAATATCCATGAATGCAGGGTGAATGGTCATTGTTATTGATTAAAAAAATACATATTTATTAATTAAAAAATTAAAAAATAATAATTAAAAGTGTATTCATGAATGAATTTGGATAATTAACTTATTTGTTTATTACAAAATATTTAAATAATCAAATATTCTTAATTGGGTCTATATTGGGTGGTTGGGAGGAATGATTGTATCCTCCCCACCTAGGTTCAATTATTGCAAGTGACATGATGAGATTTGATATAATGACTTTGAACTTACAAATTGAACATCTTAGAAAATTTTCAAAAATACATTTTAAATAAAGAAAAAGAAATCACACTTTTATTTGAAATTGTAATACCACATTCCAAAATACAAAGAAAAATAAAATTTTAGTTATAAAAACAAAATTATGATTTCAAATGATATAAAATAAACATTTTAGAATCCTTCACACATTATTAACATATTTTTGATTTAATTTTATTTAAATATTAAAATCAAATTAAATATAATTTTATTTATGAATTTTCATTCAAAAAATGTTAATTTATTAGTTATATAAATATTATGTTATTAACAAAATTATATATTAAATATTTTTCACATTATTAACATATTTTTGATTTAATTTTATTTAAATATTAAAATCAAATTAAATATAATTTTATTTATGAATTTTCATTCAAAAAATGTTAATTTATTAGTTATATAAATATTATGTTATTAACAAAATTATATATTAAATATTTTTCACATTATTAACATATTTTTGATTTAATTTTATTTAAATATTAAAATCAAATTAAATATAATTTTATTTATGAATTTTCATTCAAAAAATGTTAATTTATTAGTTATATAAATATTATGTTATTAACAAAATTATATATTATATTCTCTTAGCATAAAATTATTAGAAATTTAAATTTAAAATAAAAAAATATTTAATATATAAAAATGTAAATTTTAAAATATATTGTTTAACTTTTTAATTATACAAAATATTAATTTGATAATATAATCTTGACATGTGAATGGCTTTCCAAATATTGGCATGTGAATGGCTTTCCAAATACGGCTAAAGCCGTCAAATTAACAAAAGAAACCGTACTTTTGACATGTGAATGGCTTTTCAGATAGCGTTAAAGCCATCGAATTTTCAAGAAAATGGGATTTTCAAATACCAACCCCTGGAACGTGTTAGTATTAAGAACCCAACGTTGAAGAGTTAGGCTACGCGTCAAACATTGGGTTGTGTTTGATTGAAACTAGAAGTGATGCGCTCATCAAATGAGAGTCATGGGTGACATCAAATTTCCATATTCCAAACTCAAAAGTCCATCCCACGTTTGCTAATCGGCCAGTTGTACAAAACAACATTCCTCGCGCATTATTTTTATTCATAAATATTGTTACAACCAAAAAACTTACAGCCTTATTGTAGTAGCACCTCTATGCGTCCGGAGTTCAAATCCTCTTACCATCACAATTAATTATAATTTCACGGCCAATCTCTCACTTCGATTCCTCAAACCTTCGCAACCACCCAATGGCTAAACCCTCTTCAAGTCAGAACGACCACACCAGACTCGAAAACGGCTCATTGAAGTCACGGCAATTCAAGGGAATTCGAATGAGAAAATGGGGGAAATGGGTATCCGAAATTCGAATGCCCAATTCCAGAGACAGAATTTGGCTGGGCTCCTACGACACCTCGGAAAAAGCTGCCCGTGCCTACGACTTTGCTGTGTATTGTCTGAGAGGATCTAAGGCCCCAACTTCAATTTTCCCTACTCCCTCCAGGATATTCCTGACGCCTCTTCTTTATCTCCACAGCAAATTCAAGCCGCCGCAGCCAAATTCGCGGCAGAAGAAATGTGGCTGCCTTCCAAAGGTAAAACGGCGGATATTCCCTACTCATCTTCTCTATCTCCGCCGCAAATTCAAGCCGCCGATAACACGGCGAAAATTCCCCACCCCTCATCTCCACCTCCGCCGCAAATTCAAGCCGCCGCGGCCAAATTCGCCATAGAAGAAACCTGGCTGTCTTTGGGAAGATAATGCGGCGGATATTCCCTACGCCTCTTCTTTATGTCCACAGCAAATTGAAGCCGCCGCCGCTAAAGAATTCTGGCTGCCTTCCGAAGATAACGCGAGGTCCTCTTGCTCCTGTTCTGGGCTTGAAGGCCAAGAGATTTCAGTGGAGCAGGGTCCGACATTTTGGGATTCAGTTCTTGAAGATCTGGACAGTTACGACTCTCTTAGTTTAGAGGATTTTCCTCCCCTAGATGTGTTTATGGAGGACTATGGATTTCTCTTCCAGCCGAGCGAAGAGTTCGGAGCGGGGTCTTTCTAATTTAATTTTTAGTGCGCCTGGAGATTCTGCCCTCAGGAATCAAATGAATGACTATATTTACCTCTTACAGATGGGAGCCTGAGCCGCCGACTGAACATCGGCACCACCTCTCACTTTTATATGTATATTATTAAATTCATTCAATTTTACAAAATTCCTAGGATGGAAAAATGACCTTTATTCGCCAAAGCAAGAGTATACTTGTCATCTCATTTGCTATCAATCCTCATTCCTTGGTAAATATGCCCCCAAAAATCGTAAACATGTGACTAATGATGTGAGGTTTATATATATATAATTATAATTTTTATAATTAATTAGTTAGAATAATCTTTTATCATTGGGTAAAGTGGTTGTTATATTCTAAGTTAAAATTATTTTTAACAACATAATGAACTATAATATTGACAATGGCTTTTTACATATGAATACTATTGTATTGGTTTACAATATTGTAAATTATTGTGTGTAGTTATAAACTAATTTGGTACCAGTGACTTTACTCTAGTCTTCATTACGAGAGAAAGGCTAATTTCCTTTCCCATTAACCTTAATTAAACTTAACTAAAATGATTGAAAAAAATCTATAGTATGTGGCTATAGACTAATTTGGTACCAGCTACTTCACTCTAGCCTTCACCTTAAAAGAAAAGCTAAATTCCTTCCTCACTAACCTTCATTAACTTTAACTAAAATGATTGAAAATTTATTATACAAATTAAATAGATCTAATGACTAAAAACATCAATTTAAATTCAATAATTTTAATATAAATAGTTTTAAAAAATATATAAATTATCTCTATGATATGCAATAAGTAATAAGTGGACTATTCAAAAATCATGAGAAATCAATCACTTATTGCTACCTCTCATGAAAATAGTCATAAATGAATGACTTACTTAACGCAGTTAAATCTCAAAAAAATTATGTCTAATATAATGCATTGAGAAAATCCTTCAATACTTAAATATATAAACTTAACCCCCAACTGCATGCATGGAAAGGCCTCCAACCACAAGCCAGTGCGGTTGTGACTGAAATTTTCCAAATCAAAGGGTGCGATCCCAAGATTTGAGCCACAATTCCAAGTCATCCTCCATACCACTACCCAAAACTTCCTAAAACTTCTCAAAATCATAAGTGAGATGACAACAAGGCTAAACATACAAACTTGAGTCATAAAGTTGACCTAGACTGACCAGAACAAACTAGGCATTTCGTCAAACACATGGAAAACCTGTAAGCTACATGTCATGAATGCATATACGATCATAAATGTCTGAGATTTATTTGAGAATCACCGAGAGTGCCTTATGCCCTCTCCACATGACTACAATTACATATGTTAGTCTATGCATTGATCGAACATTCATATATTGATCAAAAGATGTCAATATCCATAAGTAATATACATCACATAACTAACATATAACCAACGAATAACCAACATAGAAACCATGGAAACTTGGCCATAATATTGTTGATATAATTACCACAAATATACATGAATCAAAGTAGAAGAATATCTCTTATTAACATATGAAAATACTAACCAAGTCAAGGACTTCCATGTACCACCTAACCATAGATTGGACTGAACCAAATCTCTCTTTCTTGCACTGAACCATAGATTAGGTTGTAGCCTACCACAAGTGACAACTTTCATTTCTTGGAGGTGGTTTCCACCAGTAGGTTGAAGATTGAAAATCTATGTAATGAATTGAATCATACAAAGAATAATTTGTGGTTTTATGTCATACGGGTTTACACATAAAATCTTGTGTTTCTTTTTTATGTGATGGCTTTTTGATGTGTTTTTTATAGCTTATGATGCATTTTTCTATATAATGATATGATTTTTATGGTTATGATTCATTGTTATAAGGTCATTTGATTATGAAAAGTTATGAAATGGAAAATTTCTCTCACATTGATTCACCCCACCCCCCTACCAATGTCACCTTTGGGTCAATAAGTGGTTTAAGAGCAGGTCATATTCAGGAAAAATTAACTACTGGAAGATGGATCCAAGGAATCATGGCAACACGTACTTGGATACAACGTTCGTTATGATCTCGGAATTTAATTTGGAAGAGATTAAAATAAAAAATGAAATCTTGACAAAGTAGCTTGATGAAGTTAAGAAGCAACTCGAAGAAACAAAAAAGAAGATAAACGAGAAGAATTGCCTAATTACCCATCTCAAGGAAGAGGCAGATGTAACAAGGCAGTCATATAAAGAAATTCAGGAAAGTGTTCAGAACAAAATAAGCAACAAAAGGAAATCCTCCAAGTACCACAAATTATTTCACGATTATTTTTTTCTATGTGATGCATTTGGTCATAAGGAAATTACTTGTAATAATTCTCTATGTCATTATTGTGAACACAAGTCCATAAATTGTGAAGTCACTCAAGAAAAATGTCCACCTAAGGTATGGAAGGAAAAGTAAGAAAATTGTGGCCTCATATTATATGCTCAAAAGCAAAAGGATAAGTGGTATGTTGACAGTGGTCGCTCAAGACACATGTCATGGGATGAAAGAAATTTTATTGACATCAGAGAGATAGATGGAGTAAAATTAAATTTTGGAAACAACATATATGCTAGAATCATTGGAAAAGGCATTGTTACCATTAATAATGGTAGAACCAAACCCTAGGATGTCATGTTTATAGAAGGATTAAAGCATGATATTTTGAGTGTTATTCAGATATGTGATCAAGGTTTTGATTTCATATTTAACTCCAAACGGTGTGCGGAATGAAATTTAGAGAAAGGTAAATTGGTAGAAAAAGTTATCAAGATCGATGATAATATATATACACTTGATGAATAAAAAATAGAGAAAATATGTGTTGGAGAGAAGAAAGAGGAAAATTGTATCTCATAATCGTCAAGTAGACAATGCCATTAATTCCACTACAAATCCTAACAAAGAAGAAGTTAAGTTTGTCCAAAATCTCAAAAAAGGAACCAACAACTTTAAAGGCAAGCTTCCTTTCAAATGCTTGAATGTGGAATGAAAGGTCATTATTCTTCTAAATGTCCTTATGCCAAGATGAATGATAATGATGATGATTGAAGATTCAAATTCATTCATCAAAATAAGAAACAAGTTTGTAAGAAAAAAAAATTTACTCAAAGGAACAAAGTGATAGTGAAAACAACAAAAGTGTGATCAATGAATAAAGGGGTAAAATATTATTCATTAATGAGTCTAGAGATCCTGGAGTATAGATTAACAATGAGGGAGAACTTAGAAGTGTGTTAAAAGAAATAAATATCCTCATAAAGAAGGAAGGTCAGCTTGATGCGATAGCTTCAAGTCAAAAACCTAAATGAAGACACCATTCTTTCTCTCAAAATTGAACTAGAAGAAGAAAAAAGGGTAAATGAGTTTATTTATGAACAACTAAATTCAAAGGAGAAAATTTGTGAAATACTAGAAGAGGAGGTTCTCCTCTTGAGAGAAAAATTGGAGTAGCTCTTTCTAAAGTTTCAAAAATGGACTGAATCCCTAGATCACATTCTCATCATGCAAAGATCCCCTATCATTAAGACATGCCTGGGTTATAAAGGAAATTGTGAGGCACCCAAGAACAATGGTCCCCCAAGTTCATCTAATGAATTTCATTCCAAAGGGATCAATCAGAATTTCAAAGCGTTTAGCAGTAGCATTCTTGAAGATCGAAAGAAAGTGATAAAATAGGCTAAACATGTTCATTTCAATGACTCTCAAGACAATTATGAGGAAAAAAATGAAGACAAAGGATCCACAAGAAGAAAATATGCATGGTAGAAAAAATCAACAAATGAATATGGCTCCTTACAAAGCATCCACAAGAAACAATAAAGTAGGTGTTAAAAATCAACAAATGAAGATACTTCATCACAAATCATCTACTAGAAACAATGAAGAAGGTATTGGAAGTCAGTAAATGGATATGGCTCCTCCAAGGAGTAACTTCAGAAGGTCAAGATCTCCTTCTACATCTAGGTATCAAAACATGTTTTTTTTTTTTATTATTATTGTTTTCAATGTACTAAATTTAGACTAAAAGCACACGATTGTTGGAACTTCAATATGGTCAGATATAGAGGATATGATCAGGGTCCTAAATGGAGGGATGTGTACCAAATTAAAATAATATCGCAACCATTTATGTAGATATTGAATTCCAATGTTGAATGTTAAATATCTCACAATGAGGGTCATACAACATGAGATTTTATAATCAACTCAAGATGGTATGGCAGGAAGGGACTTCCTATCAATATAAGGATTATTTCTATAAGATGGAGAATATGTCAAGGAGGACCTCAATTAGATCTAACTTCTCAGATCTAATCCCTTGGTGAAATCTAATTCAATATTGTCATTTGTTGAATAAAAACTTGAAGAAGTAATTGTATGCAGGAAAAATAAGAATTTTGAGGAAAACATATGAATAATAATAGGAGAAATTAGAGATTACAAATATGACATGTATAATGGTCTCAAGGGGAGACTTTGAAAATGCAAGAATAGTTGTGAGGAGCATTGGAACATATGAATTGCAGGATTAGTTTCATCCATCAACATGATAGTTATTGACCCTCTACCATTGATGTCAAAGGGGGAGATATTATAGACATTGATGCATATATTGAATTTTAGAAATCAATCAAGAAGGGAGGTATCTTCATAATTAGATAGGGGTAGTTCTCAGCACCATGTCAAGAGGACTTTTGGTGTGTATTGAGGATGAAATGACATCAATTAACATTAATGTCTGAGAGTGTTTCCATGAATGAAAAAGGGGGATATTTTTGCACATGGTGTTTTCATTAATGAAAACAAGGTGTCATTTATGTCAAAGGGGATGTTCAAGAAAGTATAAGTATAGTTCATTATTCCTAAGGAAGCAGCGATACTCTCTATGAAGCAGTATGTCGGCTAGGATTCTTACAAGATATCATTAAGTGAAGTTAAAGGTGCTTGAAGTTATTTTAGTTTTTGATACAATTATGGTGACCTAATGATCTTATAAATAGTATGTATGTGTAGGCCTCATTGATACCTTTCCAACGATATATCATGCTCTATAAAACTCCTCCCACATAAAAATTTATGGCCATTCGAAGATTAGTACTAAGTGGATGAATTAAATTATAGTGCAAATACCCTTGACACCAAATTTGTTAAAATGTGTGCATCTTTCGAGTGGATCCATGATTCAATATTTTGGTCAACAATAAATTTCTAACAAAAATGCACTACATTTAACATTGTTAAATGATTAAAATCTTTCGCAGATCGGATGAATTCAACTCCTGGGTGAAATGATTAAATGGTATATGTTGTCAAGAGTTGCATGATGTTTAACCTAACCTATCAACCCAACCAAAGCCTATGAAAAGTGGCAACATTTCATAGGACATGATGTATCCCCTCCATATTCACACTTGAGAAGATCATATTGGCCTAATTTGGTGACTTGGCAGCTTTGACACATAGCATAAAACATAGGTTTCCTATACACATGGCATGACACATCACTTGTTTATGTTATCAATATGACATGGCATCACCGGTGCATGACATGTGGCACGGAAAATTGTTTCATTTTGGTTGGAAAAAATCCTAAATTTGGGTGACACATGGCATCCACTACAGGTTGCGATGTGACATGATGATATCATGTTGACGCCATCATGTGTGCAAGGAGTTACCCTCGGGGTGTGGTCACATGGTCACATGAGCTAAGACCAAGAGATGCTAACGTAATATAAGGGTCGGTTACATAAAATGACCACATGGCACTAAGTTTAATGACCCAATATGAGCTCTTGGGGCTTCGACACTGACGTAATACAAGGGATGATTACGTGAAACATTCACATGGCGTTAAGTTTAATGATTCAATCCAAGCTCTTATGGATTTGGTGAGGGTACATGAGTGAGGTTATATGAATATGAACATTGAGCCTATCTCCATAACATTTGTGTGACCATTGTCGGCCCAGACCTCTCCATCAATATAAATACAGAGGGTCAAGCAATGTTAAGTAATAAATTTGATCATGATCAAAGTGTGTGAAATAAATTGAGTTTTGAGTCGATCCCGAGAAGTATGATTCAAATTTTATTTTGGTTAAGTTTTCATAGGGCGATACTATCTAAGTCAAATTGCTCTGAGCACGACATGGTTGGTTGATTCCTTTTTGGCATATTTCTTCTAGTTTTGGTAGAGAAAAATGTTATATTTTGGAGATGCCCCCATAGAGATATCATTAAGGCGGTCACTTTGTGAAGAGAGAGTTTAATAATGGAGATAGTTTTGGCATGAATGGCATATGTATAGCAATATCCAGGCTTGGCATGAGTGCTAGACTATCATTGCCAATGAGGATTATGCACTAGTGAGGTATATTTCCCACAAGCCTATCCATGGGACATATATATAATAAAACATATAACAAAAAAAATTCAAGGGCACAATGTAACAATCCCCATCAGATAGCATGATTGGTATGAAATTATTGTTTACAAACTAAGGTTGTAAGTTTGAGTCCCAACGGTGATCAGGTTTAAATTTATTATTTTAATTTAATGGATTCATTCTATCACATAATTAACTAGATTGTAAGTGAGCATATTATAGCATTGATTCTGAAAGTTAACCATTTTTTCTAATGTGCCTCAAAAAGGGAATTTTGTAGGATGATTAATTAATTATATAGTTTTGGATGGTTATTTTGCGTTTTTGGAATAATTATTGGCCCAAATTTAATTCCGGAAGAAGCATGATATACAAGGCTTAGAGGTGGATGTTATGAAATGCCTTGTTAAAAATTATTTGATGTCTAGAATATCCTTTATATGATTTGAGGTTTTATGAGAAAATTATTGTGGTTTTGGAAATAAGACTAGAATTGGTTCCAAGAACGAATTAGAGTGACTAGATCGATGAATGAGTTGTACAAGACTATGGAAAACAATATAATAGTTAGTGAAAAATATTTATATGAATATATTTTCAATAATAACAATATTTGTAGGGTGTGATAGTTATTATTGCCATGATAATATTTTTCAAGTTACAGTGGAAATTATAATAGTGACAGGATGTGCAGGTTGAGATGATGGTAATAATGATTGGAGGTTGTGATTATTTGTCTTTATAAACATATAACTACTTATGATGAAAATGGATCTAGTTTGAAAATGATATGAAATAGAATTCCACAAGGAGTTGAAGAAGAATGTCGGTGCCTCAATCGAGGTTGGAGCCTAGAGTAGGCTGGACCCCACTCATTATCAAGGTTAGAGCCTCAATCAGGTCGGAGCCTAGAGCTGGGTGGAGCTCACTTATCATTGATGTTGCAGCCTCAATCAGGTAGGAGCCTAGAGAAATTTGGAGCCTCAATCAGGTTGGAGCATAGAGTTAGTTAGAGCCCATTCATCATCGAGGTTAGAGCCTCAATCAAGTTGGACCCTAGAGAAGGCTGGAGATTTTTCATCATATCCTCAAGCATTTTTTAGTCTATAGTGAGCAATTTCTTGAATTATTTCAAATTTGGTGCCTCAATTAGGTTGTAGCCTACCATAAGTGGAAATTTTCATTTCCTGGGGGTGGTTGCCTCTAGAAAGTGAGAGCCTGCAAATATATGTAATGAATTAAAGCATATGAAGCAGAATAATTTATGGTTTTATCTTGTATAGTTTTCCGCATAAAATCTTGTGTCTCTTTGTGATGTGATGGCGTCTTGATGTGTTTTTGATAGATTATGATGCTTTGTTATATATGATGATATGATTATTATGGTTATGATTCATTGCTACAAGGTTGTTTGATTATGAAAAGTTATGAAATGGTAAAATTTATCTCACAATTATTCATCACACCCCCCCCCCCCCCACAGTGTGACCTTTGGTCCAACACCTCATGTCATATGAATCCATGAGGTGATAACCAATTCACTCGAGTGGTGCTCAATCATGAGACCAAATTTCATATTATAAATACTATAGGATAGGGTGTAACTTTGTACTTGTTAGGTCTCTGTAATTTATTAGCAAGATTGGGAGAGTCCAATCACAGAGTTAACATTATTTCAACCAAACTTTGGGATTCTAGGATCTAGCCCTCCTGAATCTGGAGAGGGATCTCTCCAATATGTGCAAAGATGGATATTGTCTTTGAAAAGCTTAAGGTAATGATATTAGGCTAGTTATGAAGGCCAAGGGTTTTGTTTTGTTTTGGATGGTTGAGCATGAAATGTTACTTGAGGGGAAAGTCCTAAGTGCAAAAAAGTTTCAAAAGTGAGAAGTTGCAAGCAAATAGAACAGTTTTGGCAGATAGATAGATATAACGCTAGTTTTTAGTCCATTGGGCTATGGAGTCATATCTGGGCTTGAATTGAACAACAACATCAAGTGTGATCCAAGGGGATTCATCTATGTCTAAGGATTTCTTTAAATTTTGATTTATGGAATGGAGTGATACATAAAGAAGGGGAATTTAAACAGATGCAGAACGAAGAGCAGCCTAGGATCTGATAAGTACTTTTAAACCCGTCAGCCTTTGACAAACACTTTAAGAAGGACACGAAAGCAGACTAGGATCTGGTAAGTACTTTTAAACCAACCAGCCTTTGACACACTTCCAATAGAAAACATACAAAACAAGGGGAAACACAACGATAACACAGAATGGTCTAAGATCTAGCAAGTGCTTCTAAACTAGCCAGCTTTTAACACATTCCAAGGGAAACAATCTGTTAGTTATGTAGACAAGTCTGGGACCAGGGCTAACCATATCTTCCTTCAGTTCATCATCACATAACATATACTGAAAGTAACGTTCAGAAATAATATTCAGCTAGGATGATAAAATGAGGGAACGCCAGCATTCTCATGCCTAAACTGAATTAAGTCATTCCTGAATAACATAGATTGGAAGAAAACATTCAAATAAAGATTTCTCAGCCAGAGAAGGTTACTGATATACAGCAGGTCCTAACCCTGTTTAAACTGTTCTTTACAGTGGAAAATGAAACAACATGAAAACAGAAATAAAACAACAAGTTACAAATGAGAATAACATCACCGTCAACATAGATCAGGATCCCATGAAACAGCTTTTATATTGATGTCAAACCAGCTACAAACTTCAAGTCCAATGTTTCAGTTCAGCAATCATCTTCACTATTCAACCTAACTACTCTAGCACAAACAGAGCTTCAAGGGCTAGTGAATACTATGTACAAAAAGAAGTCTCAAGCTCAAGTGTATTTCAAAGTTCTGCGACCAACAACTCCTCATCTTCTCCTGAGGTATTTATAGAAGAATGAGGAGGTGATCTGATAAAATATCTCTCAGGATAATTAATACAGGTTCAAGACTTCTCGGCCTTTCGAGGGGCTCGAGAGAGAAATTTACAGGTGGATCACTGTATTAACCTTTTACAATAAATATCAAAGCTCGGTGGGAGCTTTATTTTGACTTTGAGGCTCTGTGTAATGTGGGGAGTAACTCTGCAGATATTTCTGCATTGATTACCCTGCAGAAGTAACTCCTTGGCTGCTCTGAGGCGAAATCTGATCTTCTTCAATAACTTCGGCCTATGTTTGAAAGGTTTGAGGCAACAGGTGGCTCGGTGGTAGCTGAGGAATCAATTTGCCTCAGATGTGGCGGTGGAGGCTTTCCGTCTGATAAAACACTTTAGGTTTTCCTTTAAACTGTGTTTTAGATTGGGGATTAGGCTTTTGATAACTGTCTTAGCCGTAATCCCCATAAAAATTGTCTTCAATCTTCATCTGATGTGCTCTGTCTTCAAAACTGATACTCTTTAACTGTATTTGAATTAAAATAGTGTCTTGTCGATGTGCAGACCCACACTGGGCTTTACGGCATCAATACTCATAGAGTACTGACGAAACATGGAATAGATCCCCGTGGATGGCTTCTCTGTAATGAAACGAGGGCATGAGAATCGTCATTCCCAACCCTTGGCATTTCTTCGTTATACAATGGAAAACCATTTAGAACACCTGCATCAAACACAAAACAATTAAGAAATCCTGCGAAAAAATAGGTTTAAACTGCTTCAGATGGCAGGGGAGGAGCGTAGCCGTCGGATAAAAATATCTAACGGTGGAGATCGGCGCAAAACAGGAAAATGAGAGCGGGGAGAAGAAATAAGGCGGGGTGGTTTTGGGCCGTCCGATCTGGACACGTGGACGGTCCAGATCTAATCGGAGGATCTCAATCGGGGGGGGCAGGCAAGTGCATGCGATGTAAATTTCCAATGCGATTAAGCGCTGGTCGTTGATCTGCAGATCAGATCGACGACGGAAGATGAATCGGAGGGTTTTCGAAACGGGGGCAAGACTTGTGATCGGAGGGAATAAGGACCGTTGGATCTTCGGGAGGATGGACGGCTAGGATTAAATCGGAGCCATCGCAATCGGGGATGAAACAAAAACGCATGTGATTTGAACTTGCGATTAGAAACTTGCGATTGAGCGCTGGCCGTTGATCTGAGGACCAGATCAACGGCGGGGAATGAATCGGAGGGATCGCAATCGGAGGTCGCAGAGATGGGCATGCGATTGCGCAACAGGGAAAAGTCGCAATGCGATTGTGCGCGGACCGTTGGATCGAAGGACTAGATCAACGTTCATGATTGCTTCAACCTACGCACCGGCGGAAAAACCTTTAAACATATGAAAACCAAAGTTTTGCAATAAAAACAAGTTATAATGGCTCGGGCAGAAAATATATAATTTAAAGGGAAAAAGGTGCCCGATTGCGGTGCCGGTGGTTTTCACGGAATGTAATATGCCCGGGAGTATAAAGACAAGGGCCAATCGCAATCGGGCCATTGAGCCTGGTCTTTCCGATCAACCCATTTGTGTTGTTTCCGATTGCGATTAGCGCCGAAAAGCTTTGGCGTTTGGTTTTAACGTATGGGCATGTGGGGGGAAGTGGTTTAGGACTTTAGTCCAAAGGGGCTTAGGTCCATAGCAATAAAACTTGTTTTCCATGAAAATTTTCAAAGTTTTAAATGGATTTGGGGGTTTCGGAATAGTTAAAAAGTGAGTTTTTAACTATGAAAGGGGAATTTTTCATAAATGGAAAGAAGAGGAGTTATGAAAAGTAAAGGAATAATATGGAGAAAAAAGGGAGGAAAATGATGGTTTCTTCAGCAGTTTGTTATACGAAATCAGCAGATTTTTCTGAGTATAAAATGGGACAGCAAATGAGGATTTGGGACAGAGGCATGAGGCCTTAAAGAGACTTCAAGAGCCAACAATTTTTAGTGATAAAATTTTTTCCTTGGAGGCTCAAAAAAGATCTTAGCCACCTTTTGGTATAACAAAATATTATAGGTGGCTAACAGTGGCTCCACTTGGGGATGGTGCCTTCTTGAAGGCATCAAGAATTCAGACTTGATTTCTGGGAGGCTGATTAGTTTCCTCATCCATTGGGCTGTCCTCCTATGATTGAATGATCTTCTCTAAAAACATATTTGGCAGCCATGAAAACAATGGACCTTTATCGACAAGCTTGCTACCTACCCAATCCTACAGATCTAACATTTTTTCTTCTTAGAGTGCACTTGGATTGGCAAACTCTATTCACAACATTTTATTCTTTTAAAAACAGGAAATCTAATCTTCTTCTACTCCTTATTTCTCCCTGAACTCAGATTAAACAGTTGAGCTCAGATATTTCTCCACCTAGTCTACTGTCTGTTGGGATTAAACAGTCCAACAGACTTTCATTCTCTAAATTCCATAACAGAAATTTAAAAACAGCGAAGTCAAGATTAAGCTGTTTGACTTGCTGTGATCTATGACATAAAAACAAGCTACACATAGATTATTATTTGCAGAAAATTAAATCAAAATGGAAGGCTTAAGATCTGAAAGTTTCTCATTATGGCCTTCTTTTTGTTTACAGCTCTGTTTTTAATTTTGTTTTGAGCTGTCTCTTCCTTGTTTTCTGGTTCAGATTTTGGGCAAATTAGAACCAATTTTTCTCTTTTATGACTCAGAAAAATAAAACAGTTTTGAGTCATCTTTCTTTGGAAACTTTGGTTCAGATTTTGAACATGTTTGAACCTTAATTTCTATCCTAATCTATCTACTGATGAGCCAAGATTAAACAGTTTGGCAAATCAAATTCACTAACCTATCAGCAGAAAATTTAAAGCTAATTAGTCAAGTTTAAACAGCTTGACTAACTAGAAGTGTGTTTCTGAGGAGTGGCATTTGAGCTTGCACACTTTCAGAATTTATTTCTCTTTTTTGGCATGGGGCTTTGCCTTTCTTGTTTTCATTTCTGCCCTCTTTTTATTTTTCTTTGTTTTTGTATTTTTTGATTTTTCATAACTTTGAATGCAATGATGGATGAAATGTTTACAATGGAAAAAAGAAAAAAGAAGGCTTAAAAACATATCATGAATCAAGATAAGTAATGCTTGAGTATCCTGCCATTGACAGGACCCCCAAACAAATATGTTCCATCCAGCTCTTGTAAGAAGAATGCATTGTTTCCAGCAATTGAATGAATAGAGTAAGGGCCAAGCCATAGATTGTCAAATTTACCATGCTTTCCCTTATCTTCTCTCTTTGAATCCCACTTTAACACTTTGTCCCCAATCTTGAAATTGCTGGCCTTTGTTCTTCTGTCAAAAAGCTTCTTAATGTTGTCCTGTTTCTGCAATGTTTTGTTGTACACTTCCTCTCTGATTTGCTGAAGATGAATGGTCTGATTTATTCTTCTAATCATGTCATTATCTTCAGTCTGCAACTCTTGAATTAACTTCATAACTGGTACACCAAGGCTGTTAGGAAAATTGCATCTGTACCATATACAAGCTGGAAGGGTGACATACCAATGGATTTTTTCAATGTTAATCTGTCAGCCCACAGGGCATGGATCAGCTTCGTGTGCCAAGACTTCTTATTGTCTTCCAACATTTTCTTCATTATGTTCACTAAGCTTTTGTTGGAGGACTCTGCAAGTCCATTACCTTGAGGGTAATAGGCTGTGGAGTGCCCTAGTGTTATCTGGTATTTATGACAGAAGTCAACCATTTTCTTGCTTCTAAATGCTGCTGCATTATCCGTGATGATCTTGGTAGGGCAGCCAAATCTGGAAAGGATATTGGTTTCTATGAACTTTATAATAACTGAATCATTGGCTTGCCTACAAGGAATGGCTTCTATCCATTTAGTGAAATAGTCTGTGGCAGTAAGGATCCATCTATGCTGGGCAGAAGATGAGGATGGATTTCACCTATGAAGTCAAGTCCCCACTGTTGAAAAGGAGCTTCAACAGTGATTGGATGCAGAGGAAGGGGTAATAATTTTCTCTTGCCCTCAAACAATTGGCATTTATGGCAAGTAGTTGTCATTTTGTGAACATCAGGAAAAAGGGTGGGCCAAAAGAAACCAGCCCTCAAAATTTTGTTGGCTGTTGACTTCCAGTACAAATGGCCACCACACTCTCCTTCATGAAATTCCTGCTTAATCTTCTCTACATCAAACTCAGGCAAACATTTAAGCAATATACCACTAGAATTTTTCCAATAAAGACACCTATCTATAATGCAATAGTTTACTGCTTTCAGTTTTAAGAACCTTGCCTTCGTTTTCGATAAACCAGGAGGCGTGTTTAAATTAAGCAAAACATAAACGATATCAACATACCAAGGAGAATTCAGAAAATGGTTTTCAATAATGGGAGTTGAGAATTCTTCTTGGCTGTCCAAAGCATTAATCACATTAATATCAAGAACTTCAAAATTGGATTCAGCCATTAATCTAGCTAGACCTTGGCCTTTGATGAGCTTAGTGGGTTTTATCTCTAAATCATATTCAAGAATAACAACAATCCACTTACCTCTCTTACCATCTGGATCTTGTGTTAGAATGTCTTTTACAACTGAATTTGGGACAAAGGCAATGATGTGTGAGTGAAGGATGTATACTCTGAAGTCTTTCAATGCTTTAACCAAAACAAAAGCTTGCTTTTCCATAATATTATACTTCAAAGGGGCATCCCTCAATGCCTTGCTAAAGAATGCAATAGGCTGCTCTTGTCCTTGTGGATTTTTCTGTAAAAGGACAACAACAATGGTATGTTCTGATGCAAATGAGAAGATATAAAAATCTTTCGAAAAATCAGGGCTTATGAGAACCAGTGTTTTGGTTAATGCTTGTTTCACCAGCTCAAAGGATGTCTTTGCTTCCAAGGTCCATTTTATCCCTTGCTCCTTCTTCAACATGTTTGTGATATTTCTAAGGAGCTCTGCCAAGTTAGGGATGAACCTTCTCAAAAAGTTAATCTTTCCAATGAAAGACTGTAACTCTTTGATATTTCGAGGATGAGAGATTTGCAATATAGCCTCAATCCTCTTTGGATCTATCTTTATACCCTCTTCTGAAATAATGTGTCCAAGAAGCTTACCTTCTTGGAGACCAAATAGTGTCTTCTTAGGGTTTAAAGATATTCCAAACCTTTTGCACTTCTAGAAAACTTTTCTCAAATGTTCTAAATGTTCTTCATCTGTTTTTGAAAACACAGTGACATCATCTAGATAGATAATGATGAAGAAGCCCAATTCTTCCGAGAATGCTATGTCCATGGCTCTCCGAAAGGTTGCTCCAGCGTTCATTAGACCAAAAGGCATCTTCACATACATGAAAGTGCCCCATGGAGTAGTGAAAGCTGTCTTTAATTGATCAGCAGGGTGAACTAAAATCTGATTATACCCTGAATAGCCATCAAGCAATGAAATCCTTTTAGACCCCACCACCCTTTGTAAAATGTGATCCATTTTTGGTAAAGGGTAGTTGTCTTTTAACGAAGCTTTGTTTAAGTCTCTAAAGTCTATACAAAGCCTGATTTCTCCAGTCTTCTTCCTAACGGACACCAGATTAGATACCCACTCAGAATATCTAATAGGGACAATAATGCCATCATCATACATTTTCATGATCTCCTTCTGAACCAATGGCAACTGGACAGGGTTTATTCTGCGCAGTTTCTGTTTAAATGGTTTTTGGTTTTCTTTAAGAGGGATTTTATGCTGTATTATTTCAATGTCATAGGATTTGAGATCTTCGTAACTCCAAGCAAAAACATCAGAAAATTCTTGGAACAGCTCTATGTATTTGAGTTTAATGTGAGCTGGCAAAGTTTTGGACAGTTTGATCATTTTCAGTTTTTCCTCACTGCCTATATTGCACTCCTCTACTTCAGTCTCTACAGGTTCCAGTTTTGTTTTATTGGCCACATCGTTAAAATCGAGCAACTCCTCTAAAGGCGTTAGACCACTTGGCAAATTTTCATCTTTAGACTGCAGAGTTTGTAATTCTTCCGTTTCTAACTCTGCACTTAATTCTATTTTGTTCCTAAGTTCGCTAGACAATAGGTTAATATTGGCAGGTTGAGGAGACGATTCTTCTTCACCAAGAAAGTTTTCTTCACTGCAGTCTGTATCATAATCTGAATCTGAACTGTGCAGTTCGAACTCATTTTTGAATTGCATGAAGTCTTCTATTTGTTTGTCATTGTCAAACACTTGCCAATATTTTTCGTTATCAGGCACTGCAGGTCTAAATTTTATCGGAGTTGTGTTGTCTCCAGTCTCATATGGCGTTAGACATGTTCTGGCCGCAAAGGCTAAATTGTGGGCCATAATGTTCTTTTTCCTTGGGATGAAACTCAGGTTTGACTCCTCAAATGTTGTCAACAGATCCACGACATCATTCTGATAGGCTCTAAGTCTGGGATGATTCGCATTATACTCCCCATTGACTTGCCTAATGATTAACTCAGAATCCCCGTACACATTAATTCTTCTGGCTCCTAATTTCTTCAAGAGATGCAAGCCTAAGAGAAGGGATTCATATTTCGCTATGTTGTTGGAACACTGAAAGTTTAATTTGCATGAGATGCATTCTGTGTGGTTGTTTTAAGTGTTAATGATCCAAACCCCTGCACCAGCATTATTTCTAGTGCATGACCCATCAAAATACATACTCCATAAAGGACTGTCTTTGGTTTCGTCTGTTTGGCGATTGTCCTTTTTAACTATGGTGCCTTCTGACTGTTCATGATTAGCAGCACCCAATTGAATTTGTTTTGACTCCTCAAATTCTTCAATAGATTGAGGGATGTTGCCAGAAATGTTAGGGGTATTTTCTGGGTTGTTAAGTCCTAACAACAATGGGTTCATAACCGGAAAATCAAGACCTATGCTTTGTTTACTAATGTTTTCACATGTGGCAAACTGTTTGGACACTTCTGCGTTATTATACTCTTCTTCCCTGTTAGGCTTTAATTCTGTTAAAGTGACTTGTTCACTAGGAGTTTCATTGTTAAACATGATAAAAGAATCAAGGCCTGTATTGACAGAATATATAGGAGAGTTTCGTGGTCTGTCTTGACTTGTAACCGTGTATTGCATATGAGACTTCCTGTAAAGTCTTCTGGTCTGATTGAAAATCGGGATGGTCGCATATGTCATGTCCATCTGCATAGTCCCCTGTAACTTAGCTCCCCAAGATCTTGATAAAAGCATTCCATACTTTGGGGGAACATCAGCCACAACAATGTCCATGAGTAAACATTTGGCTGGAATTTGGGCTAGGTTAACACAGAGGTCTTTGATCAATCCTAGACATTTTACTCTGTTTGAGTCAAAGGAGTATAGGTCTTTGTAGGGTCTGGTAATTTCTAAGCCAAGGCTCTCCATCACAGCTTTAGGCATTAAATTATGAGAAGCCTCGGAATCATGCATAGCGTTGTGTAGAATTTTGTCATGAATGTTCAAACTCACATAAAAGGGAGGAACTGGTCCTTCTTGAAACTTCCCTTCAATCTTAGGGCCAGAAATCAACTCTGGTAGGTCGTCACTAAGATTAACCGTATCTCCATTTTCCTCTATATTTAAAGCCTTCAAAATTTGGTTCCTATATACATGTTGGGCAGCTAACTCAGTTAATGGAACAGAGATTTTGATCTTTAAGATTTCCTGTTCACGGCTGAAAGGGGTTTGATTCTTTGAAGCACTTGTTTCAACCTTATTAGCTGTCACTCTATCAACAATTACAGCTTGCTGATTTGTTTTACTTGACACAATTGTTGTAGAAGGAGTACTAGCTGAAGTGTTAGTACTGCTGATGTCTTCACTCTGTTTTTCAGAATTTTGAGTGTTTTTCTCCTTATCCTTATCAGAATTAACAGCCACTGTTTTGTCTTTTTGTTTCGCTGTTTTGGGTTTAGCTGCGGTGCTGCTTTGAGAGGATTTGTCAGAGGTTTTGGTGTTGGGGGCTTGTTGACTGGTCTTGCTTCTAAGGTCATATTCTCTTTGAGGTTCTATGACGACATTTTCCATGTCCCGATAATAATTTTCATTATCATTTCTTTTGTCGTCGTAAGGTGTGTAAAGACCTTGTTTATTATCATAATGAACCTCAAAGTCATCATCCTCTTCCCCAAACATGTTGATATCCTCTTCCTCTGCTATGTCTTCTATTTGTTCAACCTCACTTACATAGTTTTGATGAAAGGGAGGAGTGATCTGTTGATCATCTTCCCTGGGTCTGTTTGGAGGTTGGTTCCTTCTAACATTCTGATTCTGGTTTCTATTTTGAGGAGCAGTTTGATTTTGATTTTCTTGTGCTCTCTTAATTATGCTCATCTCTTTCATCATTTCTTCCATCATTCTCTCCATCTTTGAGCTTGAAGTGGAAGGGGTGGATTCCTCTCTAAAAGATACTCTCTTCTCTCTCTTCATTCTTGCTCTTTTCTCCATCAAGTTTACTTCCACAGAAAGAGCACCCCTTTGCATGTCTTCAAGAGTTGCAAAGACTCTTTCTCTAAGTGAATATGTCATGTCCGGATCAAACCCTTCAGGAAATTTGTTTAAAGCTGAGCCCTGAGGAGGTTTTGGTTCAGGGGAAAGTGCATTATAAACGCTGTTAAATCTGGTACAATAAGATTGTACACTTTCCCCAGGGTTCCTATGGAGATTGTTATAGTCAGCAAGGACTTGGAGAGGATTCTTCCTCACTTCCCATTTGTTTAAGAATGCTTGATGGAAGGCTTGGAGATCGTTAATACTATGGGGGGTTAAACCTTTAAACCATTTTCTTACTTCTCCCCCCAAACTTTGAGCAAATAGTCTCAACTTGACAGAGTCATTATCAATTTCATTTCTGTCAAAGTAGTCATTCATCTTGTCCACATGTTGAGATGCTATTATGGTATTACTAGCATCATATAATGGAATTTTGGACTGATAGTCCTGTGGAAGATTGACTAATGGTACAGGAAGGAATAAGGGAGCATACCATGTTGCCATGGCAGGAGGTGGAGGTGGATTTACAGAAGGGAAAGTGGGTTGAGGTGAAGTGGTTTGAACAGTGGATGTAGGGTGAGTAGAAGTGGATGGACCAGGAGTAGACTGTTGAGACGATCTTGGATGAGAGACACCTAAATTGTGAAGGAAATGTAAATCAAGAGGTGTTGTTTCCCTGCTGCCAGGATGTTCACTTGTTTCAGGAGATGAAAGTGAAGATTCAGAGTCTAACTGGATTATATCATCAAATGACCTAGTCCTAAATGGGTTCACTAAGTCAGTTTGTGATTGTTGCAGAGCTGAAAGATTTTCGGGGACTGAATTAGCTCTCAAGGGTGATCCGAAAACAGTTAATAATTTAACCTTAGGAGACTTCCAAAGGATACTTTCTGGATTATCAACTATCTCAGGTGGGTTAGGGTCTGGATGGGCTCTAGTGTGAATCTTTTTAGAAGCCACTATGCTATGTTGTTTAGACCTAAAACAAGAGAAGTTCAACTAGATATGACAATCTTAGAGAGGTTCACCAATCTGTTTTACGATTTCAAATCCCACAGTCCTCTAACTGAGTTTGAATGATTTTATAATGATAAGGGTTCTTCCCAGTGGAGTCTTAAGGTCTGTTCAGGATTGTGGAGTCGCCAGGTGGAAAGTTCAGAGTTTTTTCAAAGGAGTACACTGTCCACCACAGTGTTTGTGAAACATTCCTTTCAAGGATATCTCAAAACACAACAAACTCTAACCAGAGATTGACTGGGAGGGCATTCACCAGATATGTCACCCCCAAAAGAGGATTGGACCCGGAGGCTACCTGGCCCTTTCCAGACTCTGTCTAAGAGTATAAAGTAAAACACATCAAAGACGTACAAAAGATATCAAAACTAGTGTTTTACTACCAATCTGAAATGTTTTTGGTATTTTCTAAATTGCTTTTATTTGTGGTTCGGAAGAATATCCTAACTTTTCCTCAAAACTTAGCTACGGTTATGAAACAAAGACAGTCTATCCTTATGGCTAAGCTAGTTGATTTTCCAAGGTTAGATAAAAACTCGAAAGAATCCTAGGACTGACCTAGTTTGTCACTGATTCAATTGAGTTTCATCTTAATTACCATTTCTTGGTAGTGCTTGAAAAGGCTGCTTTTGACTCTCAAAATGTTATGAAGATTCTGGGTAAGGGTCCCCAGCGGAGTCGCCAGAAATGTTAGCTTCTGGTGGCTCAGCTGCAAAATAAAACAATTGTCATGGAACCAGAGATTCTGGGTTAAAATGATCCCTAGTGGAGTCGCCAGAAATGTTAGGTCTCTGTAATTTATTAGCAAGATTAGGAGAGTCCAATCACAGAGTTAACATTATTTCAACCAAACTTTGGGATTCTAGTATCTAGCCCTCCTGAATCCGAAGAGGGATCTCTCCAATATGTGCAAAGATGGATATTGTCTTTGAAAAGCTTAAGGTAATGATATTAGGCTAGTTATGAAGGCCAAGGGTTTTATTTTTTTTTGGATGGTTGAGCATGAAATGTTACTTGAGGGGAAAGTCCTAAGTGCAAAAAAGTTTCAAAAGTGAGAAGTTGCAAGCAAATAGAACAGTTTTGGCAGATAGATAGATATAACGCTGGTTTTTAGTCCATTGGGCTATGGAGTCATATCTGGGCTTTAATTGAACAACAACATCAAGTGTGATCCAAGGGGCTAGTCATCTATGTCTAATGATCTCTTTAAATTTTGATTTATGGAATGGAGTGATACATCAAGAAGGGGAATTAAACAGATGCAGAACGAAGAGCAGCCTAGGATCTGATAAGTACTTTTAAACCAGTCAGCCTTTGACAAACACTTTAAGAAGGACACGAAATTAGACTAGGATCTGGTAAGTACTTTTAAACCAACCAGCCTTTGACACACTTCCAATAGAAAATATACAAAACAAGGGGAAACACAACGATAACACAGAATGGTCTAAGATCTAGCAAGTGCTTCTAAACTAGCCAGCTTTTAACACATTCCAAGGGAAACAATCTGTTAGTTATGCAGACAATTCTGGGACCAGGGCTAACCATATCTTCCTTCAGTTCATCATCACATAACATATACTAAAAGTAACGTTCAGAAATAATATTCAGCTAGGACGATAAAATGAGGGAACGCCAACATTCTCATGCCTAAACTGAATTAAGTCATTCCTGAATAACACAGATTGGAAGAAAACATTCAAAGACGGAAGAGGATTCTTGATATCTGACCCAGTCCTAACAACCATTTAAAGTTTGTTCTTCTGTTCTTTACAGTGGAAAATGAAACAATATGAAAACATAAATAAAACAACAAGTTACAAATGAGAATAACATCACCGTCAATATAGATCAGGATCCCATGAAACAGCCTTTATATTGATGTCAAACCAGCTACAAACTTCAAGTCCAATGTTTTAGTCCAGCAATCATCTTCACTATTCAACCTAACTACTCTAGCACAAACAGAGCTTCAAGGGCCAGTGAATACTATGTACAAATAGAAGTCTCAAGCTCAAGTGTATTTCAAAGGATTACGCAGCTTCAACAACTCCTCATCTTTCTCACGAAGTATTTATAGAAGAATGAGGAGGTGATCTAAGAAAATATCTCTCGGGATAATTAATACAGGTTCAAGACTTCTCGGTCTTTTAAGGGGCTCGAGGGAGAAATTTACAGGTGGATCACTGTATTAACTTTTTACAATAAATATCAAAGCTCAATGGGAACTTTATTTGACTTTGAGGCTCTGTACGCTGTGTGGAGTAACTCCCTGGCTGCGCTGGAGGCGAATATCTGATTTTATTCAATAACTTCGGCCTCTGTTTGAAAGGTTTGAGGCGACAGGTGGCTCGGTGGTAGCTGAGGAATCAATTTGCCTCAGATGTGGCGGTGGAGGCTTTCTGTCTGATGAAACACTTTAGGTTTTTCCTTTAAACTGTGTTTTAGATTGGGGATTAGGCTTTTGATAACGGTCTTAGCCGTAATCCCCATAAAAACCGTCTTCAATCTTCATCTGTTGTGTTCTGTCTTCAAACTGATACTCTTTAACTGTTTTTGAATTAAAACGGTGTCTTGTCGATGTGCGGACACATGGCAGGCTTTACGGCATCAATACGCAAGTCACGACAAAACATGGAATGGAGCCTGCCCGGATGTTCTCTTTAATGAAACGGGGGCATGAGAATCGTCATTCCCCATTTCTTCGCATTTCTTCGTTATCTGATGGAAAACCATTTAGAACACCTGCATCAAACACAAAACAATTAAGAAATCCTGCGAAAAATAGGTTTAAACTGCTTCAGATGGCGGGGGAGGAGCGTAGCCGTCGGATAAAAATATCTAACGGTGGAGATTAGCGCAAAACAAGAAAATGAGAGCGGGGAGAAGAAATAAGGCGGGGTGGTTTTGGGCCGTCCGATCTGGACACGTGGACGGTCCAGATCTAATCGGAGGATCTCAATCGGGGGGGGGGGGCAGACAAGTGCATGCGATGTAAATTTCCAATGCGATTAAGCACTGGTCGTTGATCTGCAGATCAGATCGACGGCGGAAGATGAATCGGAGGGTTTTCGAAACGGGGGCAAGACTTGTGATCGAAGGGAATAAGGACCGTTGGATCTTCGGGAGGATGGACGACTAGGATTAAATCGGAGCCATCACAATCGGGGATGAAACAAAAACGCATGCGATTTGAACTTGCGATTAGAAACTTGCGATTGAGCGCTGGCCGTTGATCTGAGGACCAGATCAACGGCGGGGAATGAATCGGAGGGATCGCAATCGGAGGTCGCAGAGATGGGCATGCGATTGTGCAACAGGGAAAAGTCGCAACGCGATTGTGCGCAGACCGTTGGATCGAAGGACTAGATCAACGGTCATGATTGCTTCGACCTACACACCGACGGAAAAACCTTTAAACATATGAAAACCAAAGTTTTGCAATAAAAACAAGTTATAATGGCTCGGGCAAAAAATATATAAGTTAAAGGGAAAAAGGCGCCCGATTGCGATGCTAGTGGTTTTCACGGAATGTAATATGCCCGGGAGTATAAAGACAAGGGCCAATCGCAATCGGGCCATTAAGCCTGGTCTTTCCAATCAACCCATTTGTGTTGTTTCCGATTGCGATTAGCGCCGAAAAGCTTTGGCGTTTGGTTTTAACATATGGGCATGTGGGGGGAAGTGGTTTAGGACTTTAGCCCAAAGGGGCTTAGGTCCATAGCAATAAAACTTGTTTTCCATGAAAAGTTTCAAAGTTTTAAATGGATTTGGGGGTTTCGGAATAGTTAAAAAGTGAGTTTTAAACTATGAAAGGGGAATTTTTCATAAATGGAAAGAAGAGGAGTTATGAAAAGTAAAGGAATAATATGGAGAAAAAAGGGAAGAAAATGATGGTTTCTTCAGCAGTTTGTTATACGAAATCAGCAGATTTTTCTGAGTATAAAATGGGACAGCAAATGAGGATTTGGGACAGAGGCATGAGGCCTTAAAGAGACTTCAAGAGCCAGCAATTTTTAGTGATAAAATTTGTTCCTTGGAGGCTCAAAAAAGATCTTAGCCACCTTTTGCTATAACAAAATATTATAGGTGGCTAACAGTACTATCATTGAGTTCCAGGGTTCCTTGAGTTTTTCCAATTTCTTGAGATGGTAAAGAGTGTGAAAGGCCTTTGTTCATGTGTAGAACATGGAAAAAATGTAGTTCTTGGAATTAATTGAAACCAACCCAAATTAGTTAATAGATAGAGTGAACCTTATTATGTTGCTTTAGTCCCATATGATGATTAATTTGAAAAGATGCAAGATTGTGGTAAGGTCAATCACTTTGAGAAAAACATAAATCTCTACTCATTTGTTGGTAGCTTTGCGCAAGCTCTAGGAATATTTCAATTTTATCTTTCTAGATGAATGAGAAACCCCCTACATCTGCAACCCCTAGAGTTTGCTTGGAAACTCCATGAAAACATAGAAAAAATGAATCATATGAGTGTGTCCATTGGTGAAACTCTATCTAAGAGAAGGAGAGATACCAACTCTTCTTATGCGAAGAGGAACCAAATTGTATGGATAATTATTGAATTAAGAAAAACACGATTGTTCAAGTGTATCCAATACTTTAGCCCTGCAAAGATTGGGATGGTATGTGAAAATATGCTCAACCAAAATATATTTGGAACGCTCCACAAAAACTACTAATCGGGTCTGAATATCCTAAAAAATAGACCTATTGTGATCCAACTGAACCCTCTAACAAATACAAATGCATTTAAGGATCACAAACCAAATTATTTTAAGCAAAGGATTAAGGTAATTCTTGTACCATGAACCAAACAGTTGGAGAAGAGAACTAGGTCATTGTGCATGATGAGACATATCTCGTAAGACATATTCCCACACTCTTCTAGAAAACTTGCAATAAAGGAAAAGGTAGGTTATATATTCGCTATTTGAGCAACATAAATGCATCTAGATGGTCCTTGGATTCCTTGTTTGGAAAATTTTTATATAGTGCACATCTTCTTATGAACCAAGATCCAGAAGAAAATATTCACTTTAGGAAGCCCATATGGGTGTCAAACATGATCCCATAAGCCATATTTTGGAGGAATTTTGTTTGGGAACAAATGAACTTCATATCTATGCTTAATTATGTAGCCTAAAACACCCCAAACTCTAGAGTTAAGATCATTCTTGTGGCTTTAAGTGCAACCAAAAAGGCCAGAAAATAGAAGATAAGGGAGATCCCTAAGACGGGGGGGGAATTGGGCCCAAGTTCCACTCCACCTACTTCCTAGAAGGAGAATATCTATAAATTTCCAAAATTGAGAATGTGCATCTTGATCAACCAAAAAAAAAAGGATGAAGGACCTGAATATGCTCAAGAGTAGGTCTACACATAAAATTTTCATCCCAAATTCTATTCTTCCTTACATTTCCAAGAACCCAAATAAGTTGAGATTGGATGAGAGGAATGGTAGAAAAATAAGTTTCCAAATTTTTGATCCACCTCCAAAAGAAGAGACATGTTCAAGGCATATCCATCTTACACCCACCAGAAATTTCTTAGAGATGACCTATTTCTACCAGTCATATTGGTTAGTGAGAAGCTTACAAAGAAGCTTGGAGCAGATTCATTAATGAAATATCCTTGACTCCTAGACCCCTACAGCTCATAGGGATCCTTATAATTTTCCATTTCATAAGGTGAAACCTTTTGGAGTTCAATTTATTTCCTTTCCATAGTAATTTTCAAATTTCTTGTGCCATGGACTATTTGACATGAACTCGAGTTAACATAGTACATAATTGAAAAGAGCCAAGGCTAAAAGAATTTTTTCAATAGATTCAAGCGACCTACATAGGTTTACAATTGGTGCCCATGATGAAAAAATTTAGACTTGAGTTTCATAATTATTGGATTTCATAATGGATGCGGGAAATGGTTTAGGCAAATAGTAATGCCCAAAAATCTACAAGATGACCAGCCATCTCGAAGAGGATAATGAAAAATTGAAAAGAGATATGATTTCCTATTATAGTTCACATTCCAAGTATAGAGTATATTTTTATAGTTGTTGATAAGGAATCCTTAAGCTTAGACGAATTGGTCTAAAACCACCTTAATTTTAGACATAATAATGACCAAATACCCTCCCATCAATAACATATCATCTACAAATTATTCATGACTTAAATCCTTGACCCATATCACAATGTGGATGCTTGGTACTAACTCGAGACATATTTCATGGTTAGGTTTCCTACTTAGAGAATTATCCATAAGTATATTCAAAATGGGGGGACAGTGGGCATCCTTGCCAGGGACCTCTGGTAGCTTGAAAAGATACTAATGATCCACCCAATTACTAGATGGGATATTCACAAGTTACTTTTGCATGTAGATATCCACCCAATGAATTTGAGATTGAATCCAAAACTTTGGAGAACATAGAAGAGGAAGCTACATCGAACACAATCAAATGCATTGGTCATGTACAATTTAAAAGTTATCCCTATTTACCATTTGGATATACTAGAAAGAATGGATTTCTAGACAAGGACAATATTGTTCACTAATTATTTATTTTTCTTGGCGAACCCACTCGGCTTTCAAATATTAACTTAAGTATAATGGGTTTTAGATGGGTTTTTATGATCTTGGATATAGTTTTATATGTGACATTTACATAAATAAATTGGTCTAAATCTAATAAAATAAGAAGGATTCACCTTTTTTTAGACCATGGAAAGAAAAGTAGAATTGATTTCTCCCCCAATGTGTGATGAATAGTGGACATATTTAATCATCCTTAGCAAATTAAACTTTATGATATGCCAAAATATCATGTTAAATTTCAATGAATCCATTTGTGCCTAGTGCCTTATAGGTCCAATATATTGGATGACTTCCCATAATTCATCCTTTGAGATTTGAAGCATTAGACTTCCATTCTCCAATTGTTATACCAAAGAGGGAATGTGTTCAAACATTTCTTTGACATCCTTTGCAATCCCAATATCTTTCGTTGTATGAGTTTAAGGGAGGAAAGTGAGTTTAGGTTTCATCCTTAATCTAATCATGTGAATTGATAATATCCACATTTGTAGTCATTATGGATTTAACATTGTTCCGCCAAAGGATAATTTTAGTTTGATTGTGAAGGTAATGGATATTTATATCAACCAATTATAGTGAAAGGATCCTAGATTGAGACGCAAAGTTCCTCTTCTACTCATAATGTTGTTTTCAAAAGAAGGAACAATTTGTTTTCCTCCATTAGAGATCATAGAGAAACTGGATCTTGCTCTAGGCTCTAGCTTTGTATTTCCCCTAGTTCCAATTTGAGGGAAATGACAATAGAGTCTTGCCCTCGGAAGTGATATTTTTCCTAGGCCTTAAGATCAATTTTAGAATTTTTAATTTTTTGTTCCCAAATATGGACTGGTGACCCTTCAATCCATTGTCGTTAGGCTCGAGAAACAATACACTTAAACACATGGTCCTGAATCAAGAGAATATTTGAAACAAAAAGGAAGAGGGAAATACTTTTATTTAGGAATAATGGAGAGGGATATAGAATGGTGATTATATATACTCCAAGAAATCATATGAAAGGATAGAGAGCCACATTTTTCCCCAGGAATAATTTGTGTACCAAGTAGTCAAGGCACACCATAATATTCCCTGGGCCAAAGCTACGATAAGACTAGGTGAACTCGGCTCTCGAAAACTTTAGATGAGACAAATTCTAGGAGTAATAAAAATATGCCATCCTCTCCTAGAAATGATCTCTAACAATATTTCCTCCTTTTCTTCATGCTAGTGAAATATGGTGTTGAATTCTCCCGTAAAGATATAATTGAAGCCCAAATCCAACTCCTTCAGAATGCACATATAATTTTAACATGCTATGATATCCTTTATGAGCACTTGTTATATATAAATGATTATTATTCTCCATTTTTACTAACAAGTTGAACACTTATTGTTGTCCTGGATTACAACTAAACGTTTCCTAGTTTGTGATGAGAAATGACTATGATGAGAATTTTATACCAGTCGCAAGATACTCATCCATTAGATCCATCATTGCACTCTTTGCGCAGATGGGACGACAGATACACCAGATGGATGTAAAGATAACCTTTCTCAATGGATTTACTAACAAAGAAGTGTACATTGATAAACCTGAAGGTTTTGAGACCTTAGACAAGGAGTCACATGTGTTCAGACTCAAGAGAGCATTGTATGGCTGAAGCAAGCACCTCGTGCTTGGTACACCAATATTGACAGCTATTTCATCGGGTTAGGCTTCACCAAGAGTGAAGTGGATGCAAACCTATATCATATTGTGGTTGATGGTACGATTTTGATTATTGTACTTCATGTTGATGATCAAATATTGACAGGTGATGAGCGGATCATAAAATATTGCAAAGATGATCTTGCAAGAGAATTTGAGATGAAGGACATGGGGCTCTTGCACTATTACCTTGGATTGGAAATATGATAAAGAGATGGGGAGATATTTGTATCTTAGGGAAAGTATGCCAAGGATATTTTGAGGAAGTTCCACATGTAGGGAAACAAACCCATGGAGACTCCTCTTGCAGGAAACTAGAGGAAGGAGGATGCTACTTCAGGTGAAGTAGTGGATGCAGTAGTTTACAGGTAGCTGGTTGGTTCACTCATGTATTTGGTGAACACACGACCCGAAATATGCTACATATATAACGAGTTGAGCCAAGATAGTTAAGTCGACTAAGCTCTTTTGGAAGGCAGAGAAACATGTGTTGAGATATATCAGGGGCACTACAGAGTATGGATTATGGTACAGACGAAAAGAGGGAGTGAAGCTTCAAGGCTTCACCAGTGTATATTGGGAAGGGAGTCCATCCGAACAGAAGAGAAAATTAGGAGGCATCTTCAACATAGGATCAGGAGCAGTTTCTTGGTACATCAGGAAAAAGAGATTAGTTGCACTCAGTTCAGAAGAGCCAGAGTACATGGCAGCCTGTCAAGTTGCATGCGAGGCCATATGGATGAGGAAGATACATGTTGGTTTGTTTGGTCAGCACATGGATCCAACGGTGATACATTGGGATAGCTAGAGTTGCATCAAACTATCAGTTAATCCATTATTCCATGATAGGTCCAATCATATTGATATATGATATCACAATCTCAGATATTGTGTTCAGAGAAGGATTATTTCATTAGAGTACATTCTCACGGAGGAGCAGGATGAAAACATCTTGACGAAGGCACTGGAAAGAATAAAATTCGAATTCGACAGTGACAAGATCAGGGTAGAATATAATCCCTTTCTTATTGTGAAGGAGTACTTAAATGGCACCCCAAAGCGGGGCTTCTAATTTATTTTTCACTTAATTAAATTGGTAGAGAAATTGTAATTTCATCTTATAAAAACTTGTATTAGTTAAATAAGTCAGAATGACTAAGTTATCTTAGGAAATTCGAGTTGAGGGTCATATAGGATGCATGTAGAGTGATTCCATGATTTAAGGGGGTCTAGTTGCAGTTATGCATGAGTTGTAATTAGTTAACTCGAGAAATTGAGTTAAAATCAATTTAACTAGTTCTAACTAAGTGATGAGCTAGTGAGAGGTCCAGTGAATTAAATCTGATTTAATTCGCAATGAGTGTTCAATTAGTTAACTGAAGATTCATTATAAATAGTTGTTGTGTTTCAGTTATGAGGAAGACCCAGTTGAGACAGAGGTTAAAGGGAAGGTAACTATCAGTTGTATAATTAGAAAATTGTACAGGTCAGTTATAGAGTCAGTTGGAGGCCTAGGAAGGATTGCAAAATTATTCCAAGGTATTTTCATATTTAATAGGGCCTTAATTTATCAAGGAATGTGTGAGAAAGGCAGGATGAGCAGAGGCTGAGAATTGGCTAAGTATTTGTCCGATTTTGCCTAGATTAGTGTGAGACAATCAGCAAAGTGCGAGAGTTCTATTGTGAGAGAAATTATTGTATTTTTTCATGATGCTTGACTTCATACAATATACAGATAGTGGGGTTTTAGGCAGTCTTCTTTCACTAGATACATCTTGTGTTGTGCGATTGATTGTTTCTCTCTCTTACTTGTTATGTGATTGTGCGATCATGTTTTTGTTTCAATGCTTGTTTTAGTACATCATAAGATCAAATTGAATCTTTGTGGTTAGATTTTCTACATGGAATATCATCATGCCCAAAAGCACAAGGGGACTTTCAAAATATGAAAATAAGTGGAGTAACTGGTTGGCTACGTGGAGGTTTCTTGGAGCTCCTTAACCATAACATGCAAACAGATGAGGAAAATGGGCAGGAGGAGAAAAGGGACTTATTAGAAACATAACCCAAAAAATAAATTTGTACCCACATAAATATCAATTTTGTTTTTTATTACAATATTACTATAAGGTTTATGTTTATAGACCAGTAGATAATACTTAATTGTATAGAGAAGAGCATTCCTAGGTTTTACTATTATGGTTTGTTTTAGGCACAAATACTCTATCTGTATCGCTCATTATGTTCTTTGATGTACAAATGAGGCATTATTGCATGCTTGATGCATATTTTTAATGCAAAAATTTCCAGTTACAGTTAAATAAATATATAAACAAAGCATTATAATCATGTGCTAATTATTTTTTTAAGGTCTTCGAAAGTGGCACAGGTACCCCCTTCATAGGCATTGGGAGTGTTTCTATAGAATGGATATTGTAGAAGTTATCTGGAAAGTAGTATTCTATATATAACCCTTTAATGTGAAATGATCCAATTCCAATATGTTAAAATGGGATTAATCCCAATCCAATGTGAAATGATATTCCAATATATTAAAATGGGAATAATCCCAATCCAATGTGAAATGATATTCCAATATATTAAAATGGGAATAATCCCAATCCAATGTGAAATGATATTCCAATATATTAAAATGGGAATAATCCCAATCCAATGTGAAATGATATTCCAATATATTAAAATGGGAATAATCCCAATCCAATGTGAAATGATATTCCAATATATTAAAATGGGAATAATCCCAATCCATGAAAATTTCTTATCTAGCTGGTGTAATAGCCATATTTTCCATGGTTTGTGAGTTGATTAGAATTACCACATATGATCTATTTCGTAGATCCCAAACCCTACTAGGTAATAATCTAGTTTGTGATTGACAATTTGGTCATAATATAATTTTTTTATTCAATATATATACCATCTATAATGTACACTTCTTTATAAAAGGGGTTATTGGGTATGATTTATGAAAAAAATCAATATTGAATAAATTTTTTTTATGATAAATGTTTATAGAATTAGTCCATTGATCCGGATTTATGCACGAATGCAACAAAATACACATATAACCACAAATATAAAAATGCAACGGAAATAACACTTCATTTCATTAATATCAAAGAAATGAAATTTGTTTATAGACAGAATGGAAATAAACTAGCTAGGGCGCTGGTAGCTTATCTCTGAGAAGAGATGTGGTGGCTACAGACCTTTGAAATCTGTGTTACAATGAGGATCGAAGGACTATATATTATTGAGAAACAATATAAAACCCTAAACATCCAAAAAACTAACCCTAGGATATGAAATTCCAGAATATGGTCCCCGTCGGGGTAAATTGGTACATCAATTTCCTGGGGTCGTAACTTTGGCATACTATCTCTATTTGATGCACATGATACATCGTTAGAAATATATATCTGAGGACTAAATCTACTAACTACAAATGTTCATTTCGAAATAGACTCATTTTTAACGGAGGTTTGATGCCCAAAAAATGTCGTTTAGGGCCTCAAAACGCCTCTGGAAGTTCAGGACCCGAAAAACTGCTAAAAATAGTAAACTGTGCTATAATTAAGGAAATTGAAAAAATGAAAGAAACAATGGTGGGGCCCAAAGTGGAATAGGCGGGTGGCAACCAATATCCACCTGGATCATTCCTCCCCCCTTAGGAAGCAATGGTCCCCATTGCGTTGAGTTCCTCCATGAGATGAGGAAACTTCTATTGAACTTGGTGTAGGAGTTGGTTAGCTTTAACAACCCAATACAGTTGGACCTTCTTCTGGCAAGTGTTCTTGTTTTGCATGTCCATGATACAATTTGTGGTGGAATTTTCCATGCAGTCTTGGTTTAACTCTATTGGTGTGAGTTGTTCAGCAATGGGAGAGGTGTCCAGTAGAGGTGGGAAATAGGGCCGAAGGTGGTCCACATTGAATACTGGGTGCATACCAAGGAATGGTGGAATATTGAGCTCGAATACATTGTTCGCTACAAACTTGGTGATGGTGTACGGACCATATCGGAGCGGGCGAAGCTTGTTGTGGGGTCGAGTGAGGCGCTCCTTCTGCAAATGTAGCCACACTTTGTCACCCACCTAGAAGTGGTGTGGCACCCAATGTTGATCATGTCATTGCTTATACTTAGAATTGACTCTATCCAATATGTCATGAACCTGCTGGCAGATGTGTTGAATATGCTCAATGAAGTTGTTCACTTTGTTAGCTTCAGACTAGACATGAGACGAATTGGCCTGAGTAGCCACAAATGGCATGGCTACGTCAATGGGACATAATGGATAGAACCCTAGGCCCGCCTGAAAGGAGTTGTGGCCGATTGAGCTGTGGAGAGCTCGGTTATAATTTTGTTGTACATGGGGAAGAATATCATCCCATGTGCGTGGATGATTTGAATTGTACATGCGTAGAATGTGTACAATCATCTTGCTTTGAATTGTACATGTGCAGAATGTGTATAATCATCTTGCTTTGAATTATTCATGCGCAAAATGTGTACAATCTTCTTGTTGATGACCTTTGTCTAGCCATCAGTTTGGAGATGGAAAGCTGTGGACTTGGTGAGCTTGGTGTCCAGCATTGACCAGAGGCTGGACCAAAACATGCTGAGGAACCTGCTGTCCCGATCTGAGATGATAGACTGTGGGATCCCAAAGTGCACCCACACTCATTCAAAGAAGATTTTAGCAATGGATTCTGCTGTGATATTCTTCTTGCAAGCCAACATAATGGCCATATTCGAGAATCTGTAGATGACCACAAAAACAAAGTCGTTTCTATGTTTAGTAGAAGGAAGGCCCGACATGTAATCCATGGAGATGGATTCCCAAGGTCAACTAGGGGTAGGTAGCGGAGTATAGAGGCCTTGCTTCTTGAGGCAGTGAAGGATCTGATGTACTTCCCAACATCATGTTGAAGGTTCAACTAATAAAAATACTTCTACAGTACTACCACTGTTTTCTTGACCCCGAAATTCTCGGCGACTCGACTGTAGTGTGCTTCCCAAATAATCTTGGTACGCTCGCTTGAAGGAACACAAAGGTGTCCTAGGTGACATAGCATTGCATCCTGGAGGTGAAAATTTAGAACTTGCGTACCCTCCAAGAGTGTCTTGTATGTGTGGCCGAATTTTAGATCGCTCTTGTAGAGAAGTGACCAATCAAAAGTCTCGTGCCCACAACAATTGAGAATGGTGGTTAGCGCCATGATTGGTGGTTGGATGAGGCAGTTCGAAACATTATTGGTGATTCCCTTCTTATAATTTATGTTCAAGTGAAATTATGATTGCAATAATTCTGCAAATTCCCTTGTATCTGTATGAACTATAGGGGTCAGTGGTCTATGTGGATGTTCGTTTCCTTCCCCAAAATCTAATTCTTCCATTGGCGACACGCCTTCACAATGGAATACATTTATTTGTCATAAGTGGGATACTTGTGGACTATGTTGAACAATGTATCACTATGATATGCCACTGGATGCCCCTGTTGAGTAAGAACTACCCCAATAGCATAGTCAAAGGCATCTGTCTCAATCTCAAATGGTTGTTGCAAGTCTGGTCATGTGAGCACTGGGGCAGAGTAGAGGTGATGTTTCAATTCTATGAATGCCTTATGTTGAGATTCCAACCAAAATAATTTTTCTTTCGCTCCTCCCTTGGTGACTTGACTCAAGGGCTAAGTGATATGAGAGAATCACAACACAAACTTGCGGTAGAATTTAGCAAGACTAGAAAGCTGCAAAGCTCTGTTAGAGTGGTTGGGGCCGACCAATCCAGAATTACTTGGATATTGGTTGGATCCACATGCACTCCCCTTTCATCAATAATGTATCCCAGATACTGAATCTGGGTCATGCCAAAAGTGAACTTCTCCAAATTGGCACACAACTTGTGTTGTTGCAGTGTTTAGAGGACCTATCGAATGTGGTGGAGGTGCTCTTCCCAAGTCTGGCTAAAGATCAGGATGTCATCCAAGTACAATACTACAAATGAGTTGGTGAATTTCTACGAGATGTCATCCATCATCCTCATGAGGGTTCCAAGAGCATTCATCAACCCGAAAGGCATGACCAGCCATTCGAAAAGTCCCTCCTTGGCTTTGAAGGAATTCTTCCAACATCGGAGGATTCAATTTTGGGTTAAGGCCCTGGCGCGCTTTTTAACCGCCCCACAATTTTCACCTAAAATTCGCCAAATTATCATTCCATTAGTGCAATTCAAGGCGAATTTTTAGGACGGTTCCAGAATTTGAGGAATTTGTAGAGCAACTAGCAGCAAAGCTAGGGCAACTCATAACTTCTTCGATTTTTGACCAATTTGGGAACAAAAAGATGTTACAGAGGCATTTTTGACAGTTCTAAAGCTAATGGGACAAATTTTGAAGCCATTGGAGCACTGCAAACTGATGTAATAACCATTTTTAGCATAATGATATAGGGCCAAGCCATTGGAAGTTGGACCAAGGAGACATAGCCCAGGAGGGGTGAACTCCTTCATCACTTACTCTGTTGTGGTTATTTTTATGGTGCATTTGTCTGCTATTTTCTGTTGTTCAGAGCTTTAATTCATGCTTTATGTGTGTAACAATTTAACATAAAAGCTCACAAAAGCTCAATTTTAAACACTTGTAATTTATACAACCTCAAGCAAATTTACATTAAGATCTCTTAGCGATCACATAAATATGGTTTGGCAAACACAAACATGAATAGAGGTTGTTACTCTCCTTGTTAATGCCACAGTGAGTGTTAAACATTTTTAGAAATAATTCCAATGCAGTGTTGCAAAATACTTTTAAAAAGTTCCCAAAAGAAATCCTATCCAGTACTAGCATATGTTGATGAAAATCCTCTGATAGGTCTCACTTAATAATATAATAGGTCTCACTTAATAATATGGTAAAATGAGTTTTTGATGAAAATCCTCAAGTAAATCTCATGTAATAATAATAATATGGTAAAACTAGTTTTTAAAAGAGTTTTTTATTTGGTTTTGGTAAGTGGCCTTGGTAACCAACCTATATCATATATTTTGCTTTTGATTGGTAAAAATCCAAAGGTTAAACATCTAAATTATTATTTTGTATTGATGTTGTAAATAGATTTTAAAATTTTCATATATTTAAGTATTTTAATATTGTTGTTTAAGTGATGTTAGGTTTTGATAAAGTTTTTTTTTAAAATTGATGTTGTAAATATATTTTAAAATTTACATATATCTGAATAAATTTGAATAGTGTTTTTTAGATGATATTAGGTTTTGATAAAGTTTTTATTAAATATTATTTAAATAAAATAAAATAAAAAAATTTATTCGCTCCATATTTTGTTTATGGAATACAAAACGTGTCCTATAAAAGGCGTCAAATTCTAGGCTTGTGTCTTAAAAATTTAAATCTGAATGTAATGGCAATGGAGATGAACACACAAGTATTAAATATTACTTAATACTTATTTTTCAATCAAAATACCACTAGCAAGAGATGTGGATACCGAGGTCATCTTCTAACAATTTGAATCTCCTATCCATCCCATGTTTCTTGAGTCAGGTCATTGATGTTCTCTTAACTACAACCTTCACTATCCCTTCCCAATGTCACATTGTTTTTGTTAATATTAATTTATTTTCAACCCGTTCATTTCCATCAACATTTTTAGTTAGTATATTTTAAAATAATAAACAATTATGTTTATTGAGCCAAACACTCTTAATTTTAGTATGGTAGAGATGTTGTCATTTATTTTCATGTGATATCTTATCCTATCATGACTATGTCAAATTACATATAAAATAAATAAATAAATAATAGAATTAATAATTAAAATAAAATAGTGGTAAAATAGTCAATTTATCATTTGTAGTTTTTTGTTTGTAGGTTTTGACAAACCATGGTTTTTTCAATAGAATATTAAAAACATAACATTAAAATAAAAGTAACTTCATGATATTGATTCATGATATGGTAACCTATGGTATTGACCCATGGTATTTATGTGGAATATTGTCTATTTAAAGAGGAATTAAACCAACCTAGATCCATCTTAATTTTGGATCTACCCAATGGAATCAACTCTATTGAGATACAATTTATTTTTTTAATGAAAAAAAAAGAATCCCTTAAATCTAGAAATAAAATAAAAAATGTAAATTCAAACCCCTCTGATGCAAATACGTGTAAGTCATAAACTATGAAAGTGATGCATTGAGACCTAAGATAACCTATATGCTCAATGGAGTAGTCTTTTGTTCGACAAAATGGACTCGCTGTCCAGCTGATGAGACAACGAGTCCGACGAACTCCCGACTCCCCAACTCCGGTGGACCCCACAAGTTAACAGACAACTCTGACTCTGACTCCGCTCCGACATCGGCTCAACGATCCAGTGGACCCCGCGCCCCTGCCTCCGCCAACTCCCTCCCTTCGCCAACTCCCCCCTCCGCTCCGCTAGCCCGCACGCTTAAAATTTTAATTTTGAATATTCATTCGCCCACGTTCATTCAACTCCATTACAGAGCCCTGTTTACTTCATTCGTTGGTAGATTCCTTTGGAATCTTTGCGCAACTTCGAATTTGGATCTCCATTGCAAAGCCCTACTCCGTCTAAAAACGGCTCAGGCCATAGCGGAGGCGAAAATTCTTGGTGATCGCGTCGAAATGTCAGACGCACAGGAGGTTCTCGAGAATGCCAAAATAGAATTGCAACTAACTCGAATCGGTGACCACTCACTTTCTCTTGCGCTAGAAGCGGAAATTACAAAGATTCAAGCAAGGATGACGAACAAGGAAACCTACAAGCAGTCTAGGCGGGCGTTTGTGCTTTCTGCTTAGAGCTCTCATTTTCATCAAAGAACCACAACATGTGGCAAAAATTTTGAGAATTACAGCAGGGAATACCAGACACCATCCATGGCCAACATGGTTCTGCATTCCCAAACCCTCTCGCCAATGGCTTCACCAGGCCCTGTTTCCAATTCTACAGTGAGTTCAAGTTCGATTTGTGCTCGGTGACCTTCTCAAAATCTAGTCGAAATCATGTGCTAGGGTTCACTATTTGAATGGTGGATTTTGACCCAAAAATACCAGTATCATGTTCAAAATATCATTTGGTTACAATTTTGTTAGTGCAAAAACTCCATTATATGAATTCCACTTTCTTGTGGCCACCAGGAATTTTAGCAAGAATGGAAAAACCACTAAATTCAAGACCAAAGTTAACCCTCTATCTCTTGGATCATAGCAGTCAGTTAAAAATTTTAAAATATTTAAAATAAATTCAGTATCTCTGGAAATCTCTTTCTACAATGGAAGAAGAAAATATCTTAAATTCATAATTGTGGTGGAGATGTTTAGTAAATATTTTTTGGGTTGTTAAAAATTTTGACCGACGATGTTTAATGTTTAATTTACTATTAGGACTTCAGCTATTTAATATGCGATGGAATTGATCACTATGCTCAATGATCTATGTCCTTTGTTTTAGGTTTGATTCAGTTTTGGGGGTCAAATAATCCAGAACCAAATGCAAATTTAAACAAATAAACAGCCTTGGATCAATGAATTTTACTAACTTGTGGCTTTAATATCCAACGTTAAAGGTGCTTTTCAAAAGACACACAAACACCCAAATGAAAATTTGAGAATATTTGTAAATTCGACTTCGATGGTGGGTTCCCATTTTGTTTTGGACGTTACAAAAATTGGTTTTAAAAATGTGGATTTTAGGTCGGGAAGAGAAGGCTACAAAAGGCATACAAACGGTGGAGTGGGAGTAGTGGCAGGCCTGATAAATTTCTTCATCTAGCTTCACAATAAATGCGGTGTGGAGGGAATAATGTTTCCCACTTGCTTTCGCTATGCTGCCATGGGAATATTTCAAGCAGAAATCAAAAATTCGTCTAATTCGGGTGTTTGTGTGTCTAATTTCAAGTATAAAGGTGGTTTTGCTGCCATGGGAAGATTTCAAGAAAAAATAAGAAATTCGATCATCTCAATTAGTACACATTATAATTTGATTATCTAAGTGGAACTTATGGAATAATATGGAAAAAGTCTGGCAAGTGCCACTAAAAATGCATTGATGAAAATTAATTTATAACAACAAATTAAGGGATCAGTGTATGCAATGTTACCATGGGAAAAAGTTTGATGAATGCTCCTTAAAATGTGTTGATGAAATATAGTTTTGAACAGAGGATCAAAGGAGATATGGATATTGGAAATGCATATAAAAAAAATTTCATGTAGGCGTTGGAAAATCATTTTCCAGCGCCTACAGGAAAACAATTTAATGCTTCCATTAAAGTATTTTCTTTTCCAGTGCCTACAGGAAAAAAATTTAATGCTTCCATTAAAGTATTTTCTGTAAGTTTTTTGAGGATCATCATCATGGACCTTTGAGGAGATTTATGATGGACCTTTGAGGAGATGTATCGTTTTTCAATGACATTACAGAAATGAAAGTTATATGAATTCATTTTTTTCCTTGTAGGCACGGGAAAATCAATTATCATTATCAAATTCGTTCACAGAAATAAATTCAACACAACTAAACAAACTACTCTTCACCATATTTTCAAAAAATATCCAATTCCCTCGACTTGCAATCCTACTCCTTAAGGCTCTGATATGCAACCATATCATAACACCCACTAGGTTCTTGTTAAAGTTGAAGAGATTGCATTATATTTCCTTTTTTATTTTATTTCGGCCAAGGTCATTGCTATCTCTGTGGTTCTCATTAATGAATGCAATTAACTAGCTTTAGCTACCCGTTTTCTTATTTTCTTCTACACTAGATGCTTAAAACGTATCACCCATTCATATGCCTATATCTCTTAGAAGTGTTTCTATTTTATTTGCATCTTTTAAACTATTCTTTGGGAGCCAATTCATTTTGATAATAGAGTAGTCATGCCCCGGGATATTATGAATGAAGATTTATATAGTTCGAGATATTTTTGAAACAGTCCCTGGTGATTGAGGAGAATATTAGTAGTACTAGATTTGTAATTAGTAGTAAATATGTGACCCATTCATAGCCATTGTGCATTTGCGAATATTTTTGTATACATTTGAATTATGCAGTTAATAATTTCAGTATGTATCTATAGATATTTACTTCAAGATCTTCCCTATCACAGTTAAAACATTATATATGACACATATGTCCACCAATTTAGGAGTATCATAAGACACTGATTGGAATCAGGTAAGACCGAGACCAACCCAGTACCGTGGGTTGTTAGATAAGACCAGCACCAACCCTGGGATAATATGAATGAATGTATATCCAACCTAAATATCTTGCCAATCATCCCACATCCATCTCATTCCAAACATGAATTATATAAACACAAAACTTTAAAAAAAGTATAATCTCTTATTAAACTTTAAAACCTTCATAAATAAATTTCCAACCAAAACTTTCTTACTAATCATCTCACATCCATGATATCATTCTCCATATCATTCCAAAACTTGAATGGTAAAAAAAGGACCTTGAAAATGTAATTATAACCTCCTCTAAAGTTTACACAAAACACATCACATCAAATTTATTTCTTACTCGTTCACAACTGCCAAAAAGAAATACCTTAATTTCTTCAAACTTCAAATCTAAACTTTACATTGAGACTATGGAATGTAATGAAATATCTATATCAACACAATCCTTCCTCAAATTCTATGGGGCACCACTAGTTGTTGTTAAATTCAATGCCAAATATCAAATTTTTAAAACACTAGAAATAGAATAGAAGGCAAAATACGTCTAGACTCTCTTCTTTCAATGTTTGAGCATCCAAAGCAAAACTTGAATGTCAGGGCCACGGTGTTGTCATTGAACAAATACAGGGTAAGAATAAGGTTAGGGTTGTTAGAATACTACAAGAATATAGCTTTTACCTCTAATGCTACACATGCCATAGTCTTCCAACGACTTATCAATCATTCTCAGAGGAACACAACAACCAATTCAGCAACTGAGTGCATACGAATATCAACAACTCGAGAGATGCTTCAAAACTTAGTGGTTTTATCCATCTTCTAAAGTGATTTGGAAATTGTCTCTGAACACCTACACTTGTTTAGACTAATATGAACTGTAAAAAATTGAAAATCATATCAACTTGCACCAACTTTAAAATTTAAATCAAATAATATCAACTTGCCCCAATTTCAAGTTTAAATAAAATCATATCAACTTGCATAAGTTTCAAGTTTAAATCACTTAAATTCAGATCAAAAGAGATCAAAAGAGACTTTCTCTACCATCTTATTATTGCTACAACCTTAGATCATCCAAAATTTAAATGATACTAGTAAAGAAACGTCATTACAAGATGACTTAAATTTTTGGGTTAAAACCCACCATTCAAATGGTGAACCCTAGCACATGATTTTGGCTAGATTCTTAGAAGGTTACCGAGCACAAATCGAACTCGAACTCGTAGTAGAATTGGAAACAAGGCCCGGTGATGCCGTTGACGAGAGGGTTTGGGAACGCAGAACCATGTTGGCCATGGATGGTGTCTGGTATTCCCTGCTGTAATTCTCAAAATTTCCACCGCGTGTCATAGCTCTTTGACAAAAATGAGAGCTCTGAGCAGAAAGCACAAATGCCTGCCCAAACCGCTCATAGGTTTCCTTGTTCATCATCCTTGCTTGAATCTCTGTAATTTTTGCTTCCAGTGCAAGAGAAAGCGAGTGGTCATCGGTTTGAGTCAGTTGCAATTCTATTTTGGCATTCTCGAGAACCTCCTATGCGTCTGACATTTCGCCGCGATCAGCAAGCATTTTCACCTCCGCTATGGCTTGAGCCATTTTCAAATGGAGTAGGGCTCTGTAATGGAGATCCAAATTCGAAGTTGCGCAAAGCTTCCACCGGACTCCACCAACGAATGAAGCAAACAAGGCTCTGCAATGGATTTCAATGAACGCGTGCGAATGAATATTCAAAATTTAAATTTTAAGTATGCGGGTTGGCGGAACGGAGGGGGAGGTGGTGGAGGCAGAGGCGCGGGGTCCATTGGATCGTTGAGCCATCACCGGAGCAGATTCTGAGTCTGAGTTGTCCGTTAACTTGCGGGGTCCACCGGAGTTGGGGAGTCGGGGGTTGGTCGGACTCGTTGTCCCATCAGCAGGGCAACAAGTCCATTTTGTCGAACAAAAGACTACTCCTACGCTCAATGGCCTTCAAAAAGTAGGTCGAGTGTTACTATGAGATCCCCAAAGCATTAAATATTGGCGTATTTTGACCATTTCAGATCGTGATTTGATCAATGAAGCATTAAAGATAGGTGTAGTTTAATTTTTTTTAATTTTATTTTTTATTAGAATTTTAGTATTTAAATTATAAATTTTTATTATTTAGAATATATTTTTAAGGGTATAATTAGTTTTTTTTTTTAATTAATATATTTAAATTATATAAATTTCAAAATTTGAATTTATTATTTTAAAATATCTTATCAAATTTCGTCCACAATTTACCCAAAAAGATTCCAGAAAAACAACTAAACGTTGACCTTGGAAGTTAGACAGGCTGTTCAAAAAATGGCTAGTGTTTGCTTGAATAAGTCAATTTTTAGCCTCCAATGTTAAGACATCAATTTGGTCTGCCAACTAAAATTCAACGGTAAAACACCTCTAACTTCAACGAAACTAGAAGTTATGCACTCATCAGATCGGATTCACCATTGACATCAAATGCCCATATTTACAATTCAATAGTCCATTGCGCGTTTGCTAATCGGCCAGTTGTACAAAACAACATCCGCGCACATTTTTTCTATACATATGTCTGTCACAACAAATACTTACAGATATTCACTTGCACTACTGTATATGCGTCTCGAGTTCAAATCCTCTTACAATCACAACCCTTTGTTTTACATAATTATCTAATTCACTGACCAGTCTCTCACTTCGATTCCTCATACCCTTCCAACAACCCAATGGCTAAGCCCTCGTCACATCAGAACGACCTCAGCAGACTCGAAAACCGCTCACAGAAGTCACGGTAATTCAAGGGACTTCACATGAGAAAATGGGGGAAATGGGTATCCGAAATTCGAATGCCTAATTGGAGGGGCAGAATTTGGTTGGGCTCCTACGACACCCCAGAAAAAGCTGCCCGTGCCTACGAATTTGTTGTGTATTTTCTGAGAGGATCTAAGGCCAACTTCAATTTTCCTTACTCCTTGGATATTACCGACGCCTCTTCTCTATCTCCATAGCAAATTCAAGCCTCCGCAGCCAAATTCGCGGCAGAAGAAATGTGGCTGCCTCCGAAGGTAAAACGACGGATATTCCCTACCCCTCTTCTCTATCTCCACCGCAAATTCAAGCCACCGCAGCCATCGCCGCCGAAGAAACCTGGCTTCCTTCGGAAGATAACACAACGGATATTCCCTGCACCGCTTCTCCATGTCCGCCGCAATTTCAAGCCGCCGTCGCCGCATTCCCTGTAGAAGAATTATGTCTGCCTTCGGAAAATAACCCAACGTCCTCTTACTTCTGTGCGAATGGTGAATCTGGCCTTGAAGGTCAAGAGATTTCAGTGGAACAACGTCCGAGCATCTACGACTATGTAATTTTAGAGAATCTTCCTCCGTTAGAGAATTTTAGTGCCGCTGGTGATTCTGACCTGAAAGTTCACATGAATGGCTATACTTGACCTCTTACAAATGGGAGATGACATCAACGCCATCTGTCTCTTTTATATGTATGTTATTAAATTCATTTATTCAATTTTAATAAAATTCACTATTATGGAAAATTGACCTATTCCATTTATAAATGAAATAAATTTAAATTTAACCATTAAAGCAAGATTATAATTGTCATCTCATTTGATATCAATCCTCATTTCGACGGCCCATTCCTTGGTAAATATGCCACAAAAAATTGGTAAACGTGTTATCAATGATGTGAGGTTTAACCTTTAAATTTTATTTCTTAAAATATTTATTTTTTATTAATATAAAATTATATGAATTTATAATTATAATAATTGTATATTTTGTCGGGGCCATGTGTCCACTACCCTATGAATGTAGATGAATTAAATGGGGCTGGTATGGCCACTTCTTTTTTTTAGAAAGAAAAAAACGTTGATTATATTGATGTATATAAACAGTACATAGTCCAAATAATCTCAGCTGAAAAGAGTCACACAGCGAGAAAGCCACCATCATTGCCCAAGTGAAAATCTGCTCATTTACAAGTCAGAGCAATAATAAAGTTTGGGCATCCACATATACAGGTCAAGATCCAACCCGTGTTCATATATAAAATAATCAAAAGGAGTATTAGAGATAATAGAAAACCTCCAATTACACCTCGAAAAGCAAGTAATGATATCAGATAGAAAGCAAACTCAATAAACATCAAAATAGATTTGGAGATAGAAAAGGTGGATTCACTTGAGTATGCAGATAGAGATGAGCAAAAGTCGGATATAGCAAGCCTGTTATGATAAGATTTGAGCATTAGTAACGAGAGTTCAACTGTATATAGTAAATGATTGCTCACAGGCTGCCACATAGATGATTATCCTGCTCGCTTGATATACCACGCTCGCTTGCTAAATATAAAGAAAATAGATCTCTGATAATCACGCTCGCTTGAAAATTTTGGCTCGCTTGAAAAACAGTATACACGCTCGCCTGAGGAGTGTACACGCTCGCTTGATAATCTCAGATTTGTGAACATTACGCTCGCTTGAAAAGAAACCAGGCTCACTTGTAAGCAGTAAACACGCTCACCTGAAATAGTATATCACGCTCGCTATACTGTCTGTGAAAATACCATATAAAGCCGACACCTAGAAAAAACATAAGCAGGCTCGCCTGTGTACAAAAACGATACCATGTCCCGTGACGATGATACCAGTATGGAAAATCTGCTTGTGAAAAATAAAGGAAACTATTGTCCTCAAAAAAAATATGCTCTGTCATGAGAGAAATTAAAAAAAAAAGAAACATCATAAACAGAGATAGAGAAATTATGGCAGAGGAATGTGAGAAACGCCAATCTGTTGTCCATTTGAGAAGCGGGTAATCATCATAGAGCCAAACTCCGCCAAAATTCCCCTCTTGGAAAGCCTGTATGCTCTCGTGTTGTTCTCGCGATAAATATGATTAATGGGAGGGCAATTCAGTCTATTCCATAGTTTCTGGGTCCTATCGATCCATCCTTGTAATCGCGGGATATCCATATGAGTATTGTTAGCGATCCATCCGATGGCCAACTTAGAATCCCCATAGATGTTTACCACCTGGATCTGAAGATCATATGCCACAAGAAGCCCGCCCCACAGCGCCATTACCTCCGCTTTATTATTTGTACCGGGACCTCCGTTCCAGTGGATGTGATATCGTTCATGTTCAGAAATCTTGATCCACGCCCCACAACCAGTGATGCCATCAGCAGATGCACCATCAAAGAACATGGAGGGAATGGAGATGTCGTGGGGTCTAATACGGCGAGAGCCATCAACGACAACAGCTGGTTGTGGGGGAATATCATCCATCCAAGACTTTATAGCCATATAAACCCGATGAATCTGGATAGGGATCTGTTCGAAAATCATCTTGTTCCTTGCCAGCCAAACCTCCCATATAAAATAAAAAGGTAACAAACGATACTGACTGTGCAATTTGTCCCAATCCTGTGCGGCAGAGATGAAGTCCATAGGGAACCAGGTCGGATCCAATATGTAGGAATTGAACAGCTTCCAAAGATAGTTAATAGTGGGACATAGAAAGAATAGGTGTGAGATGGTTTCTTCTGCTGATAAACAAAAAACACACCATCCTGGGCCGTGATGACCCCGCTTTCTGAGATTGTCCCACGTAAGCACTCTGCCTTTCCAAATTAACCAACCAAAAATAGTGATTTTCATAGGAATTTTCCTCTTCCAGAAAGGAAGGAAAACGCTTGAAACTTGAAACTGCTAAGATGAGGCAATGTAATTCTGGTAAGCATCCTTCACAATTATGGAGTTATTTCTTAAAGGCCCACACCATACTAAATTGTCACCACCCGGAGCATAGCTTAGGCCGGCCCCACACAGCGAATTCTGGAAGTGATTCCAATCCTCAGCATCAACACCCTCTAAACCAAGCTGCTCAGCAGTTTTGAAAATGGGAGTTGAATGAGACCAACAGTAAATAATCTGAGAATAGAAAAGAATGCCACGAAAAGATAGAGCATGTATTAGAATCTGTGTAGGAGCAGACTGTGGCGTCAATGACAAAAGGGTGGTAACGCCAATTGGAATGTTGCTGTCGTCTCGGAAATTCCAGCGAAGACGAAGAGAAAAGAGAGGGAGGATCATCTTGAAGCTGCGCCAAATGCATGAAATAAAACGAGGAAAATATAATCTATTATAGCTAATATTTAGTAAAGCATCCCCCTGGATATACTTGGCTTTTATAATATCGTTCCATAGGCCAGAACTGTTGATAGCTCTCCAAAGGGATTTTGATAAAAGGGCGCAATTAAAAACCTGGGTATCGAGTATACCCCAACCATCGGACTTCTTGGGTCTACAGATATCAGCAAGACTGCAAAGAGGATATTTCCTTTCCATATTTGCACCTCCCCAAAGGAAATGAGATATGATGCTATTGATCCTGGAAGTAACACCAGCGGGAATGTATAGAAGATGAGCCCAGAAAACAATCATCTGTGATAGCACCGATTGGACCAAAATGAGTACACATGCAATTGCATTCAAATATTTCATCCTGGGAAGGAGAAAATTTCGGAGTGTCCCTGCGGACCTGCCTATGGAGTGTCCCAGTGGAAATTTTGATGGTTTCCTATCGAAGTGAGACTTGGACAACCTTTTTGGTGGGTTCCAAGCCTAAGCGTGATTTTATTTCCAATATGGTATGGAATTATGGTAGTCAAGTAACTAGGAGAACTATCCCACTAGTTTATTACATGACAAGGAGACCCTGTGTGAGCAGCGTTGAGGGAAATTGTGCTTTGAATCTTCGAGGGAGGGTGCTCAGAAAGGCCATTGGGAATTCGAGAAGATTCAGTCACTCATAGAGGATACAATACGCACAGATTTGAGGTGGATTTTGACATTCTTCTTTCGATAGCCTCGTCTTCTTGGGTAATTTTGTAGCTCTCTAGGCTTTCTAAGTTTGATTTCGACCCTCCGTTTGGTTTCACAAATGTAAATTTATTTGCGTTTTATGGTTTGGCATTGTGGGTCGAGTTGTTGTTTGGTCTCGAATGTTGTTACCCTGCTGGGAAAATTGAGCTCTCATATATTTGTTTGGCTAGTACCTTACCTTCTCTTACGAGGGTCTATTTGTTTCAGTGTAATTACACCCGAGGTGGTCGGTCTTTATATGCACTGAGTTGTGTTATATCTCCTGAGGGCCTTTCCCCTCTTGCCTGGTGGTTGCTTGTTCGTTTGTCTCGCATACAACTATTCTCTTTTTAGTTAGGTTGGTTCTTAACCGTGACAGTGCAGTCAGTCAACCCTAATGCAGAGTCAGCGTATAAGAAGCAGTGCTGGGGAGTGGGAGGAGGGTGTGGCCAAGCCGAAGAGGGTGTTGAAACCTTTCATGTTGAAATTTTCCATAAATTCAAAGTGAAATGTAGAACTTAGGGACCCTTACAACAAGTGATAAGCAAGTCTTCTATGATTCAGAGGTCATAGAGGATATATGACAGTGGTCAAAATATTATATATATATATATATATATATATATATATATATATATATATATATATATATATAAAAATTAAGTTTAGTTATAATGGTTAAGATGAATCATTTAACTATAAAATCATTTTTCAAAATCATCAATTTTAAAGTATTTTTCATTTTTATTGTAAGGGGAATCATCCTCTCTCTTTATCCAAGGGTGAATGAGGGTCTCCAAAATCATCAATTTTAATGTAGTTTTTATTTTTTAAGTCAAAACATCTTCTTTTTGAGGGTTAGTACAATAATATTCTTAGGCATGCACTCATTATAATAATATATCTTATCATTGTTCTATGTCACTAGCAAGGAATTGAAATTGGGAGGGAGAGATAACAGCCATTCAGGACCAACTAAAATAATCATAATTGACAAATTTAATGTAAAATTGTATAAATAACTTTGGAAAGAATATAAATCTATTTATAATTTTCATTCTTTTATATACAAATTAATATATATTTTTATTTTATTTTATTTTATTTATATTAATTTATAATAAATAATTTATTATTATTATTATAATATCAAATTTCATTTCTCAGTAATATCAAATTTCAAAATTTATTAAAAAATCTAAAATCAATTAATATTGTCACTTTATTAGTTTGATATTATAATTTTATTTTACAGCTTTGAATTTGATCTTGAATTTGATCCTTGCTAGATGAAATTTGTGCATAACATTAATTGGACCTTCCTTCAAGAAGTTGAATATGAACAACTTCCCTTCAAAATCAAGGTTTGTCATGACTATGAACATTTTTTGAAAAAATGTTGAAAATATTCAAATGCTCCCTCCTAGAAGGAAGAAGGAGATAAATATCATACTACCAAGAGAAGAAGAGGTCCCTCATGGCCACAAATTCCCCATCAAGCTCTTGAGAATCACATTGGTCTAAGGTAGCGCTTCCTCCTCAGTTTCATTCAGGGTTTCACTCTTTAGTGAATCTGTAAGATGGTCGTAAATCTCTCTCAATAATCAATATGAAATTCTAAATGGACTGGAAAATATAGGGGAAACTTACAAAAATATGAAGATATTTGCGAGAAGGAAGCTTCCACAGAAGAGAAAAAGGGAGAAGAAGGTATGCCTCCACTTGGATATGTCTCAATCCCCATGCAAGTTCCAGAGGAAGAAGAATCAAAAGAAGGAGAAACCCTTCTCTCCCCAAATCGCTCCGTCAATCCTCTCTGCTTCATTCCAATGAATGAGGAGCTCTATGGAAGTGACATTGATCACAATATTCCTATGGATAGGACACACAATAAAGCATGAATAAAATCAAATAGATATATTCGATTTGAGTAAGCTAATACGTATTTAGAGTTGGGCACTCAAAAAATAATTAAAGAAGCATTGAATAAAGTGACTAGAATTGCAAAGAAACGTATATGAACGGTTCCTCCATAAGGGGGGTGTACAAGATCCACAAGTACATGATGAAGATGGTCTCTTTGAACTGTAGAAGACTAGGGAATGAAAATAGACAAAAATTAAAATTCTAATTAGAGAAGAAAAACCCCTTATTCTCCTACTCCAGGAGACTAAAATAAAAGAGGGGGGAATTTTTATTAAAGGAAAATGTGTATAGAGGGAAAATGAACCCTCAACAACAAGATCAAAAGGTGCTTCAAAAGGATTTTTTTCTCATTAGGACCCTTTAGTATTTCAGAAGCTTCAAGAATAGAAATCCCCACATTGGGTAATTGTCAACCTTCTCCATTTTCCTTCACAAAAGGAATATTATATTATTAATGTCTATATGCTAGTTTCTTAACATGATAAATTGATTTTTTGGAATTATCTTTACAATTGGTGATCTAACTCAATCCTATAGTCTCATTTTTAGGGGTGATTTTAATACCATTTCACAAATTCCATGGGAGAAATAAGGTGGATCGCAAGTCATAGGGATACCTACAGAAGAAGAAGAAAGAAAAAATATATAATAACACATTTGGAATTTCTAGATATCAAACTAAAACATAAGTAAATTCACGTGGAACAGTCAGAGAGTTGGACCAAAGAACATGATGGCAAGGTTGGATAAGGTTTTGGTAAGTAGTGAATTCTCACTTCAATATTTCTCTATATCCTCCAAAGCATTGGCTTGGCAAAGTTAAAACAATAATCCCCTGGATTTAGAACTTCATGAACTAATAGATTATGGCTCTCTTCTTATTCACTTCAATCCTCTTTGGATTCCTTCATAAGGCCTCTTTGATATGATCTCAAAGTACTGGAGCATTTGGGTCACTAAGTCCCCTATCTATGCCTAGGAGCGGAATATTAAAGTGGGTAAAGAAACCACTAAAATCCTAGGAAAAATAAAAGTGTAAAGCTAGAGAAAAGGTGACATTATCACTCAAATCAAATCTAGAAGCAATTTATCAAAAAGTGGAGAAAATGCCTCTCTCTGTGGAGATCTTAATGGAGGAAAAAAAAACTATTTAATCTTACCATTTTGCCTTTAAAGTATAGGAAGAAATATTGAGGCTTAAATATAGGATTTTATGGCTCTGAAATGAAAGTGACAAAAATACAAAACTTTTCCATAAGACAACAAAAATGAGGTTATGGAAAATTAATTTTAATTCAATTTTGGTGGAAGCAAAAGAAATTCCCCTCTTTGATAGTATCAAGGAGGAAGCTTATCAACACTACAAAAGTTTGTATTCTAAACAAAGTCCCCCTCTTCCTTAGGTCGAGGAATAAATGCTGGAAAATATAGCTCTTATAGTTACCCAAAATGGTAATGATTTATTATTAAATACAATTAAAAAAGAGGAAATACACATATTTCTAAAATATTTCAACACAGATAAAGCTCTTGGTCCAAATGGATTTTAAACTCACTTCTACTTGCACTACTAGTAGATTATCAAAGTTGACTTATGTAGGATGATCAATTACGTGTTCTACCACTTCAAGATGGGAGGACAAATCAACTCCACCTTCCTTGCCTTGGTGCCAAAAGAGGTCAAGCCCTCTTCCATTTCTACGATTCGACCTATTTCTCTTTGTAATGTTTCTTATAAAATTGTGTAAAAAAATTATTGCATCTTGCCTTAAGATTTCATTGCCTAATATAATTTCATAAACTCAAGGGAGTTTTGTAAGAAAAAAATAAATAGTGGATACCATCATTTTTCATATAAGAAGCTATTGACCCAATCAAAAGCAGGAAAGAAAAATGAATGGTCATCATGTTAGACATGGCTAATTCCTTCGATAAAGTAAGGCAATCCTTCTTATTTGTTGTTCTAAAGAAAATTTTCTTTGAAAGGCAATTTATTAGTGGGATAGAAAACTAAATCGAAGGCCCTTGTAAAAAAACATTAATGCTTAGAGTATTAAAGGAGGAATTTGTTGAATGGTTGTGAGGACAAACCCATCCAGTTCTATTCTTAGAAAAGGTTTGAAGTTCCAATTCAGGGATGGCACGAGTAGGGTGGAGTGGGGGGTGGGGACGCTGGATGTAATATATCACCCCAAAGGTAAAAGATAAATTTTGTTTTCTTGGGGTGTAGTTTCAACCTCAAACAATCAAGAAAAATCTTGTATCCTTTATCAAGGCCTACTACAAACAATGTCATTAAAATTCACCAAGTTAACTGTAATAGGAGACTCTTTTCTCCTCATTTCTTATTTAAAAAAGGCTCCTCCTATGATAATTTGAAATTGAAGACTCTTTGCAATAATAAGAGGTTTGTTTACAATTTGAACAATATGAATCCTTCATATTCTAAGACATAACAACACACATTAGAGAAATTTTGAGGTCTAAAATGGGCCTCCTAAGAAAAATATAAAACCAAAATAAAATTTATAAGAACCATTAGGATTCAAGATGATGATGTCAACCATGGGGGATGATTCACCATTTTTGAAGTAAAAAAGTAAAAATATTAAAAAATAATAAAATAATAAAATTATTTTTTAAACTCGTATTTTCAACTTATCTCCCTAAGGTTTTACTCAAATTTCGATTTGGAGTATTCGTTGGATGAAAATTTTAATTCATCATCCAATGAGTACACACGTTGCATACTTTAGATGAACCCCGCTACACAAAAATAAGGAATACATGAAAAAACATGATTGCAATCACGTTTTTCACGTATTTATCATTTTTTGTGTAGAAAGGTCCATCGAAAATATGCAACATTGGTCCTCATTGGATGAGGAATCAAAATTTTCATCCAATGAGTACTCCCACTCGAAATTTGAGTAAACCCATAAGGAGATAAGTTGAAAATACGAGTTGAAAAATTAGTTTTTTGTTTTTTCCCTCTAAAATTTGATAATGTAATCTAATCTTATTTTATTATTTCCACTATAATTTTATAATTTCCTTAGCAAACCCATTTTAGACCTCAAAATTCCTCTAATGGAGGCTTCCTTATTAGTGAATCATGGAGTTAGATTACCAAAAGGGGACTTGGCGGTTTATAACAATTAAAAAAATTGGTTGATTACTTAAAGATATGTAATATCACCATGCCCAAAAGCACAAGGGGCCTTTCATAACATGAAAATAACTGGAGTAATTGAATAGCTATGTGGAGGCTCCTTTGAGCTCCTAAACCTCAACCCACTAACAGAGGGGGAGAATGGCGAATAGGATTGAAAAGGACTTATCAATAGCATAACCCAAAAAACAGATTTGTACCCAATGAAATTTATTTTTTGTTTTTTTTGGTTAAGTTACTAGAAGCTTTATACTTATAGACTAAAAGATAATTCTGAATTGTATAGAGAAGAAAATTCCCAATTTCGATTATTATGGTCTATTTCAAGCCCAAATTCTTTGCCTCTATGACTCATTGTGCTCTTTGATATACATATGAGGTATTGTTGCACGCCTTATGTATATCTTTAATAAAAAAATTTCCAATTACAGTTAAAAAACATATATAAACAAAGTATTCTAATCCTGTACTAATTACTCTTTTAAGGTCGCGGAAAGATGCACAAGAACCTCATTCATAGGCATTGGGAGTGTTTCTATAGAGTGGATACTATCGAAGATCTCTGGAAAGCATTATTATATAAGTAACCCTTTGATGTGAAATGATCAAATTCCAATATGTTAAAATGATTGAAAGTGATTATATGGCCAATGTGATTACTATTTTTCCTTTGGTGCGTGAGTTGATTGGAATTACCATATATGATCTATTACATAGATATCAAATCTTACTAGGTAGTAATGTAGATTGTGATTGACAATCTAGTCCTAATATATTTATTTATTCAACATATATACCATATATAATGCACACTTTTTTATATAATGGGTTATTGGAGATAATTTATATTATAAAAAACAACATAGATAAAAAAAATTACGATAAATGTCTATAGAATTAAGTCATGTGTTAAATGAGAGGCATCCTCACACTTGAAACATGTTTGCAACCTCCCATGTCACTTCAAATTCGTTTACCATTGCCACCTATTGGAATGTGATCATTGGAGTAACCTTGAAAGTGTGCAAGGGAGAAGAAGGGTTGGTCGTCATTAATAGAGCATGGACATACACCCATCAATATAAATGATGTCAACAAATTATCTAGGTGGGTATTATGCTACCATGTAAATTACAATGTCATATAGCCTTGAATTCCATCAAGGGTCAAGCTCTATGTCCGTGGGGACATCTATTACAAGGATAACCAAGGGTCAAGCTTGATATATGTGGGGACATCTAATGCAAGTATGGCCCACTACACCCAATATAATCAAGGATTAGTATCATGAAACAAAGGATATAGAGAAATTGATAATTTATTAGGGTTATTTGGGTGAGGTTGAGGTTCAAATGTGGTTGTCATTATAATTCTTAAGTTAGTGTTAAAAACTTGCAAACTAAAACTAACGCCTAGTAACAAATTTATAATCTAGCAAGAGTTTAGACATTCCATCTTGGGGCATCTACCCTTCTAGCTTAATCATAATTGGTAAACATGTCACTTTACAATAATAAAGCTTGGGTAGAGAGAATCACACACAAATTTCTCAACCACTCAAACTAACCCCACATGAAAAATACAAACATTATATTATTAAATGTAAATTGAAAAATACAAACATTATAGTATTAAATGTAAATTGAAAAAATAATGATACTTTTATAAAGTGAGACTTCCCTCTATATGGAAACACTATGAAGGAGGCATGTTCTTTTTATTAATGTGTTAGGGCATTCTTCATAGGAAATACACTTACATATGTGAAATATTAAATGTAAGGAGCAATTATTTATCCATTATTTTATTATATTTTAGGTTTTGATTTTGGATGGAATTTGATAGTTTAATTTTTTTATTTATGGTATGACATTTTTATTATTAAATATTAAAAAAATTAACATATTTATTATAAAAAAATAAAGAAAAATAATTAAAAGTGTATTCACGTATGAAATTTGATAATAAATTTATTTTTTATTATAAAATATTTAGATAATTTAATATATATTTTTTTAAATCCATATTTATCATAAAAATGTATGCTAGGGAATGTGCAAAGCTTTGTATCTGGAAAATTTTCATTGTAAATCCTTGTTTTTATTTTCAAATTTCCACGGTATGGGGGCTTTAAGTCTAACATGCAGATGTTGGAATGGTGCCATTGGAAGGTTGGCTTCACCTGATAGAGTTTAGGCATGAATACATATGTAGGAGTTGTGCATAAATAAGCTCAGAAGTTGAGCATTTTTAGTTGTAGTATTTTCATTTCGGTATTTTCAATTTAAGAAAAAAGAAAGAAGTCCAAAGTGTAGCAGGTTTCAGGAGGATTTCATACTAGATCAACTCACATTTGGGATTGACTCCATGCCCAATGAAAGCTATTGTTCTACAAGTGCTATTTGACTCCATGCCCAATAAAGGCTACTGATCTACAAGTTCTCAACACTTTGTTATCAAAGTGTTGTCCCGAATTAAAGCCATATGTTGTAGCCTAATTTGACTCAGCTAAAAGTCAGGAGAGGTTCTGAGCAGCTCAAGGTTATTGAGAAATTGTTAACATTTCAAAAAGGCCTGTAATATGCTTGAAAGGATAACCACAAGCTCAATGAGGATTCGTCATCACAAGTGCACCAGAACCAAAATCAAGGAAGCAGCAACATTGGAGGTGTAATCTAAGCCAAAGGAGTAGCAGAGAGAAAATCATGTAGGAGGGCTCTAGTCGGGCTTATTCATGTGCAGAACAGTTCAACAGCTAGACCGAAGGGCACGTTCAGAACATTGCACACCGGAAAAGGTCGAGTCAGGCTCATTCGCAAGCTTAGGAGAGATCAACACTTTTAAAGATTGAATAAAGCTCAAGAATGTTAGCGAAGTTGCAGAGCGGCGACAGTAGAAAGCAAAGAAATCAACTAAGAAAAAAACACTTAGAATATTTCCAAAGGAGGCAATCGGACGACGAGGATCGAATCGCAGATCTGGAGGGGAAGAGACCAACGGCTGAGATGACATCGCAAGTCAAACAATATATCTTGCGATGCGTTGAGGAGAAGGGCCACGTTTCGGCATAACACAAATTTGCATTGGTGATTATTTATTTTATGAGTTAAGGACTTCGCAAGTTAAAAAAAACAACTTGCAATGTGGTAAGAATTGAAACTTGTGATGTGATAAAGGGAGGAGCCACGTGTTGGCACATCGATCCAGCGCATATCGCACATCGACAGGTTTAGAGTTTAACATTAAGACTTCACAAGGTATTGGTTGCGATGCGACAAGGATGAGATATGGCAGTGTGAGACAGTACAGCGGGGCCATTGGATCTGGCAAAGATCTAAGATGGAGATTACGTCGCAACTTCGCATCGGCGTTTGTATTCTTTACCATTTAAGTTATATGTTAAGTTCATCAATATGCGATGCACCGTGATTGGTCACCATATTGTGGGACCCTTCAACTTTTGTTCCACGTATATGTCCACGGTAATGTTTAAAATGCAGTTTCGTGATGCGGTGGGGCCCGATCGCATAAGCGCACATCGCAAGATTTAAAAGATAAGTGTTCAGGAAAAGTTAAAAACAATGGCATGCAAAGTGTGATGTTGGGCGGATGCAATGTGGTTTCAAAAGAAAACTCCAAAGGTCTTCAAATCCAGAGGTAAGGCATTCTTGTGTTAAATCGCATCGGAGGAAAGGAGGATTATAACGTAAAGCTAGTGAAATGCCTTGATATTGGAGGAAAGTCTAAACACAAGCAGAGAGACTAGGGTAAATGATCCAATGCAGAGCAAAGGGGAAAAGAAGACTAAACACAGCAGGCATGTGCAGAAGAGGCAGAGTCGGGTAGCAGGTGACATGATGATAGCATTTGAAACACAAAAGCAGGGGCAGAGCCGGGTGGAGATGTGTTTATGTAGACTGTTAGGACAGCACAGCCGAAACGGAAGGAGACACATTAACAACAAATCAGACTCAGCAAAGGGATTATATTCCAAGTTTATTTTTTTTTCTTTTTTAATATTAAAGCTACAATGGTGTCCTCAATTGCAATGTAATAAGTAGTTTAACAGTTTAGGCATTTTAGGAGTTTCAATAAGCTCGAGCAATGACAAACTACATTTTTTTGTATTTAAGGATGGGAGAAAGAGTGAAGAGGGGTTCCTAGTTCTGGACCTCTTGGGGATTACATTTTGTACTTATTTTTCTGATGGGTAAATGAAAGAAGCAGTAAGTTTCGTGCAACTGTTAATGGTGATTCATGTTTCTTGTGCCATTTTGTGTCTTTTCTTCTTTGAATGAAGTGAAGTAATGTAGCATTCGGTCTCTTAATTACATCTATGAGTAAGAGTTAAATAACCTTAATTTGCGCTTCTTCACTCCATCTCTTCTCCCTTCACAAATTCTCTCTGAAACTTAAAAGTGGTAGATTCTGTGTAATCAGCATATTACTTTGAGTTTCTCCTCTCTTCACAAACTCCTGATGAAACTTTGAAGTAATAGATTCTGTGTTTACAACATATTATTTCGAGTTTCCTCTCTCTCCATGAATTTCCTCTGAAACTTAAAAGTGGTAGATTCTGCGTCTTCAATATATTACTTTGGGTTTCCCCTGCAGTTCTTCTTGTCATTCAGATATCAACATTAAATGGCATTATGAAATATTTTATTATTCCCAATCATTAAGGGTTTTAGAAAACTAGTCTCCAGAGGGATAAGATAAAGACCTCATGATAAAATAATTTCTGTGACACACTTTTTAAATTTCGTAAGCATTGATTCCTTTCACAACCAAGGGATTGTCTCTTAACATACAATAGGGGGCACCTTTCCCTTGCTTTTGATTTGCAAATCCAAAGTCTCGCTTCTTCTGTTTAAATTTCTGCTCAATCTTGGTAGCATACCGATATATCGTACTAAGAGAAGAGATGTTGAGGAACTCCATTTCCTCCTGAATGTATCTGTGCAAACGACTGCGGTACTTTAGCACCAAATGTTTCTCTGAATCTTTGATACTCAGCTTTGTGCGCAGAGTATGGAACATATTCGTCAGCTCATGCACATCTTGATCCCTTTGTTGCTGCAACGTAGTCCATTGTATGTACTTGTCCTCATAGCTCCCAAAGGGATAATATTGTTCCTTAATGGCGTCTCAGAAAGAATTCCAAGTGGGTATGGCAGAGAACAGAGAGGGTTCCCCCTTGCCCTTTTTCTCACAGTAGGTTTCCCACAGAGAGGGTTCCCCCTCGCCCTTTTTCTCACAGTAGGTTTCCCACAAGTCCTTGACATGGGGGGTAGCTTTGAGGAGTGCAAAAATTATCTTCTCTTGGTCGGAAAAGTCATGAACTAAGAAATATCCTTCTAATAGATTCAATCATCTATCTACGACGTCTGCATCTATTTGGCCCTCAAATATGGGAATTTCAAAGTTTACTTGTACCTTAAAAGGAGTTGCGCCTCCAGAGTAGTTGCTAGATGCAGATGCACTGCCAGTGGGAAGTTGTTGAAGGATCTGGGTAAAGTTATCCATCATCGCGTTCCTTTGTTTTTTGAGGGCCTCCTCGAGCAATATTTTGATAGGATCTCCTGCTCCCTAATCTTTCTTTTCGTCCCCCGTGGGTGGTTGTCGGGGTTTGTGAGGCTGATCTTGCAAAGGTTCAACCAGATTGAGCCCTAACTGCTTATACTCTGACCTCGTTTGGGACATGCAAAGAAGGATCAAGAAAGAGCAGATGCTCTGATACCACTGATCCGGATTTATGCAGGAACGCAAAAAAATACACATATAACCATAAATATAAAAATGCATCGAAAATAACACTTCATTTCGTTAATATCAAAGAACTGAAATTTGTTTACAGACATAATGGAAATAAACTAGCTAGGGCGCTGGTAGCTTATCTCTGTGAAGAGATGTGGTGGCTACAAGCCTCTGAACTCTGTGTTACAATAAGGCTTGAAGGCCTATATATTATTGAGAAACAATGGAAAACCCTAAACATCCAAAAACCTAACCCTAGGAGATGAAATGCTAGAATATGGGCCCCGTCGAGGTAAATTGGTACATCAATTTCCCCGGGGTCATAACTTTTGCATACTATCTCTATTTGATACACATCATACATCGTTAGAAAGATCTATCTGAGGGCTAGAACTATTGATAGCGAATATTGAGTCTAAAACGAACTAAAATTTGTCGAAGGTTTGATGCCCAAAAAATGTCGTTTAGGGCCTCAAAACAGCTCTAGAATTTCAAGACCCGAAAAACTGCTAAAAATAGTAAACTGTGTTATAATTAAGGAAACTGAAAAAATGAATGAAACAATGGTGGGGCCCCAAGTGGAATAGGCAGGTGGCCACCAATATCCACCTGGATCAGCCATGTATTAAATGAGATCCCCCCTCACACTTTAAACATGTTTGCAACCTATAAATTTGAGTTGGTCTACCATTGCCACCTATTGGAATGTGATCATTGGAGGAACCTTGCAAGTGTGCAAGGGAGAAGAAGGATCGATCATCATCAATAGAGCCTAGACATACAACCATCAATATAAATGATACCAACATATTATCTAGGTGGGTACTATGATGCCACATAAATTGTAATGCCATATAGCCTTAAATTCCATCAAGGATCAAGTTTGAGGTTAGTGGGGAAACCTATTATAGAGATGGCCCACTAAAATGAAGAAAGACTTAGCATAACATGATAGATCCCCACATTAGACCAATCCAATCTAGAATACAAAAACAAAATCAAGGATTAGTATTATGACACAGATTCGTTATTGTTTTTAATATATAGAAATCATTAATTGATTTGGGTTATTTGGGTCAGGTTGAGGTTCAAGCGTGCCTATCATTATAATCCTTAAGTTAGTGTCAAAATCCTACAAACTAAAACTGATACCTAATTGAAAATTTATAACTTAGTAAGAAACATCTCATTTTGGGACATTTACTGTTATAGCTTTATCATAATTGGCCACGATGTCACTTTAATAAAATAGAATTTGTGCGGAGATAATCACAAACAACTTTCCTAACTACTCTAACTAAAGTGAGACTTTTTTTTTTCTTGAAAAACTGAACATTGAGTCTTCTTTTCTATTCCCGGTATATGGAAACATTGAACATTAAGTCAAGCAGGGGTTGTCCTTTACATGTATGAGATATTAAATGCAGGGAGCAATTATTTATTTATATTTTATTGTAATTTGGCTTGTGGGTTTGGATGGAATTTGATAGTTTATTGTAGGATATTTTGATAGTTTTAAGTTAGGAAAATCTATCGAAATTCAATTGTTAATTGTTAAACTAGCACTAGTGAATGGTCATTGTTATTGATTAAAAAAATACATATTCCTTGGTATCAATCCTCATTCCTTGGTAAATATGCCCCCAAAAATCGTAAACATGTGATTAATGATGTGAGGTTTATATATATATATAATTATAATTTTTATAATTAATTAGTTAGAATAATCTTTTATCATTGGGTAAAGTGGTTGTTATATTCTAAGTTAAAATTATTTTTAACAACATAATGAACTATAATATTGACAATGGCTTTTACATATGAATACTATTGTATTGGTTTACAATATTGTAAATTATTGTGTGTAGCTATAAACTAATTTGGTACCAGTGACTTTACTTTAGTCTTCATTATGAGAGAAAGGCTACTTTTCTTTCCTATTAACCTTAATTAAACTTAACTAAAATGATTGAAAAAAATCTATAGTATGTGGTTATAGACTAATTTGGTACTAGCTACTTCACTCTAACCTTCACCTTAAAAGAAAAGCTAAATTCCTTCCTCACTAACCTTCATTAAATTTAACTAAAATGATTGAAAATTTATTATACAAATTAAATAGATCTAATGATTAAAAACATCAATTTAAATTCAATAATTTTAATATAAATAGCTTTAAAATATATATATAAATTATCTCTATGACATGCAATAAGTAATAAGTGGACTATTCAAAAATCATGAGAAATCAATCACTTATTGCTACCTCTCATGAAAATAGTCATAAATGAATGACTTACTTAACACAGTTAAATCTCAAAAAAATGATGTCTAATATAACGCATTGAGAAAATCCTTCAATACTTAAATATATAAACTTAACCCCCAACTGCATGCATGGAAAGGCCTCCAACCACAAGCCTTCCTGAGTGTGGTTGTGACTGAAATTTTCCAAATCAAAGGGTGCGATCCCAAGATTTGAGCCACAATTCCAAGTCATCCTCCATACCACTACCCAAAACTTCCTAAAACTTCTCAAAATCATAAGTGAGATGACAACAAGGCTAAACATACAAACTTGAGTCATAAAATTGACCTAGACTGACCAGAACAAACTAGGAATTTCGTCAAACACATGGAAAACATGTAAGCTACATGTCATGAATGCATATACAATCATAAATGTCTGAGATTTATCTAAGAATCACCGAGAGTGCCTTATGCCCTCTCCACATGGCTACAATTACATATGTTAGGCTATGCATTGATTGAACATTCATATATTGATCAAAAGATGTCAATATCCATAAGTAATATACATCACATAACTAACATATAACCAACGAATAACCAACATAGAAACCATGGAAACTCCGCCATAATATTGTTGATATAATTACCACAAATATACATGAATCAAAGTAGAAGAATATCTCTTATTAACATATGAAAATACTAACCAAGTCAAGGACTTCCATGTACCACCTAACCATAGATTGGATTGAATCAAATCTCTCTTTCTTGGACTGAACCATAGATTAGGTTGTAGCCTACCACAAGTGACAACTTTCATTTCTTGGAGGTGGTTTCCACCAGTAGGTCGAAGATTGAAAATCCATGTAATGAATTGAATCATACAAAGAATAATTTGTGGTTTTATGTCATACGGGTTTACACATAAAATCTTGTGTTTCTTTTTTATGTGATGGCTTCTTGATGTGTTTTTTATAGCTTATGATGCATTTTTCTATATAATGATATGATTTTTATGGTTATGATTCATTGTTATAAGGTCATTTGATTATGAAAAGTTATGAAATGTAAAATTTCTCTCACATTGATTCACCCCACCCCCCTATCAATGTCACATTTGGGTCAATAAGTGGTTTAAGAGCAGGTCATATTCAGGAAAAATTAACTATTGGAAGATGGGTCCAAGGAATCATGGCAACATGTACTTGGATACAACGTTCTTTATGATCTAGGCATTTAATTTGGAAGAGATTAAAATAAAAAATGAAATCCTGATAAAGTAGCTTGATGAAGTTAAGAAGCAACTCGAAGAAACAGAAAAGAAGATAAATGAGAAGAATTGCCTAATTACCCATCTCAAGGAAGAGGCAGATGTAACAAGGCAGTCATATAAAGAAATTCAGGAAAGTCTTCAGAACAAAATAAGCAACAAAAGGAAATCCTCCAAGTACCACAAATTATTTCATGATTATTGTTTTCTATATGATGCATTTGGTCATAAGGAAATTACTTGTAATAATTCTCTATGTCATTATTGTGAACACAAGTCCATAAATTGTGAAGTCACTCAAGAAAAATGTCCACCTAAGGTATGGAAGGAAAAGTAAGAAAATTGTGGCCTCATATTATATGCTCAAAAGCAAAAGGATAAGTGGTATGTTGACAGTGGTCGCACAAGACAAATGTCATGGGACGAAAGAAATTTTATTGACATCAGAGAGATAGATGGAGTAAAATTAAATTTTGGAAACAACATATATGCTAGAATCATTGGAAAAGGCATTGTTACCATTAATAATGGTAGAACCAAATCCTAGGATGTCATGTTTATAGAAGGATTAAAGCATGATATATTGAGTGTTAGTCAGATATGTGATCAAGGTTTTTATTTCATATTTAACTCCAAACGGTGTGCGGTCTGAAAGTTAGATAAAGGTAAATTGGTAGCAAAATGTATCAAGATCGATGATAATATATATACACTTGATGAATAAAAAATAGAGAAAATATGTGTTGGAGAGAAGAAAGAGGAAAATTGTATCTCATAATCGTCAAGTAGACAATGCCATTAATTCCACTACAAATCCTAACAAAGAAGAAGTTAAGTTTGTCCAAAATCTCAAAAAAGGAACCAACAACTTTAAAGGCAAGCTTCCTTTCAAATGCTTGAATGTGGAATGAAAGGTCATTATTCTTCTAAATGTCCTTATGCCAAGATGAATGATAATGATGATGATCGAAGATTCAAATTCGTTCATCAAAATAAGAAACAAGTTTGTAAGAAAAAAAAATTTACTCAAAGGAACAAAGTGATATTGAAAACAAAAAAAGTGTGATCAATGAATAAAGGGTTAAAATATTATTCATTGATGAGGCTAGAGATCCTAGAGTATAGATTAACAATGAGGGAGAACTTAGAAGTGTGTTAAAAGAAATAAATATCCTCATAAATAAGGAAGGTCGGCTTGATGCGATAGCTTCAAGACAAAAACCTAAATGAAGACACCATTCTTTCTCTCAAAATTGAAATAGAAGAAGCAGAAAGGTTAAATGAGTTTATTTATGAACAACTAAATTCAACGGAGAAAATTTGTGAAATACTAGAAGAGGAGGTTCTCCTCTTGAGAGAAAAATTGGAGTAGCTCTTTTTAAAGTTTCAAAAAGGGACTGAATCCCTAGATCACATTCTCATCATGCAAAGATCCCCTATCATTAAGATATGCCTGGGTTATAAAGGAAATTGTGAGGCACCCAAGAACAATGGTCCCCCAAGTTCATCTAATGAATTTCATTCCAAAGGGATCAATCAGAATTTCAAAGCGTTTAGCAGTAGCATTCTTGAAGATCGAAAGAAAGACTTGATAAAATATTCTAAACATGTTCATTTCAATGACTCTCAAGACAATTATGAGGAAAAAAATGAGTGACAAAGGATCCACAAGCAGAAAATATGCATGGTAGAAAAAATCAACAAATGAATATGGCTCCTTACAAAGCATCCACAAGAAACAATGAAGTAGGTGTTAAAAATCAACAAATGAAGATAGTTCATCACAAATCATCCACTAGAAACAATGAAGAAGGTATTGGAAGTCAGTAAATGGATATGGCTCCTCCAAGGAGTAACTTCAGAAGGTGAAGATCTCCTTCTACATCCAGGTATCAAAACATCTTTTTTTTTTAATTATTGTTTTCAATGTACTAAATTTATACTAAAAGCACACGATTGTTGGAACTTCGATATGGTCAGATATAGAGGATATGATCAGGGTCCTAAATGGAGGGATGTGTACCAAATTAAAATAATATCGCAGCCATTTATGTAGATATTGAATTCCAATGTTGAATGTTAAATATCTCACAATGAGGGTCATACAACACGAGATTTTATAATCAACTCAAGATGGTATGGTAGGAAGGGACTTCCTATCAATATAAGGATTATTTCTATAAGATGGAGAATATGTCAAGGAGGACCTCAATTAGATCTAACTTCTCAGATCTAATCCCTTGGTGAAATCTTATTCAATATTGTCATCTGTTGAATAAAAACTTGAAGAAGTAATTGTATGCAAGAAAAATAAGAATTTTGAGGAAAACATATGAATAATAATAGGAGAAATTAGAGATTACAAATATGACATGTATAATGGTCTCAAGGGGATACTTTGACAATGCAAGAATAGTTGTGAGGAGCATTGGAACATATGAATTGCAGGATTAGTTTCATCCATCAGCACGATAGTTATTGACCTTTTACCATTGATGTCAAAGGGGGAGATATTATAGACATTGATGCATATATTGACTTTGAGAAATCAATCAAGAAGGGAGGTATCTTCAAAATTAGATAGGGGTAGTTCTCAGCACCATGTCAAGAGGATTTTTGGTGTGTATTGAAGATGAAATGACATCAATTAACATAAATGTTTGAGAGTGTTTCCATGAATGAAAAAGGGGGATATTGTTGCACATGGTGTTGTCATTAATGAAAACAAGGTGTCATTTATGTCAAAGGGGATGTTCAAGAAAGTATAAGTATAGTTCATTATTCCTAAGGAAGCATTGATACTCTCTATGAAGCCATATGGCGGCTAGGATTCTTACAAGATATCATTAAGTGAAGTTAAAGGTGCTTGAAGTTATTTTAGTTTTTGATACAATTATGGTGACCTAGTGATCTTATAAATAGTATGTATGTGTAGGCCTCATCGATACCTTTCCAATGATATATCATGCTCTATAAAAATCCTCCCACATAAAAATTTATGGCCATTTGAAGATTAGTACTAAGTGGATGAATTAAATTATAGTGCAAATACCCCTGACACCAAATTTGTTAAAATGTGTGCATCTTTCAGGTGGATCCAGTATTCAATATTTTGGTCAACAATAAATTTCTAACAAAAATGCACTACATTTAACATTGTTAAATGTTTAAAATCTTTCGCAAATCAGATGAATTCAACTCCTGGGTGAAATGATTAAATGGTAGATGTTGTCAAGAGTTGCATGATGTTTAACCTGACCTATCAACCCAACCAAAGCCTATGAAAAGTGGCAACATTTCATAGGACATGATGTATCCCCTCCATATTCACACTTGAGAAGATCATATTGGCCTAATCTAGTGACTTGGCAGCTTTGACACATAGCATAAAACATAGTTTTCCTATACACATGGCATGACACATCACTTGTTGATGTTAGCAATATGACATGGCATCGCCAGTGCATGACATGTGGCACAGGAAATTGTTGCATTTTGGTTGGCAAAAATCCTAAATTTGGGTGACACATGGCATCCACTACAGGCTGCGATGTGACATGATGATATCATGTTGATGCAATCATGTGTGCAAGGAGTTACCCCCGAGGTGTGGTCACATGGTCACATGAGCGAAGACCAAGAGATGCTAACGTAATATAAGGGTCGGTTACATAAAATGACCACATGGCACTAAGTTTAATGACCCAATATGAGCTCTTGGGGCTTCGATACTGACGTAATACAAGGGATGATTATGTGAAACATTCACATGGCGTTAAGTTTAATGACTCAATCCAAGCTCTTATGGATTTGGTGAGGGTAAATGAGTGAGGTTATATGAATATGAACATTGAGCCTATTTCCATAACATTTGTGTGACCATTGTCAGCCCAAACCTCTCCATCAATATAAATACAGAGGGTCGAGCAATGTTAAGTAATAACTTTGATCATGATCAAAGTGTGTGAAATAAATTGAGTTTTGAGTCGATCCCGAGAAGTATGATTCAAATTTTATTTTGGTTAAGTTTTCATAGTGCGATACTATCTAAATCAAATTGCTCTGAGCACGACATGGTTGGTTGATTCCTTTTTGGCATATTTGATCTAGTTTTGGTATAGAAAAATGTTATATTTTGGAGATGCCCCCATAGAGATATCATTAAGGCGGTCACTTTATGAAGAGATATTTTAATATGGAGATAGTTTTGGCATGAATGGCATATGTATAGAAATATCCAGGCTTGGCATGAGTGCTAGACTACCGTTGTCAATGAGGATTATGCACTAGTGAGGTATATTTCCCACAAGCCTATCCATGGGACATATATATAATAAAACATATAACAAAAAAAATTCAAGGGCACAATGTAACAATCCCCATCAGATAGCATGATTGGTATGAAATTATTGTTTACAGACTAAGGTCGTAAGTTTGAGTCCCAATGGTGATCAGGTTTAAATTTATTATTTTAATTTAATGGATTCATTTTGTCACATAATTAACTAGATTGTAAGTGAGCATATTATAGCATTGATTCTGAAAGTTAACCATTTTTTCTAATGTGCCTCAAAAAGGGAATTTTGTAGGATGATTAATTAATTATATAGTTTTGGATGGTTATTTTGCATTTTTGGAATAATTATTAGCCCAAATTTAATTTCGAAAGAAGCATGATATACAAGGCTTAGAGGTGGATGTTATGAAATGCCTTGTTAAAAATTATTTGATGTCTAGAATATCCTTTATATGATTTGAGGTTTTATGAGAAAATTATTGTGGTTTTGGAAATAAGACTAGAATTGGTTCCAAGAATGAATTAGAGTGACTAGATCGATGAATGAGTTGTAGAAGACTATGGAAAACAATACAATAGTTACTGAAAAATATTTATATGAATATATTTTCAATAATAATAATATTTGTAGGGTGTGATAGTTATTATTGCCATGATAATATTTTGCAGGTTACAGTGGAAATTATAATAGTGATAGGATGTGCAGGTTGAGATGATGGTAATAATGATTGGAGGTTGTGATTATTTCTCTTTATAAACATATAACTACTTATGATGAAAATGGATCTAGTTTGAAAATGATATGGAATAGAATTCCACAAGGAGTTGAAGAAGAATGTTGGTGCCTCAATCGAGGTTGGAGCCTAGAGCAGGCTGGACCCCACTCATTATCAAGGTTAGAGCCTCAATCAGGTCGGAGCCTAGAGCTGGGTGGAGCTCACTCATCATCGATGTTGCAGCCTCAATCAAGTAGGAGCCTAGAGAAAGTTGGAGCCTCAATCAGGTTGGAGCCTAGAGTTAGTTAGAGCCCATTCATCATCGAGATTAGAGCCTCAATCAAGTTGGACCCTAGAGAAGGTTGGAGATTTTTCATCATATCCTCAAGCATTTTTTAGTCTATAGTGAGAAATTTCTTGAATTATTTCAAAGTTGGTACCTCAATTAGGTTGTAGCCTACCATACGTGGAAATTTTCATTTCTTGGGGGTGGTTGCCTCTAGAAATTCAGAGCCTGCAAATATATGTAATGAATTGAAGCATATGAAGCAGAATAATTTATGGTTTTATCTTGTATAGTTTTCCGCATAAAATCTTGTGTCTCTTTGTGATGTGATGGCTTCTTGATGTGTTTTTGATAGATTATGATGCTTTGTTATATATGATGATATGATTATTATGGTTATGATTCATTGCTACAAGGTTGTTTGATTATGAAAAGTTATGAAATGGTAAAATTTATCTCACAATTATTCACCCCCCCCCAGTGTGACCTGTGGTCCAACACCTCATGTCATATGAATCCATGAGGTGATAACCAATTCACTCGAGTGGTGCTCAATCATGAGACCAAATTTCATATTATAAATACTATAGGATAGGGTGTAACTCTGTACTATCATTGAGTTCCAGGGTTCCTTGAGTTTTTCCAATTTATTGAGATGGTAAAGAGTGTGCAAGGCCTTTGTTCATGTGTAGAACATGGAAAAAATGTAGTTCTTGGAATTAATTGAAACCAACCCAAATTATTTAATAGATAGAGTGAACCTTATTATGTTGCTTTAGTCCCATATGATGATTAATTTTAAAAGATGCAAGATTGTGGTAAGGTCAATCACTTTGAGAAAAACATAAATCTCTACTCAGTTGTTGGTAGCTTTGCCCAAGCTCGAGGAATAAATCAATTTTATCTTTCTAGATGAATGAGAAACCCCCTACACCTACAACCCCTAGATTTTTCTTGGAAACTCCATGAAAACATAGAAAAAATGAATCATATGAGTGTGTCCATTGGTGAAACTCTATCTAAGAGAAGGAGAGATACCAACTCTTCTTATGCGAAGAGGAACCAAATTGTATAGGATAATTATTGAATTAAGAAAAACATGATTGCTCAAGTGTATCCAATACTTTAGCCCTGCAAAGATTGGGATGGTATGTGAAAATATGCTCAACCAAAAGATATTTTGAACGCTCCACAAAAACTACTAATTGGGTCCGAATATCCTAAAAAATAGACCTATTGTGATCCAACCAAACCCTCTAACAAATACAAATGCATTTAGGGATCACAAACCAAATTATTTTAATCAAAGGATTAAGGTAATTCTTGTACCATGAACCAAACAGTTGGAGAAGAGAAATAGGTGATTGTGCATGATGAGACATATCTTGTAAGACATATTCCCACACTCTTCTAGTGAACTTGCAATAAAGGAAAAAGTAGGTTATATATTCGCTATTTGAGGAACATAAATTCATCTAGATGGTCCTTGGATTCCTTGTTTGGAAAATTTTTATATAGTGGACATCTTCTTATGAACCAAGATCTAGAAGAAAATATTCACTTTAGGAAGCCCATATAGGTGTCAAACATGATCCCATAAGCCATATTTTGGAGGAATTTTGTTTGGGAACAAATGAGCTTCATATCTATGCTAAATTATGTAGCCTACAACACCCCAAACTCTAGAGTTAAGATCATTCTTGTGGCTTTAAGTGTAACCAAAAAGGCCAAAAAATAGAAGATAAGGAAGATCCCTAAGAGGGGGGGGGGGGGGGGCCCAAGTTCCACTCCACCTAGTTCCTAGAAGGAGAATATCTATAAATTTCCAAAATGGAGAGTGTGCATCTTGATAAACCAAAAAAAAAGGATGAAGGGCCTGAATATGCTCAAGAGTAGGTCTACACATAAACTTTTCATCCCAAATTCTATTCTTCCTTACATTTTCAAGAACCCAAATAAGTTGAGATTGGATGAGAGGAATGGTAGAAAAATAAGTTTCCAAATTTTTGATCCACCTCCAAAAGAAGAGACATGTTCAAGGCATATCCATATTACACCCACCAGAAATTTCTTAGGGATGACCTATTTCTACCAGTCATATTGGTTAGTGAGAAGCTTACAAAGAAGCTTGGAGCAGATTCATTAATGAAATATCCTTGACTCCTAGACTCCTACAGCTCATAAGGATCCTTAGAATTTTCCAATTCATAAGGTGAAACCTTTTGGAGTTCAATTTATTTCCTTTCCATAGTAATTTTCAAATTTCTTGTGCCATGGACTTTTTGACATGAACTCGAGTTAACATAGTACATAATTGAAAAGAGCCAAGGCTAAAAGAATTTTTTCAATAGATTCAAGCGACCTACATAGGTTTGCAATTGGTGCCCATGATGAAAAAATTTAGACTTGAGTTTCATAATTATTGGATTTCATAATGGATGTGGTAAAGGGTTTAGGCAAATAGTAATGCCCAAAAATCTACAAGATGACCAGCCATCTCGAAGAGGATAATGAAAAATTGAAAAGAGATATGATTTCCTATTATAGTTCACATTCCAAGTATAGAGTATATTTTTATAGTTGTTGATAAGTAATCCTTAAGCGTAGATGAATTGGTCGAAAACCACCTTAATTTTAGACATAATAATGACCAAACACCCTCCCATCAATAACATGTCATCTACAAATTATTCATGACTTAAATCCTTGACCCATATCACAATGTGGATGCTTGGTAGTAACTCGAGACATATTTCATGGTTAGGTTTCCTACTTAGAGAATTAGCCATAAGTATATTCAAAATGGGGGGACAGTGGGCATACTTGCCAGGGACCTCTAGTAGCTTGAAAAGATACTAATGATCCACCCAATTACTAGAGGGGAGATTCACAAGTTACTTTTGCATGTAGATATCCACCCAATGAATTTGAGATTGAATCCAAAACTTTGGAGAACATAGAAGAGGAAGCTACATCAAACACAATCAAATGCATTGGTCATGTCCAATTTAAAAGTCATCCCTATTTACCATTTGGATATACTAGAAAGAATGGATTTCTAGACAAGGACAATATTGTTCACTAATTATTTATTTTTCCTGGCGAACCCACTCGGCTTTCAAATATTAACTTAGGTATAATGGGTTTTAGATGGGTTTTTATGATCTTGGATATAGTTTTATATGTGACATTTACATAAATAAATTGGTCTAAATATAATAAAATAAGAAGGATTAACCTTTTTTTAGACCATGGAAAGAAAAGTAGAATTGATTTCTCGCCCAATGTGTGATGAATAGTGGACATATTTAATCATCCTTATCAAATTGAACTTTATGATATGCCAAAATATCATGTTAAATTTCAATGAATCCATTTGTGCCTAGTGCCTTATAGGTTCAATATATTGGATGACTTCCCATAATTCATCCTTTGAGATTTGAAGCATTAGACTCCCATTCTCCAATTGTTATACCAAAGAGGGAATGTGTTCAAACATTGCTTTGACATCCTTTGCAATCCCAATATCTTTCGTTGTATGAGTTTAAGGGAGGAAAGTGAGTTTAGGGTTCCTCCTTAATCTAATCATGTGAATTGATAATATCCACATTTGTAGTCATTATGGATTTAACATTGTTCCACCAAAGGATAATTTTAGTTTTATTGTGAAGGTAATGGTTATTTCTATCAACCAATTATAGTGAAATTATCCTAGATTGAGACACAAAGTTCCTCTTCTACTCATAATGTTTTTTTCAAAAGAAGGAACAATTTTTTTTCCTCCATTAGATATCGTAGAGAAACTGGATCTTGCTCTAGGCTCTAGCTTTGTATTTCCCCTAGTTCCAATTTCAGGGAAATTACAATAGAGTCTTGCCCTCGAAAGTGATATTTTTCCTAGGCCTTAAGATCCATTTTAGAATTTTTAATTTTTTGTTCCCAAATATGGACTGGTGACCCTTCAATCCATTGGCGTTAGGCTTGAGAAAGAATACACTTAAACACATGGTCCTGAATCAAGAGAATATTTGAAACAAAAAGGAAGAGGGAAATAATTTTATTTAGGAATAATGGAGAGGGATATAGAATGGTGATTATATCTACTCCAAGAAATCATATGAAAGGATAGAGACACACATTTTTCCCCAGGAATAATTTGTGTACCAAGTAGTCAAGGCACACCATAATATGCCTTGGGCCAAAGCTATGGTAAGACTAGGTGCACTCGGCTCTCGAAAACTTTAGATGAGACAAATTCTAGGAGTAATAAAAATATGCCATCCTCTCCTATAAATTATCTCTAACAATATTTCTTCCTTTTCTTCATGCTAGTGAAAGATGCTGTTGAATTCTCCCGTAAAGATATAATTGAAGCCCCAATCCAACTCCTTCAGAATGCACATATAATTTTAACATGCTATGATATCCTTTATGAGCACTTGTTATATATAAATGACTATTATTCTCCATTTTTCCTAACAAGTTGAACACTTATTATTGTCCTGGATTACAACTAAATGTTTCCTAGTTTGTGATGAGAATTGACTATGATGAGAATTTTACACCAGTCGCAAGGTACTCATCCATTAGATCCATCATTGCAATCTTTGCACAGATGGGACGGCAGATACACCAGATGGATGTAAAGACAACCTTTCTCAATGGATTTACTGACAAAGAAGTGTACATTAATAAACCTGAAGGTTTTGAGACCTTAGACAAGGAGTCACATGTGTTCAGACTCAAGAGAGCATTGTATGGGCTGAAGCAAGCACCTCGTGCTTGGTACACCAATATTGACAGTTATTTCATCGGGTTAGGCTTCACCAAGAGTGAAGTGGATGAAAACCTATATCATATTGTGGTTGATGGTACGCTTTTGATTATTGTACTTCATGTTGATGATCAGATATTGACAGGTGATGAGTGGATCATAAAATATTGCAAAGATGATCTTGCAAGAGAATTTGAGATGAAGGACATGGGGCTCTTGCACTATTCCCTTGGATTGGAAATATGATAAAGAGATGGGGAGGTATTTGTATCTCAGGGAAAGTATGCCAAGGATATTTTGAGGAAGTTCCACGTGTAGGGAAACAAATCCATGGAGACTCCTCTTGCAGGAAACTAGAGGAAGGAGGATGCTACTTCAGGTGAAGTAGTGGATGCAATAGTTTACAGGCAGCTGGTTGGTTGACTCATGTATTTGGTGAACACACAACCCGAAATATGCTACATATATAACGAGTTGAGCCAAGCTATGGTTAAGTCAACTAAGCTCTTTTGGAAGGTAGAGAAACATGTGTTGAGATATATTAGGGGCACTACAGAGTATGGATTATGGTACAAACGAAAAGAGGGAGTGAAGCTTCAAGGCTTCACCAGTGTATATTGGGAACGGAGTCCATCTGACCGGAAGAGAAAATTAGGAGGCATCTTCAACATAGGATCAGGAGCAGTTTCTTGGTACATCAGGAAACAAAGATTAGTTGCACTCAGTTCAGCAGAGGCAGAGTACATGGCAGCCAGTCAAGTTGCATGCGAGGCCATATGGATGAGGAAGATACATGTTGGTTTGTTTGGTCAGCACATGGATCCGACGGTGATACATTGGGATAACTAGAGTTGCATCAAACTATCGGTTAATCCAGTATTCCATGATAGGTCCAATAATATTGATATATGGTATCACAATCTCATAGATTGTGTTCAGAGGAGGATTATTTCATTAGAGTACACTCTCACGGAGGATCAAGATGCAAACATCTTGACGAAGGCGTTGGAAAGAAGAAAATTTGAATTCCACAGTGACAAGATCAGGGTAGAATATAATCCCTTTCTTATTTTGAAGGAGTACTTAAATGGCACCAAGAAATGGCACCCGAAAGCGGGGCTTCTAATTTATTTTTCCCTTAATTAAATTGGTAGAGAAATTGTAATTTCATCTCATAAAAACTTGTATTAGTTAAATAAGTCAGAATGACTAAGTTATCTTAGGAAATTTGAGTTGAGGGTCATATAGGATGCATGTAGAGTGATTCCATGATTTAAGGGGGTCTAGTTGCAGTTATGCATGAGTTGTAACTAGTTAACTCGAGAAATTGAGTTAAAATCAATTTAACTAGTTCTAACTAAGTGATGAGCTAGTGAGAGGTCCAGTGTATTAAATTTGATTTAATTCACAATGAGTGTTCAATTATTTAACTGAAGATTCATTATAAATAGTTGTTGTGTGTCAGTTATGAGGAAGACCTTGTTGAGACAGAGGTTAAAGGGAAGGTAACTATCAGTTGTAAAATTAGAAAATTGTACAGGTCAATTATAGAGTCAGTTGGAGGCCTAGGAAGGATTTCAAAATTATTCCAAGGGATTTTCATATTTAATAGGGCCTTAATTTATCAAGGAATGTGTGAGAAAGGCAGGCTGAGTAGAGGCAGAGAATTGGCTAAGTATTTGTCCGATTTTTCCTAGATCAGTGTGAGACAATTAGCAAAGTGCAGGAGTTCTATTGTGAGAGAAATTATTTTATGTTTTCATGATGCTTGACTTCATACAATATATAGATAGTGGGGTTCTAGGTAGTCTGCTTTCGCCAGATACATATTGTGTTGTGCGATTGATTTTTTCTCTCTCTTACTTGTTATGTGATTGTGCGATCATGTTTTTGTTTCAATGCTTGTTTTAGTACATCATAAGATCAAATTGAATATTTTTGGTTAGATTTTCTACATGGAATATCATCATGCCCAAAATCACAAGGGGCCTTTCAAAATATGAAAATAAGTGGAGTAATTGGTTGGCTATGTGGAGGTTTCTTGGAGCTCCTTAGCCATAACATGCAAACAGATGAGGAAAATGGGTAGGAGGAGAAAAGGGACTTATTAGAAACATAACCCAAAAAATAAATTTGTACCCACATAAATATAAATTTTGTTTTTTATTACAATATTACTACAAGGTTTATGTTTATAGACCAGTAGATAATACTTAATTGTATAGAGAAGAGCATTCCTAGGTTTTACTATTATGGTTTGTTTTAGGCACAAATTCTCTAACTCTATCACTCATTATGTTCTTTGATGTACAAATGAGGCATTATTGCATGCTTGATGCATATTTTTAATGCAAAAATTTCCAGTTACAGTTAAATAAATACATAAACAAACATTATAATCATGTGCTAACTAGTTTTTTAAGGTCTTCGAAAGTGGCACAGGTACCCCCTTCATAGGCATTGGGAGTGTTTCTATAGAATGGATATTGTAGAAGTTCTCTGGAAGGTAGTATTATATATATAACCCTTTAATGTGAAATGATCCAATTCCAATATGTTAAAATGGGATTAATTCCAATCCAATGTGAAATGATATTCCAATATATTAAAATGGGAATAATCCCAATCCATGAAAATTTCTTATCTAGCTAGTGTAATAGCCATATTTTCCATGGTGTGTGAGTTGATTAGAATTACCACATATGATCTATTTCGTAGATCCCAAACCCTACTAGGTAATAATCTAGTTTGTGATTGACAATTTGGTCATAATATAATTTTCTTATTCAATATATATACCATCTATAATGTACACTTCTTTATAAAAGGGGTTATTGGTTATGATTTATGAAAAAAAGCAATATTGATTAAAAATGTTTTATGATAAATGTTTATAGAATTAGTCCATTGATCTGGATTTATGCATGAATGCAACAAAATACACATATAACCACAAATATAAAAATGCAGTGGAAATAACACTTCATTTCATTAATATCAAAGAAATGAAATTTGTTTACAGACAAAATGGAAATAAACTAGCTAGGGCGCTGGTAGCTTATCTCTGAGAAGAGATGTGGTGGCTACAGGCCTTTTAAATCTGTGTTACAATGAGGATAGAAGGACTATATATCATTGAGAAACAATATAAAACCCTAAACATCCAAAAAACTAACCCTAGGAGATGAAATGCCAGAATATGGGCCCTGTCGGGGTAAATTGGTACATCAATTTCCCGGGGTCGTAACTTTGGCATACTATCTCTGTTTGATTCACATGATACATCGTTAGAAATATATATCCGAGGACTACATCTACTAATTACAAATAGACTCATTTTTTATGGAGGTTTGATGCCCAAAAAATGTCTTTTAGGGCCTCAAAACGCCTCTGGAAGTTCAGGACTCGAAAAAATGCTAAAAATAGTAAACTATGCTATAATTAAGGAAACTGAAAAAATGAAAGAAATAATGGTGGGGCCCAAAGTGGAATAGGCGGGTGGCAACCAATATCCACCTGGATCATTCCTCCCCCCTTAGGAAGCAATGGTCCCCATTGCGTTGAGTTCCTCCATGAGATGAGGAAACTTCTACTGAACTTGGTGTAGGAGTTGGTTAGCTTTAACAACCCAATACAGTTGGACCTTCTTCTGGCAAGTGTTCTTGATTTTCATGTCCATGATACAATTTGTGGTGGAATTTTCCATGTAGTCTTGGTTTAACTCTATTGGTGTGAGTTGTTCAGCAATGGCAGAGGTGTCCAGTAGAGGTGGGAAATAGGGCCGAAGGTGATCCACATTGAATATTGGGCGCATACCAAGGAATGGTGGAATATTGAGCTAGAATAAATTGTTCGCTACAAACTTGGTGATGGTGTACGGACCATATTGGAGCGGGCGAAGCTTGTTGTGGGGTCGAGTGAGGTGCTCCTTTTGAAAATGTAGCCACACTTTGTCACCCACCTAGAAGTGGTGTGGCACCCAATGTTGATCATGTCATTGCTTATACTTAGAATTGACTCTATCCAATATGTCATGAACCTACTGGCGGATGTGTTGAATATGCTCAATGAAGTTGTTCGCTTTGTTAGCTTCAGACTGGACATGAGACGAATTGGCCTGAGTAGCCACAAATGGCATGGCTACGTCAATGGGACATAATGGATAGAACCCTAGGCCCGCCTGAAAGGGGTTGTGGCCGATTGAGCTATGGAGAGCTCGGTTATAATTTTGTTGTACATGGGGAAGACTCTCATCCCATGTGCGTGGATGCTTTGAATTGTACATGCGCAGAATGTGTACAATCATCTTGCTTTGAATTGTACATGTGCAAAATGTGTATAATCATCTTTCTTTGAATTATACATGTGCAAAATGTGTACAATCATCTTGTTGATGACCTCTGTCTGGCCATCAGTTTGGGGATGGAAAGATGTGGACTTGGTGAGCTTGGTGTCCAACATTGACCAGAGGCTGGACCAAAACATGCTGAGGAACCTGCTGTCTCGATTTGAGATGATAGACTGTGGGATCCCAAAGTGCACCCACACTCATTCAAAGAAGATTTTAGCAGTGGCTTCTGCTGTGATATTCTTCTTGCAGGCAAAAATAATGGCCATATTCGAGAATCTATCAATGACCACAAAAACAAAGTCGTTTCTATGTTTAGTAGAAGGAAAGCCCGACATGTAATCCATGGAGATGGATTCCCAAGGTTGATTAGGGGTAGGTAGCGGAGTATAGAGGCCTTGCTTCTTGATGGTCGGTTTTTCAATGGAGCAAGCAGTGTAGGATCTGATGTACTTCCCAACATCAGGTCGAAGGTTCAACTAGTAAAAATACTTCTACAGTACTGCCACTGTTTTCTCGACCCCGAAATTCTCGGCGACTCGACTGTAGTGTGCTTCCCAAATAATATTGGTATGCTCGCTTGAAGGAACACAAAGGTGTCCTAGGTGACATAGCATTGCATCCTGGAGGTGAAAATTTGGAACTTGCATACCCTCCAAGAGTGTCTTGTATGTGTGGCCAAATTCCGAATCGCTCTTGTAGAGAAGTGACCAATCAAAAGTCTCGTGCCCACAAGAGTTGAGAACGGTGGTTAGCGCCACGATTGGTGGTTGGCTGAGGCAGTCCGAAACATTATTGGTGATGCCCTTCTTATAATTTATGTTCAAGTGAAATTATGATTGCAATTGTTCTACAAATTCCCTTGTATTTGTATGAACTATAGGGGTCAGTGGTCTATGTGGATGTCTGTTTCCTTCCCCAAAATCTAATTCTTCCATTGGCGACATGCCTTCACAATAAAATACATTTATTTGTCATAAGTGGGATACTTGTGGACTATGTCGAACAATGTATCACTGTGATATGCCACTGGATGCCCCTGTTGAGTAAGAACTACCCCAATAGCATAGTCAAAGGCATCTGTCTCAATCTCAAATGGTTGTTGCAAGTCTGGTCATGTGAGCACTGGGGCAGAGGCGATGTTTCAATTCTACGAACGCCTTATGTTGAGATTCCGACCAAAAGAATTTTTCTTTTGCTCCTCCCTTGGTGACTTGACTCAAGGGCTAAGTGATATGAGAGAATCACAACACGAACTTGCGATAGAAATTAGCAAGACCAGAAAGCTGCAAAGCTCTGTTAGAGTGGTTGGGGCCGACCAATCCAGAATTACTTGGATCTTGGTTGGATCCACATGCACCCCCCTTTCATCAATAATGCATCTCAGATACTGAACCTGGGTCATGCCAAAAGTGAACTTCTCCAAATTGGCACACAACTTGTGTTGTCGCAGTGTTTGGAGGACCTATTGGATGTGGTGGAGGTGCTCTTCCCAATTCTAGATGAAGATCATGATGTCATCCAAGTAAACTACTACAAATAAGTTGGTGAATGGCTACAATATGTCATCCATCATCCTCATGAAGGTTGCAGGAGCATTCATCAACCCGAAAGGCATGACCAGCCATTTGAAAAGTCCCTCCTTGGCTTTGAAGGAATTATTCCAACATCAGAGGATTCGATTGGTACCTAGTGATACCCAGACTTCAAGTTGATCATGATGAAATATTTTGCCCCTTTGAGTTGATCCAAAAGGTCATCAATTCATGGGATCAGGTACCTATTTGGGACAGTGATCTTGTTCAACTCCTGATAGTTAATACAGAGTCTCCAAGTCCCATCCTTCTTCTACACCAACACGATCAAGCTCCCACATGGCGATGAACTCGGTCGGATGTGACCTTTCTACAACAGCTCCTAAATTTGCCTCTTGATTTCATCGTTCTCCAGAATAGAGTGCCGATAGATCGGTCCATTGGGCAGCAACACACTTGGGGTCAGATCGATGTGGTGCTTGACCTGACAGTGCAGAGGCACCCTTGTGGGTGAGGTGAAGATGTTCTCGTACTCCTCCACGACCTTGTCCATTTGTTGTTGTCATGCGGAGGAGCCCTGTCTGGAGGTCGTGGCCAAAGTCTTCTTCTTGCCCTGGGGGTGGATCATTAGGAAAAAAAATTTCCTGGTTTTGGAAATGAGCTTACTGCATTGTTTTACAGTAGCCAAAGAGATAGCCGAAGGCGGTGGTACCTGTGGTATCCTGTACAACTTATTGCCCAAAGTAGTAATAACAGTAAGAGGTCGGGACTCATACACATCATGTCGCTTCCACAAGTATGGTTGGCCTAATAATACATCACAAACATCAAGAGGATCAATGACACATAATACCTCATCTTTGAAGGGCTTGATGCTGTAGGGAAGGCAACATTGCTGGCTAACGCGGAGATCCCATCCTTGGTGAAGCCACCCGATGGTGTACGACTATGGGTGTGTTGTGGTCGGCAAGCCCAAACACTTCATGACCTCTGCTGAAATGAGGTTATTTTATCTCCCACTGTCGACAATCAACTGTAATGGGGAACCCTATACCCAGATCTGAGAGTGGAAGAGACGCTCCTCCTCCTCTGGATCATTCAGTTCCTCCTTCTTGATCTTTGTAGTGGTAACGGTGGCATTGGGCTTCGCATCAATAATCTTCTTCTGTTTTTCATTCCCCTTGTTGGGTTCTGATTCGAAGTCGGAGCATGCATCCGATTCTGAAGCCCTTATCTCGACCAATAATGACTGCTTGGCCCGTCACTCACTTGTGTTGTGAGTGGAGCTCTTATGAAACTCACACCACTATCCCGTGTCCTTCTTTGGCTTTGTGGGGTGGTTCTTTGCTTGCAGCTTCGATAGGTTATATCAGGCCTCCATGCCTTGGCTTTGTCCTTTGTTCTGTGGTTTGGGGGTGTTGTAGCCTAATTTGACTCAGCTAAAAGTCAAGAGAGGTTCTGAGCAGTTCAAGGTTATTGAGGAATAATTGTTAAAATTTCAAAAATACCTGTAACATGCTCAAAAGGATAACCGCAAGCTCAATGAGGATTTGTCATCATAGGTGCACCAAAACCAAAATCAAGGAAACAACAACATTGGAGGTGTAATCTAAGCCAGAGGAGCAGCAGAGAGAAAAGCATGCAGGAGGGCTCTAGTCAGGCTTATTCACGTGTAGAACATTTCAAGAGCCACACCGATGGGCACGGTCAGAACATTGCATATCGGACAAGGTCGAGTCAGGCTCATTCACAAGCTCCTGAGAGATAAAAACTTTTAAAGATTGAATAAAGCTCAAGAAGGATAGCAGAGTTACAGAGCAGTGATGGTAGAAAGCAGAGAAATTGACTAAGACAGAAACACTTAGAAGATTTCCAAAGGAGGCAATTAGATGGCAAGGATCGAATCGCAGATCTGAAGGGGAAGAGACCGACAACTTAGATGACATCACAAGTCAAACAATATATCTTGCAATGCAATGAGGAGAAGGGCCACGTGTCGACACAACGCAAATTCACATCAGTGATTATTGAGTTTATGTGTTAAGGAATTTGCAAGTTAAACAAAACAACTTGCGATGCTGTAAGAATTGAAACTTGCAATGCGATAAAGAGAGGAGCCACCTGTTGGCACAACGATCTAGCGCATATCATACATCGGCGGGTTTAGAGTTTAGCATTAAGACTTCGCAAGTTAAATTATTTTGGTTGCGATGCGAAAATGATGGGAGATGCCAATGTGAGATGGTACAACGAGGTCGTTGGATCTGGCGAAGATCTACGATGGAGATTACGTCGCAACTTCACATCAGTGTTTGTATTGTTTACCATTTAAATTATATGTTAAGTTCACCGAGATGCGATGCACCGTGATTGGTCACCATATTGTGGGACCCTACAAACACTGTTCCGCGTATATGTCCACGATAATGGTTAAAATTCAGTTTCGTGATGCCGTGGGGCCCGATCGCATAAGCGCACATCACAAGATTTGAAAGATAAGTGCGAAGGAAAAGTTAAAAACAATGGCATGCGAAGTGTGATGTTGGGCGGATGCGATGTGGTTTCAAAAGAAAACTCCAAAGGTCTTCAAATCTGGAGGTAAGGCATTCCTGTGTTAAATCGCATCAGAGGAAAGAAGGAGGATTATAACGTAAAGCCGGTGAAATGCCTTGATATTGGAGGAAAGTCTGAACGCAGGTAGAGAGACTCGGGTAAGTGACCCGATGCAGAGCAAAGGGGAAGAGAATAATAAACACAAGAAGCACGCGAAGAAGAGGCAGAGTTCAGTAGCAAGTGACATGATGACAATGTTTGAAACACAAAAGCAAGGGAAAAGTTGGGTGTAGATGCTTTTATGCAAACTGTTAGGACAACGCCGCTGAAACAGAAGGAGACACATCAACAAAAAATCAAACTCAGCAAAGGGATTCTATTCCAAGTGTATTTTTTTTCTTTGTTAAGATCGAAGCTACAATGGTGTCCTCCATTGCAATGTAATAAGTAGTTTAACAATTTACGCAGTTTAAGAGTTTCAAGAAGCTTGAGCAGTTACAAACTTCTTTTGTTTGTATTTAAGGAAGGGATAAAGAGTGAAGAGAGGTTCCGAGTTCTAGGCCTATTGGGGATAGAACAAATACCTCATGATAAAATCATTTCTATGAGACACTTTTTAAATGTCTTAAGCATTGATTCCTTTCACAACCAAGGGATTGTCTCTTAATATACAACATTTTTTGGCATCGTTTCCAGGGACAAAGGCACGAAGTTATTTTTCCCTGGGTATTGAAATCTATTTCTTGATGGTGAAAAAGATTTAGATACAAATTTGGTTGTTTATTATTCACTTGGTGACTCCACTGATGAAGGTTTCATTAGGTGAGGAATTTTGCAGGAAAAAAAATGAGAAAGCACCATGGAAAATGCAGATATCAGAGTTTGAATCTTTTAAAGGAAGTTTTATTTTTCACTATCAGTTTGGTGGTCTATTTTCCCTTACATATCAAGAAGATTTTTTCCTGCTTTATTTTATAAGAAGATTATAAGGCCCAAAATGTACATTCTTTATTGGAGAACGAAGATTTTTCTTCCGATTGTATTATTGATCATGAGACAACTTCATCTCCTAAATATGAAAGCAGAGATGACTGTTGCATTACTATTCTTGAAGGTAATCTATCACATTCTAGGCATAAAGGTGAGGACTCATCATCTTTGGGTGATAATATTCTACCTCATAAGAAATCTACTTCTCTCTAGCTTGGAACCAAGGTGATTTTCAAACCCTTGGTGCTACCTACAATCCATAAATATCCTTCAAAAGGATTCAAATTTTTGCCAAGTTTTTCTGGAGAGGAGGAAGATATTTCAATTGAACTACGCGCTGAAAGCCAGGAAGATCATTACAATTTTCATAATTTTAATGATTTTGTGAATAGAGGAGAAACTAGTGGAGCTTCTCAGGTGTGTTTGCAGGAGGAGGAAGACAGTTGTCAAGAATTGGCATTATATGAAGAACATCGGCATTATGAGGAATAAACCTTAGATTTATCTTTCTGGCCTAAATGGTTATCAACAGAAAACAACAATCAATATTCTCACACACAACCTAAAATTTAGGAGTCAAACATAGAAGGAAGTTGCCCTGTTCAAAGAAGTCTACATCAGCAGGATGTTCAAGAAAAGGAGGCAGCCACAAATTTGTCTCATCAGTTCTATGATCCGGTGGCTGACTATGTGAAAACTTTCTTTCATCAACAATAAGCATTTATGCAAGGGAATGTGCAAAGCTCTTTATCTAGAAAATTTTCATTATACATCCCTGTTTTGATTTTAAAATTTCCATAGTATGGGGACTTTAAGTCTAACATGCAGATGTTGGATTGGTGCCATTGGAAGGTTGGCTTCACCTGATAGAGTTTAGGTATGAATACATATGTAGGAGTTATTCATAAATAAGCTCAGAAGTTGAGCATTTTCAGTTGTAGTACTTTCATTTCGGTATTTTCAATTTAAGAAAAAAGGAAGAAGTCCAAACTTTAGTAGGTTTCGGCAGGGTTTCATACTAGATCAACTCACATTTGGGATTGACTCCATGCCCAATGAAGGCTATTATTCTACAAGTGCTATTTGACTCCATGCCCAATAAAGGCTACTGATCTACAAGTTCTATTTGACTCCATGCCCAATAAAGCCTACTGATCTACAAGTTTTTATCAAAGTGTTGTCCCCAATTGGAGCCAGCTGTTGTAGCCTAATTTGACTCAGCTAAAAGTCAAGAGATATTTTTAGCAGTTCAAGGTTATTGAGGAACAATTGTTAACATTTCAAAAAGACTTGTAATATGCTCGAAAGGATAACCACAAGCTTAATGAGGATTCGTCATCACAGGTGCACCAGAACCAAAATCAAGGAAGCAACAACATTGGAGGTGTAATCTAAGCTAGAGGAGCAGAAGAGAGAAAAGAGTGCAGGAGGGCTCTAGTCGAGCTTATTCATGTGCAGAACAGTTCAAGAGCCAGACCGATGGGAATGTTCAGAACATTGCACACTAGACAAGGTCGAGCCGGGATCATTCGCAATCTTAGGAGAGATTAGCACTTTTAAAGATTGAATAAAGCTTAGGAAGGATAGCAGAGTTGCAGAGTGATGATAGTAGAAAGCAAAGAAATTGACTAAGAAAAACACTTAGAATATTTCCAAAGGAGGAAATTGGATGACAAGGATCAAATCGCAAATTTGAAGGGGAAGAGACCGACGATTGAGATGACATCACAAGTCAAACAATATATCTTGCAATGCGATGAGGAGAAGGGCCACATTTCGGCATAACGCAAATTCACATCAACGATTATTGAGTTTATGTGTTAAGGACTTCGTAAGTTAAACAAAACAACTTGCGATGTGGTAAGAATTGAAACTTTCAATGCGATAAAGGGAGGAGCCACGTGGTTGCACATCAATCGAGCACATATCGCACATCGGCGGGTTTAGCGTTTAGCTTTAAGACTTCGTAAAGTAAAGTATTTTGGTTGCGATGTGACAAGGACGAGATATGGCAGTGTGAGACGGTATAGCGGGGTCGTTGGATCTCCCGAAGATCTACGATGGAGATTACGTTGCAACTTCGCATCGTCATTTGTATTGTTTATCATTTAAGTTATATGATAAGTTCGCTAATATGTGATGCACCGTGATTGGTCACCATATTGTGGGACCCTTCAACCACTGTTCCACGTAAATGTCCACTGTAATGTTTAAAATGCAGTTTCGTGATGTGGCGGAGCCTGATCGCATAAGCGCACATCGCAAGATTTAAAATATAGGTGCTAAGGAAAAGTTAAAAACAATGGCATGCGAAGTGCGATGTTGGGCAGATGCGATGTGGTTTCAAAAGTGAACTCCAAAGGTCTTCAAATTTGTAGGTAAGGAATTCCTGTGTTAAATCACATCGGAGGAAAGAAGGAGGATTATAATGTAAAGCTAGTGAAACTCCTTGATATTGGAGGAAAGTCTAAACGCGGGCATAGAGACTAGGGTAAGTGACCCGACGCAGAGCAAAGGGGAAGAGAAGACTAAACACAGCCGACATGTGCAGAAGAGGTAGATTCAGGTAGCAAGTGACATGATGACAACATTCAAAACACAAAAGCATTGGTAGAGTCGGGTGGAGATGCGTTTATGTAGACTGTTAAGACAACGTAACCGAAACAGAAGGAGACACATCAGCAACAAATAATACTCAACAAAGGGATTATATTCCAAGTGTATTTTTTTTTCTTTGTTAAGGTTGAAGCTACAATGGTGTCCTTGATTGCAATGTAATAAGTAGTTTAAAAACTTAGGTAGTTTAGGAGTTTCAAGAAGCTAGAGCAGTGACAAACTTATTTTGTTTGTATTTAAGGAAGGGAGAAAGAGTGAAGAGGGGTTCCGAGTTCTGGACCTCTTGGGGATTACATTTTTTACTTCTTTTTCTGATGGGTAAATGAAATAAGAAGTAAGTTTCCTGCAACTATTGATGGTGGTTCGTGATTTTTGTGCCATTTTGTGTCTTTTCTTTTTCGAATGAAGTGAAGCAATGTAGTAGCCGGTCTCTTAATTACATCTGTGAGTAAGAGTTAAATAACTTTAATTTGTGCTCCTTCACTCCATCTCTTCTCCCTTCACAATTTCTCTCTGAAACTTAAAAGTGATAGATTCTGTGTATTCAACATATTAATTTGAGTTTCCCCTCTCTTCACAAACTCCTGATGAAACTTTGAAGTAATAGATTCTATGTTTACAACATATTATTTCGATTTTCCTCTCTCTCCATGAATTTCCTCTGAAAATTAAAAGTGATAGATTCTGTGTATTCAACATATTTCTTTGGGTTTCCCCTGCAATTCTTCTTGTCATTCAGATATCAGTAGTAAATGGCATTACGAAATCTTTCATTATTCATGATCATTAAGGGTTTTAGAAAACTTGTCTCCAAAGGGATAGAACAAAGACCTCATGATAAAATCATTTCTGTGCCACACTTTTTAAATTTCTTAAGCATTGATTCCTTTCACGACCAAGGGATTGTCTCTTGACATACAATAGGGGGCACCTTTCCCTTGCTTTTGATTCGCAGATCAAAATTCTCGCTTCTTCTGTTTAAATTTCTGCTCAATCTTGGCAGCATACCGATATGTCGTACCAAGCAAGGAGATGTCGAGGAACTCCATTTCCTTCTGAATGTATCTTTGCAGACAACTGCGGTACTTCAGCACCAAATTTTTCTCTGAATCTTTGATACCCAACTTTGTGCGCAGAGTATGGAACATATTCTATAGCTCATGCACATCTTGATCCCTTTGTTGCCGCAACGTAGTCCACGGTATGTACTTATCCTCATAGCTCCCAACGGGATAATACTGTTCCTTGATGGCGTCTCAGAAAAAATTCTAAGTGGGTACGGCCAAGAACAGAGAGGGTTCCCCCTCATCATTTTTCTCATAGTAGTTTTTCCACCAGTCCTTGACATGGGGGGTAGCTTTGAGGAGTGCAAAAATAATCTTCTCCCAGTCGAAAAATTCATGAATTGAGAAATATCCTTCTAATAGATTCAACCATCTATCTACGACGTCTGCATCTATTTGGCCCTCAAATATGGGAATTTCAAAGTTTAATTGTACCTTAAAAGGAGTTGCGCCTCCAGAGTGGCTACTGGATGCAGATGTGCCGCCAGTGGGCAGTCGTTGAAGGATCTGGGCAAAGTTATCCATCATCGCATTCCTTTTTTTTTCGAGGGCCTCCTCGAGAAATATTTTGATAGGATCTCCTGCTCCCTCATCTTTATTTTCATCCCCCATGGCTAGTCGTCGGGGTTTTCAAGGCTGATCTTGCAAAGGTTTTGTTGTGTAACCAGCTCCAAAAAGAGAAGAAAAGAGATATCAACGCCTTAGAAATGAGCCTCTTCGAGGGGGCAACCTCCAATACATTACATAAATGAACAATTCTTGGATGATACAATTTACAAAACCTCCTTTCTATATATAGGAGTCCATGGGGCCATAATGTAATCCTAGTGGGCCACAATGTAATCCTAGCCGACCTAACAATAATAATTTAAGGGCACAATAATAACAAAATGGGGTTACAAGGGTACAATAATAACAATAAGGGGGTTACACTAACAACAATAAGGGACTATACTAGTAATATAGGGACCTAACATACCCCTCTCCTTCAAAAAAGTGTTGTCCTCAACGCTTGAGTAGCTCTGGGTGCTTCTGTATAAAATTCTCATCCTCCCATGTAGAATCTTCAGTGGGTAAGTTCTTCCACTTGATGAGATACTCCGAAATTGATCGATTCCGTAGTTGTCGAGTTCTTTTTTCCATGACTGCTTCAGGTTCCAATATGATTTTCCCTTCCCCATCAAGTTCTGGCAATACTGTTTGAACTGGAAGATTCTCACCTATAACCTTCTTTAAGCATGAAACATGGAAAACTGGATGTACTCGCGAAGAAGCAGGAAGCTCCAATTTGTATGCCATAGTACCAATCTTTTGCAACACCTCGTAAGGACCATAGTACTTTGGCGATAATTTATTATCCTTCTTAGCTTGCTTGAGGGACATTTGTTTGTATGGTTGTAGCCGTAAAAATACCCAATCTCCTACATCAAAACTTCTCTCGCTGCGATGTTGATCTGCCTGTTGTTTCATTTGATTTTGTGCCAAATTCAGGTTATACTTTAAGAGTTGGAGAACTTCTTGCTGATGCTCGATGTGATCTTCCACTGCTTGAACCTTCGAATTTTCCCTTAAAGATGATGTGATGGATGGTGGATGATATCCATAAAGTGCCATAAATGGGGTCATTTTTGCCGCAATATGGAAGGAAGTGTTATACCACCATTCAGCGAGAGGTAACCACTTGACCCATTGTGTTTGTTTATCAGATACAAAACAACGAAGATATCCTTCCAAACATTTATTTACTATCTCAGTTTGACCATCAGATTGAGGATGATAAGATGAGCTACGAGCTAATTGAGTACCCAAACAAGAAAATAACTCCGTCCAAAAATTTCCAGTAAAAATGGGATCTCTATCGCTCACAATAACCCTTGGGCTTCTATGTAGCTTTTGAATTCTATCCATAAATGTAGTAGCAACTGTACTTGCTTCAAATGGATGAGATAATGCACAAAAGTGTGCATACTTGGTAAGTCTATCAACTACGACCATGATGACACTCTTTCCTTCGGACTTAGGTAAACCTGTGATAAAATCCATTGAAATCTCCTCCCAACGTTGACTTGGAATGGATAAAGGTTGTAGAAGTCCTGGGGTCTTAATTGTTTCCACTTTATTCTGCTGGGAAACCAAACATTCCGCCACAAACTTTCGAATATCAGATTTAAGGCCATCCCAAAAAAATTCTTTCTTCACCCTGTGGTAAGTTTTTAAAAATCCTGAGTGTCCTCCTAAAGGAGAAGTGTGCAATTCCAGAAGAATCTTTTGTTTTAGTGGGGAATTCTTACAAAGATATAAGCGATCTTTGTACCATAAGGAATCATTTTTCCAACTAAATGTATCAGATGTACTAGGATCTTGCTGCAACTTTTGAATGAGTATCCATACATCTTTGTCCTTCTTCCATTCATCTCTTGCTTCAGTTATCCAATCTGGCTGGATAATAGAAATGGCACAAAGCAATGCTTCCACCTCTTCATTCTTTCTTGAGAGTGCATCTGCAACAACATTAAGCTTTCCTTTTTTGTAGATTATTTCAAACTCATAACCCAACATCTTTGTGACCCATTTTTGCTGCTCTTCTGACGATAGTCTTTGTTCCAAAAAGTGTTTAAGACTATCATGATTGGTTTTTACCTTGAAGTGTCTTCCCATTAGGTAAGTTCGCCATTTCTTTAGTGCATGCAGTATTGCTAACATTTCCTTCTCATAAATAGGTTTCTGCAAATACTTTCCTTTGATTGGACGACTTTCAAAAGAAATGGGTCTTCCTTCCTGCATTAAAACTGCACCAATTCCATTTCCTGAGGCATCACATTCCACAATAAAGGTTTTTGTGAAGTCCGGCGTAGCTAAGACCGGTGCTAGGCACATTGCCTCTTTAAGATGTTCAAAGGCCTTAGTTGCTTCAGGAGTCCATGAAAATGCATCTTTCTTCAATAATGTTGTTAGAGGTGCTGCTATTCTCCCATAATTCTTAACAAACTTGCGATAATACCTCGTTAACCCGAGAAATCCTCGCAACTTCTTTATGGTAGTGGGGACTTTCCATTCCTTAATGGATTTAATTTTGTTAGGGTCTACTTTAACACCCTCGTGAGATACAATATGACCCAGATATTCCACCTCTTGTACTCCAAAGAAACATTTGGATGTTTTTGCATATAATTGTTTCTCCCGCAATAGTTTTAGCACCCTGTCAACATGTTCAACATGATCCTTCCAAGACCTGCTTTAGAATAGTATATCATCAAAAAATACTAGCACAAATTTTCTAAGGAAGGGTTTGAAAATGGAATTCATCAACCCTTGAAATGTAGAAGGTGCATTGGTAAGGCCAAAAGGCATGACCAAAAATTCATAATGACCCTCATGAGTTTGAAATGTTGTTTTTGGAATATCTTCAGTCTTCATTCTAATTTGATGATATCCCGAACGAAGATCCAACTTGGTAAAATAAATTGCTCCATGTAATTCATCCAATAATTCATCAATCACAGGAATGGGAAATTTATCTTTAATGGTGAGCTTATTGAGCTCCCTATAATCCGGACACATTCGCCATGATCCATCCTTCGTGTGTACCAATACTACAGGAGCAGAGAAAGAACTTTGACTAGGTTGAATTATACCCGCCTCTAACATTTCTGCAATCATACGTTCAATTTCACTCTTTTGGAAGTAAGGATATCTATAAGGCCCGATGTTTGGAGGAACACTTCCTGGAATCAAATGAATAGCATGATCATGATCACGAATAGGTGGGAGTCCTTTGGGAGTTTCAAATACCTTGGAATGATTGTCCAAGACTTGTTGGAGATCTGCAGAAATAGATGATTTTGATGTCGGAACTTCTAGAGAGCATAATTGTGCAATTACTCCTCGTTGTTCTTTCTTTAGAAGCTTTGTCATGACATTAGAGCTTATTATCCTTCCTGGCTTCCCTTCAATACCCCGTAATTCGACTTCCTTTCCTTCTGAAAAAAATTTCAAGAAAAGTTCTTGAAAATTAAAAGCTACCGTCCTCAAAGATTGTAACCATTGTACTCCTAGTACAACATCAGCACCTCCCATAGGAATGGAAAGCATTGGACTAGTCAATACATATTCCCCCATGGTTAGCTTGATATTATGGCATTTTCTAGAGCAATTTATAGTTCTCCATTTGCAACCATCACTTGACATTCTGGTGCTGGGTATAGGAAACAATTTAATTCCTTGGCTACCTTACAATGAATAAAATTATGGGTGCTACCCGAATCAATCAACACTATTACCTTTTTCTTCTTGATTTGTCCTTCTATCTTGAGAGTTTGAGGAGTGGTAATTCCTGCCAGTGCATTACACGATATGGTCGGATTCATTTCTTCCTCTTCTATGGTTGGTTCCTGGTGTATATCCTCTTCTTGTTCATTTTCTTCTTCCTCTTCACAATCTATGTAAAATAATTTCTTCTCAGCACACTTATGACCTTTAGTGTATTTGCTATCACAACTGTAGCAAAGCCCTTTTGCTCTTTTTTCTTCCAATTGTTTTGGTGTCAACCTTGTAGGTTGTGGAAATCTAGGCGTAGCAACACTTCCTTCTTTATAGAATTGAGTGGTAGGCTTCCTTGTCGCCATAATTTTACATTCAACTTTTTTTGCCAACCTGAATGCCTTCTCCAATGAATCAGGTTCCAAAACACGAACTTCATGTTCGATGTTATCCTTTAGAGTACCTAAGAAGAGATCAATCCTGTGTTCCTCTGGAATATTAGTTACCCTTATATTCAATTTTTGGAAGTCCTCAATGTGCCACCCCACTAAACCCTTTTGTTTGAGATTTATCAATTGGCTAAAGAAGGTGTTTCTCTTTGTATCCTCATAATGTGCTATCATTTCCTCCGTAAAAATTGACCAAGTGACAATTTTTTTACGAGAGCAAAGCCATTGATACCATACAAATGTATTTTGTTCTAAATGTAAAGTTGCAATGCGTACCTTTTGTGTGTTTTGTACGTTATGGAGATCAAAATATTGCTCCATCTGTAGTATCCATGTTACAGGATCCTTTCCATCAAACTTCCTTATATCCATTTTTGGAATATGGTGTTTCTTCCCGCCAACATTAGAGTTTATCAAATCACAATTAACATTGATTTTGTTCTCATCATGAGGTTCTTCTACTATCTTTTCACCATTAGGAAACCGTTCTTGTATCAACTTTGTCAAACCTTCAATGTCTGTTTTTAGATCATTCTTCATGTTTTCCATCTTAGCTTCCATGCCATCCATCTTCTCTTCCACACCTTTCTTCAAAACTTCCATTTCATTTTTTGTTGCTCTTTGCGAGAGTGAAATCTGTTGCACTTGCTCTTGTAATTTTGATAGATCATGTTGAAATTCTTCATCTTCATGAGTCATAGTAGACCCTTCTGAAGGCTTAATGGGTGTTGAATTATTTTTATGAGGCATATTTTAGAACCCAATACTGATATGCCCTTGGAATCAATTCAAATTGATTCTTCAAACAAGACTTATGCAATTCGGAAAAAAAATACACACCTTTTTCTTGCTTTTGAGGAGCTCGATATTAAAATTGGATTATCTTTGTAATTGAAAATTTTCAATATTTGAAATTCAAACCTGTAGTAGCCCTTTGAAGCTTCTTTCAAATGCCATAGGTCGGACCTAATTTGGATTCTCCAAGGAAAAGTTGTGTCCAATCTCCCACAATGACCTAATTCTGGACTGGTTCAGTAGAGCGAACTTGTACGACTTGCCAGGTGTCACTGTTTTGTCATTTGTCTCTGAAATTGATAGCCAAGAAACTAAAGTCTGTGTACTTGTGACCAATTTTTACGGCACTCAAATCCACTTCCCAGAGAGAGAGTTATTGAACTTTTCCCACGATCACCTCTTTGAGATGCAATTCTCAAGCCTGAAAAAGCACTACCTTCCACAGATCATATCTCCGAAAATATTGTGAACCAAGCTCTGAAATTTTTTGAAGAATTTCCTCAGGATTTCAGCTTCACACCATACGAATTTCAGATTCTGAACCTTCGTAGATAATTTTTTATAGCGAAAATGCCACGATGACCTATTTAGGAGCTTGAAAAAAGAACTAACTTCCACAGATGATATCTCCGAAAATATTGTGAACCAAGCTCTGAAATTTTTAGACAATCTTCCTCAGGAGTTTAGCTTCGCACCCTAAAAATTTCAGCTTCTGAAACTTCGTAGAAAAAAAGTTATAGCGAAAATGCCACGATGACCTGTTTGGAGCAGCGAAACCCTAGAATTAATCCCAAGCCTCCGATCCTTAATAAAATCGTGCCCAAAAAATAGAAGAAAAGAGATATAAACGTCTTAGAAATGAGCCACTTCGAGGGGGCAACCTCCAATACATTACATAAATGAACAATTCTTGGATGATACAATTTACAAAACCTCCTTTCTATATATAGGAGTCCATGTGGCCACAATGTAATCCTAGTGGGCCACAATGTAATCCTAGCCGACCTAACAATAATAATTTAAGGGCACAATAATAACAAAATGGGGGTTACAAGGGTACAATAATAACAATAAGGGGGTTACACTAACAATAATAAGGGACTATACTAGTGATATAGGGACCTAACAGGTTCAACCAAATCGAGCCCTAACTCCTTATACCCCGATCTCGTTGGGGACATGCAAATAAGGATCGAGAAAGAGAAGATGCTTTGATACCACTGATCTGAATTTATGAAGGAACACAACATAATACACATATAACCATAAATATAAAAAAGCAGTGGAAATAACACTTCATTTCCTTAATATCAAATAACTAAAATTTGTTTACAAACAGAATGGAAATAAACTAGCTAGGCCACTGGTAACTTATCTTTGAGAAGAGATGTGGTGGCTACAGGCCTCTGAACTCTATGTTACAATGAGCCTCGAAGGTCTATATATTATTGAGAAACAATGGAAAACCATAAACATCCAAAAACCTAACCCTAGGAGATGAAATGCAAGAATATGGGCCCCGTCGAGGTAAATTGGTACATCATTTTTCCAGGGTCATAACTTTGGCATACTATCTTTGTTTGACGCACATGATACATCGTTAGAAAGATCTATCTGAGGAATAGAACTAATTATCAAGAATATTGGGTCTTGAACGAACTCAAATTTGTCGAAGGTTTGATGCCCAAAAACGTCGTTTAGGGCCTCAAAATGACTTTGGAAGTTCAGGACCCGAAAAACTGCTAAAAATAGTAAACTGTGCTATAATTAAGGAAACTGAAAAGCTAAAAGAAACAATGGTGGGGCCCTAATTGGAATAGGTGGGTGGCCACCAATATCCACCTGGATCAGCCATGCATTAAATGAGAGGCCCCCTCACACTTTAAACATGTTTGCAACCTATAAATTCAAGTTGGTCTATCATTGCCACTTATTAGAATGTGATCATTGGAGGAACCTTGCAAGTGGCCAAGGGAGAAGAAGGATCGATCTGTTGGAAATGTTGTCATTGATGGCAAAGGTAAAGACAGGAGCAGCACCTAAACTATCCATAAGGCAAAAGAGACAGAGAGGTAGCAGAGGCAACAGAAGCAACAAAGAAATTAGAGACAGAGCAGTGGAGTTGAAAAGTAGTGTAATACAGTTTGCAGATGAATTATTGAGCAATTATTCATTAATTGAGTTTGTATGGCATAGACTTTGATTGAAGACTAAAACCCTGTTATAAAGACTTAATATGCTTGGGGATGAGTTGGAACATTGCTTAAATGGCAGAAGAGGGCTGGAGAGGGAGCCCGAGAGCTGGAGAGAGGCAGAGAACCTCTTCAGTAACATAATAGGAGAATAATGGCCACCGAGTTGAATATCTGGCTGTTATGAAATTGTAAGAATTTGTTTGAGACCTACCACCTGTATATATACATATATTTGTTTATGAAGAATTGTGCATTTATTGGTGAAATTCCTACAAGCTCTTGTAGAAGCCGGACCCTGTAAATCAAGCTAAGAATCTGCCTGTATATTCAGGAAGAAGAATGTATGATAATGTGTAGAAATGGTGTCCAAACTGTATGTACTTGTGGGGAGGATATACAAACCCTGTGACGAGAATTCCGTATGAATGAGACCCTGTAGCAGAATATTTATAAGAAATGCATAAGAAACCTCTGCATAAGAATAAACGAAACCGTGTTATGTATGGTGGAACGTGCAAGGGTTATGTATGGTGGAACTCTGCGTCAGAATATAAAAGAACCATTTATAACAAGAAACCGTGTATTGAATGCAGTAAGAGTGGAGGCAGAACCATAGTCAAATGTACAGTGTGAATGGAATGGAACCATAATCGAAAAAAAAAAAAAAATATATATATATATATATATAATTGAACGAAGAACGAAACTTGGAGCACAGGGAGAACCGGAACCTTGACACGAGGAACCGTGGGGGCACTGAAACCACGAGCGGGTTCACGGAGGCGGATTTCCCAATTCCGCACCACCTTTCGACTGTAAGGTGGTTTTGCAGAAATCGCAGCGATTCCATAGACTTCGTGACACGTGGCATTGGCGGTATTTGAAGCCACCGTTTAACTTGCAATTTCGCGCGTTATACACCGACCAAAGACGCCGAGCGAAATGGATATAAACCGTCGATCTGGCGGAGGAGCATCGAACGGAGATCATTGAACAAAGATGCGCGAGGTTTAATAAAAGCGCACGGAGATTAAGCCAGGTACGGTGTGTTCTGTGGATTGGTTGTTCTACTGAATTGTGGGGCCTGGCAGAGTTATATATAATGAATCGGTTTATTAATGTTTTCGACGTATTATGACCTTAATATAAGGTTCGAGAGTATGTTAAAAGAGTCGATCAAAGTTTAATATTGGTGGCATGCTGGCAGTGGTGCATGGTGGAACCACCACAAAGTGGTGTTTACGGGGGCTGCCATTTCTCCTTACACATCAAATGGGGAGAGGCCCCGCAGTTCATCATAGCCGTTGATCGGTGGTCAACGTGTGATCGGCCAGTAAACTATGGGGGGTACCCTCCGTGTTAACCTCCGCGCTCTTCAACCCCCCGCACTCCGTCAATCTCCAATCAACCTGTGCGTTGTTTAACCTGCGCCTGTTCACCGTGCTACCGCCTGCGAATTGATCTCTCGTTCGGGCAGTTGGAATTACATTCCAACAAGTTGTATATGGTTAATTGGCGCGATATGAAATATGAAATATGTGAACGAGGCCTAATACATATACACGGAGATGGACTGTCAGGTTATAATATTATATGGCGATGGTAAAGTTAATTCCTTGGGCTTAATAACAATACCAGAAGTCTATAATTCTGGAGGCGGTATTATATGCATACCTGCTCGAGTTTGCTACCCCTGCGGAACTTAAAGGGAATGGAGCTCCGTTTGATGCGAATTGATACAACTATGATTCAAACCATATATACTTCAAGGAGAAAGAGGAAGTATATGATATGATTAAGTTATATCAAGAGCATGCTAAGACACATAGGAACAAATTTGACAGGTGTTCAAGCACAAGAATTTGGAAAATATTCAAAAGTGCAGTAAACAGGTGAAATGTGCAGATGACAGTAAACAAAGAAGATGCAGAACAGTTTCTTAACAACAGTAGAAAAATACAAAATCCAGTAAAGTCAAAGTTCAGAAGAGGAGCTGAGTGATATTGAAATATGTAATTTAGAATGTGAATGTAAATGATGTAATTATTTTTTATTGTTTGTGATGCAAAGGCAAGTATCCTAAAGAAAAGACAAAATCCCACTGTAGCATGAAATTGTGTACATATTATTATGATTTTTAAATTGAGTTGGATAAAGAAATAAGGAGGCAGAAGACCAAGGGGTATGACCATTCATTTCGAATTCCTAGAGGAATAAAAATAGTCATGTGAGGATTTCTATAATAATATCATTTTGATATTCAAAGTGTGAAGTAAGAAGTGAAAGAGAGAGTGAGCGAAGAGAATGCAGAAATGAAGCAGTGAGGCAGAGAAGAAAGAGCCGTTGAGCAGAGAAGAAGGAGAAGCTGATAGAGAATCTAAAAAGATGCAGAGATGATAAAGGGCAGATATGAAAATAGATGAACAGAAAAGCAGATGGAATAGAACAGAGCTGATATCCAAGGTAAATCAGCAAGTGTTTCTCTTTTGAAAGAGTAAGGAAGTTGGAGCTTCCCTATCAAGTTGTAGCTTGATATATGTCAGTTGTAGCTGACTGAGGTAGGAGCCTCCTGTAGGTTGGTGCCTGCAGGAAATAGATGGGAGTTTGTGCTTCCACATCAAGTTGTAGCTGACTGAGGTTGGAGCCTCCTGTAGGTTGGTGCCTACAGAAAATTAATGGGAGTTGGAGCTTCCTTGCAAGTTGTAGCTTGCAGAATTGAGGTAGGAGCCTCCTGTAGGTTGGTGCCTACAGAAAAAAAGTGGTCAGAGGGAGTTGGAGCTTGCCTTTGCATCACAACAATAATAAGATGTGGTTTTCTCCCTTTATGGGTTTCCACTTATATTTGGTGTCTTTGTGCATGTGTTGATGTGATTTATCTAATCTTCTTAATACTTGTTGCTCACATATTAAGACTGTTGTTACAATTAACAAATCTGTTTGATAAGTGTTGCTCACTAATAAATATTGCTCACATATTAAGTTGATCATGAAGTGAAGGTGTAAATAAGGTTTAAGAGAAAAGTTTTAAAAGTCCATGTATGTGTTAAACTGATTCACCCCCCCCCCCTATCAGTTTAACTAAGGGTTCAAAAATTGGTATCGGAGCAGGTTCCTTTGGTGTAAGCTTAATAGCTTGAAGGAGATCTGGTTAAGTCATGGACTATCAAAATGTGTCTATGTTAAATACAACAAACTTTCCTGAATGGAGAGATAAGGTTAAGACAGGATTATTGGCTTATGAACTTGAAGTATGGAAGCTTGTATGTGATGGTTATTTCACAGACTCCCCCACGATGAAAGAACAATAGAGGAATGCCAAGGCAAAATGTGTGATATATGACAGTCTTCATAACAAGGACCTTGAGTTGATAATGGATCTAGACTCTGCAAAAGAAATCTGGGACAGATTGCATTTCATCCATGGAGTAGACACCGAGGATTGCATTGTTAAGAAGGAGAAGAGAATCAAGAAGAAGAAAAATTCATGTCAAAAGGAAGATGTTCAATCAAATGAGGTACCTACTAGTGTGAATGGTATTAAGAGCCATGAAGAAATCGTAGCAGAAGAAAAAGCCAAACTTGACACAGCTCTGACTGAAATAGAAAAATTGAAGAATGAAAACAAAGACCTTAAGAGATTGGTACAAATATGTGATGAGAAAGAATATGAAGATAGAAAAGAAATTATTTGCCTGAAGACACAAATTGAAGAGGCAAAGAAAGTAGAAGACACTCTGCTGCAACAAATGAGAGAGAAAAGTCAGGAATGTGAAAGATTGGAAGAAGAAGTAGTGAGCCTAAGAAAGAACTTAGAAAAAGCCCAAATAGAACTATTAATGAATACACCTCTAATGAAAGGCTTTGAACAGTTGGATCATATTCTAAATGCACAAAGGTCACCTCTCATAAAGGTTGGGATATGATATGAAGGAGAAACTAGTAAGCCCAGGGTAGAAGATAACAAGAAAATTATCTTTGTGAAGGCTGTAAAAGATAATAAAGCAACTCAGCAGATTCCTACAAAAATAGAATCTAGCAAGAACATGAGTTGCAGAGAAACAAATAGAATCAAGCAGCAAAATGAAAGAACAGAAAATGAGAAGATGAAACAATCAATTGCTGAAGGCTCATATGCTCCTAAGGATGTATTGAACAAATTCGGAAGATGTCAAAGGAGGTTCCTCCCTCCTATGAAAAATAGCACATGTTTTTCCTGCCACAAACAAGGACATAATGCAGCATATTGCAAGACAAAGCCAATTCAGTCCAATTAGCAAAGGATGCAGCAAAAGAGAAGAATCCCTCAAGCAAGCAAATGGAAAGAATAGTCTTTCACCAGGTACAGAAATCATTTCCATGGCTATTGTTATGCATGTAATAATTTTGGACATAAAATTGTTGATTGTAAAATGTATCCAAGAAGAGAAACAAAATATTATACATCAGCTCAAATGCACATTGGTCAAATAAGATGTTATGTATGCCTCAAGCTTGGCCACAAAGCAAAGGACTCTAATTTGCCATATATTTTAAAGAACTCTAGACAGATGATGGGATCAAAGCAAATCAAACAAAACTATGAATTTAAAAGAAGCGCAGACATTATGAAGAACCCCAATAAAGTATGGAAGGAAAAGAGAAAGGGGGAGCCTATTACCTCAATAACATAATGAATCCTTCATAGTCTTAGGGGGAGCTGCTCTAGGAAACAAAGCTCAAATCCATCTAGTGACAAATATGAAGCAACATCCCAGGGGGAGAGCAGTTCATATATAGACCCCATGAAAGTAGCCTGAGAAGAGCTCCTTGGAATGAAAACAGTTATAAGATTAGGAAGGGAAAGACAATTTCTTTAAAAGAAGACTATAGAGGAAGAAGATCATCTGAAGTATTAAGTAGCAGACAAATTGATGAAAGAAGAGAAGACAGTAAGAAGCCTTGGTGGTAGAGAGAACATCAGCTATGAACATGTAAGCTGGGAAGACATCAGCACATTAAGTATTGATCACATTGTGTATCATTCTACTAGAATTAACAATGAATCACATTAAGAAGATTAAGTAAGAAAAGAGTCTTCTATCTTGATGTCAGTACATAATTGATCTATGAAAAGTCTCCTTGGAGGAATTAAGTCAAATAAGTGACAAATCTCTGAGTAATCAGCCCATGAAGACTCACAGTATAGAAATTGAAGATGTCCTTATGAAGATCATCATGTCAGAACAGTTGAAGTGGTATATATAAAGCAATATAAAGCAGCAATGATTCTGGAATTGTCATAACAAAGGAAAATGTAGTGACATTCCTTTGAACAGAATGACAGAATAAGAAAATAGTTAATGATGAAAAGATCAGATTGAGGATATTAATGACTGTTGAGGTGAACAATGGAAAGCTCAATAGAATAATTTATGAAGGAATTCTTAAATTATGGGTAAATGTGCAAGCTAAAGTGAAATCTCTGCATATTTTATCAAAATAATATCAATTGATGGTTAGGTACGAGCAGCATGCTTCTCAACAGATTACCAAGCATTATCAGTGGAGCAGCAGTATGATACAGGTCCACAGGATCAAAGGACTATGGCAAGATTGCATCAAGGTAAAATTCCCATGGTTATCTACATTCAACATGAAAAGGTCAATAATAGAGCTAAAAGATCAGTGCTTTGTTTACACTTGAAACATTATATTAGACATTAAAGAAGTCTCTGTTTCTATATATATAACTACATGCCTTCTTGAAGTCAGTACATATATCTTCAAGGCCTCTATCTGAAGATTGTTCATAAATTGGATGAAGTTTGTTAGCTGAGTTTTCAATTAAACATATTGACTATGCTTTTGTGGAAGTTCATTTTGATAGAACAGTCAAAGTATCTGAAGAGTAAAAGACTAACTGTGATTACCATCTGAAGCTCAAAAGTTTTTTTTTTATCATCTAAATCCTACTTCAGCACAAAGGATTTACTGGTAATCCACCTTTAAAGAGAGATTGATTATTGACATACATACCATTATGTCATAAATAAAACTACATAGTTGATAAGTGAAATTGACCAATGCATTGAAGGGTTTGTTTTGAAAGCACATTGTACAAGAAGGAAAGTCAGTTGGCCTCTAATATTGAAAGATATTGCCTATTCTTATAATAAGTTGTAAACTCTGGTTTGATTCATTGTTCACAACAACAACAAGGACCTTTCAGTCTTTAAAAGTAATATCCTTGTCAGCATCCTAGTTCATGTCATCAACAACAAGCAGGAAAGGTGTACCATAGAAATAAAATATATATTGGCATCATTATCATAATTGAACAGGTGTGGTACTGCAGATGAATATTACAGGAAGAGACATATTCAATCCACAATCTTCTTCAACAAAAATATATTAACTCACTACATCAGACAGAGACGGAAGCATATTTGAAGCCTTCTCAGTATTTTAATTCTTGATCCAATCATACATCTCTAATTAAATAAAGATGGTACAATGTGTTCTATGAAGGATCATTATCCTCACTTTCAACCTTATACTAGTAAAAGGAGACTGTGCTTTGGATTGTATCAATTTACAGTGTATATTCAAGTCCAATAATCCTCAAAGTGTTCTCTCAACAAGTCTTGTACATCAGTCTGGAGAAGAATGGTACAAAGTCAGCAGAAGAGGGCCTAAACATAACTCAGAGAGAGGAAATGCAGAAAGAAAACCAGGAAATGAGCAACCCTTTGCCATTGATGTCAAAGGGGGAGGAAAAACAAAAAGGGGCTTTTAAAAGGAAAGCAGAGGAAGTATGTTGCCATCAATGCCAAAGGGGGAGACTGTTGGAAATGTTGTCATTGATGGCAAAGGAGATGGCAAAGGTAAAGATAGGAGCATCACCTAAACTATCCATAAGGCAAAAGAGACAGAGAGGTAGCAGAGGCAGCAGAAGCAACAAAGGAATTAGAGACAGAGCAGTGGAGTTGAAAAGTAGTGTAATACAGTTTGCAGATGAATTATTAAGCAATTATTCATTAATTGAGTTTGTATGGAATAGACTTTGATTGAAGACTAAAACCTTGTGGTAAAGACTTAATATGCCAGAATGAGTTGAATATTTGTCAACGGCGAAGAGGGTCGAGGAATGTAGAGTCGTGAGAGAGGCAAAGAACCTCTTCAGTAACAGAATAGGAGAATAATGGCCACCGAGTTGAATATCTGGCTGTTATGAAATTGTAAGAATCTGTTTGAGACCTACCACCTGTATATATACATATATTTGTTTATGAAGAATTGTGCATTTATTGGTGAAATTCCCGCAAGCTCTTGTAGAAGTCGGACCGTAAATCAAGCTAAGAATCGTTCATATTCGTGAAGAAGAATGTATGACAATGTGGTGAAATGGTGTCCAACCTGGTGCTCTGGGAGGATATACAAACCCCCGTGGACGAGAATTCCGTATGAATGAGACCCCGTAGCGTAATATTTTGAAAGGAATGCACAGCCCCGAGGTGAACAATGTAAACTTTGTATGGTGGAACGTGCAAGGGTTATGTATGGTGGAACTCGCGTCGAATATAAAAGAACCTTATAACAAGAAACCGAAATTTGCATCGTAAGATGAGGGAAACGCGGTGCCTGTCACAGCAAGAATGGTCAAATTCAATGAATCAAAGCAGAAAGAGAATGGCGGGGCATCGGGTCCTGGAGTGAGAAGCGTAACTCCTTGACCGGAGGAACCATGAGGGGACTGAAACCACGAGCGGGTTCACGGAGGTGGATTTCCCAATTCCGCACCACCTTTCGACCGTAAGGTGGTTTTGCAGAAAAGTGTCCATTTTGGACTTTAATAAGAAAGTGGAATGTAGCCACCTGCTGGACTCATAATTATGAAATCTTTATCATGGCATGTTTGTTTGGCATTCTTATATAAACTGCTTTATCCTAAGAGGAGATCAGGTTGCAAGATCACTCTTTCTAGGTGATGTTTATATTTAATGAAAGCACACTCTGATATTTGCCTACATGGCATCTTTTTGGATTGGTTTTTGACTGACTATGTAATCATGAGTCACATATAATGAACTTTTATTAATGTTTATTCAATGTAATTCTATGTATGTTCGAGAGTATGTTAAAAGAGTCGATCAAAGTTTAATATTGGTGGCGCGCTGGCGGTGGTGCATGGTGGAGCCACCACAAAGTGGTGTTTACAGGGGATCCCATTTCTCTGTACACATCAAATGGGGTGAGGCCCCGCAGTTCATCATAGCCATTGATCGGCGGTCAACGTGTGATCGGCCAGTCAACTACGGGGGGTACCCTCCGTGTTAACCTCCGCGCTCTTCAACCCCCCGCACTCCGTCGATCTCCAATCAAACTGTGCACTGTTTAACTTGTGCCTGTTCACCGTGCTGCCACCTACGAATTGATCTCTCGTTCAGGCAGTTGGAATTACATCCCAAGAAGTTGTATATGGTTAATTGGCGTAATATGAAATATGAAATATGTGAACGGGGCCTAATACATATACACAGAGATGGATTGTCAGGTTATAATAGTATATGGCGACGGTAAAGTTAATTCCTTGGGCTTAATAACAATACCAGAAGTCTATAATTCTGGAGGCGGTATTATATGCATACCTGCTCGAGTCGCTACCTCGCTTAACCAGCAATAAGCTCGGTTGATGTGAATCGATACAACTATGATTCAAACCAAAGACCAAGAAGGTGAATAAAGTGGCAATGATGATGGTTATATCACATTAATGAGTGCTACATTTTGTCTGGAGAGGTTGCCATGAATCCTGAAAAATATTCAAAAGTGCAAGAACAGTGAAATGTGCAGATGATGTAAACAAAGAGGATACAAGAGTTAAAGAGTTAAAACACAACTACGTAAAAAGACAAAACACAAATAAAGAAAATAAAAATGCGCAATTAGCCAAGAACAAGAGGGTGAATGATCGAGACAATTCAAGCTCTTTGTAATTCGAATGTAAATGTTTTAATTGTTTTTATTGTTTGTGATGCATCGGCAAGTCTCCGAAAAAAAGAAGAAGTTGAAATTCCCACCGTAATGTTAAATTGATACCTATAAAGTACATATACCTATAAAGTACATTTTCTAAGTAAGCATATAAAAGAAATGAGGAGGAAGAAGACCAAGGGGTATGACCATCCATTTCGAATTCCTAGAGGAATACAAATAGTCATGTGAGGATTTCTATAAGTAATATCATTTTGATATGCAAAGAGTGAGAAGTGAAAGAGAGAGTGAGAGAAGAGAATGCAGAAATGAAGCAGTGAGGCAGAGAAGAAAGAGGAGCTGAGCAGAGAAGAAGGAGAAGCTGATAGAGAATCTGAAAAGATGCAGAGATGATAAAGGGAAGATATGAGAATAGATGAACAACAGAGCAGATGGAACAGAACAGAGCTGATATCGAAGGTAAATCAGCAAGTGTTTCTCTTTTTAAAGAGCAAGGAAGTTGGAGCTTCCCTATCAAGTTATAGCTTGATAGATGTCAGTTGTAGCTGACTGAGGTAGGAGCATCCTGAAGGTTGGTGCCTGCAGAAAATAGATGGGAGTTGGTGCTTCCACATAAATTTGTAGCCTGATAAAATTCCAGTTGTAGCTGACTGAGGTTGGAGCCTCCTGTAGGTTGGTGCCTACAGAAAATTAATGGGAGTTGGAGCTTCCTTGCAAGTTGTAGCTTGCAGAATTGAGGTAGGAGCCTCCTTTAGGTTGGTGCCTATAGAAAAACAGTGGTGGGAGGGAGTTGGAGCTTGCCTTTGCATCACAACAATAATAAGATGTGGTTTTCTCCCTTTATGGGTTTCCACTTATATTTGTGTCTTTTGCGGCATGTGTTGATGTGATTTATCTAATCTGCTTAATACTTGTTGCTCACATATTAAGACTGTTGTTACAATTAACAAATTTGTTTGATACTTACTGCTCACTAATAAAGATTTCTCACATATTAAGTTGATCATGAAGTGAAGGTGTAAATAAGGTTTAAGAGAAAAGTTTTAAAAGTCCATGTATGTGTTAAACTGATTCACCCCCCCCCCCCCTCCCCCCCCCTCCCCTCTCAGTTTAACTAAGGGTTCAACACGATCATCATCAATAGAGCCTAGAAATACACCCATCAATCTAAATGATACCAACAAATTATCTAGGTGGGTACTATGATGCCACATAAATTGTAATGCCATATAGCCTTAAACGCCATCAAGGATTAAGTTTGAGGTTAGTGGGGAAACCTATTACAGAGATGGCCCACTACAATGAAGAAAAACTTAGCATAACATGATGGATCCCCACACTAGACCAATCCAATCTAGAATACAAAAATAAAATCAAGGATTAGTATTATGACACAGATTCATTATTGTTTTTAATATATAGAAATCATTAATTGATTTGGGTTATTTAGGTCGGGTTGAAGTTCAAATTTTCCTATCATTATAATCCTTAAGTTAGTGTCAAAAACCTACAAACTAAAACTAATACCTAATGGAAAATTTATAACTTAATAAGAGATATCTCATTTTGGGACATTTATAGCTTTATCATAATTGGCATGTCACTTTAATAAAATAGAATTTGTGTAGAGATAATCACAAACAACTTTCCTAACTACTCTAACTAAAGTGAGACTTGTTTTCTTTTCTTTTCCCTGTATGGAAACATTGAACATTGAGTCTTCTTTTCTTTTTCATGTATATGGAAACACATTGTGTCAGAGTCAGGCTTGTTCTTTACATGTATGAGATATTAAATGGAGGGAGGAACTATTTATTTATATTTTATTGTAATTTGGCCTGTGGGTTTGGATGGAATTTGATAGTTTATTGTAGGACATTTTGATAGTTTTAAGGTAGGAAAATCTCTCGAAATTCAGTTGTTAAACTAGTAGTGTGTGACCAATATCTATTGAAATTATTGATTAAAAAAATACATATTTATTATTTTAAAAATAATAAATAATAATTAAAAGTGTATTCATGAATGAATTTGGATAATTAAATTATTTGTTTATTACAAAATATTTAAAAAATCAAATATTCTTAATTGGGTCTATATTGGATGGTTGGGAGGAATGATTGTATCCTCCCCACCTAGATTCAATTATTGCAAGTGACATGATAAGATTTGATATAATGACTTTGAGCTTACAAATTGAGTATCTTAAATTTTTTTCAAAAATACATTTTAAATAAAGAAAAAGAAATGAATCTTATTTAAAAGATTATAGTTACAAAAACAAAATAATGATTTCAAATGATATAGAATTAATTTTTAAAGTCCTTTACAGGTTATTAACATATTTTTAATTTAATTTTCTTTAAATATTAAAATCAAATTAAATATAATTTTACTTATGAATTTTCATTTTAAAAATGTTAATTTATTAGTTATATAAATATTATGTTATTAACAAAATTATATATTATATTCTCTTAACATAAAATTATTAGAAATTTAAATTTAAAAAATAAATAAATTATTTAATATATAAAAATGTAAATTTTAAAATATACCAAATATTAATTTAATAATATAATCAAATTGTTTTTAAGAAATATTTTTAAAAATACATATCTCAACGACCATCAAATTTAAGACGATGGTGATGATGTAAAATTCTAAATTTAATTATTATTATTATTATTTTATTATTATTTTTAATTAGTTTTATTAAAACTTCATATTGGCATGTGAATGGTTTTTCAAATAGGGTTAAGGCTGTCAAATTAACAAAAGAAACCGTACTCTTGATATGTGAATGGCTTTTAAAAAACAATGTTTTGGTTTAGAATTCGGCAAAGATTTTGAAAAAAATCTAGCAAAGATTTTATCATAATCTTGTTTACAGTTGTTAAACTTTAGTATTTTGAGTGCCCTAAGAGTTTTTGATAGTGCTGAATCCATTTCCACTATCAAAAATGGATTCCAAACACTCCAACTACCTGATTTTTTGAATAGTTGAATAGATTCTAACAAAAAAAAACTATATTCCACTCCCTGAATAGACAACAACTTCTTTCAGATCGCGTTAAAGCCATCAAATAAACAAAAACCATCAAAGTGATATATACGGATGGTTTTTCAAATAGCGTTAACGCCATCAAATTAACAGGATTTTCAAATACCAACACCCTGGAACGTGTTAGTATTAAGAACCCAACGTTGAAGAGCTAAGCTACGCGTCAAACATTGGGTTGTGTTTGATTGAACCAAGTCAAGCGGAAAGCCTGGAGTGTTCAGATATAAAGTTGGTCTGCCAACCAAAACTCACTGGATAAAATATCTGAGTTCAACGAAACTAGAAGTGATGCGCTCATCAAATGAGAGTCATGGGTGACATCAAATGCCCATTGCGCGTGTGCTAATCGGCCATTTGTACAAAACAACATCTTCACGCATTATTTTTATTCATAAATATCTGCCACAACCAAAAAATCTCAGCCTTATTCGTGAATGGATATCCACGTGAAATACTGTAGTAGCACCTGTATGCGTCCCGAGTTCAAATCCTCTTACCATCACAATCCTTTGTTCTACATAATTATAAATTCACGGCCAATCTCTCACTTCGATTCCTCAAACCTTCGCAACCACCCAATGGCTAAACCCTCTTCAAATCAGAACGACCACACCAGACTCGAAAACCGCTCACTGAAGTCACGGCAATTCAAGGGAATTCGAATGAGAAAATGGGGGAAATGGGTATCCGATATTCGAATGCCCAATTCGAGGGGCAGAATTTCGCTGGGCTCCTACGACACCCATGGAAAGGCTGCCTGTGCCTACGACTTTGCTGTGTATTGTCTGAGAGGATCTAAGGCCAACTTCAATTTTCCCTACACCATCCAGGATATTCCTGACGCCTCTTCTCTATCTCCACAGCAAATTCAAGCCACCGCAGCCAAATTCGCGGCAGAAGAAATGTGGCTGCCTTCCTAAGGTAAAACGGCGGATATTCCCTACCCATCGTCTCTATCTCCGCCGCACATTCAAGCCGCCGATAACACGGCGGATATTCCCCACCCCTCTTCTCCACCTCCGCCGCAAATTCAAGCAGCCGCAGCCAAATTCGCCATAGAAGAAACCTGGCTGCCTGGGAAAATAATGCGGCGGATATTCCCTACGCCTCTTCTTTATTTCCGCAGCAAATTCAAGCCGCCGCCGCTGAAGAATTCTGGCTGACTTCGGAAGATAATGCGACGTCCTCTTGCTCCTGTTCGATAGCTGAATCTGGACTTGAAGGCCAAGAGATTTCAGTGGAGCAGGGTCCGAGATTTTGGGACTCAGTTCTTGAAGATCTGGACAGTTACGACTCTCTTAGTTTAGAGGAATTTTCTCCCCTAGATGTGTTTATGGAGGACAATGGATTTCTCTTCCAGCTGAGCGAAGAGTTTGGAGGGCGGGCTTTCTAATTTAAATTTTTAGTGCCCTTTGGGCATTCGCCGTAGTTTAACTAGACTGCTTTTTCGTTTTGAAAATTATGGAAATTTTCATGAGATTTTAAGAAAATTTGGCAGCGATTTTTGTAAATCCATGTTATAACTATCAAATTTTTATATTTTGAGTGTCCTAAAAGTTTTTGATGAGGCTGAATCTATTTCCACGATTCAAATACTGTTACTATAATTTTTTTTATTTTTTTAACCCAAATTCTGACCAATTTTGACCCTCCAAGCAATTCCTTCTATTTTGGAAATTCTGCCCTCGAAGTTCAAATGAATGACTATACTTACAAATGGAAGCCTAGCCGCCGATTGAACATCGGCACCATCTATCACTTTTATATATATGTTATTAAATTCATTCCATTTTACAAAATTCCTAGGATGGAAAAATTACCTTCAAATTTAATCATCAAAGAAGAGTATACTTGTCATCTCATTTGGTATCAATCCTCATTTCCACGGCCCATTCCTGGGTAAATATGCCCCCAAAAATGGTAAACATGTAACTAATGGTGTGAGGTTTAACCTATATGTATAATTTTCTATTTAGATAATTAGTTAGAATAATTTAGTATGGTTAAGTAAAGTGGTTGTTATTTTCTTTAGGTTAATTTGGTACCTGCTACTTCATTCTAGCTTTTATCTCGAGAGAAAGGCTACTTTCCTTCTCATTAACTTTAATTAAATTTAACTAAAATAATTGTAAAAAGTCTATAGAGTGTGGCTATAGACTAAATTGGTACCAGCTACTTCATTCTAGCCTTCATTTTGAGAGAAAAGCTAAATTCCTTCCACATTAACCTTAATTAAATTTAATTAAAATGATTGAAAATTTATTATTCAAAGTAAATAGATCTAAAAACATAAATTTAAAGTCAATAATTTTAAAAAATATATACATTACCTCTATCAGTACCATTATGCAATGAGTACTAAGTAGACTATTCAAAAATCATGAGAAATTAGTGACTTATAACTACCTCTCATAGAAATGATCATAAATGAATAACTTACTTAACGCAGTTGAATCTCAAAAAAATGATATCTAATATAATACACTATAAAACTCCTCAATACTTAAATATATAAACATAAATTTAAATTTAATAATTTTAATATAGATAATTTAAAAATATATATATAAATCAGCACATTAATATGTTTTTTAATTTTATTTAAAAATATTTATGACATTATTTTCCATACACATATTCATTTCCATGTAATTTTAACTTAAAAGATTTAAATAATATTCTAAAATCAATTAACACTATGTCATTTTATTAATTTGCCATTATAATTGTTTCCACTATTTTGAATTTGTTATTTGTGCATGACACTCATGTCCAGGTATCACGTGGTTCATTTGTATATATTTAGTTGCCACCACTTCAAAAATATATGAGTACCATGTCACTCTCTCACCTTTGCAATAACATTTGGGTGATATATGCACAAGTGCCGTATGCAAATATGCTACGAGAAAAGACAAATGGTAAAAAGACATGAAAATCTATTTAATTATGTAAGATGCATATATTTTTATTAAGATTCGTAGTTTCTTGGTTCTTACAAAGAGGACTATTAGCAAGATTATATATTTATTAATTGTAGAAAAGGTTTTTTGGTTAATAAATGCACGGAGGAGGTATGCTTTAGTTCCTCCTCAATGTAGAAAATTCAAATCACACATGGAGTGAAGTGAGTCAAGCAATGAATCCAACTCCAAATTTGAGTGTGTGGTCACATGGAGTACATTGCAGCTTACTTCGAGAACCATCAATATGTTTGCATACTCAAACACCGACTTCATTTTCTTGTCAGGATTTGGAATGATGCATACACTTAGTTAGAATTTATAACATTAAGAGTAGACAAGGACAAAGGTAGGAAAGGCTCCTTAACCAATGCGTGGAGGAGGTATGATATGATTCCTCGACAATATGGAAAATTCAATCACGCTCATGGTACTATGACCTAAAGGAGATCAGTGAGCCAAGCAATGAATCGAGCTCTAAATTTGAGTGTATGGTCAGATGGAGGTACGTTGCAGGTGGTCGCATTGAAGATGGAGGGAAGAATTATGGTTCGTTGCCAACAATCCAACATGGTTATAAGGCACGATGTTGCATCATCCCCTCAGACGTAGAGTGACTCTAATTTATTTGCAAGTTGGAGAGAGGTTAACTATGGGGTTATCACCATGGAAACGTCATCAACATTGAAGAAGGAAGAATTCTATAGTCACATGGACTACCTCACAGCTACAACAAGATGCATTTTGTTCCTTCTTAACCAACAAAGGGAAATGCAAGAGGGGAGGATAAGGCTCAGATAAATCTATTAAACCAGAAGATTGGCTTCCTTCAAACCAAAGTGGAATAGCTTCAGTTGCACATTGAAATGTTGGAACTTCATATGGAAAGGCTCAAATCTGTGGAAGGTACAAACCCAAAGGAAATTATCCCAAGTGAGGGAGAAAAGAAATAACTCGAGGTGTATCAACTAGCAGAACTAGAACAGAAGGAAAAAGAAAAAGAGTTAACATAAGTGCTCGAGGTCCTAGCTTTAGGTTAGTCAAGTGAGGAGGAGGTGGGAATTGTTGACATCAATCTAGCAGCTCGAGAGGTTAATAGAATAACCCCTACATAAGGTATGCAATGCAAATTTGTGTTAATGTTAGGATTTTTTTGGAAAATATATGGAAGCTTTCAATTTAGTCTTTTGTATGTAGAGAGTGCAATAGGAAATATAATGTTTTTATTTTTTTACATATCTAAGCATAGTAGAGCCAAATCTTCTTGCAGATGTAAGAGGTCATGGCCTTGAAACTAGATTCATGTTAATATTAAAACTAGTCATTTCATATATATATATATATATATATAGAGAGAGAGAGAGAGAGAGAGAGAGAGACGCACACACACACACAATAGAGTTACATATATATTTCTAATAAATATAAGTTATATATCAACTTCAATTTGATCTATAATTAGGCCATTAAGGTTATTACTGAACCATATTACATAGAAACATGAGGTTGTAACCACCCCTCCCCACATTTCCCTAGTTTCACCAGCCTAATAGGGTAAACATGAGACGAAAATTACTGTGACATGACCCAACCTCCTAGCTCCAGTTAAGGAAGTGAGGCCTACAACTAACCACCAATTGAAAACTCACAAGATTCCTAGGGGCTACAGGGACACTCAGGTGCCAAAGAACCACCCTAAGTGACCAAACCCTGAGTTGGGGTTTATTTTCACACAACTTAACCCCCAACCGCATGTAACTACAAGCATTCCTAAGTGCGGTTGTGACTGAAATTTTCCAGATCAGAGGGTGCGATCCCAGAATCTGAGCCAAAATTCTGGGTCATCCTCCATACCACTACCTATAACTTCCTAAAACTTCTCAGAATCATAAATGACATGACAACAAGGCTAAACATACAAACTTGAGTCATAAAATTGACCTAGATTGACCAAAACAAACTAGGCATTTCATCAAACACATGGAAAACATGTAAGCTAGATGACACGAATGCATATATGATCATAAAGGTCTGAGATTTATCTTAGAATCACCAAGAGTGCCCCGTGCCCTCTCCACGTAGCTACAATAACATATGTTAGTCCATGCATTCATCAAACATTCATATATTCATCAAAACATGTCAATATCCATAAGTAATATGCATCACATAACTAGCATATAACCAACATAGACACCATGGAAACTTGGCCATAATATCGCTGATATAATTACCATAAATATACATGAATCAAAGTAGAAGAATAGCTCTTATTAACATATGAAAATACTAACAAGTCAGGGACTTCCATGTACCACCTAACCATAGATTGGGCTGAACCAAATCGCTCTTTCAACCAATCACCCCCACGCCATATTCCAAGCCAGAATGTGGGATCTCATGGAACAAAAAAAAAAAAAACCAAACTAGGTCTTCCAAAGGTCAAACCACCTCAACCCTCAATCAATGATTCCACCTCACGATCGAACATCACCAACACCAACCAGATTGGTCTCTACCCAAGTTGTCCATGGCTCTAGGAACTAGTAATTCAACCCACAACCTTCTAGGGCTCCAGAACATTTGTCCAACTCGGCTCCAAGGACTAGTAACTCAACCCACCAAGGGCACCAAGGGCTCTAGAGCGCTTGTCCCAATCTAGGCTCTAGGACTAGTAACTCAACCCAAGTTGTTCCCACACTTCCAGAGTGTTTGTTCCAACAAAAAACCATAAGGAATTATGAAAACCAATCATAAAACTATCAAATGGAAAAACCCACAACACCATGGCTATCTAGGAAATGGCAAGGCAAGGCTAAAACCATTTTCAATCTAGTAAATCCTCCATGCCAATGACAACACATAACCAGAAAACCAAATGCATATACCATGCATCCATAAATCAATAAGTAAATCACACATGCAACCTGTTACTTGTAAAGAAATCCTACTATAGTTGTTGATCCACCCATTCCCTTGTGCTTTCTTGATTTCCTTTGCCTTCGTTCTCAAATCCAATGTATGCCAAAGTGATCCAAGAATACTCCAAGTGTGCAAGAGTATGAGAGAGTGAGAGAATAAAAGAGAGCTCCAAAACTGAACTGTCAAAAGCTAAACCAAAAAAATCTCCACTGATAAAAGATTTGAACTAATCCTTAGATGTATTTTTATCACTAACGCCTCTATTTCCCTCATTTTCCTCTATTTTTCCTTCAATTTCACTCGCATGCAAATGTGTGACCCTTCACCTTCCTTTTCTCCTATTTTCCATTATTTCATAAATAAAATGCCAAATTGCCTTTGCTAATGCGTTTGCCAATTTCCATAGCCATTAATTAATCATCAGTCATTCCCAATACTATGTTTTTCCCAACATTCATATTGGAATACATGTCTCATGACCTTGGTCTTATTTTTATTTACATAGGAAATCAACCAGGGGTTATTACAAAGGTTCTAAATGTGAAAATTGTAATAAAAAACCTCAATATTAAATCAATTTTTTTGGCATTCAAAACGAAATAATACAAGGGTTTAGATGAATATTAGAAGCAACTAGAGATTATATTGGAAGAACTACCATATTCATGTATGAGAGAGTAGAATTAGAAGGGTAGAATGAATTTATCGAGGAGAAAGGAAATTTATTTGTCTTAATACCAACATGCTAAAAATGCTCTAGTTGTCCTCTAATATTTCCCAGTTCATCATCCATTTATTGGATCAATGGTCCGTGCTCAATCAATATTTCCATGTTGCACTACCATTTGATTTGAGTGAATTTAAAGTAGATTGAAGCATTATTGTTACTCTAAAGCCTCTAGAGTTGATTCCCAAGACTCCTTATAGCTACGAACATGACAATAATCCATTACAACCATCACTTCAATGGGAAGATATTCCAATGCCTCACAATCAATATCCATCACACCAAACTAGGAAGAAACATGACAATAATCCATTACAACCATCACTTTGATGGGAAGACATCCCAATGCCTCACAATCAATATCCCTTACACCAAACGATAGTCCAAGAAATATGTCACAAAATAGGAACTACATGTAAATAATGAATCCCATGAAACATAAATATAGGAGGCCTGATGCCAAGAGGCCTTGAAAGTATAGCCATTAACAATCCCCATGAAAAATCATTAACACCAACATAAACCCTCATATCTACACACCAAAGAGGCAGGACACTCCAATAATTCCCATGATGAATTTCATAAATACAGTTATCGTGCCTCTCTTTGCACATTTTATTTTCAGTGATGATAATAGTATGTCATTGATGTCAAATGGAATTTCCAAGGTAGCATCAATATCATTCATGATGCCTAAGGAAGCAGTGATACTCTCTATGAAACAATATGACAGCTAGGACTTACAAGATCTCATCAAGTGAAGTCAAAGGTGCTTGAAGTTATTTGATTTTTTGGGTCAGTTATGATGTGCTAATGATCCTATAAATAGTATGGGTGTGTCAGTCTCATTGGTACCTTTCCAACGATATATTCTTCTCTGTAAAACTCCTCCTGAATGAGAAGTTATAGCCATTTGAAGATCAATACTAAGTGGAGGACCTAAACTATAGTGCAAAAAAGGCTAACACCAAATTTGTTAAAAATTGCACATCTTTTGGGTGGATACACAGTTCAATATTTTTGGCAAACGATGAATTTCCAGCAAACATGAACGATATTTTACATTTTTTATTTTGCAAATCAAATAGATTTGATAACTGGGTGAAATGATTTATTGGTTGATCCAGGTGGATATTGGTGGTCACTCGCCTATTCCACTTAGGGCTCCACCATTGTCTCTTTCAGTTTTTCAGTTGTGGCACAGTTTACTATTTTTAGCAGTTTTTCGGGTCCTGAACTTCCGGAGCCGTTTTGAGGCCCTAAACGACGTTTTTTGGGAAAACGGAGAGCAACATGGGTCCATGGACTGATATTTCTCGTTCCAAATTTGTAGTCCTTAGATAGATATTTCTAACAAGGTATGGTATGCGTCAAACGGAGATCGTATGCCAAAGTTACGCCCCTGGGAAGTTGAAACACCAATTTACCCAAACGGGGCCCATAGTTTTGGCGCTTCATCTCCTAGGGTTAGGGTTTTGGATGTTTATGATTTCCCATTGTTTCTAAATAATAAATAGGCCCTCGAGCCTCATTGTAACTCAGTTCAGAGGCCTGTAGCCGCCACATCTCTTCTCAGAGATAGCTACCAGCGCCCTAGCTAGTTTTATTTCCATTCTGTCTGTAAGCAAATTTCAGTTCTTTGATATTAATGAAATGAAGTGTTATTTCCGCCGCATCTCTATATTTATGGTTATATGTTTATTCTGTTGCGTTCCTGCATAAATCCGGATTAGTGGTATCAGAGGGGTCTGCTTTTTCTCGATCCTTCTTTGCATGTCCCCAACGAGGTCGGGGTATAAGGAGCTAGGGCTTGATCTGGTGGAACCTTTGCAAGATCAGCCTCGCAAACCTCGACGGACACCCATGGGGGATGAAAAGAAAGATGAGGGAGCAGGAGATCCTATCAAAATATTGCTCGAGGAGGCCCTCGAAAAACAAAGGAACGTGATGATGGATAACTTTGTTCAGATCCTTCAATGGCTACCCACCGGCGGCGCATCTGCATCCAGCAGCCACTCTGGAGGCGCGACTCCTTTTAAGGTACAAGTAAATTTTGACATTCCCATATTTGAGGGTCAAATAGATGCAGATGCCGTAGATAGATGGTTGAATTTGTTAGAAGGATATTTCTCGGTTCATGACTTTTCAGACCAGGAGAAGATTATTTTTGCACTCCTCAAAGCTACCCCCCATGTTAAGGACTGGTGGGAAACCTACTGTGAGAACAAGGACCAGAAAGAACCCTCTCTGTTCTCAACCGTACCAACTTGGAATTCTTTCCGAGACGCCATCAAAGAACATTACTATCCCGTGGAGAGCTATGAGGACAAGTACATACAATGGACCATGCTGCGACAACAAAGGGATCAAGATGTGCATGAGCTGACGAATCTATTCCATACCCTGCGCACAAAGTTGGGTATCAAAGATTCAGAGAAACATATGGTGCTAAATTATCGCAGCTGTCTACACAAATACATTCAGGAGGAAATGGAGTTCCTCGACATATCCTCGCTTGGTACGCCGCATACTGGTATGCTGCCAAGATTGAGCAGAAATTCAAGCAAAAGAAGCGAGACTTTGGATCTGCGAATCAAAATCAAGGGAAAGGTGCTTCCAAACTGCAGAACAAAGGACAGAGCCAAGGCATGGTGGCTAAAGACAACTCATCGAAGCCACAAGAAAAGAACAGCACCGCAAAGCCAAAGAAGGAAACGGGAAAGTGGTGTGAGTTCCATAAGAGCTCCACTCACAACACAAGTGAGTGTCGGGCCAAGCAGTCGCTAGTGGCCGAGATGAGGGCTTCTGAGTCAGATGCATGCTCTGACTCCGAATCAGAACCTGAAAAGGGGAATGAAAAAGGGAAACAGATTATTGATGCGGAGCCCAATGCCACTATTGCCACTACAAAGATCCAGAAGGAGGAACCGAAAGATCCAGAGGAGGAGGAACGTCTCTTCCACTCCCAGATGTGGGTAAAGGGCTCCCCTGTACAGTTCATTGTCGACAATGGGAGCCAAAAGAACCTCATTTCAGCAGACGCCGTGAAGCGGTTGGGCTTGCCGACCACAGCTCACCCACATCCATACACCATCGGGTGGCTTCACAAAGGACGAGATCTCCGCGTCAGCCAGCAGTGTCGCCTTCCCTATAGCATCAAGCCCTTCACGGATGAGGTATTATGTGATGTTGCTCCTATTGATGTTTTTGATGTATTATTAGGACAACCATACTTGTGGAAGCGTCATGCTGTGTATGAGTCTCGGCCTCGTGCTGTTATTGTTACTTTGGGAAATAAGTTGTACAGGATACCAGAGGTACCACCTCCCGCCGCTATCTCTTTGGTTACTGCAAAACAATGCAGTAAGCTCATTTCCCAAACCAGGAAATTCGTTTTCCTGATGATCCGCCCCCAGGGCAAGAAGAAGACTGTGGCCACGACCTCCAGACAGGGCTCCTCTGCACAACAACAACAAATTGATAAGGTTGTGGAGGAGTACGGGGACATATTCACCTCACCCACAGGGGTTCCTCTGCACTGTCAGTTCAAGCACCCGATTGATCTGACCCCCGGTGCGCCGCTACCTAATGGACCGATCTATCGGCGCTCTGTTCTGGAGAATGATGAAATCAAGAGGCAGATTCAGGAGGTGTTGCAAAAAGGTCACATCATACCAAGTTCATCGCCCTATGGGAGCTCGATCGTGTTGGTACAGAAGAAGGATGGGACGTGGAGACTCTGTATTGACTATCGGGCGCTGAACAAGATCACTGTCCGGAATAGGTACCCAATCCCACGGATTGATGACCTTCTGGACCAACTCAAAGGTGCAAAATATTTCAGCAAGATTGACCTGAAGTCTGGGTATCACCAGGTACCAATTGAACCCTCCGATGTGTGGAAGATTGCCTTCAAAGCCAAGGAAGGCCTTTTTGAATGGCTGGTCATGCCTTTCGGGTTGACGAATGCTCCCGCAACCTTCATGAGGATGATGGAAAACATCTTGCGGCCATTCACCAACTCATTTGTAGTGGTGTACTTGGATGACATTCTGATCTTCAGCCAGACTTGGGAAGAGCACCTTCACAACATCCGACAAGTCCTCCAAACACTGCGGCAACACAAGTTGTGTGCCAATTTGGAGAAGTGCACTTTTGGCATGACCCAGGTTCAATATCTGGGATACATTACTGATGAAAGGGGGGTGCATGTGGATCCAGCCAAGATCCAAGTCTTTCGGGATTGGCCAGCCCCAACTACTATAACAGAGCTTCGCAGCTTTCTAGGTCTTGCTAATTTCTACTGAAGGTTCGTGTTGGGATTCTCTCATATCACTTGGCCCTTGAGTCAAGTCACCAAGGGAGGAGCGAGAGAAAAATTCTTTTGGTCAGAACCTCAACAGAAGGCGTTCACAGAATTGAAAAATCGCCTCTGTTCTTCCCCAGTGCTCACTTTACCAGACTTGCAACAACCATTTGATATCGAGACAGATGCCTCTGACTATGCTATTGGGGAAGTTCTTACTCAACAGGGACATCCAGTGGCATTTCACAGTGAGACATTGTTTGACACAGTTCGCAAGTATCCCACTTATGACAAAGAAATGTATTCCATTATGCAAGCTTGTCGAAAATGGAAGCATTACATTTTGGGGAAGGAAACAATCATCCACACAGACCACCGGCCCTTGCAATTCATACCGACACAAGGGAAGTTTCAAAATGATCGCCATCAGAAGTGGTCCACATATCTGCAACAGTTTCATTCGAACATCAAGTACAAGAAGGGTAGCACCAATCATGTTGCAGACTGCCTTAGCCGACCATCGATCGTGGCGCTCACCACTGTGCTCAACTCTTGTGGGCACGAGACTTCTGATTAGCCGCTTCTCTATGAGAGTGACCCAGAATTT